>CM055119.1:318592932-319277099 GCA_029206835.1 Rana muscosa
GCCTCTCCTCAGTGCAAGACACATGAAAGCCCGCATGGAGTTTGCTAAAAAACACCTGAAGGACTCCAAGATGGTGAGAAATAAGATTCTCTGGTCTGATGAGACCAAGATAGAACTTTTTGGCCTTAATTCTAAGCGGTATGTGTGGAGTAAACTAGGCACTGCTCATCACCTGTCCAATACAGTCCCAACAGTGAAGCATGATGGTGGCAGCATCATGCTGTGGGGGTGTTTTTCAGCTGCAGGGACAGGACGACTGGTTGCAATCAAGGGAAAGATGAATGCGGCCAAATACAGGGATATCCTGGACGAAAACCTTCTCCAGAGTGCTCAGGACCCCAGACTGGGACGAAGGTTTACCTTCCAACAAGACAATGACCCTAAGTACACAGCTAAAATAACGAAGGAGCGGCTTCACAACAACTCCGTGACTGTTCCTGAATGGCCCAGCCAGAGCCCTGACTTAAACCCAATTGAGCATCTCTGGAGAGACCTAAAAATGGCCGTCCACCAACGTTTACCATCCAACCTGACAGAACGGGAGAGGATCTGCAATGAGGAATGGCAGAGGATCCCCAAATCCAGGTGTGAAAAACTTGCTGCATCTTTCCCAAAAAGACTCATCAAAAGGGGGCAAATATTAAATACTGAGCAAAGGGTCTGAATACTTAGGACCATGTGATAGTTCAGTTTTTCTTTTTTAACAAATCTGCAAAAATGTCAACAATTCTGTGTTTTTCTGTCAATATGGGGTGCTGTGTGTACATTAATGAGGAAAAAAATGAAATTAAATGATTTTAGCAAACGGCTGCAATATAACAAAGAGTGAAAAATGTAAGGGGGTCTGAATACTTTCGGTAACCACTGTATATATATATATATATAAAACAAAGTATATACTGTATATAACAAAAAAAAAAACTACATGAAAGAAACTGCATCTGCTGTGCTGTCTCTTTGGCTAAGGCATAGTGCTCTTATGCCGCGTACACAAGACTGCTTTTCTCGACGAGAAAAACTGCTTTTTTTTTTTTCGCCGAGAAAAATGATCGTCTGGGCTTTATGTCGTTTTTCTCGTCTAGAAAAACGGCATAAAAAACGACGAGAAAATTTAGAACATGTTCTAAATTTTCTCATCGTTTTTTCCAGCATTTTTTTCCGCGGCAGTTTTCCCATAGGGAAACACTGCCGCGGAGCCCACAGACGGTCGTTTTTCTCGTCAAGAGAAAAAATGACGGGAAAAACGACCGTGTGTAGGGAACCAAGCGGTTCCCTCATTTTTCCTGTCATTATTCACGGCGGTTTTTTAACCGCCGTGAATAATGATCGTGTGTACGCGGCATTAGAATCCTTTGTCAAAAATATTTATTTGTATAAGAAATAATAATAATATTACTGTTATATAATATATTATATAGATATAATATATCTATATATACTGTATATATGAAAACACATAAAAGCGAACAGTTTAAAAATGTAAGGCAGTGGTCAGGGCAGAAGTGGTCAGATGTTAGGGGACCTCTCAGCTCCAGAGTTGTCCTTGCACAAAATAAGCAAAGCTAAATAAATGGGAAAATTAAGTCTTTAATACGTAATTCTGAATGTCTAAAGAATATTCCGATCGCTGCGTAAGCCCAATCTTAGACTGGTTCTCTTTAGCCCGGCGTCTTGCGGTCACCTTGAAGGGGACTGAAGGCAGCGACTGATGAAGACAGGCAGGAAGGACTGCCTATTTTTAGTCTTCCACCCTCATTCGGAGTCACGCGTCTGAAGCGACCGTCATGAATAGTCCTGATTTTATTACATTTAAATGCCATTACTGAGCTACCTGCAACACAGATAATCAAATGTGCCCCCGCCACCGCTCTGCGCTGTCACCGGGTCACAGTCATTACCTGCGCCTGCGACTCCAGTGCACAACCTCTGCACAGCATCTTCCTGCCGCTGATTACAAGAGGGGCCCGCCGTACAATCACCCCACCTCTGTACATCTTTATAAAGACATTAGACTTGCAGGAATGAAAACCCACGGACGCCACCTAAGGAATGGCTGCAATAAAGGGACACTAAAAAAAAGGATAATATTTTATTTAAAGTGTACGTAAAATAAAGTCTTCCCTTCAGTCTTGCACAGTTGTACCGTCTCCTCTCCTGTACTGAAATGGCTTACTCTAAATTCACTGCACACTGTGAGCTTCTTAGAGTGTGCATCAGATAGAACCCGCCTCATTTCCTGGATGGAGGACGTCTGGCATCATCTAGCTCTTTCCTCCCCAGCCTGACTGTCCCTTTCATTCATTGGATTTCAATTCTTTCAATCGTGGAGGCTCAGCATCACATGTGGGCGATACCTAGGACAGTATTCATGCAAATACAGATTCTAGGAACGCCCACTTCTGACTGACACCCACCTATCGGAAGGCAACGGGAGGGGGGGGGGACATCCTCTCCCACTGCTTGTAAAAGCAATCCAGCGGTTAGTTAACCACTAGGATTGCTTTTAAAGGGGAGCTGACCGCTGGCTCTAAAAAACTGTAGCAGCTGCAGGCATCATCCTGGTATAAACACCCGCAGTCCAGGGACATACCAGTACATCGCTGGTCTGGAAGTATTACAGCATTAAAAAAAAACACAACCTCCAACAGTGATAAATCCAGGATCCTCCAGGGGGCGCTGTGTATTAGGAAAGTGGCACATAGCAAAACCGGTAATAAGTCATTCTTTGGACCACTTCACCAATTTACCAAACAAATCAGTACTTGTAAAGCGTCCCAATCCAGGTTCTGTTATGTATCATCCGGGTTTTATATATGACATTCGGGATGAAGGGAACACCAGTCCTCCACCCTTCCAAGTTAATAATGCAAATCGTCATTAATAATGTATAACCCCCTAGGAGACAGCTGTGGTGATGATATAACTGGATAGGTTAGCTGGGAGGGGGGACGCGGTAATAAATTAATTGCTGAAAAAAAAATTGTATCTTAATGTTCCCAGCTGGAAGACATAACAAAGGTCAGTTCTGATCCGAGTGACCTCCAATTCTCTTCAATATTTTATTAAAGAGTCATCAGAGGAAAGCTGGGCTGTCATTGGTGGAATGGATTTCCTGAAGGATCTCATCAATGTGTGATAATGTGTGTGTGTATGGACAGCTTGTAGTGATCTGTGTGCACGGGGGCCGCCATACTGCCCATAGTGCCTATAGTGCCCATAGCGTCCATATTGCCTATAGTGCCCCTACTGCTCCTGGTGCCCAATACTGCTCATTAGGGATGAGCTTCGTGTTCGAGTCGAACACACGTTCGACTCGAACATCGGCTGTTCGATCGTTCGACAAAGATCGAACGTTATGGGCCGTTCGCGCCAAATTCGAGTGGCGCGTCACGGCCCATAATTCACTGCGGCATCGCAGTGCATTGATGGCTGATGATTGGCCAAGCATGCACTATGACCCCGCATGCTTGGCCAATCACAGCGCGGGCAGCGAGGAGAGCCATAATTGGCCACAGGCAGGATGCCTGTGGCCAGTCATAGCTCAGGGGGGTTTAGTATACGCCCCACACTATAAAAGGCGGCCTTGTGTAGTGTGTTCCGGCATGCAGGGAAAGAGCTTGATAGGCAGGGAGAGTGTTTTTGACATCCTTTGAAACCTTGTGCATTTACACTCTGTTGCCGTGCAGGGACAGAGAAGGATAGACAGGGAGAGTGTCAGTGACATCCTTTGAAACCTTGTTCATTTACAGTGTGTTGGCGTGCAGGGACAGAGAAGGATAGGCAGGGAGAGTGTCAGTGACATCCTTTGAAACCTTGTGCATTTACAGTCTGTTGGCGTGCAGGGACAGAGAAGGATAGGCAGGGAGAGTGTCAGTGACATCCTTTGAAACCTTGTTCATTTACAGTCTGTTGGCGTGCAGGGACAGAGAAGGATAGGCAGGGAGAGTGTCAGTGACATCCTTTGAAACCTTGTGCATTTACAGTGTGTTGGCATACAGGGACAGAGAAGGATAGGCAGGGAGAGTGTCAGTGATATTCTTCGCTAAACCTCCTGCACAGTATACACCTGAAGCTACCCCTTATTGCTCGCCGTGGTGTTGTTCTGTTGTGTAACACAGACAGGCATCTGCAAGCAATTACAGTGGGTGTAGGTGCCTCCTGCACAGTATACGCTACCCCTTATTGCTCGTCGTGGTGTTCTGTTCTGTAACACAGACAGGCATCTGCTAACAGTTACAGTGGGTGTAGGTGCCTCCTGCACAGTATACGCTACCCCTTATTGCTCGTGGTGTTGTTCTGTTGTGTAACACAGACAGGCATCTGCAAGCAGTTACAGTGGGTGTAGGTGCCTCCTGCACAGTATACGCTACCCCTTATTGCTCGTCGTGGTGTTGTTGTGTTGTATAACACAGACAGGCATCTGCAAGCAGTTACAGTGGGTGTAGGTGCCTCCTGCACAGTATTAGCTACCCCTTATTGCTCGTCGTGGTGTTGTTGTGTTGTGTAACACAGACAGGCATCTGAAAGCAGTTACAGTGGGTGTAGGTGCCTCCTGCACAGTATACGCTACCCCTTATTGCTCGTGGTGTTGTTCTGTTGTGTAACACAGACAGGCATCTGCAAGTAGTTACAGTGGGTGTAGGTGCCTCCTGCACAGTATACGCTACCCCTTATTGCTCGTCGTGGTGTTGTTCTGTTGTGTAACACAGACAGGCATCTGCAAGCAGTTACAGTGGGTGTAGGTGTCTCCTGCACAGTATACGCTACCCCTTATTGCTCGTGGAGTTGTTCTGTTGTGTAACACAGACAGGCATCTGCAAGCACTTACAGTGGATGTAGGTGCCTCCTGCACAGTATACGCTACCCCTTATTGCTCGTGGTGTTGTTCTGGTATGTAACACAGACAGGCATCTGCAAGTAGTTACAGTGGGTGTAGGTGACTCCTGCACAGTATACACCTGAAGCTACCCCGTATTGCTGGTTTTACCATCTCCCTGCAGGCCATTAGAATGTCTGGAAGGCCAACAAAGAGAGGCAGACAGTCACGAGCCAATAAAAGAGGTCAAGCAGGCTCTGTGTCTGGGGGCAACAGTGCTGGTCGTGGACGCGGTGCATTGTCATCAGCACGTGGCCATGGGACACGCTTGTCCTTATTTTCGGCAGCTGGACGTGTTGAGCCGCATCATGCCGAAGACTTGGTAGAGTGGATGACCAAGCCCTCCTCATCCTCCTCATCCTCTCTCACCCAGGCTCAGGGTACTGGCAAAGCAGCTGCCAAAGCGTCCTCTTCCCTCGTATCAATGTCATCATCAGTCACTCCTTCCCTAGACCCACCATGTCCTCCTGAGGAGTCCCCCGAACTGTTTGAGCACAGTGTTGGGTACATGCTCCAGGAGGATGCCCAGCGTTTTGAATGGTCTGATGATGATACCCAGCTAGAGGAAGGCAGTAGCGTAAGCGCAGAGAGAGGGGATGCTCAAGAAGGACAGCAATCTGGCAGTCATGTTCCAGCAGCTGCAGCATACTGCCAGATTGGCTCCAGTGATGAGGAGGGAGGGGATGATGAGGTCACTGACTCCATGTGGGTGCCTGATAGGAGAGAGGAGGAGGAGGAGGATGAGGAGGAGGCACATCTCCAATGAGGCAGGATGCAGCACACCTAAGGGCAGCACACCGACTGAATCACACCGCAGATGTGCGGTTCCTCAGTGGCAGGTTCCCAAACGCCACTTTTTTCTCACGGAAGGCGATTCCGGCTCTCTACCGGCATGTGGAAGGCAATGTCCATGCCTCGCTGGACAGGGCGGTCAGTGGTAAGGTGCATATTACCGCTGACTTATGGTCCAGCAGGCATAGACAGGGAAGTTACCTTTCTTTCTCGGCCCATTGGGTCACTCTTTTGGCAGCTGGGAAGGATGCAGGACAAGGTGCAGTAGTGTTGGAGGTTGTTCCGCCGTCACGCCTCCAAAATGCTACTACTGGTTGTGACACACCTCTCTCCTTCACCCCTTCCTCTTCTTCTTCCTCCATGGCCTCTTCCTGTGCTTTGTCCTCGGAACCAGCGGTGCTCCGTAGGCGTTCAAGGGGCTACGCAAGTACGCAGGCAAAAAGATGCCATGCCGTGCTTGCGCTGGTGTGTTTGGGGGACAGGAGCCACACTGGGGCAGAGATTCTGTCAGCTCTGCAGGGGCAGGCCGAGAGGTGGTTGACGCTACGCCAGCTTAAGCCAGGAATGGTGGTTTGCGACAATGGCACCAACCTCCTCTCCGCCCTCCGACAGGGACAACTGACCCATGTGCCCTGTGTGTCTCACGTCCTTAACCTGGTGGTGCAGCGGTTCTTGGGCAGGTACCCGGGCTTACAGGATGTCCTAAGGCAGGCCATGAAAGTCTGTGTGCATTTCCGCAGATCATATAATGCCAGTGCTCGGCTGGCTGAGCCGCAAAAGGAGTTGAACCTGCCCAAGAACTGCCTTATATGTGACATGCCCACCAGGTGGAACTCAACGTTGGCCATGCAGCAGAGGGCCATCAATGAGTACCTGTGCGACTACGGCACCAGGACAGGGTCAGGGGAGCTTGTTTTTTTCCCCCACGCCAGTGGGGCATGATCAGGGATGCATGCACTGTCCTGGCACCATTTGAGGAGGCCACGAGGATGGTGGGCAGTGACAGTGCATGCATCAGTGACACTGTACCTCTTGTCCACCTGTTGGAGCATACGCTGCGTGGAATAATGGACAGGGCACTTGAGGCAGAACAGAGGCAGGAAGAGGAGGACTTCCTTGCCTCTCAAGGCCCCCTTTACCCAGACAGTGTTCCTTCTGTCCCACCCATCGCACAGGAAGAGGACGAGGAGGAGGAGGATTGTGTCAGCATGGAGGTGGAGCCTGGCACTTAGCATCAACAGAAGCAGTCTTTTAGGGATGATTTACAGTCCCAAGAAACCCGTGGACTTGTACGTGGCTGGGAGGAGGTGGCTGCGGATCATGTCGTCCTTAGTGACCCAGAGGACTCCGGACCGAATGCCTCAGCTAACCTACGCTGCATGGCCTCCCTGATCCTGCAAAGTCTGCGGAAGGATCCTCGTATTCTTCGGATCAAGGAGAGGGACCATTACTGGCTGGCCACTCTCCTTGATCCACGGTACAAGGGTAAGGTTGCGGACCTTATCTTACCGTTGCAGAGGGAGCAGAGGATGAGACATCTCCGGGAGGCCTTGCAGAAATGTCTGTGCAACGCGTTCCCAGAGACTGGGAGGTTACAAACTCCTGGTCCTGAACACTGAGTTGCTGAGGCTTCGGTCAGTAGCAGAAAGAGGGGTGGGGAATGGGGCCGTCTGACCGATGCGTTCAGACAATTTTTTAGTCTGCAGCCCCAAGGTATGATCGGTTCCAGCAACCATCGCCAGCGTCTGATATACATGGTGCAGGAATACCTAGGGGCAAGGTCAGACTTGGACACCTATCCCACCGAAAATCCTCTGAGTTACTGGGTCTTGAGGATGGATCACTGGCCAGAGCTTGCAAAGTATGCAATTGAGCTACTGGCCTGTCTTGCATCCAGCGTTCTTTCGGAACGCACATTCAGTGCTGCTGGAGGCTTTGTCACGGATCACAGGGTGCGCCTGTCCACCGACTCGGTTGATCGACTGACCTTCATAAAGAAGAACCAGTCTTGGATCACCACCAGCTACCAAGCACCTGAAGCTGATGTAACAGAATAATTTATTTTGAAATGTCACATCCCTTCAAGACTGCCTATGCTGATGCTGAGTGACTGTCCTGTTATGTTGACTGACTATCCTTCTCCTCCTCAATGATCCGATTCATGATGATAGCTTGGAAGAACATTTTTGTTTCTGGGTGCCGCCACCAGTGGCTAAGGCCCAATTTTTCAGCCCCTGTTTAACAGGGGCATGTAAATACAATTTTTTATGCAATGCTTTGCAGCAGGGCTCATTCCTGCACTCCAACTAGAGTGTCTGGGAGAGGTTGCAGTGTCGTGGCACCAGCACCAGTGCCTAAGGCCCAATTTTTCAGCCCCTGTTTAACAGTGGCGTGTAATTACAATTTTTGATGCAATACTTTGCAACAGGGCTCATTGCTGTGCTCCAAGTACAGTATCTGTGAGGGGTTGCAGTGTTGTGGCAGCAGTGCCTAAGGCCCAATTTTTCAGCCCCTGTTTAACAGGGGCGTGTAATTACAATTTTTGATGCAATACTTTGCAACAGGGCTCATTGCTGTGCTCCAAGTACAGTATCTGTGAGGGGTTGCAGTGTTGTGGCACCAGTGCCTAAGGCCCATTTTTTCTGCCCCTGTTCAACAGGGGCATGTAATTACAATTCTTGATCTAATAAATCACAGCAGGGCCCATTCATGCGCCCACCAAGAGTAACTGTGAGGGCTGACAGTGTTGTAGCACCAGCACCACCACCAAAGGCCCAATTTTTCTGCCCCTCTTCAACACGGGCATGCAATTACAATTCTTAATCTAATAATTTACAGTAGGGCCCATTCATGCGCCCACCAAGAGTAACTGTGAGGGCTAACAGTGTTGTAGCACCAGCACCACCACCAAAGGCCCAATTTTTCTGCCCCTCTTCAACAGGGGCATGCAATTACAATTCTTGATCTAATAATTTACAGTAGGGCCCATTCATGCGCCCACCAAGAGTAACTGTGAGGGCTGACAGTGTTGTAGCACCAGCACCACCACCAAAGGCCCAATTTTTTCTACCACTGTTCAACAATGGCATGTAATTACAATTCCTGATATACCGTTTATACTCGAGTATAAGCCGAGATTTTCAGCCCTTTTTTTTGGGCTGAAAGGTGGAACTTTGTGCTTAGAAAACGCCTATCACGGAAGGGAAGAGGAAGAGACCGCGAGTTTTAAACGATGGACGCCGCAGCCTCTCAATTTTTTTTCAGGTACAATTTACAATGTTCAATTTAAACAGTGAGCTAGGGAACAGTGAGGATAGGAACAGTGAGGTGAGGAACAGTGAGGTGAGGAACAATGAGGTGAGGAACAGTGAGGAACAGTGAGGATGGGAACAGTGAGGAACAGTGAGGATGGGCACAGTGAAGCCCCATACACACTATCAGTTTTCTTGCAGGTTTTTCTCTTCAGGTTTACCAAAACCATCTAATATGAGGTCAAACCTTAAGAGTTTCAATTCGTATGCAATCAGGCAGGCCCTTGCACTACATGGTTTTGGTAAACCTGAAGAGAAAAACCTGCAAGAAAACTGATAGTGTGTATGGGGCTTGAGGATGGGAACAGTAAGGTGGCAATGGGCAGTGACAATGGGCTTAGTGAAGTTGCAATGGGCACAGTGAGGCATGCAAATGGGCATTGTTGACCCTCGGCTTATACTCGAGTCAGTAAGTTTTCCCAGTTTTTTGTGGTAACATTAGGTACCTCGGCTTATACTCGGGTCGGCTTATACTCGAGTATATACAGTAATAGTTCACAGCAGGGCGTTCCAGCGCCCACCAAGAGTAACTGTGAGGGCTCACAGTGTTGTGGCAACACCAACATGTAAGGGGCAAATTTCAGCAGAGTATATACGGCAGGTCCCTACTTTCAAACATCCAACTTACAAACGACTCCTACTTGCAAACGGAGGGAGACAACAGGAAGTGAGAGGAAATCTACCCCTAGGAAGGGAAATTCTCTCCTGTAAGAGTTAATATGGGAAAAAAGTGTCTCCTCTCTACTGATGCTTTATCACCAATCCTTGTTTCAATAAAAACCCCACTTTTCAAAAACATTTGTCATTGGGACGGAAAGTGAAGTGAAATGTTCTGAACAGGGGCACAGACAGCAAAACAAATGTTACAGGGGTGATAACTCTTCCCTATGTTTTCCAAAAAGCTTAAAAATAGATTTTTTGGCTGGAGCTACACTTAAACAATGTACCTGTTCAAAATTACAAACAGATTCTACATAAGAACAAACATACAGTCCCTGTCTTGTATGCACCGCCTGTATACGGCTGTTCAGAGTATATAGGGCCTTTTTTATTTTATGTGCGGGGTTCCCCTTAATATCCATACAAGACCCAAAGGGGCTGGAAATGGGCTGGGGTAGGGGGGGGGGGGGGGGGGTGATGGGGTAGCTATGCCATTTTTCTCAAAGATTTTCATCCATATTACCGGGACCAGACATTACATTAAAGCCGCAAGCAGTTTTAAATGGCTTTTTTTTCCTTTAGAAGTGTCATTTTGTGCAGGGACAGTTCTAAACACGGGAAACACGTGGCACTTCACAGGCATACTTTAGACACCCCCCAGGTACGATATTTAAAGGAATATTTCACTTTTTTTTTTTCACTTTATGCATCATTAAAATGACTGCTCCCGAAAAACGTCAGTTTTTAAAACTTCGTTTTGCATTGATACATGTCCCCTGGTGCAGAACCCGGGTTCCCAAACCCTTTTTAGGACAATAACATGCATAATAGTCGTTATAATTAGCACTTTAGATTTCGAACGTTCGCGTCTATTGTATTTAATAGGGTTCTAACGTTCGCACAAACTTTCGGTCAGTTCGCAGGTTCTGGTGCGAACCGAACCGGGGGGGTGTTCGGCTCATCCCTACTGCTCATACTGCTCAAAGTGCCCATACTGCCCATAGTGCCCCATACTGCCCATCGTGCCCCATACTGCCCATAGTGCCCCATACTGCCCATAGTGCCCATACTAGTCATACTTCCCATACTGACCAATTATATAGAAAGGGTTTGTTTAGTCATGATGTACAATGGTGGAGCCTTGCTGAACCAAATCCATCTATGCATCTATCACCTATCTCTCTGACTATCTTTCTAATTATCTATCTAATTAATTATCTTTCTAATTAATTAATTATCTATCTATCCATCAATCTCTCCAATTACGGTATCTATCTATCTATCTATCTATCTATCTATCTATCTATCTAATTATCTATCTATCCAACTCCAAATTCCTCCACGAAGTAACATTTTTATAATGGGTGTATCCCCAATGCTGTTATATTGATGATATGGCATAGACAACGCCCCAATCTATACTATCCAAAAATATCTATATCTACAGTACATAGGAGGTGCTCTTAAATAAATAAATAAGTAAATAAGTACTGCCCTGAAAGAGTCATTGATCCGTACCATAGATCAGGAGTGATCCAGAAAGAGGGTTCACACCTCCGACGAATGCGGCTCGCAGTAAGGGTCCGGTGCGTCCCCATTCTCCGTTTCAGGGACGAATTAGGCCCAATTTTTTTGCCTGAATTCGGCCCTGAAACAGAGCCAAAGACGTACAGCGTTCCTGTGCAAGTCGCTCCGCAGCCACAAAGAAGATATGTGAAGCGGCTCCATAGAGAGCCAGTCACAATCTCCTGTCATGCGAATTGGATGCGGAAAACCCACATCCAATTCGCATAGGTGTGAACCCAGATTTAGGCAATCAGCATTTTCAGAAGTAAGACATCAATAACAATATAACACATGACAGGATTCTTTTGAAGTGGACCTCACAATGACGTTATAAGCCTACATAGGTCAATACCTGTCACAATATACTGCAACTGTATAATTTTTTAGAAAAGTTCTTTCCTTTTATCATTAAAAGCCACCCTTGCGCTCCCATCATGCATTAAATGGTGTCATCAGTCTGCTGCAGGCAGGAGGCAGCATTTCCTCAGTCTCTTCTTCTCCCAGTGTTCAAACTATACATTTCAACTTTGTAGAAAGCCACAAAGTGGGAGGCTGCAGCGGGGGCTGATCTGCATCAGACATTTGTGAACACCAAGAGCTACACAGGCACCAAGATTTATAGGACTGTGTCGTTTCTGCAAAAAAAAAAAAAACAGCCTCTTTACCATGGAGCTGAAAGCCAGAGAAGGAAGTACAAGTTGTACTGCAGCTGAACGGCCTGCCAGACACGCTTCTCGCATTCACCTGCACTGTTCCGCCTTCAGGATAAAAACGGCCTTTTTCTCCTTTTCTTGTTTTATTGCTCAACAATCTCCAGCCAAAAAAAAAATAAAAATTCATCGGAGCGCAGAGATCCTTCATTTCACACATGAGGAAGATGGACTGAAGGATTTATGGTGAGTCCCGGTGTTTTATTACCTCTCTGTCCATTGCAGCAAGAATGTTCACTGCAATATTGCAACACACAGGAGCTGCCTCCAACCTGCGCACAGCCCGGCTATAAATCCCCACCAGACAATGCCAGCTCCATTAAAGGGTCAGTCCACCCAAAATTGTTATTGCCCTTCTGAGGGGGAAAGGCCATTTCCTTCTAACTCATAGAGACTATATTTGTGTGCTGAGTTCCCGGGTCTGTACACCTGCTGTGCCCATTATGAGGGGTTCCCACCATCCCTGTGCTGAGTTTCTGGGTCTGTACACCTGCTGTGCCCATTATGAGGGGTTCCCACCATTCCTGAGCTGAGTTTCTGGGTCTGTACACCTGCTGTGCCCATTATGAGGGGTTCCCACCATCCCTGTGCTGAGTTCCCGGGTCTGTACACCTGCTGTGCCCATTATGAGGGGTTCCCACCATCCCTGTGCTGAGTTCCCGGGTCTGAACACCTGCTGTGCCCCTTATGAGAGGCTCCCACCATTCCTGAGCTGAGTTTCTGGGTCTGTACACCTGCTGTGCCCCTTATGAGAGGCTCCCACCATTCCTGAGCTGAGTTTCTGGGTCTGTACACCTGCTGTGCCCATTATGAGGGGTTCCCACCATTCCTGTGCTGAGTTCCCGGGTCTGTACACCTGCTGTGCCCATTATGAGGGGTTCCCACCATCCCTGTGCTGAGTTCCCGGGTCTGTACACCTGCTGTGCCCATTATGAGGGGTTCCCACTATCCCTGTGCTGAGTTCCCGGGTCTGTACACCTGCTGTGCCCATTATGAGGGGTTCCCACTATCCCTGTGCTGAGTTCCCGGGTCTGTACACCTGCTGTGCCCATTATGAGGGGTTCCCACCATCCCTGTGCTGAGCTCCTGGGACTATACACCTGTTGTGCCCATTATGAGAGGCTCCCACCATTCCTGAGCTGAGTTTCTGGGCCTGTACAACTGCTGTGCCCATTATGAGGGGTTCCTTGTGCCAAGTTCCGATCTCTGCACACCTGCTCTGCACATTATAAGGTGCTCCCACCATCCCTACATTTGGTTCCTGGGTTTTTACACATTCTAAGTACACTATGAGGGACTTCCACCATCCCTGAGTTGATTTCCCAGATCTGCAAACCTGTTGTGCCCATTATGATGGGCTCCCGCAGTCCCTGCAGCCAGATCTGTGCACCTATTAAGTCCATTATGAGGGGTAAGGCCGCCATCAGGTATTTTGGGGCCCCTTACACAGCTTCAGGCATGGGGCCCCCTGGAGCAGAGGAGAACCGGGGGGGTGGTGCTGCCGCCGCAAGTTCCCAAATTGAGAAGCGGGGGGGCTGCCATGAATTGAGAAGCGGGGGGTGCCACGAATTGAGAAGCGGGGGTTGCTGCCGGTGCAAATTGTTGAGGTCGGAGGGGCTTTGGGTTCTGACAAACAAAAAAAAAGGGGGGGGGGAGTTGCTATCCTGGGCCTTGGGGACCTCTGGGCCCCTTACAAAAAAAAAAAAGAAGAAAGAAAAAAACAAAATTATTAAAAAAAGGGGGGTCTCCATCCGGGCCCCTGGGGACCTCTGGGCCCCTTACAAAAAAAAAGGGGGGGTTGCCATCCGGGTCCCTGGGGACCTCCGGGACCCTTACAGGTGTACTGCCTGTACCCCCATGATGGCGGTCCTGATGAGGGGCCCTCACCATCCTCATGCTGAACTGAATGCCCAGGTCTGCACACTTAATGTGCCTATTATGAGAGGCTCCAGTCCCACCATCCTTCAGGTCAATACACCTGTTGTCCCCATTATGATGGACTCCCACCACCCCTGGACTGAGTTTCTGAGTTTACACACCTGCTGTGCCCATTATGAGAGGTTCCCACCATCCCTGCATCCCAGTACATATAGCAACACTGTGATCACTTTAAAGATGACTTTCAGGCAGGGCCGTCTTAATAGCATCATGGGCCCCTTGGCAAAGTAATGCTCTGGGGCCCTTACAATGGAGACAGTGCAGGTAAACAGACATTGATGTAGGTAGGAGGCAGACAAGCGGAGCTTTCACTTTTGGGTGGAGTTCCGCATTAACTACATGAACAATCATTCTGTACAGTGGGAAAATATTACATACATAACATAACAAAGCTGTCCTGTGCATATAATATAATATATCTGCTAGATTCATGCCTCCCCAGCATTCTGACCCCTCTACATCCCATATATGCCCCCAACACTCTGACCCCTCTACACCCTTGATATCCCCCCCCCAGGACTGTAACCATATACCATAAGATACCTCTTGTATTGTAACCCCACTACATCCCTGATACCCCCTACACTGTGGCCTCTCTACATCCCTGATACCTCTAGCACTAAAGCCACCCAAGGTACCTCAAGCATTCCTACCTCCTATACACCCCAGATCCCCCCTCAGCATTGTTTTCCCCTATACACCCTTGATATCCCCCAGCACCATTATTCCATCCATGTAGTAACCCCTTTTCTAGTGGAGATACAGTGCATGTAAACTTTTGGCTCTGTGCCCACCTTCAGCACTGCACTCACCTATACCAATCAAGCAGGCAGAAGGAGGGTGGAGGAGGGAGCATCCCTCTGGGCATTCCAAGCTTTTCGATGCAAACAGTGCTGGACAGCTGGGCTCACCAAGACACCATCCACAATGCTACTTCCGCAGGTGGGCTCTTAGTGCTGCCGACTCAGCAGCTCCCACTCCAGCTCCTACCCAGCAGCCTTCGAGTCCCAAAATTTCAAGCTGCATGGGGCGGGGTCAGAGCATCACTGGCGCTCCGGCCCTGCCCCTCCCTGCTGGCTGTGAAATAATAGGTATCATTATGCACCGCACAGCGCACCACTGCCAGCCTGCCTTCTCTGTGTATCCATCACTCTCAGTGCCATCATGGGGCCCCCAATTTTGGGGCAGGGTGGGCTCAAGGACCAGCTGCTTTGGGGAAAGTGCAGGGGCCCCCCATGCAGCTGGGGCCCCTGGGCAGAGCCCAGGTGTGCCCTCTCATTAGGACAGCCCTGCTTTCAGGTATGGATATTGTTGACTATCTACACTTGCCCGCCTTGGACCAATATAAGGATACATATTCCATACCTGGCCGATCCCTGTGGAAGCGAAGAATCACTGTAGCTGCTGCTGCTACTACAGTGACTTGGCTGGACCAAACTTGACCAATGTAATTACGCAAGAAAAGTCATACCTGGAATTCAGCTTTAACCATCCAATCACAGCTAAGCAAAAGTCCTGCCGAAATGAAAACGGGTATAGGAAAAAAACTTTGCTATTTTTAGAGTCCTACTAATTATTTTCAAATGCTCAAGGCCGCCATTAAAGTCCAACCTGCACGAGACACCCCCACCCCTTCCCCATAGCATTAAATATAGACTGTCTCTTTCTTTTATTGTCAACCATTGTGCTGCGATTGCCTTCGGCAGGCCAAGAGGTCAATGAGCCCTTTAACCCCTTGAGCAGCCGACCACTTCCAAAGCAGCCATTGGCTGTCCCCACTTGAGTCGCGGCATAAAAGCCTTTATAGCAGCAGAGCTGTCAACTGCACCATAGAAGCTGATCACACACACACATTTATCCCGGCGAGCTGCACCGCATAGCATTAGACACGTTCTGAAATGGGTTTTGGTAAACAAAAAAGATTTTGAGAAGGACTTACGCTAATTTTTGTCCCATCCCTATTGGTGATGAGCTGTAAACAAGAGAGAAAAGGAAGATTATTATGGTTTTGGTGCTGAGTTGGTCTTCAACCATTTCGCTGCCAGAGCCGTTTTTGCGTTTTTTTTTTTTTTGCACACATGTTTAAAAAAAAAAAAAATTTACACCTAAAGATTGCATAAACCACCAAAACATTATATATTTCTATATTTCATAAAAGCAGACACCCTAGAGAATAAAATAGTGGTCATTCCAAATTTGTATGTCATGTGATATTACCGCAAAGATATAGGAAATGCAAAATGTTAGTAAAAAATACACTAAAGTTAATTTTAGGGCACGCAAATGCAATAAATTACAAAATGTTTGGGAAAATATATAAGATGAGGTTGCACCGAGTAAAAAAATACCCAACATGTCAAACCTTAAGATTTATATAGCGCCAACAGTTTACGCAGCGCTTTACATTGTATAGGGGGACAACACAATTACAGTACAGTTCAATACAAAAGGTACAGGAGGGCCCGGCTCGTAGAGCTGACATTCTAAAGGGGGGGGGGGGGGTGGTACAAAAGGTAATAGCTGCAGAGAATGATTTGATGGGGGTGGCTCGGGGACAGTTGTTAAGTGGGTGTGGGATAGGCTTCCCTGAATAAATGAGTTTTCAGGGATCTCCTAAAGGTGGGCAGGGTAGGAGCTGATCGGACATACTGGGGCAGGGAGTTCCAGAGGATGAGAGAGGCTCTGGAGAAGTCCTGAAGGCGAGCATGGGAGGAGGTAATAAGGGAGCTAGAGAGCAGGAGGAGCGGAGGGGACGTTTTGGCGATATCTGCAGATGAGGTTGGTGATGAAGCTCGGGGCGATGTTGTGAATGGCCTTGTATGTTATGGTTAGCATTTTGAATTCTACACGGTGGGGTAGGGATAGCCAGTGAAGGGATTGGCAGAGAGGAGCAGCAGTCACGGATCGGTTAGTGAGGTGTATTACTTTAAAAGCCCCCAATAGGTCATCAGTTTAGCGTTACGTAGGAGGTATGGTGCTAGAAGTATTGCTCTCACTCTTGCGTGGCGATGTGTAACATGTGTATTGCAATCAACATTTTCATGCTTAGGCGTCCCCAGGCGTACGTTTACATTCGTATGTGCGGGTGGGGGGGATTTTATATGCATGGGCATAACTTTTTTTCTTTCATCACATAGGAGGACAAAAAGTCTATGTGATGATTTTTTGGTGACAGGTTCTCTTTAATGTGACATCCAGGGTCTAAAAGACCCTGAATGTCTCCTCTGTGCTCCACTGAATGTAATGCAAGGCAGACTGCATTGCAATACATTCTTACCAGCCCATACTGGCAGGTGAAACTGACAGGGGAATCCGAAAGTGACATTTTACATGTCACTTCCAGGTCAGCAACAAGAAGGGGAGGAGAGCTCAGCTCCACTCCCCTCTACCTGGTGGTACCCGCTATGTCGGTCCCACAAATGGGAAAGCGGAGCCCGGGATACATAGTGGGGGGCACACGCACGGGGGACGTTACCGGGGGGGGGGTATGAAAGCAATCCCGTGCCACTGGAGGTGCCTGACTGCTTTCATCTGACAGGAGGCAGTGTGTAAAACCCTCCACTGTCAGGTCCGTATGGACCTGGCAGCGAAAAGGTTAATGTAGGTAATTTGTGGGCCTGCAGCTAATAAAGATCTACAAGCCCTAACAAGGGGATTAGGCAACTAGTTTCCTAGGTGTCTGTGGAGGTTCTCATTTATCCAGGTCATGGTACATCTGGTAGTAGGTGGTCACATTCAGCTGGACTTGTTCTGTAATGTTGAAGAGGTTTCATAGCTTCTCCAAGCCACTTCTTCTTAGAACTAAAAAATGGTTTGGAGAAGATACAAAACGTCTTCAACATTCCTGAACAAGTCCAGAAGTGGCTTGGACGAGATACAAACTGTCTTCAACATTACTGAACAAGTCCAGAAGTGGCTTGGAAAAGATAGGAAACATCTTCAACATTACTGAACAAGTCCAGAAGTGGCTTGGAAAAGATAGGAAACATCTTCAACATTACTGAACAAGTCCAGAAGTGGCTTGGACGAGATACAAAACGTCTTCAACATTACTGAACAAATCCAGAAGTGGCTTGGACGAGATACAAAATGTCTTCAACATTACTGAACAAGTCCAGAAGTGGCTTGGAAAAGATAGGAAACGTCTTCAACATTACTGAACAAGTCCAGAAGTGGCTTGGACGAGATACAAAACGTCTTCAACATTACTGAACAAGTCCAGAAGTGGCTTGGACGAGATACAAAACGTCTTCAACATTACAGAACAAATCCAGAAGTGGCTTGGACGAGATACAAAATGTCTTCAACATTACTGAACAAGTCCAGAAGTGGCTTGGAAAAGATAGGAAACGTCTTCAACATTACTGAACAAGTCCAGAAGTGGCTTGGACGAGATACAAAACGTCTTCAACATTACTGAACAAGTCCAGAAGTGGCTTGGACGAGATACAAAACGTCTTCAACATTACAGAACAAGTCCAGAAGTGGCTTGGACAAGATAGGAAACGTCTTCAACATTACAGAACAAGTCCAGAAGTGGCTTGGACAAGATAGGAAACGTCTTCAACATTACAGAACAAGTCCAGAAGTGGCTTGGACGAGATACAAAACGTCTTCAACATTACTGAACAAGTCCAGAAGTGGCTTGGACGAGATACAAAACGTCTTCAACATTACTGAACAAGTCCAGAAGTGGCTTGGACGAGATACAAAACGTCTTCAACATTACAGAACAAGTCCAGAAGTGGCTTGGACAAGATAGGAAACGTCTTCAACATTACAGAACAAGTCCAGAAGTGGTTTGGACGAGATACAAAACGTCTTCAACATTACAGAACAATTCCAGAAGTGGCTTGGACAAGATAGGAAACGTCTTCAACATTACTGAACAAGTCCAGTTGAATGTGACCAACTACAACTAGATAGCTTCTCAGGTGCATATTAGCAATTGGTCTATGCCTATTATGACATTAACTAATCATTGTTCTTCTTGCAGTTGTAGAACAGAAAGTTCCATCAAGCCCATACCAACCAAACACAGGTTGGCAGGATTTGGTGAGATTTGTGCACTTCAACTGCTGTAGCGCTATGTTGGGTTTTGTACTTCTTTAATCAACTATTAAACCTTGACGGGACTTTTAGTTCAAGACCATGGTAAGACATGTAGATCTGAGGTTGCCCAGTGTGTGTCTTGGAAGCTTCTGAAGAGCCACAAGCTCCAGAAAGTCCAAGTCAACCATATGCTCGAGTTTTTTTATTATCTGAGTCTACAGTTTGTCTATTTTTTCAAGTGTGTGCCACTGCAAGAGGAGCTACAAATCGTAGCAAGCTCACCCCAAGCAGCTATTCAGTACACTGTAACGCGTGGTTCCTCAAGAACTGTAGGAGTTTATTAGAACATGTAATTCTCAAAATTTCAATTCTGGGATGGGGACTTTTCATCGGGTATCCCATGTGTAGTATTTGCCCATTCTGCATCCTTGCTATATCTAGAGCAGCCTTTCTCAACCTTTTGAGCACAGGGAATCCTTGAGAAAACGTTCTGGTTTCATGGAACCCCTGCTTAAAATGACTACAACTCATAATACATTGGTGTGATGGTTAGTGGAAACAATGTTCCTTACATTGGTGGACGTTGGGAAGAATTACCCCCTTACAGATAGCTAAAAAGATCAATGGGCTCAGTGGGAACTTATCTGAGATGCAGAAATTGCTTATTGTTTAAGGAACCCCCTAGAAACCTCTGGAGGAACCCTAGGGTTCCATGAAACCCTGATCTAGAAAATTACTAGTTTTCAGCTTCTGGTGAATAAGGCAAGCCAAGGTTATTGTTCTTCAACAGTTGTAGGACCACACTAGGACATGGATGCCCAATATGTATCCTGCAGTTGCCAGGTAATAAAAATTCTCAGGAAGCCCAACTTAAAGCTGAACTCCAGACAAATAGTTAAATACACAGATGAAATGCGAGAGCTGCTTTATCCGACAAAGGATTTGTATTTCTGCCCATCCATTTCTGATGTTTACACAGCTCTGTCACACAGTACAGTCTTGTGTGGCAGGGAAGAAGATCTGATGTTTCTCTGCTACAGTTCACTAACACTTAACAGGCAGTGGCGGCTGGTGCTACATTTTTTTTGGAGGGGCGGCAAACAAACCACCCCCCGTTGCTCGGGCCTATGATAGGGCCTATGGTGGAGTATGATCTCAGTCCCGCCAGTACATACCGGTACAGAAGGTATTGTAGCTCGGGGTAGACAGTGGGGTCGTCGTTCTCCTGCTCCTGGGCAGTCGGTGCAGCCTCAGCTCAGTGTCCGTCCAGTTGCTGGGGGATGGGGATGTTGCTGGGCTTGGTTCCCCGGAGGAAGGAATGTGTAGGGAAGTATTTGCGCCGCGGTACCCTTATCAGCCTGGTCCCCGGGCTCCCAGCTGGAGAAGCATGGGATCCTCGGTGCCCAGATAGAAGAAGCCGGCTCGGGCCAGGTGATGGGGGGGGGGAGATAACGAGCCTGACCAGTCCCCGGAGCAGAGAATGTTCTGGAGACTGGACAGTCGCTTCTCCTTTCAGATCTTAGGACCCACTTCCTGATTGCCCGGGAGAAGAATCAGGAAGACAATCGCGAAAATTAATTTGCTATTGTCACACAGGTAGGTGGGCCCAGAGCCCACTCTTTTTTAAACCAATTTCTGCCTCAGGCTCTAATCATGTGCTTCTAAAAAAAAAACAAAAAAACATTGAAATCCATGGGTCCAGCTCCCTGCTCCCCTCCCTGTGCCCCTATGCTGCAACCACCATATGGTTGGCATGTAGTTGTGGCATGGTCCCTTTGGATTGCTTTTCAGATCGCGGTTTAGAACTGGTGAGAGGGCATTCAAGAGGGGGGGGGGTAATGCCACTTCCATGAGTGCCCGTCTTTCGATCCAGAGGGGGGATTTTACATTGAAATACTGTGCCGCTACCACCATAGCTATGTTTGGCATGTAGTTGTGGCATGGTCCCTTTGGATTGCTTTTCAGATCGCGGTTTAGAACTGGTGAGAGGGCATTCAAGAGGGGGGGGGTAATGCCACTTCCATGAGTGCCCGTCTTTCGATCCAGAGGGGGGATTTTACATTGAAATACTGTGCCGCTACCACCATAGCTATGTTTGGCATGTAGTTGTGGCATGGTCCCTTTGGATTGCTTTTCAGATCGCGGTTTAGAACTGGTGAGAGGGCATTCAAGAGGGGGGTAATGCCACCTCCATGAGTCCCCGTCTTTCGATCCAGAGGGGGGATTTTACATTGAAATATTGTGCCACTACCACCATAGCTATGGTTGGCACGTGGTTGTGGCATGGTCCCATTGGATCGCTTTTAATTTTGCCATTTAGAACCGGTGAGAGGGCATTTAAGGGGGCAATACTGCTACCTCCATGAATGCCCATCTTTCAATCCAGAGAAGGGATTTTACATTGAAATACTGTGCCGCTACCACCATAACTTTGGTTGGCACGTGGTTGTAGCATGGTCCCATTGAAACGCTTTTCATTTTGCCATTTAGAACCAGTGAGAGGGCATTTAAGGGGGCAATACTGCCACCTTCATGAATGCCCATCTTTCGATCCAACGGGGGGGGGTTTATAATGAAATACTGTGCCACAACCACCATAGCCATGGTTGGCACTGTCCCATTGACTTTAATGGACACATTTGGCAGATATGTTTTCTGCCCAAGCAACAAGGTGAATTCAAATAAGCATGGTGCGAAGATGCCAGTCTGAACTGCCCCATTCGGCTGTTAAGGCATACAACAGATGTGAGTGACGCCACCGTGATGCAAACACCAGTTTTTTTTTTTACCACGGCCTATGTGAACTTAGCCTTACACGGCTTGCTCTGAATGATGTAATAATGACTATAGAGCTATGTTAAATTGTATCGCCTGCATCCGCCTGGATTTCAGCTTTAACCAGCGGCTTGGACTTCTTGTGCTTTGTAGTCACCGGGCCACAGGGTGCTATAACAAGGCTGCCCAGTGCCAGAGCGGGACAGGAAACAAGACATATATGTTAAGCCTATGGCGTGCCTCAAGAAAGCCTCAAACACATAAATGGGCCAACTTGTCATAACAGTAATCACCATATTGAAAGAGCGAATCGAGCTCCGCATCCCAGGGTGCGCGTCTGCCAGAGAGGTGTTTACACATACAAGTAGCGGGAATAAATATCAGCGCACAGCCGCACCGTCTTCAAGCCGTCCGCCCACACTGCTCAAAAAATTGTATATGAGTTTGTTCTCCAAGAAGGAAAAGTGCTTCACCTTTCCTTGATATTGTCCTCTGATTCCATCCATCCTGAGCACAGCGTCTGGTTGAGGAGAGGGGCAGACGTTGGCTCAGACTCGCGCTAGGCTCTCCTAATAAAGATTGCGATTGTGTGGGTGACAAAGACGCGGAGAAATGAGAGCGTCAATAGAGCACCGAAGAGCTGGAAGATTCTACAGTGCTGGAGAAAATGTGGAATGTGTCTACAGGATGTGGAAATGCATGAATGAGAATAAAAAAATAAATAAAAATAAACGGCAAGAGCTTACAATCTACAAGGGAGGAAAGAAATGTGAATGACTGAAAAAACCATAGAAGGACATGGAGACAGAAGAGGAGAGAGTGAGGAGGAGAACAAAAGAGAGAGGGGAGAGAGATGTGGAGGAGAAGAGAGGGATGGAGGGGAGAGAATGAAAGAGAAATGAAGGAAGGAGAGGAGTGACACAGAGGAGATGGTGGAGAGGAGAGGGATGGAGGGGAGAGAACAAAAGAGAAATAAGGGAAGAAGAGGATGAGAGACAGAGGAAAAGAGAGGGATGGAGGGGGGGGGGTGAAAGAGAAAGGAGGGAAAAAGGAGGAGGGAGAGAGACACAGTGGGGATGGAGGAGATGGGGGACAGAATGAAAAATAAATAATGGAACTAGAGGAGGAGAGACATAGAGGAAAAGAGAGGGATAGAAGGGGGAAGGGAGGGGGGAAAGAAAGAGAGAAGGGAGAAGGAGGGAGAGATACATGGTGGAGATGAGAGGGATGGAGGAGATGAGACTGATGGAAGGGAGAGAGAGAAAGAAAGAGAAATAAGGGAAGAAGAGGATGAGAGACATAAAGGAAAAGAGAGGGATGGAGGGGGAGAATGAAAGAGAAAAGAGGGAAAATGAGGAGGGAGAGAGACACTAAGGAGATAGAGGAAATGAGAGGGATGGAGAAGGTGGAGGAGATGAGAGGGGAGAGAATGAAAAAGAAATAATGGAAGAGGAGAGACAGAGGAAAAGAGAGGGATGGAAAAGGGGGGGGGGAGAGAGATCGAAAGAGAAATGAGGGAAGGAGAGGAGGAGAGACACAGAGGAAATGGTGGAGAGGAGAGGGATGGAGGGGAGAGAACAAAAGAGAAATAAGGGAAGAAGAAGGATGAGAGACATGGAGGCAAAGAGAGGGATGGAGGTGGAGAATGAAAGAGAAAAGAGGGAAAAGGGAGAAGGAGGGAGAGGAGGAGAGACATAGAGGAAAAGAGGGATAGAAGGGGAGGGAGGGGGGAAAGAAAGAAAGAGAAAAGGGAGAAGGAGGGAGAGATACATGGTGGAAATGGATGGAGATGGGAGGGATGGAAAAAGTGAATGGGGAGAACAAAATAGAAAAGAGGGAAGAGAGAGAGAGAGAGAGGAGGAGAGATATAGAAGAAAGGAGGAGAGATGGAGAAGGAGAAAAGAGAAAAGAGGCTAGGTGAGAAAGCAGGGAGAAAGATAGAGGAGAAACAATAAATGAGGAGTTGGGGGGTGGAATAAAAAAAGGGAAGGAGGGGAGAGATAAAGACATAAGCCTCGTACACACGGCCGAGAATCTCGTCAAGAAAAAACACGTCGTTTTTCTTGACGAGATTCTTGGACAAGAAACTTGTCCCGGCCGAGTGTTCACACGCTCCTTTCAAAGAACCCTCGGTTCTTTGAATAGAGCGAACGCGGTGACGTCATCGACTACGACGAGCGTGATCTCGTCACATTCGATGCCGTCGCCGCCATCTTGCTACACCCTACCTATGCCTAGGAAGCTACCACGCATGCGTCAAAGTCATTTTGCGCATGCGCGGGCTTCCCGGAGGACAGGTAAGTGTACACACACACACTTTTCTCGTCGAGAAACATGCTGACAAGAATCTCGACGAGAAAATAGAGAGCAGGTTCTCTATTTTTCTCGTCGAGATTCTTGTCGGTTTTCTTGACGAGAAACCTGATAGCCGCGTACACACGACCGATTTACTCGGCAAGAAAGCTCTGCCAGCAAGTTTCTTGCTGGTTCTTGCCGAGAAACTCGGTCGTGTGTACGAGGCTATAGGGGAAATGAGGAGGATGGAGGAGGGGAACGGGGGAAAGTAAAAGAGAAAAAGGGGAAAAAAATTGTTATTAGAGGGAGGGGGACATAGAGGAGAAATGGAGGGGAGAGAATGAAAGAAGGAAGAACAAGAAAGAATGAGAGGGAGGGAGAGAGACATAACGGATAAGAGAGGGATGGAGGAGAATAGGGGGATGGAGGAGATGGGGGGGGGGCCGAAAGATTGAAGAAGGAGAGGTAAGGAGGGAGAAACATTGAGAAGAACAGAGGGATGGAGGCAGGAGAATGAAAAAGTAAAGGGGGAAGAAGGAAAGGGAGAGAGAGAGAGAGACATAAAAAAGAAGAGAGGGACGGAAGGGGTAGAGAGAAAGAGGGAAGAAGAGGGAAAGGGAGGGAGAGAGACATAAAGAAGAAGAGAGGGACGGAGGGGGTAGAGAGAAAGAGGGAAGAAGAGGGAGAGGGAGGGAGAGAGACATGGAGAAGAGTGGGATGGAGGGAGGAGAATAAAAGAGTAAAGAGGGCAGAAGGAAAAGGAGGGAGGGAGAGGGACATAGAGTAGAAAAGAGGGGGACTAAGAGAAGACACAGAAAGGGGGGATAGATGGAAATGAAAGGGAGAGAGAGGAAGGGTGTGAGAGAAAAAGAGAAACTTAGTGGAGAAGAGAGGGATGGAGGATAAGGAGGGGAAAAAAGAAACAGCAAATAGGGAGTAAGAGGAAGGAGGGGAGGGGGTAGGAAAGGAGGGTTAGGATTGGGGGTTGGGGGAGTGGAGAATAGTAAATATGGGGGGCAGGTAAGGGGGGTAAGAAACAAAAATGGAAGAGGAGTGAATTAGAGGGGGGGGGGGGTTTACAGTGAGAAGGATAGGGTGGAAGAGAGATAAGTAGAGGGGGGCAAAAAAAGAAGGGGGTCAAGGAGGACAGATGAGAGACAAATTGTGTGTGTGTGTTGAGGGGTAGGAAGATGGGGGGGATCATGGGGGGATTATAATGAGGGGCAGAAATAGTAGAAGAGGGAGACGGGGAGGGCAGACAGGAAATGTAGAACCAGCAGGAAAGGAGAATGAATAGGCAGGGAGAAGATTTGTGGCTGCGCCCGTGGTATGACAGAGATGGATCAGAATGTTCATTAGGAGTGAGGAAGCCTGGGGAACATATTTCAAACTTCATATTATTAACATGTATATTAATTAGTCCATTCACTCTCTCCTGGCAAGATAATGTTCAGGGGATTATTATGGAACTGACAGGCCACCACTGTATTCCAGGAATAACACCGAAAACTCATGTAATGTGTAATATAGCAATATGTGTAGTAGGCATGATAACACAATATATATATATATATATATATATATATATATATATATATATATATATATTCAGCAGCAGCTGCTGAAATCACTTGGCCAGCTGATCCTTCTGGGAAGACGAGCCAAATTACATAAACTTGAATTATTGCTGTGGCGGAGTACTGTCCTGTATTAAAAAGGGGTCAATTGACTTCCATCTCCAAAATAGCAAATTGTCCATTTGCAGCGAGGGAAGCTCAGCGGAGCGACTCATCCTGTGCGATGGATTTTGGCAGCCGGGGGGGGGGGGGGGGGCAGAGGAAAGCCATCGTGCTCATGCGGCTGCCCTGCCTGGCATCCATTGAGCTCAGTAATCTTGCTTGTCAATATCTATTTACTTCTATTTAAATAGCTAATTGTAAAACTGGGAGGCTGGCCTGGGGAAGTGTGGGGGAAGAATTTCTGGAATTGAGTTAGATTTTAGGAATGGGGGAGGGGGATATAGAGGACAAACAATGAATATTCTTATTTAACTTAAGAATAACATGTAGCATGCTGAAAACCCCACCAACCACCCAACCAACTAACCAACCAACCAACCAGTCTCAATTAGCTTCTCAGCGATCCAACATTCTAATTGGTTGCCCTAGCTCACTCTGCACATTACCATTCCTGTTTGCCTGATCCAGCTATTGTGAACTAATGAAAACTCAAATCTGATTGGTTGCTGAGGGATACTGCAATCTATTGGTTTTTGGACACAAATCTTCTATCAAGGCAAAGCAATATCGAAAACTGCCTATAGCAGCCAATCAACAATTAGCTTCTCAGCTCTAACTGGCAAAAGCCAAAATCCCACTGGCTGCTCTGGGATTACAGTCTTTGGTACATCATTATAGCTCTTTGCATGGTCTGAACTTCAATTTCTAGGGGGGCATTAAGGCAACCCTGCCCCTTCTTTCCAGGAGGACTAAAATATTTTGATTGCGATTACTGTTGCCTACCACTATTTGTGTTATAGCTCATGGCAGCCAATCAACAATTTGTATTGTGGCCCTATTTGGTGAAAGCTGAAACCCCATTGGCTGCTCTGGAATTGCTGTCTTTGGTACATCACCACTAATCATTGCATGGTCCTCTAGGGAGGTTTAATGCAACCTCCTCCCTCCACTCCAGGAGGACCAAAGTTGTTTGATGCCTGTCACAAGGCAATATTCAAATTGTGATAACCCATAACCACCAATCAACAATCAGCTTTGTGGTCCTAACTGGTGAAAGCTGAAACCCTTTTGGCTTGTGGTTTACTGTCTTTGGCACATCACCTCTGCTCTTTACACAGCCTTATTAGAGCCTCAATTTATGGGGAGATTTAATGCACCCCCCTCTCTCCCTCAATTCTGGGAGGACTAAAACCTTTTGATTGTGTCCTGATGTCTGCTGGTGACTCATTGCTAAGTTTAAACTCAATTCCTATTGGCTGTGTGCAACAGTGACCATGAGCGGCCGGTAGAATGCAGGGGCGCCTGTCAATCAAGCATCGCACTGTACATGGCATAACGTTGCAGGGTACACAGTAATCATTACCTTGCCTCTGCTCCCGGGGGCAGTCATAGCTAGTTCCAAGGTTGTGTCCCTGGTCACCTCTCTGATGTACCACCATTGGATCTCCAAAGAAAAGGATGTGGATCCGCTGGCCCGAAAAGCACAAGGCATCTCTATATCCTCTCCCTCCCTCACTGTCACATCTTTGGGGACTTCAGTAAACGTTGCTGAGAGTGGGAGATAGAATTACATGGTGGTGGTTAACAGCACAGATTAATAGACAAGATTAGACCGCTCTGCCTTAATCTGATCAGGTTTTACCCCTGGGTCTGCAGCGTTTGGTTAAATTAGACTCTAGTGGATTAAAAAGTCAAGAAATACTGTGTCTAGCTTCCCACTCCACTGGTCTACAGAAGATAGGAGCAAACACCCCTTCTTAATTCTAAGACCTCAGAAAGTCCTGAAATTGGGTTCTCCATTCCCATAGCTGCCAGCTTGCCATAAGGATCTAATTTCAAAACCACTTTTTAGAGCAAAAAGTCTCCATTGCCTACACAATTGGAAGCCACATACCACTATGAATGTGCCTTCACCAACATGGTCCTGCTCTCTCTGTCATAGGCACATTGCACCATTTGTTTTAAACACACCACTCTAAGTATACAACCCCGTCTGTATGTGCAAGCAAGCATTAAATACCGATATATCCCCAAAACTGTGCTTGTCTGCCTAAGGAACCTCCCTTCAAATCCCAAATATTCTACCAGTACCCATCTCTCTCCTTCTCTATCTATCATCTTTGGAACATAACCAATGCTCCAATGCTCATGTATACATTTAAAGCAGATTTTTTTTTACCGCACGCTTCCTGTGCAGATGTTATATTGTTCTCTACGTTGCTCAAAACTCTCATTTGAAATTCAAATTTTTTCTTCCTAATGCAAAGTGAGAGAGATTTAAATCTGCACCTGTAATGCCGAATGCCCCTAAAAATGCTGCAGGACCCAACAAAAGAATCAGGAGAAATCTGGGGGGGGGGGAACGTTTACATCAGAAAAGACTGTCTGGAACGTCTTGTAAGGTCTATATTAGACAACGTAGTTTTGGTACTTACCGTGTGCACTAAATAGAAGAGGGGAATTCAGCATCAAGTAACAAAGGGCACTAAATAAACCTTGTTTTTCCATCTCATACATGTCAGTTTATGGCAAAAAAATAAAAATAAAAATAAAAAGAGCAAACAGACGAATTTCACAGGTGAATTCCAACGAGCCAACTAGGAGAATTTCAATCCCATGGTCAAGGTGGAGAAAATGCAGAAGGTGCAGATAGAGATAAAGGTAATATTTCCCCCCCCCTTTACAAAAATGCAGATCACCCCCAATGTGATCCCTTTTTTTTTTTTTTTAGAAAAACCAGTTATAACATCCACATTGAAGCTGGTTGGGGCTCCTTCTAGATCAGCATGGGATCCCAGAGCAAGAACCCAATCCTAAAATCTCCAAATTTCTACAGTTTTTTTATTTTTTTTGGGCTATCCAAAAGCCATTAGGACAAGATGCACCATCGAAAAACCCATTTCAAGATTGAGCCTTGCAGTACAGAAGACCTACTGAGTCAACAAGCGGGCTTCATGTCACTCCACATCAGTGAATCAGTCGATCTCTTGCTGTTTTCTTTTTTTTTTGACCAGGATCTTTCTTCGTAGAGGAGACGCAAGAAGAGGTGATCTTTTTGGTTTATCCGAAATACCCTTCTACACCTTCTCCTGCTTGGGTCCCGAGCGAGAAAATGGGCAGATCTGAAATCAAACCAAAGTATTTTTTTTTTTTTTTCAATCCACAAAAAATAATAATATATAAATCCACATAAGACGATCAACCTAAAGAAAAGACATCAGGATTTCATCCGGCTTGGAAAAGATAGATCTCCCCTCCCCCCCCACTACCAACCGATGATCTACAAGTCATTGGGGCTTCTTTCTTAAAATAATCAAAGTGAGCTTAAAATGAGCCTCCACTTTACGAGCCAAAAAAAAAAAAAGGAACAGCAAAAAAAAAAAATGCTCATCTGTGCCCAGTTCATGTGTCTTCTCGGTCCCCCACTTCACTGGGAGAAGGAGGAGGGGGAGGGATTGAGAGGGCACGTATGTTTAACCCCTGCAGGGCCAGACTTTAACAAGATCCCCACCATCCACCTCTTGGTTTGAAGATGGTATAATGCAGGTCAATCCACAACCCCTCTCTCTTTTTTTTAATGGGGGGGGGGGGCAATATAGAGACTATTGTGCAAGCCTTTAGCTGCCTTGGGGCTCCTCTCCTAAATCAATGCACAGGGGTTGAATGCATTTGAGGTAACAATGGGGGAATAAAAAAAAAAAAAAAAAACCTTTCTTATTGAGTCGAAAACCCAACTATTGGCTTTGTCGGGAGGCAACAAAAGCACATCGCACTGCAAGCAAGTGCGTGCCATTTAAAAGTGATTGCACCTAAACAAAAATCATTGGCTCGTTGAGCTTAACCCTTTGATGAGGGGAGGGAAGGGCAGGGGGGGTGGGCTCTTACCAAAGCAAAAGCCCCCTTAAAAAAATGAATAAAAAAAAGAATGAGATGCAACATAAATAAGCTCTTCTCTTTAGACTCTAGCTGAATTATGCAAGTGCAAAGCTGCGACAGTAACTCCTACGTGATTTAGTTTTTTTTGGAGGGGGGGGGGGGGTTCTTTTATTGCACAAGCAACCTGTATGCTGCCCATAGCCTCCTAGGTTGAAAAATAAGGCAGCTTGCATAAAATAATAATAATAGGTGAAAGTTCTACGTGGTAACCTACCTGTACGAATAATACAGGCGATAATTAGGTCCCAGCCTGGCGGCAGTGGAATATTGAAGTTGGGAAGGGGGTCTACTCGTCATATTGCAAAGGCTATGACTTCATTTCTGCACCCCCCCCCCCACTTAGCCTGCTGCACTGAATCGGGGGGCTTGAAGGAGAGATTTTCTGCAGCCTTCTCCAGCCAAGAATGACAGATTGAAGATGGAGGATTTTTTTTGGGGGGGGGGGACAGGTACCCTTAGAAGTGTGTCAGCAGCAGACAGAAGAGATTGCTCACCTTTCAGCTCTGCCATGCAGTCTGAAGATAGACCAGGATTGCATTGGTGTCTGCGAGAGAGGAGAGGCTCCAAGATTTGCAGGGGACGACAGGAGCCGGGGCTAGCATCCTTCCAGGTCCAGTCTGCTGGCAGGGCTGCTTTTATTTGTTCTATTTCAGGAAGACGGTGGCTTGCAGTCGCAGCTTCCCTCCTTTCTGCAAAGTTAGCAGTCAGCGCTGTAGCCAGCTTTCCCCTCTACACCCCTCCCCTGCTCTATGCAGTGAGATGGAACAGGCTTGCTGGATGGCGCTGGAGCCAGCAGTAATGGGGGGATAGGGGGGGATAGAAGATCAACCTGTTCCTCTGAAGAGTTAGCCTGATCATTAAACTCAATACAAAGGGCTTCCTACATGGGGTGCCCCCCCCCCTTCTTATCCCAGGATTCGGATTTTGGGTTCCTCAGTGGATGCAGAGTCACAGAGAGGATGCTACAGACAGCACAGCAGATGCTGATGCTGGAGGAGGATGCAGGCAGAGTCTTTCTGTGGCAGATAGGGGGCGCACTGCTACCAAGAATTCACAGGCTGGCTTGCTGCTGGATTCAGAGGCAAGACTGCCAACATGTTAAAATAATCAGGGCCGTTGCTGCAAAGCTGAGATGGTCTGTTTGGGTTAGTCACTTCTTGCATCATCACACAGGGCTCTGTAGGCTGCAGTCCCAAAACTGCATTTATCACAAAACTGGATCATAAAAATGTGACCATAAAAAGTACCAGGGTTGTTTTTGCATGCCTACCAGTGCGGGGACAGGGTCATAGGTGTGCACAGCTTATTGCATTAGGATGTGCACCCCAATGCTCAAACACATATATGTGTGTGTGCATGTGTATTTACTGACAGTGTAAGTAGGGCAGAGATTGATGTCTTTAGTTTTTATTAATGGGGGGATAGAAGATCAACCTGTTCCTCTGAAGAGTTAGCCTGATCATTAAACTCAATACAAAGGGCTTCCTACATGGGAGTAGTTTTTATTTGTATTTTATTTTTAATTATTTTTTTAACATTTTATATCATTTATTTTTATTTATTTTTTAGGAACCCTATTAGGGGACTTTGCTGAAATATCAGGGGTCCAAACAGGGGGAATCTTCACCACGTGGGGTGATTAGGGTGTGCCCAGGCATACCTGGCACACCCTAAGCGCACGCCTATGGACAGGGTCCTTTGACACCCAAGGTGCAAAAAGCCAAAGTGCCCCCCCCCCAAAGAGCTGCAAACTACAGAGAATTCTGTACCAGGGCTACTTTGGCATGCCTACAAGTGCAGGGACAAGGTCCTTTAGCACCCAAGGTGAAAAAAGCCAAAATGACCCCCCCCCCCCATGAGCTGCAAACTACAGAGGACTCTGTACACTGCACTCCCATCACTTCATTGTCCACTCAACTGGATCAGTAACATGTGACCCCAAAGTACTCCAAATTGTACCAGGGCTGCTTTTGCACCCCTACGAGTGCAGGGACAGGGTCCTTTAGCACCCAAGATAAAAAGGCCAAGATGCCCTCATACATGAACTGCAAACTACAGAGGATTCTGTACCAGGGCTGCTTTGGCATGCCTACAAGTGCAGGGGCAAGGTCCTTTAGCATCAGGGGTGGACTGGCCATCGGGACTACCGGGAGTTTCCCGGTGGGCCAATGGCTCAGTGGGTCGTTTTAAAAAAAAAAAAAAATTTTTTTTTTATTTTTTATTGTTGTGGGCCATTTTTTTCTGCAGTTCGGCGGCAGCGGGAGCATGGCAGCAAACAGCGGCCAACAAAAAAAAACAAAAAAAACAATTTTTTTTTGTGGGCTGTTTTTTTATGCAGTTTGGCAGCAGTGGGAGCGTGGAAGCAAACAGCAGCGGGGATTCGGGGAAGGTGGCCAGCGAGGAGGGAAGTTGGATGTAAAAGCAGAGGAGGGAAAAGACCACCGAAGAGGCGAACAGGAGCGAGCGCGGCCACCCCGGCGCTCCCAGAACCTCGATTCCTTCACCTCCTCTCTCCTCCAGGAACCATGCGGCCTGGGCCAGAGGGCAGGCTGACTGGGAGCCCGGAGGAAGAGAACATGCGCCGCTGTAAGGAGCAGAGCAGCGAGAGCACTCCCCGGATCAAGAGGGAGACTCGGCGCTGCCGCTGCTGGCCATCAGGTACCCGACATCCTACACAAACATGCCAGAACACTGTCTCAGCCCTCCCCTCTGTTTCTCTGCCCCCCTCTGTCTCTCAGTCCCCCCTCTGTCTCTCAGTCCCCCCTCTGTCTCTCAGTCCCCCCTCTGTCTCTCAGTCCCCGTGCCTCTCAGTCCCCCCTCTTTCAGCCCCCTCCTATGTCTGTCAGCGCCCCCACTATCTCTCAGACCCCCCTCTGTCTCTCAGACCCTCCTCTGTCTCTCAGACCCCCCTCTGTCTCTCAGACCCCTCCTATGTATCTCAGACCCCCCTCTGTCTCTCAGACCCCGTGTCTCTCAGTCCCCCCTATTTTAGCCCCTCCTCTGTCTCTCAGACCCCCCTCTGTCTCTCAGACCCCTCCTCTGTCTCTCAGACCCCTCCTCTGTCTCTCAGACCCCTCCTCTATCTCTCAGCTCTCCTCCTCTGTCTCTCAGCTCCCCCTCTGTCTCTCAGCTCCCCCCTCTGTCTCTTAGCTCCCTCCTCTGTCTCTCAGCACCCCTCCTCTGTCTCTCAGCACCCCTCCTCTGTCTCTCAGCCCCCTCCTCTGTCTCTCAGCCCCCTCCTCTATCTCTCAGCTCTCCTCCTCTATCTCTCAACTCTCCTCCTCTATCTCTCACCTCCCCCTCTGTCTCTCAGCCCCCCTCTGTCTCTCAGCTCCCCCTGTCTCTCAGCCCCCCTGTCTCTCAGCTCCCCCTCTGTCTCTCAGCTCCACCCTCTGTCTCTCAGCTCCCTCCCTCTGTCTCTCAGCTCCCTCCCTCTGTCACTTAGCTCCCCCTCTGTTTCTCAGCTCACCCCCTCTGTTTCTCAGCTCCCCCTCTGTCTCTCAGCACCCCCTGTGTCTCTCAGCCCCCTCCAAAGTTTCTCAGCCCCCTCCTCTGTCTCTCAGCTCCCCCCTCTGTCTCTCAGCTCCCCCCCTCTGTCTCTCAGCTCCCTCCCTCTGTCTCTCAGCTCCCTCCGTCACTTAGCTCCCCCTCTGTTTCTCAGCTCACCCCCTCTGTTTCTCAGCTCCCCCTCTGTCTCTCAGCACCCCCCTGTGTCTCTCAGCCCCCTCCAAAGTCTCTCAGCCCCTCCTCTGTCTCTCAGCCCCCTCCTCTGTCTCTCAGCCCCCTCCTCTGTCTCTCAGCCCCCTCCTCTGTCTCTCAGCTCTCCTCCTCTGTCTCTCAGCTCCCCCCTCTGTCTCTCAGCTCCCCCCTCTGTCTCTCAGCTTCCCCCTCTCTGTCTCTCAGCACCCCCCTCTGTCTCTCAGCACCCCTCTCTGTCTCTCAGCACCCCCTCTGTCTCTCAGCACCCCCTCTGTCTCTCAGACCCCTCCTCTGTCTCTCAGACCCCTCCTCTGTCTCTCAGCCCCCCACTGTCTTTCAGCCCCTTCCTCTGTCTCTCCGCCCCTCCTCTGTCTCTCAGCCCCCTCCTCTATTTCTCAGCTCTCCTCTTCTATCTCTCAGCTCCCCCCCTCTATCTCTCAGCTCTCCTCCTCTATCTCTCAGCTCCCCCCTTTGTCCCTCAGCCCCCTCTGTCTCTCTGCCCCCTCCTCTGTCTCATTCACTCCCTGGCTCTTAGGCTGCTTTCACACTGGGGCGGGCATTGACGGTAAAACGCTGCTAGTTTTAGCAGCACTTTACTGTCGTTTTAGCTGCGCTTTTATCCCCCCGCTAGCACTCGAATTAAAGGTTAAATGCGCACGTGTAGCACTGCTGCCGAAGTGCTTTGCAGTCGCTTCAGCAGCGGCGGCCATTCATTTCAATGGGCAGGAGCGCTGTGTACAACCGCTCCTCCACCGCCCCAAAGATGCTGCTTGGAGGACATTTTTTTAATGCCCTGGCAGCGCCCCAATGTGAAAGCACTCGGACTTTCACACTGGGACTGGAGCGGAGGCGTTTTTCAGGTGCTTTACAGGTGCTATTTTTAGCCCAAAAGCGCCTGAAAAATGCCTCAGTGTGAAAGGGGACTCATCCCCTCTCTTTTACACGGACTCCCTCTCTCTTACACTCACCCCCCTCTCTCACCCACCCCCTCTTACCCCCTTTCCCTCAACCCTCCCTCTCTCTCTCTCTCTCTCTCATTGCCCTCTCTCTCACCCTCTCATGACATACAATAATGGATGTAGGGGCCTTTTGGTGGGCGTGATTTTTTGGGGGGGTGGGGGGCAGCATTTTATTGAATTAAAGTGGGCCGGTTTGGATGAAGTCCAGGGCCAAATTTTTGTCCCAGTCCAGCCCTGCTTAGCATCAAAGGCAATAAAGGCCAAAGTGACCCCCCCCCCCCCAATGAGCTGCAATATACAGAGGACTCTGTACAATGCACTCCCATCACTTCATTATCCACTCAATTGGATCAGTAACATGTGACTCTAAAGTACACCAAATTGTACCAGGGATGCTTTTGCATGCCTACGAGGGCAGGGACAGGGTCCTTTGGCACCCAAGGCAAAAAGGCCAAAGTGCCCCTCTACATGAACTGCAAACTACAAAGGGTTCTGTACCAGGGCTGCTTTGGCGTGCTTACCAGTGCAGGGACAAGGTCCTTTAGCACCCAAGGCGAAAAAGACAAAACCCCCCTTCCCAATGAGCTGCAAACCACAGAGGAGTAGGGACAAGGTACTTTGGAACCCCCTGGGGCACAAAGGCTAAAGTGCCCTTCTACATGAGTGCCCCTTTACAAAGCTTTGCCCAATCAGGGCACAGTGAGTAAATGGCTGTTAAGGAGTGGGATGGGAAGCGGTCCGCTGCGTCCTTAACAACGGATAAGTCATCAGCTGTCAAAGAGCTACCTCACTGACAGCTGAATGAGAAAAAAAAAACATTGCCGGTGTTCTGACGAGAAATACCCCCTGTCAAAAAAATGCCCCCCCCCCCCGGAACTGCGCATGCACATCACTTGCGCAGTACGGAGCTGCCGAAAGCCTCCGAAGATCGGAATTTATGAACAGCTGTAGACGGCGCCTGCGCACAATAGCCGACATTGTGCCACACGCTCCTGACGCTCGTGCAAGTCTGCAAGGAGAGGATATCTTCATGATGGGTGCGAGAGAGGGGCGGATGCCTACAAAAGGGGGCGTATTTTTTAATGATGGGCAGTGCTGTTAAACCGGAGGTCCACCCTAAAATAAAAATAGCCAAAAAGGCTAAATAAAATGAAATATACTTACCAGAAATGGCTGTTACTAGGCAGATCATCCTAATCTGCCTCTTCCTCGTCCACGGTGAGGTTCTGTGTTCTCCTCCTCGCGTTGCCTCCTGGGAAATGGAGGCGCGCTGCCTTCTGGGACACACAGGACGGTGTGCCCATTCACAAAGAGCCACGCAACTCGTGCATGCGCAGTAGGAAACGGGCAGTGAAGCCGCAAGGCTTCACTGCCTGTCTCCCTTAGTGAGGATGGCGGCGCCGTGACCCGGTCCGAGGGACGGATCGGCCTCGGGCGGCCGACATCGCGGGCAACCTGGACAGGTAAGTGTGCTTATTAAAAGTCAGCAGCTACAGTGTTTGTAGCTGCTGACTTTTAAAAAAAATTTTTTAATGCCGGACCTCCTCTTTAAGATGGGAGCGGATTTTTTCACGAAACTTAAACACATCTCCTAAACAAATATATCTCTGGTAGATGTGTTTACGTTTCGTGAAAAATTCCGCCCCCATCTTAGCAGCCCTGCCCATCATTATAAAAAATGCCTCCTTCTGTAGGCATCCGCCCCTCACACGCGCCCATCATGAAGAAATTAGCCCCTTGCAGAGTTGCACGAGCATCGGGAGCGTGTGGCACAATGCCGGCTATTGTGCGCAGGCGCCGTCTACAGCTGATCGTAAATTCCGATGTTTGGCAGCCTTCGGCGGCTCCGTACTGCTCCGTACTACAGTTCTAGCCGGGCATTTCTCGACAGGGGGCATTTCTCGACAGGACACCGGCAATAGAAAAAAGTAAAAAAAAAAAAAAACAGTGTGCCCCCCCCCCCCAATCCATACTTGGTTCTTTGGGTCTGGTATGGATTTTAAGGGGAACCCCACGCCAAAATACAAAAATAAGAAAAACGGCGTGGGGTCCCCCCACAATCCATACCAGACCCTTATTCGAACATGCAGCCTGGCAGGACCGGAAGGGGGGGGAGAACCCCTCTTCTGAACCATACCAGGCCACATGCCCTCAACGTAGGGGGGGGGGGTTCTTTGGGGCAGGAGAGACTATGCCACCCCCCTGCCCCAAAGTGCCTTGTCCCCATGTTGATGACAAAGCCAAGGAAACTCTCAATTGGGTTCAAAGAAAGAAAATAAAGCTGCTAGAATGGCCCAGCCAATCACCTGACTTGAATCCAATAGAAAATCTATGGAAAGAACTAAAGATCGGAGTTCATAGAAGAGGCTCACGGAACCTTCAAGATTTGAAGACTTTGTGTTGAAGAAATGGGCCAAAATCACATCTGAGCAACGCATGCGACTCGTTTCTCCATACAGGAGGCATCTTAAAGCTCTCATTACCAACAAAGGATTTTGTACCAAGTATTAAATACATTTCAGTATTAAATACTTTTTACCGGTGTAATTCCATTTTATTACACAGAATTTGTGAACTTATTTGTTTTGGTGTCTTTGTATGTATGGATTGCATGGCTTGTTACCGATAGGCTTGTGCAATTTGTTTCGTAACGAATCGAAATTCATCCGAATTTAGCAACTTTCGGACATTTGGAAGCATTCGAATTTCCGAACAAAGCAATTACGAATAAAACCAAATCCGAAATAAATTATACCGCAAAATAGCGAATGCCCGAATGTCTTCGGCATAATTCGTTATGAAAAAAGTTAGGAATGTACGAATCCATTCGAAGCACAATAACACTCTGCTCTGCTCTCTGCTTCTCCCTCACCGTGCTGAACCCTCTCAAAATGGTGTACAGGGGTGGAGCCTATAGCCGCATGTAAAAAACGAAAGTAAAATACGAGATTTCGAATCGTTACAAATAACCGCTATGTATTTAGAAAAGTACAAATCCATTCGAAGCACATTAGGCATAATAGGCAGCATCGTTGTGAGAGAGACACGGAAAATTACGAATCAACGAACCCAAAAAAAGTTACGAAAGTAGGAGTTGTGTCCAGAATCAGCGAAAAACAACGTACTCTACCGAAAGTCCGAATTATAAAGCAACAAAAAATTCAACGAAAAATGTCGCTTGCGAAAATACGAATTAGTCCGAACACGAAAAATCCCGTCTAGCAAAATTACGAATGATTACGAATCAACAGGACCGGAAAGAAACAAACCGAAACGGAACGAATTTTTCCGTTGTGCACAAGTCTAGTTACCGACATGTGGTGAATGTTTCATGTCAATATCACCTTTACCAATATACTGGGATGATTGTCTTGCTGAAATGTCCTCCCTCGTTTCATCTCCATCATCCTGGTAGATGGCGGCAGATTTATATCAGGAATGTCTTGGTACATTTTTCCATTCATCCTTCTTTCAGGGATATAAAGTTTGCCAGAACCGTATGCTAAAAACAGATGTTCCAACCTCACTGTTGATATGGGGGGTGTTTTTGGGGTGATGTGCCCTCCAAACATGGTGTTTATTATGGCCTCCAAAGAGTTCAGTTTTGGTCTCATCTGACCCGACTATATTCTCCCCGTATTTCACAGGCTTGTCTAAATGTTGTGCAGCAAACTTTAAAACGAGCTTCACCATGCTTTTTCTTCAGCAATGGAGTCTTGCGTGGTGGGCGTGCATACAGGCCATGGCGGGGAAGTGCATTACTTAATGTTTTCTTTGAAACAATTGTACCTGCTAATTCCAGGTCTTTTTTGGACAACTCTTCTGATAATTCTTTTCAGTTCTCTGCCAGAAATCCTGTGAGGAGCACCTGGTCGTGGCCGGTTTATTGTGAAATGATGTTCCGGATTATGGTTCCAACAGTGCTCACTGGAGCATTCAACGGGTTTAGAAAACCTTCTGTAACCAATGCCATCAGTATATTTTGCAACAATAAGGTTGCGAAGGTCTTGAGAGAGCTCTTTGCTTTTACTCATCATGAGATGTTTCTTGTGTGACACCTTGGTAATGAGACACCTTTTTATAGGCCATTGGTTGAGACTGAACCAGCTGATATTAATTTGCACTGACAAGGGGCAGGATTGCTTTTAAAATACTGATAGATTTCAGTTGGTGTCTTGGCTTTCCATGCCTTTTTGCACCTTCCTTTCTTCATGTGTTCAATACTTTTTCCCTGTGTCATTCCATTTTATTACACAGAACTTAATTTCTGAACTTTTTTGTTTTAGTGCCTTTCAGGGCCGCCATCAGGAATTTTGGGGCCCCTTACACAGCTTCAGGCATGGGCCCCCTGGAGCAGAGGAGAACCAGGGGGGGGGTGCTGCCACCGCAAATTGAAAAGCGGTGAGGGGCAGGCGCGAATTGAGGAGTGAGGGGTGCCACAAATTGAGAAGCGGGGTGCTGCTGTCGCCACGAATTGTTGAGGTCAGAGGGGCTTCGGGTGCTGACGAACAAGAAAAGAACACAAAAAAAAGAGGGGGTTGCCATCCGGGGCCCTAGGGACCTCTGGGCCTCTGGGGACCTATGGGCCCCTTACAAAAAAATAAAAATTATTTATAAAAAAAAAACATTTTTATAAAAAAAAAAAGGGGGGTTGCCATCTGGGGCCCTGGGGACCTCCGGGCCCCTTACAAAAAAAAAATTGTAAAAAAAAACTATAATAAAAAAAATATTTTTATAAAAAATAAAAGGGGGGGGGTTGCCATCCGGGGACCCTGGGGACCTCCGGGCCCCTTACAAAAAAAATGAATAAAAAAAATAAAATAAATAAAAAATAAAAAAATAAAAAAAGGGGGGTTGCCATCCGGGCCCCTGGGAACCTCCGGACACCTTACAGGTGTACTGCCTGTACCCCCCTGATGGCGGCCCTGGTGTCTTTGTATGTATGGATTGCAAGGGTTGTTACCGACATGTGGTGAAAATATCATGTCAATAGCACCTTTATTGTATTTACCTAGAAAAATGGTGACGTGTTGAATACTTATTTTCCCTGCTCTATATACTGTATAATAAACACATCACGAAACAGTATATAATGTTTTTTCTAATAGAAAATATTTCATACCAACCATAACGAGGTGATCCCGGATGTCAATGTAACAATGTATAGCAACAACGTGACATGAGTATAATACAACACGAGGAGAAGACACACAAAAGTACAAAGTTACATAGAAATATCTGAACTAACGGAAATGCATTACTGACACGACACCTCTTGTAAATAAAAAATAAAAAAAGGAAAGAACCTTGATTAGGATTCTATAAAACATTTTCAAATATAAGGGAACATTTCTGCGGTACATTGAATATAGTGTATATTGTATACTTTGTAGGAGTATAAAAAAAGCAACACTGTACCCACACAAACATTTATTTAATTTTGTTCACACACATAGATCTTTCTTTTGGTAGTACAGTAAAACCTTGGATTGCGAGCATAATTAGTTCCAGAACCATGCTTGTAATCCAAAGCGCTTGTATATCAAAGCAAATTTCCCCATAGGAAATAATGGAAACTCAAATGATTCGTTCCACAATCATTTATTCATAGGTCCTTCAGTTTATAGTCCATATAAAAAGATTATAGCGATGTGAGCAGGTTGTGTAACCATAAAATGTCCATCCACAAATGGAAGCCTCCCCAAGGGGATTAGAAGCAAAATTAAGCAGGAGCTCCAGAGTATAAAAAGAGAAGAGAGGTGCCGCTAAAGCCTCATACACATGGTCAGACTTTTTGCCAACAAACTTCAAAATGAGCGCAAGTTTTTTAAAAAAAATCCAACCGTGTGTACGCTCCATCGGACAAACTTTTTCGGTTTTCATCGGACAAAAGTTCGCTCTGCAAACGGACAAACTTTTCGGCAACAAAAGTCAGATGGTGCAAAGTCTGACCGTGTGTACAGAAATTCATCGGACTTTTGTCTGAAGTACAAATACGCATGCCCAGAACCAATGTTAAAATCAACCAACAATAGCAGAAGTTGACTAAAGGGTGGCGGTAAAGAGTAGAAAAACCACGTGATGTTGGGAAAGTTTTGGGAAAGTTTGCAGAAAAGTCCTGCCGTGTGTATGCTATGGGTGTGCCCGGCCAACTCCCTTCGGACAAAAATCCACAGAAAAGTTTGTTTGAAGTCCGACCGTGTGTACGAGGCTTAAGTGTAGCAATATGTTGCTAAATGTTGTACCTTCATTAAATGTAACCATATTGCTACACTTAGAGGCGCCTCTCTTCTCTTTTATACTCAGTTGTGACATGACGCTACTTGTATATCAAGACATCACTTGTATATCAAGTCAAAATTTATTTAAAAATGTTGCTTGTCTTGCAAAACGCTCTCAAACCAAGTTACTCTCAAACCAAGGTTTTACTGTATTTGATTACCACTGGGTTTTAAATTTTTTGCTATATAAACGGAAAAAAGACTGTAAATTAAAAAAACAAAAACAATATTGTTTACTTTTTGCTATAAAACCTATCAAATGAAAAAAAAATTAAAAATCTTCATGAATTTTGCCCAAAATGTATTCTGCTACATGTTTTTGATAATAAAAATCCCTATAAATGTATATTAAGTGGTTTGTATGGCAGTTCTAGTATCTACAAACTATGGCATATACTGTGCCTTGAAAAAGTATTCATACCCCTTGACATTTTCCACATTTTGTCATGTTACAACCAAAAATGTAAATGTACTTTATTGATAGACCAACACGAAGTGGCACATAATTGTGAAGTGGAAGGAAAATGATAAATGGTTTTCAAAATTTGTTACAAATAAAATATGTGAAAAGTGTGGCGTGCATTTGTATTCAGACCCCTTTACTCTGATACCCCTAACTTAAATCTAGTGGAACCAATTGCCTTCAGAAGTCACCTAATTAGTAAATAGAGTCCACCTGTGTGTAATTTAATCTCAATATATATACAGCTGTTCTGTGAAGCCCTCAGATGTTTGTTAGAGAACCTTAGTGAACAAAAATAATCATAAAGGCCAATGAACACACCAGACAGGTCAGGGATAAAGTTGTGGAGAAGTTTAAAGCAGAATTGGGTTATAAAAAAATCTCCCAAGCTTTGAACATCTCCCGGAGCTCTGTTCAATCCAACATCTGAAAATGGAAAGAGTATGGCACAACTGCAAACCTACCAAGACATGGCCGTCCACCTAAACTGACCAGGCCGGGCAAGGAGAACATTCATCAGAGAAGCAGCCAAGAGGCCCATGGTAACTCTGGAGGAGCTGCAGAGATCCACAGCTTAGGTGGGATAATCTGTCCACAGGACAACTATTAGTCGTGCTTCTCCACAAATCTGCCTTTTATGGAAGAAGAAAGTCATTGTTGAAAGAAATCCATAAGAAGTCCTGTTTGCAGTTTGTGAGAAGACATGTGGGGGACACAGCAAACATGTGGAAGAAGGTGCTCTGGTCAGATGAGACCAAAATTTTACTTTTTGGTCTAAAAGCAAAACGCTATGTGTGGCGGAAAACTAACTCTGCGCATCACCCTGAACACAGCTGGTCAGAGTTGATGGGAAGATGGATGGAGCCAGATACAGGGCAATCTTAGAAGAAAACCTGTTAGAGTCTGCAAAAGACTTGAGACTGGGGCGGAGGTTTACCTTCCAGCAGGACAACGACCCTAAACATACAGCCAGAGCTACAATGGAATGGTTTAGATCAAAGCATATTCATGTGTTTGGCCTCGTACACACGGCCGAGATTCTCGTTAAAAAAAACATGTCGTTTTTTTCGACGAGATTCTTGGACAAGAAACTTGTCCCGGCCGAGTGTACACACGCTCGATTCAAAGAACCCGCGGTTCTTTGAAAGGAGTGTACGCGGTGACGTCATCGACTACGTCGAGCATGCGCTCGTCACATTCGATGCCGTCGCCGCCATCTTGGTATACCCTACGTATGCCTAGGAAGCTACCGCGCATGCGTCAAATTCATTTCGAACATGCGCGGGCTTCCCGGCGGACAGGTAAGTGTACACACACTCACTTTTCTCGTCGAGAAACATGCCGAGGAGAATCTCGACGAGAAAATAGAGAGCAGGTTCTCTATTTTCTCGTCGAGGTTTCTTGTCGTTTTTCTCGACGAGAAACCCGATAGCAGCGTACACACGACCGATTTACTCGGCAAGACCTCTCTGCCAGCAAGTTTCTTGCTGGTTCTTGCCGAGAAAATCGGTCGTGTGTACCAGGCCTTAGAATGGCCCAGTCACAGTCCAGACCTAAATCACATTGAGAATCTGTGACAAGACTTGAAAATTGCTGTTCACAGACGCTCTCCATCCAATCTGACAGAGCTTGAGATATTTTGTAAAGAAGAACGGGGCAGAAATGTCCCTCTCTAGATGTGTAAAGCTGGTAGAGACATCCCCAAAAAGACTTGCAGCTTTAATTGCAGTAAAGAGGGACTCAACAGGGGGCACCTGATGTAAAGAGGAACTCTGCTGAGGGCACCTGATGTAAGGAGGGACTCTGCTATGGGCACCTGATGTAAGAAGGGACTCTACTGGGGACACCTGATGTAAGAAGGGACTCTACTGGGGACACCTGTTGTAAGAAGGGACTCTACTGGGGACAACTGTGATGCAAGGAGGGACTCTACTGGGGACACCTGTGATGTAAGGAGGGATTCTGCTGGGGACACCTGATGTAAGGAGGGACTCTGCTGGGGACACCTGATGTTAGGAGGGACTCTGCTGGGGGCATCTGATGTAAGGAGGGACTCTACTGGGGGCACCTGATGTAAGGAGGGACTCTATTGGGGGCACCTGATGTAAGGAGGGACTCTGCTGGGGACACCTGATGTAAGGAGGGACTCTGCTGGGGACACCTGATGTAAGGAGGGACTCTGCTGGGGACACCTGATGTAAGGAGGGACTCTGCTGGGGACACCTGATGTAAGGAGGGACTCTGCTGGGGACACCTGATGACATCTGGTGGCAGACGATGGGGCAAGTGATACGCTCGGGGGTCCCACTGATTCTGCATTATGGTGAGTTGAACTATTTCATTATATATTACAATGTAATAATAGAAATAATGCGCTTCAATAATCTTGACACCATAACAACCCTGGTGTCGGGACGATTGAAGTGCCAACACCAGGTGTTTGGAGTATCTTTATCTGCTGATTGTAAAACGTTCTGGAATACACATTTTTCTATTGTGGTGTAGGATCTGGGTCTGGTGTCCCTCCATCCCTCTCTCTTTCCTTCCTTCTCTCTCCCTCTTCCCTTCCCTCATTCTATTTCTTTCTTTCTCTCTCTCTCCCTCTCTTTTTCTTCCTCTATCCCTCATTCATCTCAGACTCGAACCACACCCCCTTTGAGCCACGCCCCCTTTAAGGCAACCCAAATATTTAGATTAATCCACCCCCATTTTTCACTCCGGCATTTTTCTTCCCCCACTATGCCACGCCTACAAAAAGGAATGTCCACCCCTAATTATAATAAGACCCCGCCCACAGACAAAAAAGTGTCCGTATACATTTTTTAAAAATGTTTCCAACTATGAGAGAGCTAATCGTCGGTCACCCTGGAAAAACAACTTGCCACTTACCAGGTATGTGATTTGGCGGCAAGTGGTTAATAATAACAACAACAAAAATAATAATAATAGTAATAATAACAATATTAGTAATAATAGCAATAATAATTATTTTAATAATAACTACAACAATAATAATGATAATAATAGCAACAAGAAATGCACTTTTAACCACTTCCTGCCCCCCATATAGCAGAATGACGGCCGGGAAGTTGTTCTGTCATCCTGACTGGGCGTCATATGATGTCCAGCAGGATAAGCCACTAATGTGCGCCTGCGGGGGCACGCAGCACGCGATCTGTGGTGTGGTGTGTCAGTCTGACACACCTCATCCCCGATCTAGGTAAAGAGCCTATGACGTAGGCTCTTTACCACATAATCAGGTGTGTCCAATCACAGCTGATCACAGTGTAAACAGGAAAAGCCGTCTATCGGCTTTTCCTCCACTCGCACTGACAGGCGCAGGTAGAGGAGAGCTGATTGGCTGCTCTCCTGACAGGGGGTCTGTGCTGATAATTAGCGCATTGATTATCAGTGCAGACCCATCGAGGATACCCACCCATGACCACCAGGGATGCCCACTCACGACCACCAGGTAAGCCCACTAAAGCCCACTAGGGATGCCAATCAGTGCCCATTAGGGATGCCTGCCAGTGCCTCCTGATCAGTGCTGCCTATCAGTGCCATCTATCAGTGCCGCCCATCAGTGTCGCCCATCAGTGCCACCTATAAGTGCCCTCCAGTGCCACCTATCAGTCCCACTTTTGAGTGCCCATCAGTGCTCTATATCAGTGCCACCTATCAGTGCCCATCATTGCTGCTTTTCAGTGCTGCCTGTCAGTGCTGCATGTGTGTCCATCATCAGTGCCACCTCATTAGTGCCACCTCATTAGTGCCAATCAGTGAAGGAGAAAAATTACAAAGTTTTGTAACAGAAACAAAGAAAAACTTTTTTATTTTTGCAAATTTTCAGTCTTTTTTTATTTGTAGTGCAAAGAATAAAAACCACAGAGGTGAACAAATACCACCAAAAGAAAGCTCTATTTGTGGGAAAAAAATTATAAAAATTTTGTTTGGGTACAGCGTCGCACGACCGCGCAATTGTCATTTAAAATGTGATAGTGCTGAAAGCTGAAAATTGGACTGGGCAGGAAGGGGGAAGTGCCCTGTACTGAAGTGGTTAATAATAATAATCATAATAATAATAACAAAAATAGCCACTTCAATAATAATAATAACAATGCATTTACTAATAAGAAGACAGGCCACTGCTCGCTGTTCGGCATGCTAAGGAGCGCGGAGTAGATCCGCTGCCATAAGGGACCTCTATGTCTAAGCGGCCGCTCGCCTGCACTCACCCATCGTGTCACGGCAGCAGGAATAATTCAGCATTTGGAAACGCTCCAGCTCTAATGTGTATTTAGTCAGCAGTTTTGGTATTTCTAGATGTGCACCTGCTGACGAATTCAGCCTTAAAGCAAACCTGTCCTGACAGAAATAAGGAAAGTGCCGGCTTCATTTTCTAACAACCAGAGCTGACTGTTGGTGATCTAATGGCCTCCATGGAGGCAATTCACGAAGAAACACAAAGAGATCCTTTTATATCAAAATTGCCCAATTCACTAAAAGAAATATAGCATGGGTCCTGAATCTGTATTTCTCCAAATGAAATGACTATTTAAAGGGTAACTCTACTTCCATGGTAAAAAAATTGTAAATATATATATATATATATACAGGTCCTTCTCAAAAAATTAGCATATTGTGATAAAGTTCATTATTTTCTGTAATGTACTGATAAACATTAGACTTTCATATATTTTAGATTCATTACACACAACTGAAGTAGTTCAAGCCTTTTCTTGTTTTAATATTGATGATTTTGGCATACAGCTCATGACAACCCAAAATTCCTATCTCAAAAAATTAGCATATCATGAAAAAGTTCTCTAAACGAGCTATTAACCTAATCATCTGAATCAACTAATTAACTCTAAACACCTGCAAAAGATTCCTGAGGCTTTTAAAAACTCCCAGCCTGGTTCATTACTCAAAACCGCAATCATGGGTAAGACTGCCGACCTGACTGCTGTCCAGAAGGCCATCATTGACACCCTCAAGCAAGAGGGTAAGACACAGAAAGAAATTTCTGAACGAATAGGCTGTTCCCAGAGTGCTGTATCAAGGCACCTCAGTGGGAAGTCTGTGGGAAGGAAAAAGTGTGGCAGAAAACGCTGCACAACGAAAAGAGGTGACCGGACCCTGAAGAAGATTGTGGAGAAGGACCGATTCCAGACCTTGGAGGACCTGCGGAAGCAGTGGACTGAGTCTGGAGTAGAAACATCCAGAGCCACCGTGAACAGGCGTGTGCAGGAAATGGGCTACAGGTGCCGCATTCCCCAGGTCAAGCCACTTTTGAACCAGAAACAGCGGCAGAAGCGCCTGACCTGGGCTACAGAGAAGCAGCACTGGACTGTTGCTCAGTGGTCCAAAGTACTTTTTTCGGATGAAAGCAAATTTTGCATGTCATTCGGAAATCAAGGTGCCAGAGTCTGAAGGAAGACTGGGGAGAGGGAAATGCCAAAATGCCTGAAGTCCAGTGTCAAGTACCCACAGTCAGTGATGGTCTGGGGTGCCATGTCAGCTGCTGGTGTTGGTCCACTGTGTTTTATCAAGGGCAGGGTCAATGCAGCTAGCTATCAGGAGATTTTGGAGCACTTCATGCTTCCATCTGCTGAAAAGCTTTATGGAGATGAAGATTTCATTTTTCAGCACGACCTGGCACCTGCTCACAGTGCAAAAACCACTGGTAAATGGTTTACTGACCATGGTATTACTGTGCTCAATTGGCCTGCCAACTCTCCTGACCTGAACCCCATAGAGAATCTGTGGGATATTGGGAAGAGAAAGTTGAGAGACGCAAGACCCAACACTCTGGATGAGCTTAAGGCCGCTATCGAAGCATCCTGGGCCTCCATAACACCTCAGCAGTGCCACAGGCTGGTTGCCTCCATGCCACGCCGCATTGAAGCAGTCATTTCTGCAAAAGGATTCCCGACCAAGTATTGAGTGCATAACTGAACATAATTATTTGAAGGTTGACTTTTTTGTATTAAAAACACTTTTCTTTTATTGGTCGGATGAAATATGCTAATTTTTTGAGATAGGATTTTTGGGTTTTCATGAGCTGTATGCCAAAATCATCAATATTAAAACAAGAAAAGGCTTGAACTACTTCAGTTGTGTGTAATGAATCTAAAATATATGAAAGTCTAATGTTTATCAGTACATTACAGAAAATAATGAACTTTATCACAATATGCTAATTTTTTGAGAAGGACCTGTATATATATATATATAGCGTATACCGGGGGTTCTCTACCCTGTCCTCAAGTACTCCCAGCAGGCCATGTTTTGAGAATTTCTCTTAGATAAAATAGCTGTCCAAAATACCAAGCCATTGACTCTGATTTAGAGCACCTGTGCAAGATAAAACCTGCAAACATGGCCTGTTGGGGGTACTTGAGGACAGGGTTGAGAACCACTGGCGTATACATTCCTTTTCAATAAGCAGCCGCTGTAATTTTCTGTAGAATGCAATATGGCTACCTGGAGGTGTTCTGTACAGAGAATGTGTACCGAACGACCTCCAGAAACATAATTTCCTGCTTGTGTGATTGGCTCACTGATTTTCCTAGAAAGCCGCACTAAGATACAAGTCAGATTTTTGGTGTAGCACCCTCTAGTGCTAGAAATGTAGATAGTTTTTTTCTTTGGTTAGGTTAGGTAAATTTGTGCAGGCTTGGCTGGCAGCCAAGCCTGTCAGTGTTTTTTCCTGGATTGGGCAAAAATCCAGGGAGAGCTGGATGACTTACAGGCAGCATCACTGAGACCTCCCCCCCCCTTACTTCTTGAATAATCTGGTGCCTTCTAGAAGAATAGGAGGGGAAGTAAGGTGGAGCTGCCTGGAGTATTCTGAGGGCCCTGACCAATCCCCAACTTGGATTGGCAGGGGCAGGCCCCCTCAAATATTTAGGGTCATCCCAGCTGGGGAGGAGAGTTCAGGTGGAAGCTGACGATGGAGTGTTAGGCTGTCGAGGCCTTTGAGGGAGCTCCCCAGCCTTGGGGGAGGGGGTGTGTGTGACCTTGGGCCTGGCCTCGGATGTGGACGGGACTTTACTAAAACCACGGAGGTGTCCTGGACAGGGGGCACTGGGAGCAAGGAGGACAGCAGAAGAACACTGCCAGGCAAGTCTCCAGGTGAAACAAGGAACAGGCACGAGGGCTGGTGAGTGACACACAGTCAGAAGGACTGGGAGGCACGCCTAGGAGGACTGGGATGGAGCAGTCTGGGATGGGAGCAGGTCCAGTCAGGAGGACTGTGGTGGCACAGGCAGTGGAAAGTGGCAGCTGCAGCCAGGAGGGCAGGCAGGGCCTGAAGAGGTGGTACTGGGAGCAGTAGCCACATGTGGGACAGCTAGCATTAGGGACTACCTATTTTTGCAACACCATAGGGGCTCGCGGTCCCTGCCTTCAAAGGGCATTTGCTTTGGGTCTGACTGAGTCAGTGTCAGGCCCCAACCACAGTGCTAGCTGGTCCTGGGAGTGATAGTGTGCAAGCAAGTGTTAGTGCTGGAGGTGAGGAGAAGAGGTTATATATACCGGTGGTGTATATAGTTTTCAGTCCCTAAATTTCGTATCTTCAATCAAGTGGGCATTCCATATGCACCCCATCCCCATCCAAGTTCTTTTCCCCTAATAAAACAAAACAAAGTACAAGGACTGTTTGACTGAAGTGTGTCTGGAAATTAATGTGCCTGGCTGTACAGGGTGGGAGACAGACCTCAATCATTAGCTGCCCCTATGGGGGTTCCGCTACATTGGCATACCCTGTAACAAAAATTATATTTTTGGTGATATACTCCCAAAAGGAAATCACGTCTAAAGGGAGGCTGGCCCTGCCACTTTCCTCATTAGAGCCCTACAGTTGCAGCAACTGTTTAATAATTATGAAACCACTCCCATTAGACTCACTTGGAACAGGGGCACAGAGGAACAAACATTCAGAATAACAAAAGGTAGGAATCTGCAACAAAGTTTGCTATAATCCCTGCAATGTACAGAGATCACCCTGAGGGGAATGTTTTTTTCTCAACAAAAGTGTAGTTACGCTTTAAAGTGTATCTCCAGCCAAAAACATTATTTTTTTTTGTGTTGAAGGGAGTAGGTTTGTATTGCTCTTTGTGCCCTTGTTGGTGAAATTAATTCTCTTTGTTTGTTCTGGTGACAGTTGTCCCCAGCACAAAAGATTGATTGAAAATCCAAAATCTTACAGTTCTCACCGGATCAGAAAACAAATGTAAATCGTTGCAATGGGGACACCTGGTGACAAATGTCTAAGATAAGTTTTCCATCACTTTGAAGAGATTTCTGCTCACTTCCTGTTTTTCCTCTCTGGGACAAAAAAGCAAAAGGAAATCTTCCCACTGGAACACAGGCAAAACCATTCTAGTTCTCAGTATTCATTACTCTATACAAAAATGTGTAGCACTCTTCCTACCCGAATAGTGAGAAATAACCCCAAAGCACAGAGGGGGTTGCAGCTCAGATATACTGTGGAAGAGAGGAGCAGAGGTGAGATGTGCACAAAGGGGGCAGAGGTGTGTTGTGGATGGGAGATGCAGAGGTGAGCTGTGGACAGGAACGGGCAGAGGTGAACTGTGGACAGGAACGGGCAGAGGTGAACTGTGGATGGGAGGTGCAGAAGTGAGCTGTTGACAGGAGGGAGCAGAGGTGAGCTGTGGGCAGGAGGGGGCAGAGATGAGCTGTGGACAAGAAGGGGCAGAGGTGAGCTGTGGATAGGAAGGGGCAGAGTTGAGCTGTGGACAGGAAGGGCAGAGGTGAGTTGTTGACAGGAGGGGGCATATGTGAGTTGTGGATGGGAGGTGCAGAAGTAAGCTGTTGACAGGAGGGGGCAGAGGTGAGCTGTGACAGGGAACGAGCAGAGGTGAGCTGTTGACAGGAGGGGCAGAGGTGAGCTGTGGGCAGGAGGGTGCAGAGGTGAGCTGTGGACAGGAAGGGGCAGAGGTGAGCTGTGGACAGGAAGGGGCAGAGGTGAGCTGTGGACAGGAAGAGGCGGAGGTGAGCTGTGGACAGGAAGGGGCAGAGGTGAGCTGTGGACAGGAAGGGGCAGAGGTGAGCTGTGGACAGGAAGGGGCAGAGGTGAGCTGTTGACAGGAAGGGGCAGAGGTGAGCTGTGGACAGGAAGGGGCAGATGTGAGCTGTTGACAGAAAGAGGCGGAGGTGAGCTGTGGACAGGAAGGGTCAGAGGTGAGCTGTGGACAGGAAGGGGCAGAGGTGAGCTGTGGACAGGAAGGGGCAGAGGTGAGCTGTTGACAGGAAGGGGCAGAGGTGAGATGTGAACAGGAAGGGGCAGAGGTGAGCTGTGTACAGGAGGGGGCAAAGGTGAGTTGTTGACAGGAGGGGGCAGAGGTGAGTTGTTGACAGGAGGGGGCAGAGGTGAGTTGTGAATGGGAGGTGCAGAAGTGAGCTGTTGACAGAGGGGGCAGGAGCTGTGGATGGGAGGTGAAGAGATGAGCTGTGGACAGGAGGGGGCAGAAGTGAGTTGTGGATGTGAGGTGCAGAAGTGAGCTGTGGACAGGAGGGGGCAGAAGCTGTGGATGGGAGGTGAAGAGATGAGCTGAGGACAGGAGGGGGCAGAAGTGAGCTGTGGACAGGAATGGGCAGAGGTAAGCTGTGGAGGGGAGAGGTGCACCATGGAGGGGAGGTGCAGACGTGAACTATAGATGGAAGGCGCAGAAGTGAGCTGTGGACAGGGGGAAGGGGCAGAGGTGAACTGTGAATGACAGGCTAGCATTTAATATCTCAGGGTGGATCCTCGACTTACTGTGGGGTACAACGATGATTGGGTTTGTTTGCTCAATAATTTCTCTGGAGAAAACGTTAGGGGCAGCAAAATTGATAGTGGCCCTTTGAAATAAGTCTTCCAATTGTAATTTTGATCAAGATTGTACCACCCTTGGTCAGCAGGGGCTGTGTGTCTATATAAATTATGTTTTATTATATTTTTGTATGCTATAAGGAAGACTTTGGCCAAAACACATTAGCATTTGAAGATGTTGTTACTGCTAAAGTGCGAAATAAATTTCATAAGAAGGATCAATCGTGTGGCTTTTGATTACTATGGATTTATGTTGGATGGCATAGCCAGAGCACCTGCACACAGCCTAGTATCTTTTTATTGCGGTAAAGCTTGGGTGAGTCTTTACACTTCCAATTGTAATTGTCCCTTTAAAAGCAGCCTTCTCATAGTTAGTAAATAGCAGAGGTAAGCTGTGGATATCGGGGGCAGAAGTGAGCAGTGGATGGAAACTGCAGAGGTAAGCTTTGGACAGCGGGGGCAGAGGTGAGCTGTGGATGGGAGGTGCAGAGGTGAGCTGTAAACAGCGGGGGGCAGGGGTGAGCTGTGGACAGCATGGGCAGAGGTGAGCTGTGGATGGGAGGTGCAGAGGTGAGCTGTGGATGGGAGGTGCAGAGGTAAGCTGTGGATGGGAGGTGCAGAGGTGAGCTGTGGACAGCGGGGGCAGAGGTGAGCTGCAGATAGGAGGTGCAGAGGGGATCTGTGGACAGTGGGGGCAGAGGAGAGCTGTGGTTGGGAGGTGCAGAGCAGAGCTGTGGTTGGGAGGTGCAGAGGTGAGCTGTGGACAGCGGGGGCAGAGGAGAGCTGTGGTTGGGGGGTGCAGAGGAGAGCTGTGGTTGGGAGGTGCAGAGGTGAGCTGTGGACAGCGGGGGCAGAGGAGAGCTGTGGTTGGGAGGTGCAGAGGTGAGCTGTGGACAGCGGGGGCAGAGGAGAGCTGTGGTTGGGAGGTGAAGAGGTGAGCTGTGGACAGCGGGGGCAGAGGTGTACTGTGGACAGAGGTGAACTGTGGATTGGAGGTGCAGAGGTGAGCTGTGGATGGAAGGTGCAGAGGTGAGCTGTGAACAGCGGGGGCAGAGGTGAGCCGTGGATAGGAGGTGCAGAGGAGATCTGTGGACAGCGGGGGCAGAGGAGAGCTGTGGATGGGAGGTGCAGAGGGGAGCTGTGGACAGCGGGGGCAGAGGAGAGCTGTGGATGGGAGGTGCAGAGGTAAGCTGTGGACAGCGGGGGCAGAGGGGAGCTGTGGATGGGAGGTGCAGAGGTGAGATGTGTACAGCAGTAGCAGAGGAGAGCTGTGGATGGGAGGTGCAGAGGTGAGCTCTGTACAGGGGGGGGCAGAGAAGAGCTGTGGATGGGAGGTGCAGAGGTGAGCCGTGGACAGCGGCGGCAGAGGGGAGCTTGGCATGGGAGGTGCAGAGGTGAGCTGTGGACAGCAGGGGCAGAGGGGAGCTGTGGATCAGAGGTACAGAGGTGAGATGTGGACAGAGGGGAGGTAGCAGAAGTAAGATGTGGACAGAGGGTGCAGAGCTGTGGATGAGAGGTACAGAAATGACATGTGGAGGGGGTGGTGCAGATGTGAGCTATGGATTGGTGGTGCAGAGGTGAGATGTAGATGAAGATGGGTAGAGGTGAGATGTGGACAGAGGGTGCAGACCTCTTGATGAGAGGTACAGAAGTGGGATGTGGAGGGTAGTGGCGCAGACGCAAGCTGTGGATGGGAGGTGCAGAGGTGAGATGTGGACAGGAGGGGGCAGAGATAAGCTGTGGACAGAGGGGGCAGAGATAAGGTGTGGACAGAGGATGCAGAAGTAAGCTGTGGATGGAATGTACAGAAGTGAGTTGTGGAAGACGGAGAGGGCAGTGGTGAGCTGTGGATGGCAGACAAGCATTTAAAATCTCAGGGTCCTTGCCTTACTGTGGGTACAACAATGATTGGGAGCCAGTTACTCGACTCCATTCTATAGTTTATTTGCTCAGTAAACTCTCCGGAGAGAGGGTTAGGGGCAGCAAATTGATAGTGGCCCTTCAAAAACAGCCTTCCAATTGTTATTGGCCTTATTTAAAGTAGCCTTTGAGAGCAGCCTTCTAATATAAGTTGCCACTTGACCCTATGCAAGCATTCTGAGGTCTCTACCAGCTGAAGTTGCCCCCAAGCCCTCTAGAACACTCTTCAGACTACTCTAAAGATACTCCATCTTCCATAGCAGGCCTACTCTAATGCCACGTACACACGATCGGAAATTCCGACAATAAAACCGTGGATTTTTTTCCAACTGAATTTTCGCTCAAACTTGTGTTGCATACACACGGTCACACAAATGCTGTCGGAAATTCCGATGGTCAAGAACGCGGTGACGTACAGCACGTACAACGAGCCGTGATCAATGAAGTTCAATAGGCAGTTCGGTCCTCCTGCTTGATTCTGAGCATGCATGTTTTTTTGAGCGTCAGAATTGCATACTGTCGGAAAATTTGAGAACCAGCTCTGAATTTCTCACATCGGAGATTTTTTGTCGGAAATTCCGACCTTGTGTAAGCGGCATTAGACACTCCATACAGGTATCCATTTTTCATAGTAGGCCTTCCCTAGGCTGCTCCATACCGGTAGCCATCTTCCATAGTAGGTCTTCCTTAGGTTGCTCTATACCGGTAGCCATCTTTTATATCAGGCCTTTCCTAAGATGCTCCATACTGGTAGCCATCTTCTATAGCAAGCCTTCCTTAAGATTCTCCATAGAGGTGGCCATTTTATATAGTAGGGCTTCCCTAGGATGCTCCATACAGGTAGCCATCTTCCATAGCAGGTGCTCTGTATGTTTCTCCATACAGGTGGCCGTAACTCATACATTGTTACCTCTCACACTAAGTACTGGAGGCAACTCAAAAGTAGAAGGCAGAAATAATCAATAGGTCCTGAACATTGGAGAAAGTGCAGAAAATATAAACAAAGCTCAGGCTGGCTACACCCTAGCAACAAACACACTAATTGTAGCTAGGAACACTCCAGAGTCCCTACAACAGAAAGACTCGGCTAAAGAAACATGAGAGCCTTGTGAACCAGAATGTATTTTCTGAACTGTTATTTTACCTGGAGCTGGCATAGCTCCTTCTCCTCCTCTGCAGACATCTCATACAACATCACTATTATGCCAGCCTTATTTTTAGAAGCAAAGAGCACAATCTTTGTGAATTGACTTGAACATGCAAAACTCCAGAAAAATCAATAATATGAGATTCATGCTGTAAATTCAGCAGACAGCTGCAATAAGACCTTCAGGCTGGATTCACATCCAACATTTAGTGGATGGTAATGCATGTTAACGCACGTTAGATGTGCACTGCAGGACACCACAACACACAGATGTGAATGCTCCATGCAGGATGGTACACTGGGCTGCCCAAAAGGAGTGTATGTGTGAATGTGTGCGCACATATATGTGTGTGTGTGTGAATGTGTGCGCACATATATGTGTGTGTGTGTGTATGTGTGAATGTGTGCGCACATATATGTGTGTGTTTATGTGTATGTGTGAATGTGTGCGCACATATGTGTGTGTGTGTGAATGTGTGCGCACATATATGTGTGTGTGTGTGTGTATGTGTGAATGTGTGCGCACATATATGTGTGTGTTTATGTGTATGTGTGAATGTGTGCGCACATATGTGTGTGTGTATGTGTGCGCACATATATGTGTGTGTTTATGTGTATGTGTGAATGTGTGCGCACATATGTGTGTGTTTATGTGTATGTGTGAATGTGTGCGCGCGCACATATGTGTGTATGTGTGAATGTGTGTGCACATATGTGTGTGTGTGAATGTGTGCGCACATATGTGTGTGTGTGTGTGTATGTGTGAATGTGTGTGCACATATGTGTGTGTGTGTGTGTGTATATGTGTGAATGTGTGCGCACATATGTGTGTATGTGTAAATGTGTGCACATATATGTGTGTGTGTGATTTTTCATGTGTTATGAACCTGTGCATAGATGACTATCTATCTCCTTTGTCTTTATTAGTGATGAGCCGAACACCCCCGGGTTCGGTTCGCACCAGAACCCGCGAACGGACCGAAAGTTCGTACGAACATTAGAACCCTATTAAATACAATGGATGCGAACGTTCGAATTCTAAAGTGCTAATTATAACGACTATTATCCATGTTATTGTCCGAAACAGAGTTTGGGAACCCGGGTTCTGCACCAGGGGACATGTATCAATGCAAAAAGAAGTTTTAAAAACGGTCGTTTTTCGGGAGCAGTCATTTTAATGATGCATAAAGTGAAAAAAAAAAAGTCAAATATTCCTTTAAATATCGTACCTGGGGGGTGTCTAAAGTATGCCTGTGAAGTGCCACGTGTTTCCCGTGTTTAGAACTGTCCCTGCACAAAATGACACTTCTAAAGGAAAAAAAAGCCATTTAAAACTGCTTGCGGCTTTAATGTAATGTCTGGTCCCGGTAATATGGATGAAAATCTTTAAGAAAAATGGCATAGCTACCCCATCACCCCCCCCTACCCCAGCCCATTACCAGCCCCTTTGGGTCTTGTATGGATATTAAGGGGAACCCCGCACATAAAATAAAAAAGGCCCTATATACTCTGAACAGCCGTATACAGGCGGTGCATACAAGACAGGGACTGTAGGTTTGTTCTTATGTAGAATCTGTTTGTAATTTTGAACAGGTACATTGTTTAAGTGTAGCTCCAGCCCAAAAATCTATTTTTAAACTTTTTGGAAAACATAGGTAAGGGTTATCACCCCTGTAACATTTGTTTTGCTGTCTGTGCCCCTGTTCAGAACATTTCACCTCACTTTCCGTCCCAATGACAACTGTTTTTGAAATGTGGTGTTTTTCTTGAAACAAGGATTGGTGATAAAGCATCAGTACAGAGGAGACACCTTTCTCCCATATTAATTCTTACAGGAGAGAATTTTCCTTCCAAGGGGTAGATTTCCTCTCACTTCCTGTTGTCTTCTTGCGTTTGCAAGTAGGAGTCGTTTGTAAGTTGGATGTTTGAAAGTAGGGACCTGCCGTATATACTCTGCAGAAATAGGCCCCTTAGTTGTTGGTGTTGGCACAACACTGTAAGCACTCACAGTTACTCTTGGTTGGTGCTGGAACGCCCTGCTGTCAACTATTATATCAGGAATTTTAATTACATATAATTGTTGAACAGTGGTAGTAAAAATTGGGCCTTTGATGGTGGTGCTGGTGCCACAACACTGTAAGCCCTGACAGTTACTCTTGGTGGGTGCAGCAATGGGCCCTGCTGTGAATTATTAGATCAAGAATTGTAATTGCATGCCCCTGTTGAACAGGGGCTGAAAAATTGGGCCTTTCGTGGTGGTGGTGGTGGTGTTGTCACAACACTGTAAGCCCTCAGAGTTACTCTTGGTGGGTGCAGGAATGGGCCCTGCTGTGAATTATTAGATCATGTATTGTAATTGCATGCCCCTTTTGAACAGGGGCTGAAAAATTGGGCCTTTCGTGGTGGTGGTGGTGGTGGCGTTGCCACAACACTGTAAGCCCTCAGAGTTACTCTTGGTGGGTGCAGCAATGGGCCCTGCTGTGAATTATTAGATCAAGAATTGTAATTACATGCCCCTGTTGAACAGGGGCTGAAAAATTGGGCCTTAGGCACTGGTGGCACAACACTACAACCCCTCACAGATACTGTACTTGGAGCACAGCAATGAGCCCTGTTGCAAAGTATTGCTTCAAAAATTGTAATGACACGCCCCTGTTAAACAGGGGCTGAAAAATTGGGCCTTAGGCACTGGTGGCACAACACTCCAACCCCTCACAGATACTGTACTTGGAGCACAGCAATGAGCCCTATGGCAAATTATTGCTAAAAAAATTGTAATTACACGCCCCTGTAAAACAGGGGCTGAAAAATTGGGCCTTAGCCACTGGTGGCGGCACCCATAAACAAAAATGATCTTCCAAGCTATCATCATCAATCGTATCATTGAGGACTCGGAGGAGGAGGATAGCCAGTCAACATAACAGCACAGGCACTCAGCATCAGCATCAGTCTTGAAGGGATGTGACATGTTAAAATCAATTAGTCTGTTATATCAGCATCAGGTGTGTGGTAGCTGGTGGTGATCCAAGACTGGTTCATCTTGATGAAAGTCAGTCGATCAACCGAGTCGGTGGACAGGCGCACCCTGTGATCCGTGACAAATCCTCCAGCAGCACTGAATGTGCGTTCCGAAAGAACGTTGGATGCAGGACAGGCCAGTAGCTCAATTGCATACTGTGCAAGCTCTGGCCAGTGATCCATCCTCAAGACCCAGTAAGCCAGAGGATTTTCGGTGGGGAAGGTGTCCAAGTCTGACCTTGCCCCTAGATATTCCTGCACCATGTTTATCAGACGCTGGCGATGGTTGCTGGAACCGATCATACTTTGGGGCTGCGGACTAAAGAATTGTCTGAACGCATCGGTCAGACGGCCACCTTCCCCACCGCTCCTTCTTTGACTGGCCGAAGCCTCAGCAACTCGTTGTCCAGGACCAGGAGTTTGTAACCTCCCAGTCTCTGGGAACGCGTTGCACAGACCTTTCTGCAAGGCCTCCCGGAGTTGTCTCATCCTCTGCTCCCTCTGCGACGGTAACATAAGGTCCGCAACCTTACCCTTGTACCGTGGATCAAGGAGAGTGGCCAGCCAGTAATGGTCCCTCTCCTTGATCCGAAGAATACGAGGATCCTTCCGCAGACTTTGCAGGATCAGGGAGGCCATGCAGCGTAGGTTTGCTGAGGCATTCGGTCCGGAGTCCTCTGGGTCACTAAGGACGACATGATCCGCAGCCACCTCCTCCCAGCCACGTACAAGTCCACTGGTTTCTTGGGACTGTAAATCATCCCTAAAAGACTGCTGCTGATGATGCTGAGTGCCAGCCTCCACCTCCATGCTGACACAATCCTCCTCCTCCTCCTCCTTCTCCTCCTCTTCCTGTGCGATGGGTGGGACAGAAGGAACACTGTCTGGGTAAAGGGGGCCTTGAGAGGCAAGGAAGTCCTCCTCTTCCTGCCTCTGTTCTGCCTCAAGTGCCCTGTCCATTATTCCACGCAGCGTGTGCTCCAACAGGTGGACAAGAGGTACAGTGTCACTGGTGCATGCACTGTCACTGCTCACCATCCTCGTGGCCTCCTCAAATGGTGCCAGGACAGTGCATGCATCCCTGATCATGCCCCACTGGCGTGGAGAAAAAAAACCAAGCTCCCCTGACCCTGTCCTGGTGCCGTAGTCGCACAGGTACTCATTGATGGCCCTCTGCTGCGTGTGCAGCCGCTGCAGCATGGCCAATGTTGAGTTCCACCTGGTGGGCATGTCACATATAAGGCGGTTCTTGGGCAGGTTCAACTCCTTTTGCAGCTCAGCCAGGCGAGCACTGGCATTATAAAATCTGCGGAAATGCACACAGACTTTCCTGGCCTGCCTCAGGACATCCTGTAAGCCCGGGTACCTGCCCAAGAACCGCTGCACCACCAGGTTAAGGACGTGAGCCACACAGGGCACATGGGTCAGTTGTCCCTGTCGGAGGGCGGAGAGGAGGTTGGTGCCATTGTCGCAAACCACCATTCCTGGCTTAAGCTGGCGTGGCGTCAACCACCTCTCGGCCTGGCCCTGCAGAGCAGACAGGACCTCTGCCCCAGTATGGCTTCTGTCCCCCAAACACACCAGCGCAAGCATGGCATCTTTTTGCCTGCGTACTTGCGTAGCCCCTTGAACGGCTACGGAGCACCGCTGGTTCAGAGGACAAACCACAGGAAGAGGCCATGGAGGAAGAAGAAGAGGAGGGGGTGGAGGAGAGAGGTGTGTCACAACCAGTAGTAGCATTTTGGAGGCGTGGCGGTGGAACAACCTCCAACACTACTGCACCTTGTCCTGCATCCTTCCCAGCTGCCAAAAGAGTGACCCAATGGGCCGTGAAAGAAAGGTAACGTCCCTGTCCATGCCTGCTGGACCATGAGTCAGCGGTAATATGCACCTTACCGCTGACCGCCCTGTCCAGCGAGGCCAAGACATTGCCTTCCACATGCCGGTAGAGAGCCGGAATAGCCTTCCGTGAGAAAAAGTGGCGTTTGGGAACCTGCCACTGAGGAACCGCACATTGCACAAACTCACGGAAGGGGGCCGAGTCTACCAACTGAAAAGGCAGCAGTTGAAGCGCTAGCAATTTAGCCAAGCTAGCATTCAACCGCTGGGCATGTGGATGGCTGGGAGTGAACTTCTTTCGACGGTCCAGCAGCTGGGGCAGGGAAATTTGCCTGCTAGAATCGGACGTCGGTGTACTGCTAGCAGAGTGGCCGCAACTACTTGGCTGTGACACACCTAATTCTACACCTTCATTCCTCTCAGTGCATGTTTCAGACAGGACTGAAATTATAGTGGGGTTGGAGATCCCAGCTGATGTGGTGCAAGGAGAGGTCCGCTTTGTTCTTTGGTGTGGGTCTTTGAGGTAGGCTTGCCAACGAGCTGCATGGCAGGTCAACATATGTCTGGTCAGGCATGTGGTACCCAAGCGGCTGATGTTTTGGCCACGCGATATACGCTTGAGACATATGTTGCAAACAGGAGCTGTGCGATCTGATGCACTAGCCTCAAAAAAGGCCCACACCAAAGAACTTTTTGAATGATGGGCAGAGGCAGCGCCCTGCACAGGCGGAGCTCTGCGGTGTGATTCCGTCGGTGTACTGCCCTTACGCTGGCCACCAAAGGGCATCCTGCCTCGTTGGAGATGTGCCTCCTCCTCATCCTCCTCCTCCTCCTCTCTCCTATTAGGCACCCACGTGGAGTCAGTGACCTCATCATCCCCTCCCTCCTCATCACTGGAGCCAATCTGGCAGTATGCTGCAGCTGCTGGAACATGACTGCCAGATTGGTGTCCTTCTTGAGCATCCCCTCTGTCTGCTCTCACGCTTCTGCCTTCCTGTAGCTGGGTTTCATCATCAGACCCTTCGAAACGCTGGGCATCCTCCTGGAGCATGTACCCAACACTGTGCTCAAACAGTTCGGGGGACTCCTCAGGAGGAGGACATGGTGGGTCTAGGGAAGGAGTGACTGATGATGAGTCTGACATTGATACCAGGGAAGAGGACGCTTTGGCAGCTGCTTTGCCAGTACCCTGAGCCTGGGTGAGAGAGGATGAGGAGGAGGAGGAGGGCTTGGTCATCCACTCTACCAAGTCTTCGGCATGATGTGGCTCAACATGTCCAGCTGCCGAAAAGAAGGACAAGCGTGTCCCATGGCCATGTGCTGATGACAATGCACCGCGTCCACGACCAGCACTGTTGCCCCCAGACACAGAGCCTGCTTGCCCTCTTTTATTGCCTCCTGACTGTCTGCCTCTCCTTGTTTGCCTTCCAGACATTCTAATAGATGGCCTGCAGGGAGATGGGAAAAAAGCAATAAGGGCTACCTTCAGGTGTCCTTCTCTGTCCCTTTACTTAAGGATTTCTAAATATGGTTGAGGATGATTGCTTTTGCACAGAATAGCACAACGACAATTTCCCTGACTGTCCAAAAAACAAGGATTTCAAAGATGGTTGATGAGGAATGCTTTAGCACACTATAGCACAAGGAGAATTTCCCTCACTGTCCTTCCCTGTCCCTAGAAACAAGGATTATCACAGTGAAAGAAACTGACACTCTTCCTACCTATAGTTTTCTGTCCCTAGAAAAAATGTTTTTTTAAAGCTGATTGATGATCAATGCTTTAGCACACTATAGCACAAGTAGAATTTCCCTCACTGTCCTTCCCTGTCCCTAGAAACAAGGATTATCACAGTGAAAGAAACTGACACTCTTCCTACCTATAGTTTTCTGTCCCTAGAAAAAATGTTTTTTTAAAGATGGTTGATGATCAATGCTTTAGCACACTATAGCACAAGGAGAATTTCCCTCACTGTCCTTCCCTGTCCCTAGAAACAAGGATTATCACAGTGAAAGAAACTGACACTCTTCCTACCTATAGTTTTCTGTCCCTAGAAAAAATGTTTTTTTAAAGACGATTGATGATCAATGCTTTAGCACACTATAGCACAAGGAGAATTTCCCTCACTGTCCTTCCCTGTCCCTAGAAACAAGGATTATCACAGTGAAAGAAACTGACACTCTTCCTACCTATAGTTTTCTGTCCCTAGAAAAAATGTTTTTTTAAAGCTGATTGATGATCAATGCTTTAGCACACTATAGCACAAGTAGAATTTCCCTCACTGTCCTTCCCTGTCCCTAGAAACAAGGATTATCACAGTGAAAGAAACTGACACTCTTCCTACCTATAGTTTTCTGTCCCTAGAAAAAATGTTTTTTTAAAGACGGTTGATGATCAATGCTTTAGCACACTATAGCACAAGGAGAATTTCCCTCACTGTCCTTCCCTGTCTCTAGAAACAAGGATTATCACAGTGAAAGAAACTGACACTCTTCCTACCTATAGTTTTCTGTCCCTAGAAAAAATGTTTTTTTAAAGCTGATTGATGATCAATGCTTTAGCACACTATAGCACAAGTAGAATTTCCCTCACTGTCCTTCCCTGTCCCTAGAAACAAGGATTATCACAGTGAAAGAAACTGACACTCTTCCTACCTATAGTTTTCTGTCCCTAGAAAAAATGTTTTTTTAAAGCTGATTGATGATCAATGCTTTAGCACACTATAGCACAAGTAGAATTTCCCTCACTGTCCTTCCCTGTCCCTAGAAACAAGGATTATCACAGTGAAAGAAACTGACACTCTTCCTACCTATAGTTTTCTGTCCCTAGAAAAAATGTTTTTTTAAAGATGGTTGATGATCAATGCTTTAGCACACTATAGCACAAGGAGAATTTCCCTCACTGTCCTTCCCTGTCCCTAGAAACAAGGATTATCACAGTGAAAGAAACTGACACTCTTCCTACCTATAGTTTTCTGTCCCTAGAAAAAAATGTTTTTTTAAAGACGGTTGATGATCAATGCTTTAGCACACTATAGCACAAGGAGAATTTCCCTCACTGTCCTTCCCTGTCCCTAGAAACAAGGATTAGCACAGTGAAAGAAACTGACACTCTTCCTACCTATAGTTTTCTGTCCCTAGAAAAAATGTTTTTTTAAAGCTGATTGATGATCAATGCTTTAGCACACTATAGCACAAGTAGAATTTCCCTCACTGTCCTTCCCTGTCCCTAGAAACAAGGATTATCACAGTGAAAGAAACTGACACTCTTCCTACCTATAGTTTTCTGTCCCTAGAAAAAGTGTTTTTTTAAAGACGGTTGATGATCAATGCTTTAGCACACTATAGCACAAGGAGAATTTCCCTCACTGTCCTTCCCTGTCCCTAGAAACAAGGATTATCACAGTGAAAGAAACTGACACTCTTCCTACCTATAGTTTTCTGTCCCTAGAAAAAATGTTTTTTTAAAGCTGATTGATGATCAATGCTTTAGCACACTATAGCACAAGTAGAATTTCCCTCACTGTCCTTCCCTGTCCCTAGAAACAAGGATTATCACAGTGAAAGAAACTGACACTCTTCCTACCTATAGTTTTCTGTCCCTAGAATTTTTTTTTTTTAAAGATGGTTGATGATCAATGCTTTAGCACACTATAGCACAAGGAGAATTTCCCTCACTGTCCTTCCCTGTCCCTAGAAACAAGGATTATCACAGTGAAAGAAACTGACACTCTTCCTACCTATAGTTTTCTGTCCCTAGAAAAAATGTTTTTTTAAAGACGGTTGATGATCAATGCTTTAGCACACTATAGCACAAGGAGAATTTCCCTCACTGTCCTTCCCTGTCCCTAGAAACAAGGATTATCACAGTGAAAGAAACTGACACTCTTCCTACCTATAGTTTTCTGTCCCTAGAAAAAATGTTTTTTTAAAGATGGTTGATGATCAATGCTTTAGCACACTATAGCACAAGGAGAATTTCCCTCACTGTCCTTCCCTGTCCCTAGAAACAAGGATTATCACAGTGAAAGAAACTGACACTCTTCCTACCTATAGTTTTCTGTCCCTAGAAAAAATGTTTTTTTAAAGCTGATTGATGATCAATGCTTTAGCACACTATAGCACAAGGAGAATTTCCCTCACTGTCCTTCCCTGTCCCTAGAAACAAGGATTAGCACAGTGAAAGAAACTGACACTCTTCCTACCTATAGTTTTCTGTCCCTAGAAAAAATGTTTTTTTAAAGCTGATTGATGATCAATGCTTTAGCACACTATAGCACAAGGAGAATTTCCCTCACTGTCCTTCCCTGTCCCTAGAAACAAGGATTATCACAGTGAAAGAAACTGACACTCTTCCTACCTATAGTTTTCTGTCCCTAGAAAAAATGTTTTTTTAAAGCTGATTGATGATCAATGCTTTAGCACACTATAGCACAAGTAGAATTTCCCTCACTGTCCTTCCCTGTCCCTAGAAACAAGGATTATCACAGTGAAAGAAACTGACACTCTTCCTACCTATAGTTTTCTGTCCCTAGAAAAAATGTTTTTTTAAAGACGGTTGATGATCAATGCTTTAGCACACTATAGCACAAGGAGAATTTCCCTCACTGTCCTTCCCTGTCTCTAGAAACAAGGATTATCACAGTGAAAGAAACTGACACTCTTCCTACCTATAGTTTTCTGTCCCTAGAAAAAATGTTTTTTTAAAGCTGATTGATGATCAATGCTTTAGCACACTATAGCACAAGTAGAATTTCCCTCACTGTCCTTCCCTGTCCCTAGAAACAAGGATTATCACAGTGAAAGAAACTGACACTCTTCCTACCTATAGTTTTCTGTCCCTAGAAAAAATGTTTTTTTAAAGCTGATTGATGATCAATGCTTTAGCACACTATAGCACAAGTAGAATTTCCCTCACTGTCCTTCCCTGTCCCTAGAAACAAGGATTATCACAGTGAAAGAAACTGACACTCTTCCTACCTATAGTTTTCTGTCCCTAGAAAAAATGTTTTTTTAAAGATGGTTGATGATCAATGCTTTAGCACACTATAGCACAAGGAGAATTTCCCTCACTGTCCTTCCCTGTCCCTAGAAACAAGGATTATCACAGTGAAAGAAACTGACACTCTTCCTACCTATAGTTTTCTGTCCCTAGAAAAAAATGTTTTTTTAAAGACGGTTGATGATCAATGCTTTAGCACACTATAGCACAAGGAGAATTTCCCTCACTGTCCTTCCCTGTCCCTAGAAACAAGGATTAGCACAGTGAAAGAAACTGACACTCTTCCTACCTATAGTTTTCTGTCCCTAGAAAAAATGTTTTTTTAAAGCTGATTGATGATCAATGCTTTAGCACACTATAGCACAAGTAGAATTTCCCTCACTGTCCTTCCCTGTCCCTAGAAACAAGGATTATCACAGTGAAAGAAACTGACACTCTTCCTACCTATAGTTTTCTGTCCCTAGAAAAAGTGTTTTTTTAAAGACGGTTGATGATCAATGCTTTAGCACACTATAGCACAAGGAGAATTTCCCTCACTGTCCTTCCCTGTCCCTAGAAACAAGGATTATCACAGTGAAAGAAACTGACACTCTTCCTACCTATAGTTTTCTGTCCCTAGAAAAAATGTTTTTTTAAAGCTGATTGATGATCAATGCTTTAGCACACTATAGCACAAGTAGAATTTCCCTCACTGTCCTTCCCTGTCCCTAGAAACAAGGATTATCACAGTGAAAGAAACTGACACTCTTCCTACCTATAGTTTTCTGTCCCTAGAAATTTTTTTTTTTAAAGATGGTTGATGATCAATGCTTTAGCACACTATAGCACAAGGAGAATTTCCCTCACTGTCCTTCCCTGTCCCTAGAAACAAGGATTATCACAGTGAAAGAAACTGACACTCTTCCTACTGTGAGGGGGTTAGCTCGGCAGCGGGTGTGTGTGACCCCCGGGATGGGCTCCCCACACAAAAACAGGCCCAGCAAACAGAGGTTGTGGTTTTCAAAATCAAAAAAAGGTGCGGTTTATTTTCTATTTACAGTGACAAAACACAGCAAAGCCAAAAGAAACATAAACAAAATAAATCCTGGTCAACTTGACCTCTGACTAAACATACAGGTTTCCTAACTAACAACTGGGATCAGCCTAGTGCTGTCCTAGTCCCTAAGTCCCTGGTTTTAAAAGTCCAAACAAATAGCCACACAGGCTTTGTCTCACCGCACAGGGGTTCACTCTCCCTAGACAGTCCACACAGGTCTGGTTCCAGGCATGAGCTAACACCTAATGAATCTGGGAGTTCTTATAGAGGCCTAAATGAGCTGACAAGGTTCAGCTGGTCTCCTCATCTCTGTCTGCACGACGCCCCACACTCTCCCTAGAGGTATGAGTCATCCATGAGCCCACTAGCCTTATACAACTCTCCACCTAGTTGTATAAGTCGGCGTAAAGCCTGAATCTGGGCGAAATATATCTACCCCCCTGGATGCAACCAGGTGACTTTACCTTCCTGCTGTCACATACCCCCCCCTCTTGTTTTAACCTCGGGGTTGGAACACCAGCAATCAGGCATTCATGTACTCGAGACAAAGCATCCCCATTCCCCATTTGAACGCCAGGGCGATGCTTTACTGTGAAGTTGAATTCCTGGAGGGCCAGGAACCACCTATTCACTCTTCTATTTGTTTCCTTGTTTTGAGCCATCCACTTTAACGGAGCGTGATCCGTAACCATGTCAAAGTGCCTACCTAGCAGGTAGTACCGAAGGGAATCTAGAGCCCACTTCACCGCTAAACACTCCTTTTCAACGGTGGCGTAATTTACCTCATGGGACTTCAACTTCCTGCTGAGGTAAATGACTGGGTGCTCTTCCCCGTTCCAGACCTGGGACAATACTGCTCCTAACCCCACATCTGACGCATCACTTTGTACGACAAAGTCTTTAGAGAAGTCGGGTGAGTACAACACTGGCTGGCTACATAAGGCTTGTTTCAAGAATTGGAATGCTGCCTCAGCCTCGGGGGTCCATTTAATCATGACCGACCCTTTCCCCTTCGTTAGGTTGGTTAGGGGCACAGCCTTAGAAGCAAAGTGGGGAATGAATCGCCGATAATACCCAGCGATTCCCAGAAAGGCTCGTACCTGCTTCTTGCTGTTGGGACGTGGCCAACTCTGGATGGCCTCGACTTTGTTGAGTTGGGGTTTTATTACTCCCCTCCCAATGGTGTACCCAAGATATTTGGCCTCCTCCTGCCCAATGGTACAGTTCTTGGGGTTAGCCGTAAACCCCGCTTCCCGAACAGAGTCCAGGACTGCTTGCACTTTTGGCAGATGTGAGGCCCAATCTGTGCTATGGACAATTACGTCATCCAGGTAAGCCGCAGCATACTTCCGATGGGGCCTCAGCATCTGGTCCATTTTCCGCTGGAATGTGGCCGGCGCATTCTGTAACCCGAACGGCATTCTTTTATATTGGAACGCCCCGTCTGGGGTTACAAATGCGGTTTTCTCTTTGGCCAATTTGGCCAGGGGGATTTGCCAATACCCTTTTGTGAGGTCAAGAGTCGTCATGTATCGGGCTGTTCCCAGCCGGTCGATCAACTCATCTATACGTGGCATGGGGTAGGTGTCAAATTTTGTAACTTTGTTCAACTGACGAAAATCGTTACAAAATCGCCAGCTCCCATCCGGTTTAGGCACCAACACAATGGGACTAGACCAATCACTTTGGGACTCCTCTATCACCCCTAAGTTCAGCATTTTCTGTACTTCCTCCCGTATTGCCTCCCGTCGGGCCTCTGGGATCCGATAGGGTTTTAACTTCACCCTTTCACCGGGCGGGGTAATGATGTCATGCTCTACCCCAGATGTTTGTCCCGGCAGCTCAGAGAATACCTCCTTGTTGCGAAGCACAAACTCCTTAACCTCCTGTTGTTGGGGTTGTGACAAGGTGGCTGCTATTCCAACCTCAGGAATCACGCAACCAGTTTGAGCTGGTGACCAAGTGTCTGCGACTAGGGACTCTCTATCCCTCCAGGCTTTCAACAGATTAACGTGATAGATCTGTTCGGGCTTTCGCCTTCCTGGTTGTCTGACCTTGTAATTCACTTCGCTCACTTTTTCCATTATCTCGTAGGGGCCTTGCCATTTGGCAAGGAATTTACTTTCAACCGTAGGGACAAGTACCAGTATCCTATCCCCCGGGGAAAAGGTACGGGTCTTGGCTCCACGGTTGTACACTCTCTGCTGTGCTAACTGCGCTTGGGCCAAATGTTCCTTCACGATGGGCATTACCTGTGCAATTCGGTCTTGCATCAGGGCGACATGCTCAATCACACTCCTGTGGGGAGAACTCTCACTTTCCCAAGTTTCCTTGGCAATATCCAACAGCCCTCTTGGGTGTCTCCCATACAGTAACTCAAAGGGGGAGAATCCCGTAGAGGATTGGGGCACCTCCCTAATAGCAAACATCAGATAAGGAAGTAGACAGTCCCAATCCTTTCCATCTCTATCCACCACTTTCTTCAACATTTGTTTTAGGGTTTTGTTGAATCTTTCAACCAGCCCATCGGTTTGGGGGTGATACACAGATGTACGTAATTGCGTCACTTTGAACAATTTACACAGCTCCTTCATAACCCGGGACATAAAGGGTGTACCTTGGTCCGTAAGCAGTTCTTTACAAATACCCACCCGGCTAAACACAAGAGATAGCTCTTTGGCTATGGTTTTGGCCGAGGTATTTCGGAGAGGGATCGCTTCTGGATAACGGGTGGCATAGTCCATTATAACTAATATGTACTGGTGCCCCCTAGCGGACTTGATTATAGGACCTACCAAATCCATGGCGATCCTCTCAAACGGGACCTCAATGATGGGTAGAGGGACCAGCGGGCTACGGAAATGTGGCATCGGGGCCGACCTCTGACACACAGGGCAGGAGGAACAATAATTTTCTATGTCCTTCATCACCCCCGGCCAATAGAATCTCTGTAATACCCTCTCTCGGGTTTTCTTTGTCCCCAGATGACCTCCAAGAATGTGCCCATGGGCCAACTCCAACACCAACTTCCTGTAAGGTTTGGGCACCACAAGCTGCTCAACGGTTTCTTCTGCCCTTTTTGCCACCCGATACAGTAGGTCCTTCTCTACGCTGAAGTATGGGTAAGTGCAGGTATTATCTGGGTTCACTAACTCGCCATCTATTTTCACTACGTTTTCCCGTGCCTTTATTAGGGCGGGGTCTTTCAACTGTTCTGTGGCAAAGTTTTCCCTGTGAACCTCAAGATCAGAAAACTCCACAGACGGTAGGTTTTCGTCTGAGGAGGTGGGCTCCTCTCCAGTTTCTTGAGTCTCCCCTGCCAATACTGATAAGGGAAATTCCGGAGAGTCCTCACCACTCTCAGGGGAGTTCTGGCTATCACATTCCTGGTACATAGGGGCACCAGTGGGGGGCTCAGGATCATCCCACAGTTCCCAGAACTTCGGAAAATCCCTTCCCACAATGGCGTCATACGGTAACTGAGATACTAAGCCCACTGGATGAGAGAGGGTACCTTTGGGGGTCTCGAAACACACTGTAGTCACTGGATACTCTCGGGTGTCCCCATGCACACAAATAACAGCTACCTTGCTATTCCCAGAGACCTCTGTTTTAACTAACTCAGCCTTTATCAGGGTCACAAGGCTACCTGAATCCAGCAATACCACAACATTTCTACCATTAACACACATTTTGCATAAATGTTTCTCAGTTCCTCGAATGGCAGTGCATGCGACTGTCGCACACAGCGACTGACGTCTGCCCGTCAGAAAGTCACACTGCATGGGTTCCTCCACAACCGGGCAATTGGCTGCAATATGTCCCGCTTGCCGGCAGCGGTAGCAAACGATCCTTCTTGCCGCCTCTTGAGCCGCTGATTTCCCAGGCTGTTCTCGCCAAACTTGGGGTAGAGCTCCCACCCTCTCACTCTCTCCACCCTCACCCCTTGGAATCCTCTTATCCGCCCCTGGGGATGGTCTGGTCTTAGGGTGGAAAGTCCGAGTGTCTCTGGAAGAGGCCGTCAGGTTCTCTGTAGCCAAGTATTTCTCCACACGATCCACAAGACCATCGGCCGTCTCTGGGTCTCCATGGCTTACCCACTTTTGGATGGCAGTAGGAAGAGCTCTCAAAAACCGATCCATTACAACACGTTCCACAATCTTTGGTGCAGACAAAGTCTCTGGCTGTAGCCACTTTCTGCTCAGGTGAATGAGATCATACATTTGAGACCTTGGGGGTTTTCCAAGCTGGAAAGTCCAGTTATGCACACGCTGAGCCCGGACAGCCTGGGTGACACCCAGCCTTGCCAATATCTCAGCTTTTAGCATCACATAGTCTTTTGCTTGGTCAGGCTCCAGGTCATAGTAAGCCTTCTGCGATTCACCAGTTAACAGAGGAGCCACCAGTCCAGCCCACTGCTCCTCAGGCCACTTTTCTCTTTCAGCAGTCCTTTCAAATGTGGTCAAAAATACCTCTGGATCATCCTCTCCAGTCATTTTTGTCAATAAACGACTCACCCCAAAGGACGCGGTATTAGTGGGACGGCTTTCCTCACTGGTCTGCGGACGTTGCTGCATTACTGCTTCCATTTGTTGTAGTCTCTGCTCTTGCTTCTGTAACAGGTCTATGAAGCGGGCCTCAGATTGCTGCTGGGCTTGTTGCTGAGCTTCCAGACTCTGTTGGTGAGCTTGCTGCTGGGCTGCAAGGCTCTGTTGATGAGCTTGCTGCTGGGCTGCGAAGTTCTGTTGTTGAGCTGCAAGGCTCTGTTGATGAGCTGCAAGGCTCTTTTGCAAACCTGCATTTGTCTGCTGTTGATTGGCATTTGCTAGAGCCAGCTGCTTCAGTATCTCCTCCATGCTGGCTTAAAAAAAACTGCCACTGGTTCTCCACCAACTGTGAGGGGGTTAGCTCGGCAGCGGGTGTGTGTGACCCCCGGGATGGGCTCCCCACACAAAAACAGGCCCAGCAAACGGAGGTTGTGGTTTTCAAAATCAAAAAAAGGTGCGGTTTATTTTCTATTTACAGTGACAAAACACAGCAAAGCCAAAAGAAACATAAACAAAATAAATCCTGGTCAACTTGACCTCTGACTAAACATACAGGTTTCCTAACTAACAACTGGGATCAGCCTAGTGCTGTCCTAGTCCCTAAGTCCCTGGTTTTAAAAGTCCAAACAAATAGCCACACAGGCTTTGTCTCACCGCACAGGGGTTCACTCTCCCTAGACAGTCCACACAGGTCTGGTTCCAGGCATGAGCTAACATCTAATGAAGCTGGGAGTTCTTATAGAGGCCTAAATGAGCTGACAAGGTTCAGCTGGTCTCCTCATCTCTGTCTGCACGACGCCCCACACTCTCCCTAGAGGTATGAGTCATCCATGAGCCCACTAGCCTTATACAACTCTCCACCTAGTTGTATAAGTCGGCGTAAAGCCTGAATCTGGGCGAAATATATCTACCCCCCTGGATGCAACCAGGTGACTTTACCTTCCTGCTGTCACACTACCTATAGTTTTCTGTCCCTAGAAAAAATGTTTTTTTAAAGACGGTTGATGATCAATGCTTTAGCACACTATAGCACAAGGAGAATTTCCCTCACTGTCCTTCCCTGTCCCTAGAAACAAGGATTATCACAGTGAAAGAAACTGACACTCTTCCTACCTATAGTTTTCTGTCCCTAGAAAAAATGTTTTTTTAAAGATGGTTGATGATCAATGCTTTAGCACACTATAGCACAAGGAGAATTTCCCTCACTGTCCTTCCCTGTCCCTAGAAACAAGGATTATCACAGTGAAAGAAACTGACACTCTTCCTACCTATAGTTTTCTGTCCCTAGAAAAAATGTTTTTTTAAAGCTGATTGATGATCAATGCTTTAGCACACTATAGCACAAGTAGAATTTCCCTCACTGTCCTTCCCTGTCCCTAGAAACAAGGATTATCACAGTGAAAGAAACTGACACTCTTCCTACCTATAGTTTTCTGTCCCTAGAAAAAATGTTTTTTTAAAGATGGTTGATGATCAATGCTTTAGCACACTATAGCACAAGTAGAATTTCCCTCACTGTCCTTCCCTGTCCCTAGAAACAAGGATTATCACAGTGAAAGAAACTGACACTCTTCCTACCTATAGTTTTCTGTCCCTAGAAAAAGTGTTTTTTTAAAGACGGTTGATGATCAATGCTTTAGCACACTATAGCACAAGGAGAATTTCCCTCACTGTCCTTCCCTGTCCCTAGAAACAAGGATTATCACAGTGAAAGAAACTGACACTCTTCCTACCTATAGTTTTCTGTCCCTAGAAAAAATGTTTTTTTAAAGCTGATTGATGATCAATGCTTTAGCACACTATAGCACAAGTAGAATTTCCCTCACTGTCCTTCCCTGTCCCTAGAAACAAGGATTATCACAGTGAAAGAAACTGACACTCTTCCTACCTATAGTTTTCTGTCCCTAGAATTTTTTTTTTTTAAAGATGGTTGATGATCAATGCTTTAGCACACTATAGCACAAGGAGAATTTCCCTCACTGTCCTTCCCTGTCCCTAGAAACAAGGATTATCACAGTGAAAGAAACTGACACTCTTCCTACCTATAGTTTTCTGTCCCTAGAAAAAATGTTTTTTTAAAGACGGTTGATGATCAATGCTTTAGCACACTATAGCACAAGGAGAATTTCCCTCACTGTCCTTCCCTGTCCCTAGAAACAAGGATTATCACAGTGAAAGAAACTGACACTCTTCCTACCTATAGTTTTCTGTCCCTAGAAAAAATGTTTTTTTAAAGCTGATTGATGATCAATGCTTTAGCACACTATAGCACAAGTAGAATTTCCCTCACTGTCCTTCCCTGTCCCTAGAAACAAGGATTATCACAGTGAAAGAAACTGACACTCTTCCTACCTATAGTTTTCTGTCCCTAGAAAAAGTGTTTTTTTAAAGACGGTTGATGATCAATGCTTTAGCACACTATAGCACAAGGAGAATTTCCCTCACTGTCCTTCCCTGTCCCTAGAAACAAGGATTATCACAGTGAAAGAAACTGACACTCTTCCTACCTATAGTTTTCTGTCCCTAGAAAAAATGTTTTTTTAAAGATGGTTGATGATCAATGCTTTAGCACACTATAGCACAAGGAGAATTTCCCTCACTGTCCTTCCCTGTCCCTAGAAACAAGGATTATCACAGTGAAAGAAACTGACACTCTTCCTACCTATAGTTTTCTGTCCCTAGAAAAAATGTTTTTTTAAAGATGGTTGATGATCAATGCTTTAGCACACTATAGCACAAGGAGAATTTCCCTCACTGTCCTTCCCTGTCCCTAGAAACAAGGATTATCACAGTAAAACACACTGACACTCTCTCTACCTATAGTTTTCTGTCCCTAGAAAAAATGATTTTTTAAAGATGGTTGATGATCAATGCTTTAGCACACTATAGCACAAGGAGAATTTCCCTCACTGTCCTTCCCTGTCCCTAGAAACAAGGATTCGCACAGTAAAACACACTGACACTCTCCCTACCTATCCTTCTCTTTCCCTAAACTAAAGGAATCCAGGTTAAGCAAGAAAGAAATAACAGTCACTGTCCCTGCCTATGCTTCTCTTTCCCTGCTCCGGAACACACTACACTAGGCCGCCGTGCTGGCGGCCTTTTATAGTGTGGGGCGTGTACTAAACACCCTCAGCAATAATTGGCCACAGGCATCCTGCCTGTGGCCAATCATTGCTCTCCTCGCTGCCGGCGCTGTGATTGGCCAAGCATGCGGGGTCACAGTGCATGCTTGGCCAATCACAGCGCCTGGATGACACTGCGATGGCGTAGTGCATTGTGGGCCGTTCGCGTCACTCGAATTAGGCGCGAACGGCCCAAATCGTTCGATCTTCGTCGAACGATCGAACAGCCGATGTTCGAGTCGAACGTATGTTCGACTCGAACACCGAGCTCATCCCTAGTCTTTATATATCTCTCCCATCTGCCTGTCTTTTTTTATGCATCTCTCCCATTTATCTTTATTTCTCCTTCTAAATGCTCCTTTCTTTTTGTTTCTTTGATTCTTTTTTTTCAAGCTCTCCTTCCCCTCTTCTCTTTCTCTAACTTTTCTTTCTATATCTCTCTTTCTCTCCTGTCGCTCTTCTCTCTTTTCTGGTTCTGTCTCTCTTATCCCTCTCTCTTTCTCTTCTTTCTTCTCTCTCTTTTCTCTTACTATCTCTTTGTTTCTCCTGTATCTCTTCCTTCTCTCTATTCTGGTTCTCTCTCTCTCTTCTATCTCTTTTTCTCTCTTCTTTTGCTCTGTTTCTTCTCTCTGGTTCACGCTCTCTTCTCTCCTCCCTCTTTCCTCTCTTTAGCCTCGTACACACGACCGAGTTTCTCGGCAAAAACCAGCAAGAAACTTGCTGGCAGAGATTTCTTGCCGAGAAATTTGTTCGTGTGTATGGTTTCTCGTCAAGAAAAGCGACAAGAATCTCGACGAGAAAATAGAGAACCTGCTCTCTATTTTCTCGTCGAGATTCTCGTCAGCCTGTTTCTCGACGAGAAAAGTGTGTGTGTGTACACGTACCTGTCGCCGGGAAACCCGCGCATGCTCGAAATGACTTTGACGCATGCGCAGTAGCTTCCTAGGCATAGGTAGGGTGAACCAAGATGGCGGCGACGGCATCGAATGTGACGAGCGCATGCTCGTCGTATTCGATGACGTTACCGCGTACGCTCCATTCAAAGAACCGCGGGTTCTTTGAAATGAGCGTGTGTACACTCGGCCGGGACAAGTTTCTTGTCCAAGGATCTCGTCGAAAAAAACGACGTGTTTTTTACGATGAGATTCTCGGCCGTGTGTACGAGGCTTTTTTTCTCTTTCTTTCTCTCTTTCTCAAGTCTCTCTATCTTCTCTCTCTTTTGTTTCTCTCCCCCTATTCTCTCTTTTTTCTCTTTGTCTCTCTCTCTTTTCTTTCTCTCCCTTCTCTTCCCTTTCTCTCTTCTTGCCTTTCTCTCTCCCTTTTCTCTCCCTCTCTCTTTTCTTTATCCCTTTTTTCTCTTTCTTTCTCTCTCCTTTTTCTCTCTTCTGGTTCTCTCACTCTTCTCTTTCTCTCTTTTTCTCTCTTTCTTTCTCCTCTTATTTTCTCTCTCTCTCCTGACCCTTTATTCTCTCTATTCTCTATTACTCTTTCTTTCTCTTTCTTCTCTCTTTTTTGGTCCACTCTCTCTTCTCTCCTCCCTTTCTTCTCTTTCTTTCTCTTTTCTCTCTCTCATGTCTTTTTCTTCTCTCCTGGTTCTTTCACCCTTCCCTCTCTTCTCTGTTTCACTCTTTCTTTCTTTTCTTATTCTCTCTCTACTGTCTGCCTCTCTTCTCTCCTCCCTCTTTCTTCTTTCTTTCTCTTCTATCTCTCTCTCTCATGTCTCTCTTTCTTCTCTCCTTTCTCTTCACTTATCTCTCTCCTTTCCTTCTCTCTTTTCTTTCTCTTCTCTCTTTCTCTCTCTCTCTTCTCTTTGTCTCTTCCCTCTCTCCCTCTCTTTTCTTTTTCTCATATTTTCTTTCTCTCTCTCCTGACCCTTTATTCTCTCTATCTTCTCTTACTCTCTATTTCTTCTGGTTCACTCTCTCTTCTCTTCTCCCTCTGTCTTTCTTTCTCTTCTCTCTCACGTCTCTTTTTTTTCTGGTTCTTTCCCTCTTTTCTCTCTTTCCTCTTGTTGTCTCTTTTCTCTCTCTCTTTTCTTTCTCTTCTTCTCTCCTCTTTATCTCTTCTCTCCTTTCTCTATCCCTTCTTTTTCTGTCCCTTTCTTCTCTCTCCTCTGGTTCTCTCTCTCTCCTTCTCTCTTTCTCTCATCCTTTTTGTCAGAGTGGGAAGAGTATTATCCCATGTACGGTATGTCTGAATCTTGCTGACAGTATGACAGATGTTTGCGGTGCACAGGGTGACAGGTTAATGTAATAGGTAAGTGCAGCTACATTCATAAACCCCGGTCCAGCAAAACCTAATTAATCCCATTAAAAGAAGAGAAGATGAATGCAAAAAGTGCATTTCTATCCTGAAGAGCCCAGTGATTCTTCCTGGAGTGCCGGAGCTGACTTAGGCCCCCAGGGGACCCTTGGACAGTCCATGTTTTATAAAGAAGACATTATATACTCTCTCTCGATGTAGACATATACTGTATATATATTGTCAAACGCAGTGGTGGCCTGTCAATCGGGGGCGCAGGGGCGCCGCCCCCCCCAAAGCTACTTATTAAAAAAAATATATATATTTTTTTTGAAAGTGTCCCTTTAAGTGGGTGTGTTAAGGGCACTGGACACGGGGTGCTATTGGAGGCATGACACGTAAACACGTGATTAGGGCTAAGAAGCTCTATTGGCGTAGTTTAGAGTGTGTTCGGGGCGCAAAGCTTGTAGCCACAAGAACTCCACCTCTAGCATTAGGTTTCCAGTGCTTGTGTAGCGGGGTGTTCAATTTAGGGGAAGTGTCTGAGTGGTAACCAGGCTCAGACACATTAAATTGTTAGGATTCATGGACCATTTTGTCCTCAGGAGATAGTATTGGTGTGGAGTTCCCTGTGGCCTATGGGTGGCGCTGCCATATTGGGCCGGGGTTGAACTATCAATACAGTGCTGTGCCTTTTGTGACCCCTCTCGGCAGCCGTACAGTGGGGCAGGGAGACTGCTGTGCATGCCCAGAGAGGATATAAAAGGGGCAGACATCTTCTGATCGGGTTGGTCCACCCCCAGGCACCTTCAGCCTGGGAGTGCATGTGGCTCATCTCCGGGTGCCCTCGGCCCGGAGGCCGTGTTCCGGTTCCACCTCAGGCACCTTTAGCCTGGGGTGAGGTACTACCTCACCGTTTCTGACTGCCTGGGTATAGAGGCCCAGGAGCTGCAGCAACGGCCCGGGGCCCAGCAATCTTCGGCTGGGGTCCACTAAGGATCGAGGAGTCCAGGGTGCCGCCTTGTGAGGGGATCCGTGCCCTAAGAGAAGGGAGGATCTGTTCCGAAGGTGACACCAAACCTAGTGACGCCACTGCTCCCTGCCCCCCCCCTCTCTCTCTCCCTGCCCCCCATCTCTCTCCCTGCCCCTCTCTCTCTCTCTCTCTCCCTGCCTTTCTCTCCCTCCCTTTCTCCCTGCCCTCCTTCTCTCTCCCTTCCCCCTTTCTCTCCCTTCCCCCCTCTCTCCCTGCCCCCTCTCTCCCTGCCCCCCTCTTTCACTCTCTCTCTCTGCCTCCCATCTCCCTGTCCACCCCTCTCTCTCTGCCCTCTCTCGCTTTCCCCTGTCTTTCTTCCACAGGTTGCAATTTTTTTTAGGGGGATGACACCATGTTTTACCGCACCAGATGACACCAACCCTAGTGACGCCAATGCTCCCTGCCCCCTCTCTATCTCTCCCTGACCCCTCTCTCTCTCCCGGCCCTCCCTCTCTCTCTCCCTTCCCCCTCTCTCTCCCTGCCCCCCTCTATCTCCCTGCCCTGCCCTCCCTCTCTCTCTCCCTTCCCCCTCCCTCTCTCTCTCCCTGCCCTTCCTCTCTCTCTCCCTTCCCCCCTTTCTCTCCCTGCCCCCCCCCTCTTTCACTTTCTCTCCCTGCCTCCCATCTCCCTGTCCACCCCTCTCTCTCTGCCCTCTCTCTCTCTTCCCCCATCTTTCTTCTGCAGGTTGCAAAAATTATTAGGGGGGGGGGGGGTGATGCCATGTTTTAACGCACCAGATATCACCAACCCTAGTGATGCCACTGTGATTGTTTCACCACCAGTGAATGTTTGGTGAAAGTCACGTTCGCGGCCCCTATATAGTGTTTGCATCTCTCCTCAACGTAGACAATCCACACCTACAGCCAATGCTCCTCGAAGGACTAATAGCGTCCTATAGATTCCACATTACAGAGGAAGGGAGTCACGCACGCTCAGAAACGGATGAAGGATGGGGACGTCGCACGCGAAACAGCATTACACAAATTGCCTCGGTGTAATCGCTGAGGCTGCGTGCCGTCGTAGGGTTATAGCACCGACAGGTAATGCGGTGTCTCCAGGAAGATGGTCGGCCTCAGGGCTTGGGAATTAATAGGCCTCCTGGTCCCCAGGTGAGTCAGGAGACAAATTGGATGTCCATCGGTCCACAAGCTGGTCCTCGGGCACAGAATGAAAAATCTGAGAGTGGAGTCTCACGGGATGGCTGCCTTGATGATGAGAAAGGAGTGACTGATTAATCTAATGTGGATAGGCAGCAACATATGGGGGGGGGGGGGGGGGCAACTATGGGTGGGGGAATCTTTGCACTGACGGAGCTCTGGGATTGTTTTGTTCATTGACACGAGACAACATCTACAAATAGCCATTAAATTTCCTTTTTTCATTTTAAAGCGGACCCCTAGCAAATATTGTCTACAAAGGATAGACATGTGTATTATCACTTGAATCTTGGTGTTTATGTACATCAGATTCGTTGGACAAATGTCACAAGCATTCGCCCAGTCATCGCACGTTCTGCCCTTTTTTGCTTACAGTGTTGAATTATTATAATCATTAGCTCCATCTAGTGGCTGTAACGTGGTATTTTTCTGATTGAGGTATTTCAGGAAAAAAAATGCATTATGACCACTAGATGACGCTTACCATCATAGGATTTGTACATATTAACCACTTAAGGACCGAGCCTCTTTTTCAGATGTGTTGTTTACAAGTTAAAAACAATTTCTTTTGCTAGAAAATTACTTAGAACCCCCAAACATTATACATTTTTTTCTAACACCCTAGAGAATAAAATGGCGGTCATTGCAATACTTTTTGTCACACCGTATTTGCGCAGCGGTCTTACAAGCGCACTTTTTTTGGGGGAAAAAAATACACTTTTTTAAATTAAAAAATAAGACAACAGTAAAGTTAGCCCAATTTTTTTTTATATTGTGAAAGATAATGTTACACCAAGTAAATTGATACCCAACATATCACGCGTCAAAATTGCGCCCGCTCGTGGAATGGCGACAAACTTTTACCCCTATAAATCTCCATAGATGACGTTTTAAAAATTCTACAGGTTGCATGTTTTGAGTAACAGAGGAGGCCTAGGACTTGAATTATTGCTCTCGCTTTGACGATCGCGATGATACCTCACATGTGTGATTTGAACACAGTTTTCATATGTGGGCGCTGCTCACGTATGCGCTCACTTCTGCGCGCAAGCTCGGCGGGACGGGGCGCTTTAAATTTTTTATTTTTTTTTCTTATTTATTTTACTTTATTTTATTTGGTTTCAGTCCTTTGGATGTGAGGTACAGCCTTTGACCACAGGTCGGTACCGTTCACTCTCTTTCCTGGACTGCCGAGATCTGGATCACTTTGCCTAGGGAAAATTGGGACGCTCTCCCCCTCAAGATGCAGGCACTGGTGAGAATTGAAGTCCAGTAGCCATTAGTCTCCAATAGCCAATATGGTGCAGCACTCCCTTTAAGAACTACGATTCCCATCATCTATATGTAGCAATACCCCTGTAGGAGCTGCTGGTTTAATTTTGGGCCTGCCGTTACCTTACTGTTCAATATGCTCGTCTCAGGGGTTCTCCTCGAAGAGTTGTCAAGGGGTTTTAATGATTAAAGTTTCCAACAGAAGGGGGTGAAGGGATAAGGAGGACTCAGGTACCTTACTTGCGGATCACAGGAATTTTCCTAGGTCCAGAGGAACAACTGTCTCCACGCTGGACTCAGCAAACACCGGATAGGCCCAATCTCACCGGCCTAGCAGCCAATGCGTAGCTCGATCACAGATAGTCTCTGCCACAGACTTGTGCCACCACTCACTGGGTAGGGTGACCACATGTCCCGGATTTCGCAGATCTGTCCCGGGCACATTCATTCCAGGACAATACAGTGTCCCAGAATGAAACTGACACAGCCAACCCCCCCCCCCCCCCGGGCCAATCTGATGCCCCCAAAAAAGGGCGCCACATCACTGCTTTACTCACTGACAGTACTTTTCCTGGCCGGGAATGCCTGGAGGAGCAGAATCCCCGCCCCCTGCTTGTGATTGGAGAAATCATAAATCCCGCCTCTTGTGTCCAATCACTGTGCTGTGATTCGTTACAGCACAAGCTGATTTTTGGGAAGGGGGGGGTGTCCCTGAATGGTAGTTTGGAAACGTGGTCACCCTATCACTGGGTTACCTTCTTATGAAAACAACACAGCTCTCAGTACCAGGATCTTTCAGCCGTTCCTGGAGCACTGTGAGGTAGGGTGACCACATTTTCAAACTACCATTCAGGGACACCCACCCTTCCCAAAGAGCACAGTGATTGGACACAAGAGGCGGGATTTATGATTTCTCCAATCACAAGCAGGGGGCGGAGATTGTGCTCCTCCAGGCATTCCCGGCCAAGGCAAGTACTGTCAGTGAGTAAAGTGGTGATGTGGTGGCCTTTTTTGGGGGCATCAGATTGTCCTGGGGGGGGGGTGGCTGTGTCAGTTTCTTTCCGGGACTCTGTATTGTCCTGGAATGAATGTGCCCGGGACAGACCTGCAAAATGCGGGACTGTCCCGGGCAATCCGGGACATGTGGTCACCCTACTGTGAGGTAGATTATGATCCGGATACATCCTCCAATTGAGTCCTCAATTGCTCGGTCCCTTCCCGCAGGCAAGGCGACACAGGCCAGTAGGCCCCCCCCCAGTGACTCCTGGGCCTACATCTCAGTAACAGACCCTCAGGCCAACGTGGCCCCGAGACGGAAACTGCCAGCGCATCCCTGAGGCCAGGAGGACCCTCAGATCGGGAGGCGCCCACCTGCCCACCACCAACAAACGACCCCACAAAATGGTGTCTGTCCCTTAAGTACCCCCTCCCAGAATGCACAGCGGGTTGACCACACCCCCTGGGCTGCTTCTGGGAAAGAGATACCCAATGCATCCAGCCTGTTGCCTTTCCAACCCTGACCAGTGGTGGCAGCGACACCCACCGTCAGGAGGAAAATCATGCAACCAGCTGAACTGAAACAGAAGTATAATTTGAACACAATCCTTCTGAGCCAAACTATTGCTCAGACAATTATAATTCTAACACATAGCGCCCCCTCATTGGGATCAGGGCGCTACATATAGCTTCTGCCCAGCAAGTTCTCTCTGAGGCTTTCATTGACTCCTTCTCTTCTTCCCTCTGATTGGACCTGATTGGACTAGCAATACACACCAAACTGAGCATGTGCAGCCTGTCCCCTGGCTCAGCATTATCAAGAAATATATTGAGGACAGCAGAAGAAGGAGAGGATCAGAGAAGACAGGATCAAACAGCCTTTTTACACAATGCAGAGGATTAACCCCTTAGGTTCCACAGTGAGTATAACAAGCGTGCTTTACTGCATATACAGACTGATTTTACTCTTATGGGTTTAGTAACACTTTAACCCTTTGATCGCCCCTGATGTTAACCACATCCCAGCCAGTGTCATTAGTACAGTGACAGTGCATATTTTTAGCACTGTATTAGTATCACTGGTCCCTCAAAAAAGTGTCAGTTAGGTGTCCAATTTGTCCGCCGCATAATTGCAATCCCGCTATAAGTCGCTGATTGCCGTTATTACTAGTAAAAAATAAATAAATAAAAATTCCATAAAAATATCCCATAGTTTGTAGACTCTATAGTGCCCCATCATTGATATCAGTGGGAGGAATAGTGCCCCATCATTGGTATCAGTGGGAGGAATAGTGCCCCATCATTTATGTCAGTGGGAGGAATAGTGCCCCATCATTGATATCAGTGGGAGGAATAGTGCCCCATCATTGATATCAGTGGGAGGAATAGTGCCCCATCATTGGTGTCAGTGGGGAGAATAGCGCCCCATTAACGGTGTCAGTGGGAGGTAATGTGCTCCATAGATGTTGTCAGTGAGAGGAATAGTGCCCCATAATTGGTCTTAGCAGGAGGAATAGTGCCCCATTAGTATTGTCAGGGGGAGGAATAGTGCTCCATAGATGGTGTCAGTGGGTGGAATTGTGCCCCATCATTGGTGTCAGTGGGTGGAATTGTGCCCCATTTAGGATGTCAGTGGGGGGAATAGTGTCCCATCATTGGTGTCAATGGGAGGAATAGTGTCCCATCATTGGTGCCAATGGGAGAAATAGTGCCCCATCATTGGTGCCAGTGGGAGGAATAGTGTCCCATCATTGGTGCCAATGGGAGAAATAGTGTCCCATCATTGGTGTCAGTGGGAGGAATAGTGCCCCATAATTGGTATCAGTGGAAGGAATAGTGCCCCATCATTGGTGTCAGTGGGAGGAATAGTGCCCCATCATTGGTGTCAGTGGGAGGAATAGTGCCCCATCATTGGTGTCAGTGGAAGGAATAGTGCCCCATCATTGGTGCCAGTGGGAGCAATAGTGCTCCATCATTGGTGTCAGTGGGAGAAATAGTGCCCCATCATTGGTGTCAGTGGAAGGAATAGTGCCCCATCATTGGTGTCAGTGGGAGGAATAGTGCCCCGCCCATCATTGGAGCACAGGTGTGTCAGGAGGAAGGTGCCTCTGAAGCTGCTCTGTGAGAAGGGAGTGGTGGTGAAATCTATCCCAGCTCCCTGGCCCCCTTTCTGGGGAGGCCATGGAGACCAGCAGGGCCTCTCCTGCTGGAGGCTCCCAGCCATCTCCTGGGCCATCAGGTGAACTGCCTGCCTCTGCACAAGCTGATCTCTCTACCCCTGGTGAGGATGAAGGCTCGGAGGCCATTCGGGAGCGAGTGGTGGCCGGGATTAAGGTCCTGAGCAGGGAGAGGGACAAGCTCTACAAGCTGAGAGCGGAGTTGAAGCGCCTGCGAAGGCAACGTGAGGGCTTACACAGCCAGAAACGGGGATCCATGGATCCGGAAATCCAGCTGGCCAAGGTCCGTGTGGATCATCAGGAGACCATCGTAGCCATGATGGAAGGCAGAGATGGGCCCTTTAAAGAGAAGTTTTGCAACGACAAGAGGTTTGGAAGGGTGACAAAGATGGAGGTGGAGGAGGAGGAGACCCCCAGTTCTGACCCCCTGCCCCCCCAGGGAGAGGTAAGCAGCCCCAGGCCTTCCCAGGAATCTGGAGGCATGCTGAGGGCCATCCAGGTAATGGAGTCTCCTATGCGGGGAGATCAGATGATATTTAATGAGGAAGACATTACTGATGATGTGCCTGATAAAGTGAAGCCTGCTAAGTCCCATGTTGTGGATAAGACTGTTTTTGTTCCTTTTAACACTGTGACTGACAATGTGCCTAATGACAATCAGGCTGCTAGTCCTGTGTGCAGCAATGTTGTGCCTGCTGAGGCTGCAATGCAGCAAGAGTTACATTTAAAAAATGTCATTTCTGTGGATGGACTGCAAGTGTCAGCACAGCCCATTAACCTTTCTTTGGCTGAGTCCAAAGCTGTTTGCCCCACTGCTGCTGAGGACTCTACAGTGCAGCATCAGGAGACAGCTGGTATTGCAGCAACTGTGACTATTCCTGATGGGAATTTGAATAGTTCTGTGACTGATAACAATCACCCCAGTACCAGTGTGATGAACAATCCTGCTACAGATCCTGCCATTTCAGTTCATACAGTTGATGATAATAATAATATACAGACTAATGTGACTTCAGTGGCGGCCCTTGGCCCTGATAAACCTACTTTTGCACAGGTGGCACACTCTGCTCCTGGTAGTCCCGCTCCCAAGCGGGGTTTTCCACTGCAAGCTGCCACTTTGAGCACCCCAAGATCTGGTCTTGGGTCTCTGGCTTCTGCTGGGGGTCCAAGACGTAATGTAGTTATTCTGAAATGGGAAGGTGGTGCCATCCCTCCAGCACGGCGTGCAGTGGTGGACTTGATATTGGAGATGGGTTTTGGTGCAAATGACCTGTATGCCTTTATACACGTAGCTGGGACAAGGGACTATACGGTTAGCTTCACCAGGCCAGAGGGTCTTGACCTGTTCTGGGAGCGATATGAGGCTCGGTGCAGGTCAAGACCTGAATGGGAAGGCCTGGTCCCAGTTGCGGTGTCTCAGAGGTCAACAGTAAAAAAAATAACCATTATCCTGACTAATGAGAGTGTTCCTGCTCGGGATCTAGAGGTTTGGTTAAAGAACTATGGGGAGGTTTTGACCAAACCTAATAAAATCCATGATGAGCGTAACATCTGGACTGGGGGATGGTCGGTAACAGTCAGGTTGGCCAGGGATGGGAATGTTGTCCGTCACTTGCCCTCCTCAGCTTTCATAGGGAGGGATAGGATGACTGTTTTCTACCCTGGTCAGCCGAAGCTGTGTCACCGCTGTGGAGAAAAGGGGCACTTGAGCTCCTCCTGTTCAGCCTTGATATGTTCAGTGTGTCGGGGTCAGGGTCATATGGCCAAGGACTGCACCAAAATGATCAGGTGCAACCTGTGCCTGCGCCTTGGCCACCCCTACAGCAGGTGTCCTGAAGCCTGGCACAATATGGAGAAGGAGGTAGTAGAGGACATGTCAAGGCTGGACAGGATGGAGGGTGAGACCCCTGGTGTACCATCCTCCTCTGCGGTGACCCCCTCCCCCGGTCCTGCTCAGGATCCCTCTCCAGTTCCTGTGGCCGCCCCTCCTGTGTCTGTAAGTACTCCTTCTGTTTCTGTCTCTGTGTCCCCCCAGCCTACTGTACCCTCTCCTCTTGTGTCAGAACCTTCCAAGTCTGTGCCCCCCGAGTCAGTTACCCCCCAGGAGTCTACCCCTCCCGAGTCTGACTTAAAGGGATCACCCCCCCCACCAGCGTGTACTAAAAAGGGCGCCCCTTCCTCTGTAAAGAAGTCTTGTGGAAAGACTTTAAAGAAAAAAATAAGAGATGAGGGCATCTCTGAGGCTGACCTGCGGTACCTGGAGGAGAGAAGGAAGGTTGGGAGGCGGAAGAGGCAGGCGGTGAGGACGGAACGGGGACGAGAAGCTCCGGTTTCTGTCTCCAGCCGTCATAGGTCCTCCAAGTGGGATATTTCTTCATCTGGAGCTTCTTCTGAAAGAAGTTCCGATTCTGAAATGGACTTTGAGGCGGCCTCTAGAAAGAGAGAGGCTTCTGGTGATGAGCAGCAGAGGGGAGCTAAGAAGCAATCCACCCAATAACCCAAATGGCGGTTCCCCCTCCGTTAAAAGTGGTGACAATTAATGTCGCCAGCATTAAGTCAGTAAGAGCTCGTTCTATGGCCTTCTTTTTGTTCAGCCAATTAGATGCTGAAATTTTATTTTTGCAAGAGACTAGGCTCACCTCCTTGGCAGATATTCATATGGCCAAGAGAGAGTGGAGGTATGGTCCATCTTACTGGTCTCTTGCGGCTGAGCCTTACGGCGGTGTGGCGGTGTTGTTTAAAACCGGCATGGTAACTGTCCGGCGGGTTATTGAGGTGGAGATTGGGAGATGTATGGTCTTAGACGTCCTTGTGGGAGGGCAGGACCTGTGCCTAATCAATGTTTATGGGCCGCACACAAAGTGGGACAGGAAATGCCTTTTTACAAGGATCAAGCCATTTCTTTTTACATCCCGGCAAGTGGTCTTTGGAGGTGACTTTAATACAATAACTAGGCCCAAGGACAGGAAGGACTTCAAGGACAGGCTGGGATATGATAGCGTTTTTTTAAATAGTATGATTAGGGATGCTGGTCTTGTGGATGTGCACATTAAGCACCTCCCAGATGACACCGGGTTCACTTTTCATCGTGGTAATAGTCAGAGTAGGATAGATAGGTTTTTTTTTGAAGGAGGCCTCTGCTTTCTCGCCCCCAGTGGTGCAGGCAGTAGAGTTCTCTGATCACTGTATGCTATCTGTGGTACTGAATGCTTCAGACGCCCCTCAGAGGGGCAAGGGCATCTGGAGATTAAATTCGACACTACTCAAGGAAGAACATGTTAGACAATCCTTTGAGGAATTCTTTCAGGCACAGGTGACCATCCTGGACTTTTGTAGCAGCAAGGCTGAGTGGTGGGAGCTGACCAAAAAGAGGATCGCTGGATTCTTCAGGGGCCTAGCCAATAGAAATCAGTTTAATAAATACATGACCTACCAACGTTTACGGAGGAAGCTGGATATTCTTGTCTCGAGAGGAGGAGATCCTGGGGCAATCTCCGAAGTGAAACTCCTTCTCAGGAAGTGTCAATATGACCGGCATGCCTCTTTGGTTCTGGAGAGGGACTATGGAAAGTACCACTCGCCTGACCCTTACCAGAACTGCAAACAAGGTGTAGCTGTTAAAATGGTCGTTGGCCTTAAGGACAGTACAGGTTCCTTGACAAAGTCCAGGTCAGGGATTCTGGAGGTCGTGAGGTCCTTTTATGCCGACCTTCTTGGGAGGAAAGAGCTTGATCGTGACAAGATGGAAAGCTTTTTGGACTCTACTCCAGGTCTAAATGGTGGAGATGTTCCATTGATGAATTTGACAGAGGAGATCACAGTCGAAGAGGTGATGAGGGCAATTGAACAGCTTGCCATCAAAAAGTCGCCTGGACCGGATGGCTTGACGGCTGAGTTTTACAAAGCCTTTAAGTCTATTCTGGCCCCGCATTTGGTAGAGGTTTTTAACAGTTGCCTTGCTGAGGGGGTGCTTTCCCCTTCCATGAGGCACTCGGCTGTGATTCTTCTTTCAAAGGTTAAAGATCCTTCGATGATTGAGAATTGGCGCCCCATCAGCCTTCTTAATGTCGATAGAAAGATACTGGCAAAGATATTTTTCTGGCGCCTATCGTCAGTGGCAGAGTCTTTGCTTTCTCGCCATCAGCACTGTTCGGTCCAGGGTAGGAGCACCTTCACAGCGGTTTTAGCTGTCCGGGAGGCCTTGGAGCGGTGCAGGGCTGCAGGCTGGGGAAAGTATTTGCTGACATTGGATCAGGCAAAGGCTTTTGATCGTGTTAACCATGAGTACCTGTGGTTGCTCCTTAGTAAGTACGGTCTGCCGGGTGGTTTTGTCGATTGGCTGAAAGTCTTGTATAAGGGGGCAGAAAGCTTCCCTCTTGTTAATGGTTGGGTTGGACAGTCCTTTGGGGTTGGCTCCGGGGTGCGCCAGGGTTGTCCCCTGAGTCCCCTGCTCTATGTGTTTGCAATCGACCCCTTCGTCAGGAGGCTAGAGAGCGGCATGTTGTGTGGGGTACCAGTGGGGCTCCCGGGTGAGCCGCCATTGAGGGTTGTTGCCTATGCGGATGATGTGTCGGTGATTGTCACTGGGACGGATGAAGCGGAGGAGGTGGTCTCTCTGACATCACGGTATTCTGAAGCATCAGGCTCCAAGATCAATCAGGAAAAGACTGAAGTTTTCTGGATGGGAAAGGATGGTGAGGGTTTTGATCTCCCGGACACCTTTCCAGTGCCCCAGGAAAGAATTAAGATACTAGGCATTGATTTTGGACCCGGCGATTATGGCCTCAAAAACTGGGAAGGCAGACTGGAAATTGCCAATACTAAGGTGGTCAGCTGGAAGAGATGGAAGTTATCTATGAGGGAAAGGGTTGATCTGATTAAGACTTACCTGATTCCGATCTTCTTGTATGTCAGCTTTGTCTGCATCTTGCCAGTGTCTCTCTATGCTAGGGTCAGTAGTGTGTTCTTCCAGATGCTGTGGGGGAACAGACTGAACCCCATCAAGAGGAATGTCACCTACCTATCCAGGAGGGAGGGTGGCTTAGGTATGGTCAACCCAGTTCTTTTCTTTTCACTGCTATTTCTAAAGTTTAACATTGGTAATATGCTTGCAGTGGAACCTCCTGGATGGGTAGGCATATTTAGATCTTGGTTTAGGCCTTTTCTACGACTTTGGGAAGAAGGTGGCCAAGTGAAGAATCGCAGGGGTCATCGTGGTCAGCTACCAGCCTATGTCGCTCCGTGCCTGAAGTTACTGCGGCAGTGGCGATTGTCGGCTGAAGATCTCAGATCGGTTCCAAGGAAAGTCCTTATGAGTCGAGTCTTGAGCGAAGTCTTTCATGACCCACTGGCCTTAAGGGATTGCCCGGGCCCAGTTTTGAGGGCAGGGTTAAGACTGATTAATTTGGATAGTGTACCCCCTAAATTTAGGGATCTGGCCTGGCTGTGCTTCCATGGGAAGCTCTATGTTCGGGGCAATTTGAAATTCCGCAGTGGGATGGATCGTAGCTGTCCTCGGGAGGAGTGTGCAGATGAGGAGGAGACTATGGATCATTTTCTGCTTCATTGCCCTTTTAACATAGAGGTGTACAAACAGGTGGGGCGGGCCCTCGGTGTCCCTTTCCTCTCCAGGCTGGGTTATGCTGAGTGGGTGTACGGAGCATTCAATACCGGTGGAGTTTTTTGTTTGGATACACTTTTTTTAGTTAGCCTAGTAGTCCGTTATTTCACCTGGAACGCACGGTGTCAGGTCAGCATTCGGCAAAAACTCCTTCCTGTTGAGGTGGTGGTGTATGACATTTTGCATGAGGTGGGGAGGATTCGGGAGCTTGAGAGAGACAAGCGGGGTCAGGGGGCTTGGTTGAAGGCGTGGAGGGGTTTCAGGCCTCCCTGACTGCCAGGAGTCTCTTTCCCGGGTGTGGCTGTCTGTCTCTTATCACCCTAGATTATCAGTATTTTTGATTAGTTTTTGATAAATGGCTGCGTACATAGGTGATGGGTTGTGCCTCTTAGGCCCTCTCTGCTGCTTTATGTAGATAGTTTTCTAGGGATGTTTTGGTAGTGGATTATGTATATATTGTATATATTCTGAACATGGATGTGTATTCCTTTGTTTTCTGTTGAAGTTTTGTACTATGGTTTTGTTTTTTACTTTTGTATAAAAATTGGTTGCTTGATTCTTTTCAATAAAAGATCAATAGTGTCTCAAGGGCCGGATATAGGCAAGCATAGGGCCACATCTGGCACCCAGGAGTTTGGAGATTCCTGATCTAACTGATGACAGTGTAGCACAGGACAATATTATCTCCCAAGCCTTCCATCAGGATCAACAAGTAAAAATAAAAGCCTAAAAAAAGAAAAAGGAATGCAGCCACCACATCTAAGGACTGGAAAGCTGCAATATTTGTATTCTCGGGTTTAGATCCGTTCAGAGTGAGAAGGAAATAATGTCGGACACTTGTGGCTCTACTCACTCTCCTGTGTTGTCTTTTGAAGACCCGTCTACAGATACGACTGAAGAAGAAGAAGAGAAGGTCAATCATCATCCGAACAAATTCCCGCATAACTTTATTCGTCTTATTTGTGTGTCCGCACTTAACGTCTTCTGTTCATCTCGCCGTGGAATTGTCCCCGCCCACTTTGATGTCAAGATGACCTCGGTGATAATGTCTTCTTTGTAGACGCCTCAGTTGTGGAGCGGTAATAATAATAATAATAATAATAATAATACCGGTAATGTTATCATTATTTCAAATGTTAATTCGCCCACACCTACTGTGTATACAGAATATACCGCAATCACAATTTATAATAAAAAAAACTCATTTAAATGCCGTCATTCCATCCTGCTCTGTACAATCAAGCCTCGTACACACGGCCGAGAATCTCGTCGCAAAAAAAACTTTGTTTTTTCCTTGCATACACACTGTCAATCCAAAATCTCGTCGGTCTAAAGCGCGGTGACGTACAACACGTACGATGGCAGTATAAAGGGGAAGTTCCATTCCAATGGCGCCACCCCTTGGGCTGCTTTTGCTGATCTCGTGTTACCGCGTGTTAGTAAAAGTTTGGGGAGAGACGATTCGCACTTTTCAGCCTCGTGCTCTTCAGTCCGTTACAGCGTGACGAATGTGCTATCTCCATTACGAACGCTAGTTTTACCAGAAGGTGCGCTCCCGTCTCATACTTGATTCTGACCATGCGCGTTTTTTGAAGACTCGGAAAAGCGTACACACGACCGGTTTTCTCGTCCAAAAACAGTCTGACGAGAATCACGACGAGAAAAATTAGACTCCCGACGAGAAAAAAAAAAGCAGGTAGTCTTTTTTTCTCGTCGAGATTCTGGGCAGTTTTCTTGACGAGAAACCTGAAAGCCTCATATACACGCGCGGTTTTCTCGGCAAGAAAGCTCTCCCAACTGTTTTCTGGTCGAGAAAACCGGTCGTGTGTACGAGGCTTCAGCCTTTACTTCCAGCGATGACCTCCAAAAATATCGCTACTTTATCTAAAAAAACATCAATCTTTAAGTGGACCAGATGAGGTCAGTCCATGAATGCTCAGTACATGGTTCATTTTATGATTTTTTTCGTTCAACCTGAAAACAAAAAATGACTTGATTTTCAGATCCACATTGAATGTGTAGAGATGGTGGACTCAAGTCATTTCCCTCCCGCTGTGCTATTGTATTCTGACAGTGTGCAGTGCAGAATACACACCGATCATTTGGGAAAAACCCAACAGGCTGGTAGTACACAAGTTAAATGATATGTGGGTATAGAAAATCCCCCCCCCCCTCCTGGACCCCAAACTTGGCATGTAGCCCAATGTCTCTTCTACAAGTGTGCAAAGTTTGGTGTCTGGGGGACCTACGGCCAGGGAGAACCGATTTTTTAAATCCGAGCACCCCTTCCATAGACTCCAATGTTAAACGGTCATTTTTCTGGTGATTTTGCGGACCCGGTACCGGCCGGTCGTAGGTCCTCTGGACCCCAAACTTGGCACACATGTAGCTCCATTTCTCCTCTATAAGTTTGAAAAGTTTGGTGTCTGGGAGAACCGATTTTTCAAGGCCGGGCACTCCTTCCATAGACTTCCATGTTAAACATCAGTCTAGTCATGGGCACAGTGAGGCATGGGCACAGTGAGGCAAAGTGAGGCAAGTATAAGCCTAGGACACCCTAGGCTTATACTTGAGTCAATACGTTTTCCCAGTTTTTTTGGGGTAAAATTAGGTGCCTCGGCTTATATTCGGGTCGGCTTATACTCAAGTATATACAGTACTTGTTCTGCGGCTGCCGCTGCCTCTCTGAGTCTCTCTCTCAGTTTCTTACATCAGCCGATCAGCGGCGCCAAGAGAGAGACTCGTCTAATGTAGTTACGCGGCGCACTGACACGATACCAGGAGCGGAGGAGGAGGTGGGTGGAGCCTCTTCCCTGCACTCGCTGCTAACGCCTGGGCCGCTTGGCGTCTAGCAATGAGTGACGTCAGTGAGTCACGTCAGGCCGCTCTGTGGGCAGGTGCAATAGCGTGCGGCTCCACAGACGGGTAAGGAAGCGGGCGGCTCCGCTTGCGTCGCGGTTTGTTGTCGGGGGCGGCGCGGTTCGTGGGCAGACCATGCTGCTCAGTGTGTTGGCAGCGCAGGTGAGAGTGAGAGAGCAGGCTCAGTGTGGCAGCTGGCCAATCAGCTAGCCGGGAGCAGGGGAGCAGAGAGATGAGATCATCTCTCACCGCCCGTGCCTGCCCTGCATTCCTGCAGTGACTTCCGCCCTCACTGTGCAGGCAGCAGAGAGATTACATTATCTCTCTGCTGCCTGACTCTGGGAGTCTGGGACACAGCAAGAGACAACCAAAACTACACCTTAGTAGGCAAGTTAGTGACAATCCGCAAGGTGTGGCAGGCGACGTGGCAAGTGACAATCCGCAAGGTGTGGCAAGTGACAATCCACAAGATGTGGCAGGTGACGTGGCAAGTGACAATCCACAAGATGTGGCAAGTGACAATCCACAAGATGTGGCAGGTGATGTGGCAAGTGACAATCCACAAGATGTGGCAAGTGACAATCCACAAGATGTAGCAGGTGACGTGGCAAGTGACAATCCACAAGATGTGGCAGGTGACGTGGCAAGTGACAATCCACAAGATGTGGCAGGTGACGTGGCAAGTGACAATCCACAAGATGTGGCAGGTGACGTGGCAAGTGACAATCCACAACGTGTGGCAAGTGACACGCTCAGGGCTCCCACTAATTGCAGGCGACGGTGGCAAGTGACACACTTGGGGCTCCCACTGATTCTGCATTGAACTATTTAATTTCATATTACAATGTAATAATAGAAATAATGCGCTTCAATCATCCTGACACCATAACAACCATGGTGCCGGGATGATTGAAGCGCCGACACCAACCATTTCCCCGATAAATTTCCCCCCAAAAAATCATTTTTTGGCAGTGCCCCTCCCGAGAAAAGACTCTGGATCCGCCCCTGTCCTTGGCGGCTTCCAGTGGCAGCTGGTGCTCAAAATTTTTGGGGGGGCGCAAACAAACTAAAAAACCCCCCCAAAAAGATCAATTGCGGCCACTGTGCCCATTAAACGCAGCCATTGTGCCCAAATGCCACCAGTTTTCCCCCTCAAATGCAGCCAGTTTGTCCCCAAATGCAGCCAGTTTGTCCCCAAATGCAGCCAGTTTGCCCCCTCAAATGCAGCCAGTTTGTCCCCAAATGCAGCCAGTTTGCCCCCAAATGCAGCCAGTTTGCCCCCAAATGCAGCCAGTTTCCCCCCAAATGCAGGCAGTTTCCCCCCAAATGCAGGCAGTTTCCCCCCAAATGCAGGCAGTTTCCCCCCAAATGCAGGCAGTTTCCCCCCAAATGCAGCCAGTTTGTCCCCAAATGCAGCCAGTTTATCCCCAAATACAGCCAGTTTCCCCCCAAATACAGCCAGTTTCCCCCCAGCCCTGCACTTACCTTCCTCGGGTCAGCGCTCCCTCATGTCTTATTCCGTCCTCAATGTCTTCTCCCGCCCTCGATGTCGCTTCAGCCAATCAGGTTACCAGTAGCCAGACCTGGTGAACCTGATTGGCTGAGACGCGTGTCAGTGTTAACCAAGGAACGAACAGCCCGTGCGTCCCCTGGTTAACTATTTGGAAGCTGATTACAGCCCACAGGCTGTAATCGGAAAAGCCTATCAGAGCCGCTGGCTCTGATAGACACTTCCAAAAACCAACTGTTGTTATTAAGATGGGCGGCGCTCGCCAGGGGGCCGGCCATCTGAATAGTGGGCGGCAGCGGCGCTGGCGACAATACACACATTCATGCAATGCATGAATATATGTATTGTTGACGGTGCAGGGGAGAGAGGGGGCGGCACTCCTGCGCCCACTATGGACGCACCGCCACTGGTGGCTTCACCTTGCATCTCTTCCTCCTCGGCAGCTTCACCTGCGTCTCCTCCTTTGCGGCCAATACCGTCGCTTCTCCTCTCGGCAAATCAGGTCTTAAGACCCACTTCCTGATTGGCCGAGAGGAGAATCAGGAAGACAATAGCAAATATTATTTCGCTATTGTCACCCAACTGGGTGGGCTCACCCTTTTCTTAAGCCAATTAGAGCCTCGGGCTCTAATCATGTGCTTAAAAAAAACCAAAAAAACATTGAAATCCATGCGTCCGGCGCTCTGCAGAGATTAGGGGCCGGGTACCTGGATTAGGAGGGTGGTTCCCCTGCACCCCTTATGGAGGGGGCGCCACTGTTCAAGTCATTCCACAGATTTTTAATGGGGTTTAAGTCTGGGCTCTGACTTAGCCATGCAAGGACATTCACCTTTTTCTCCTTCAACCACTGTGTGCTCATTATTGCTGTGTGCTTTGGGTCATTGTCATGCTGAAAGGTAAACCTTCTTTCCATTGACAACTTTCTGGCAGATGTTCCTCAAGAATTTGATGGTATTTTGCCCCATCTATTTTTCCTTCTTTCCTGACAAGTGCTCCAGTCCCTGCTGCAGAGAAACACCCCCATACAAGGATATTACTACCCCAATAACAGGATGTTACTACCACCTCCATGCTTTGCTGTATTATTTCTGAAATGTTGGAGTAAATACAGCTGGATAAAATAAAATCTGTGTCTGTCTTCATTTCAGGCTGCAAAGCAAAACAATTTGATTATTTTAAAAGTGGTGATTCTTGCTGATATCAGAGGTCAGAGGAGAATGGGCAGACTGGTTCCAGATGATAGAAAGGCAACAGTTACTCAAATAACCACTCGTTACACCCAAGGTATGCAGAATACCATCTCTGAACGCACAACAATCTAACCTTGAAGCAGATGGGCTACAGCAGCAGAAGACCACACCGGGTGCCTCTCCTGTCAGCTAAGAACAGGAAACTGAGGCTTCAATTCACACAGGATCACCAAAATTGGACAATAGAAGATTGGAAAAACGTTGCCTGGTCTGATGAGTCACGATTTCAGCTGCGACATTCAGATGGTGGGGTCAGAAATTGGCATAAACAACATGAAAGCATGTATCCATCCTGCCTTGTATCAATGGTTCTGGCTGGTGGTGGTGGTGTAATGATGTGGGGGATATTTTCTTGGCACATTTTGGGCCCCTTAGTACCAATTGAGCATCGTATAAACACCGCGGCCTACCTGAGTATTGTTGCTGTCAATGTCCATCCCTTTATGACTACAGTGTCCCCATCTTCTGATGGCTCCTTCCAGCAGGATAATGCCCCATGTCACAAAGCTCCAATCATCTCACCACTGGACAATGAGGTCACTGTCCTCCAATGGCCTCCACACTCACCACATCTCATCCAATAGAGCACCTTTGTGATGTGGTGGAAGATTTGCATCATGGATGTGCAGCTGACAAATCTGCAGCAACTGTGTGATGCTATCATGTCACTATGGAGCAAAATCTCTGAGGAATGTTTCCTTGCAGAATCTATGCCACGAAGAATGAAGGCAGTTCTGAAGGCAAAAGGGGGTCCAACCCGGGTACTAAGAAGGTGTACCTAAGAAAGTGTCTGGTGAGTGTACATATACATATATATAGGGTTTGATGGTGTGATTGAGTATATAAAATGAATATTTTTATATATGATTTCTCTCTCTTTGGTATCTACTTAAATATAGTTTGAGAAGGTTAGCAGGGGGTTAAATGTTCTTTTCTTGTTCTCAGCTGCTAACATAGTCTGCTCTTACCTACCTCAGGAATTCAGGATAATTAGCATCCTTTTATGGGAACCATCTGTTAGGAACAGAAATACATGTTAAGATATTTCTGTACAATGAGAAGCTTATTGATTTTCATATAGGGAACTAGAAAGCTAATATATGCTAACTAAGGATATAATTCAGAAATATTATATGTGTGTCTTTTGGTGTTTATGTAACAAGACAAAAAGTATTTTCCTTACATAAAAAGAAAAGGTATAGATGTGTTTTCCCATTCCCCCACTGCTGAGATCCACTGCTGGATTCGTTCCTCAACCCCACCCATCACTAAACATGGAGCTGAGACAAGAATATTCTGGGAACACTCTGCCACGTGGAGGAACAGACTCAGAGAAGGAGAAGAAGCTCCATATATGAACACAACTAATTATATGTACAGTACATACTTGTGATGACGTTGCCTGTGTTAAAATTTGTCTTTAAAAAGAGCTGAGACCGAGAATGAGGTCTGGAAGTGATAAAGAAGTTATGCTAAAGCACAGTCTAGCGTCATTTCTTTCAAGCTAGCAAATAGGCCTATTCACTCCAGCACAGATTTGGAACAGCGGCAGAACAAGAGAATAGTTTCTGGGATTGGACCAGAACCAATCCACTACAATGGTATAAGGGCTGTAGAATTTGTTATATGATTTGTTGCTAATGAGTTGCTTTTTTATGTACCGTATATACTCGAGTATAAGCCGAGTTTTTCAGCCCTTTTTTTAGGGCTGAAAGTATACCCCTCGGCTTATGCCGCGTACACACGGCCGTTTTTCTCGTCGGGAAAAACGTCATTTTTCCCATTCGACGAGAAAAACGATAGTCTGTGGGCTTTCTGTCGTTTTTTTCGACGAGAAAAACGGCATTAAAAACGACGAGAAAAATTAGAACATGTTCTAATTTTTCTCGTCGTTTTTTTCGACATGTTTTCCGCGGCAGTGTTTCCCATAGGGAAACACTGCCGCGGAGCCCACAGACGGTCGTTTTTCTCGACAAGAGAAAAAACGACGTGAAAACGACCGTGTGTGGGGAACAAGCCGTTCCCTCGTTTTTAATGACATTATTCACGGCAGTTTTTTAACCGCCGTGAATAATGATCGTGTGTACGCGGCATCATACTCGAGTCAGTACCTGAAAATCGTGAAATTCCGCGGCCGGCGTCCATTGTTCAAATCTCGCGCCGTTCTCCCTGTCCCTTCCGCGATAGGCGTTTCCAGCAAACACTGTGTTGAGTGTTTGCGCCTATCACGGAGGTTCTCTTGTCCGACGTCCGTGATTGGCGGAGCACTGAACACAGTGCCTGCTGGGAAACAGAGTCGGAGAATGAGAGGACCTCCGTGATAGGCGCAAACACTCAACACAGTGTTTGCTGGAAACGCCTATCATGGAAGGGACAGGGAGAACGGCGCGAGATTTGAACAATGGACGCCGGCTGCGGAATTACAAGATTTTCAGGTACTGACTCGGGCACAGGGAGGCTGCAATGGACACAGTAAGGGGGCACAGTGAGGTGACAATGGGCAGTGAGGTGGCACAGTGAGATGGCAATGGGCACAGTAAGGGGGCACAGTGAGGCGACAATGGGCAGTGAGGTGGCAATGTGCACAGTGAGGTGGCAGAGTGAGATGGCAATGGGCACAGTAAGGTTGGGCAATGGGCACATTTCCTCCCCTCGGCTTATACTCAAGTCAATACGTTTTCCCAGTTTTTTGTGGTAAAAGTAGGTACCTCAGCTTATACTCGGGTCAGCTTATACTCGAGTATATACGGTATGGTTTTTTTCCACCAAAAAAGTATGTACGGAGCAAAAGGCTACAAATCTCCCGCTTTTTATAGTCCCCGCACTCCGATCAGCATGCGCCGTACAGATCCATTATGAAAGGTTTGTATTGACTTGAAAGCGAGATGAAACAATATAATTACAAACATCTAAACGAACGACAATTTTTAAAAAGCAAATGTTTCCATAGAGACAGAGTGTGGCGATGTCCTAGACCTTCGTGCAGCACGTGCGGGAAATTGCCCGTCATTTACATGAAAAGAACTTCATATTTTTTTACTGTACAATAAAAAAGGACTTGTGAGAAGACAACGCGCGGCGCTTGGATCAGCGTGTCCCGGAGTTAACTGAAACAAAGGGCCTTGGAAATGCCGGGTAGATAAAGAGTGAATACTGAAGGCTGGGGGTGGCCTGCATGTCGCCTCTTCTGGAACAGCATCATGAGTTGCCATGGTGGCGGCGGGCTGGGCGCCAAACACCATAGCCGTGAATGATGCTCTTCGTTTGGCCCTAGACCGTCATTGGTTGTTCTCTGCTCTATCCAAAACTAGAAAAAAAAAAGTTTTGCCCTTAGTTATACTTTACAGTGCGAATATCCATTTTAAATTATTGGAATGATTCTTATTGGTTGTAGGCTGGGGTCCAATCTGGGACTCGTTAATGTTTATGTTCAGATTTTCTATTATTTGCTCTTTGAACGTACCCACCTTTTCAATGTATCATTTACATCTGTGGCATATATAGTTACATAGTTACATAGTTAGTCAGGTTGAAAAAAGACACAAAGTCCATCCAGTTCAACCATTAAAAAAAAGAAAAAATAAAAATAAAAAATATCAATAAAATAAAAAATATCAGTAAAATAAAAAATATTAATAAAATAAAAAATATCAATAAAATAAAAAAATATCAATACAATAAAAAATATCTTTGCCTAGTCTCGGTATATGGTTTAAATTATTAGGAACATTTATGTATTTTTGAACCTTCATAATATTGTTTTTTCTGTTTTTATTTTCATGTTGATGGTATGATCTTTTTTTGTGTTCCACGCAATAGGGGACAACTATACAGTTTTTATTTATATTAATAAACAAATTTATTGATTTTTATAGGTATAGGTTTTTATGCGAGTTGGCGTATTCCCCTCAGTTTATGCCTTTTCTGCCATTTTGGGGTTTAGGTATTTTTGATTATTTTGTTGCTATATTCTAATTGATACCAATAAAAGTACCAAGTTCTGACATGTGTGAGTGAGCAATCATCCCAGGCATGACTCCAGGCCCCTCTAGGTCCCCTTCCTGTGGGACCTGGGGTAATGTCTGGGATGAATGTCAGCACTTGGTACTGCTCCTCTTTTTTTCCCATTGGGGTGACATGTCTTCTCCATAAAACTCCCGAGCCAAAACCCTGGTGGTGGTTTCCATTGGGAGGTAATACCTTAGATTGCTATATGGAAATGGAAGAGTGCTGGGGGTGCAGAGGTGTGCTAGGGGGTGTGGAAGTCTTCTAGAGGTGCAAAGATGTTCTGAGGAGTAAAGAGTTGTGCTGGGTGTACAGAGATGTGCTGGAGGTTGTGGGGGGGGGGTACGGAGTTGTTCTGGGGGTACCTTGGTGTGCTGGGGGTGTGCTGGGGGTCATGGATGTGCAGCTGATTGCATGGAGAAGGCCAAGAAAATGTTTGCCCAGGGTCCAATCAACAATAAAGATAACCCTGATCGCACCCATGGCCATACACTCTGCACTCCTCTCCCTGCACATACTACCCACCACCACTCCACACTCCTCTCCTGCACATACTACCCACCACCACTCCACACTCCTCTCCTGCACATACCACCCACCTCTTTACACTCCAAAACCCTTCTCCTGGACATACTTCCCACTGCCATACACTCTGTACCCCTCTCCTGCACATACCACCCATTGCCATACACTCCACACTCCTCTTCTGCACATACCACCCACCGCTTTACACTCCACACCTTTCTCCTGCACATACTTCCCACAACCATACACTCCACACTCCTCTCCTGCACATACCACCCACCGCTTTACACTCCACACCCTTCTCCTGCACATACTTCCCACCACCATACACTCCACACTCCTCTCCTGTACTTACCACCCACCACTTTACACTCCAAAATCCTTCTCCTGCACATACTTCCCACTGCCATACACTCTGTACCCCTCTCCTGCACATACCACCCATTGCCATACACTCCACACTCCTCTTCTGCACATACCACCCACCGCTTTACACTCCACACCCTTCTCCTGCACATACTTCCCACCACCATACACTCCACACTCCTCTCTTGCAGATACCACCCACCGCTTTACACCCCACACCCTTCTCCTGCACATACTACCCACCACCATACACTCCACACTCCTCTTCTGCACATACCACCCACCGCTTTACACTCCACACCTTTCTCCTGCACATACTTCCCACAACCATACACTCCACACTCCTCTCCTGCACATGCCACCCACCGCTTTACACTCCACACCCTTCTCCTGCACACACTTCCCACCACCATACACTCCACACTCCTCTCCTGTACTTACCACCCACCACTTTACACTCCAAAATCCTTCTCCTGCACATACTTCCCACTGCCATACACTCTGTACCCCTCTCCTGCACATACCACCCATTGCCATACACTCCACACTCCTCTTCTGCACACACCACCCACCACTTTACACTCCACACCCTTCTCCTGCACATACTACCCACCACCATACACTCCACACTCCTCTCCTGCACATACCACCCACCAGTTTACACTCCACACCCTTCTCCTGCACATACTTCCTACCACCATACACTCCTCTCCTGCACATACCACCCACCGCTTTACACTCCAAAATCCTTCTCCTGCACATACTTTCTACCACCATACACTCCACACTCCTCTCCTGCACACACCACCCACCGCTTTACACTCCACACCCTTCTCCTGCACATACTTCCTACCACCATACACTCCACACTCTTCTCCTGCACATTCCACCCACCAGTTTACACTCCATACCCTTCTCCTGCACATAATGCCCACCACCATACACTCCACACTCCTCTCCTGCACATACCACCCACCGCTTTACACTCCACACCCTTCTCCCGTACATACCACCCATTGCCATACACTCCGCACTCCTCTCTTGCACATACCCCCCTACCGCCATACACTCCACACCCGTCTCTTGTACATACCACCCATTGCCACACACTCTGCACTCCTCTCCTACACATACAACCCACCGCCGTACACTCCGCACTGTACATCCCCTATTTTTTTAAAGGTGTTTATTTTCACGTTTAAAAAAAAAAAGAAACAACATCCCCTATTTAACATTACCATATTCCGGATGTAAGTAATCTCTGACTCTATTTTACCACACCCCTTTAAGCCACGCCCACTATTTAGCGAACATTTAACCGCACCCACGTTTTGCCGCATTTTTGTTCTGCTCAATGTCTAGAGCCCACTTTTAAACCTGCAGACGAGCCCACTGATTTCATGATACGCCCCTGTGCTGTGGGGATGTTTTTCAGCGGCAGGAACTGGGAGACTAGTCAGGATCGAGGGAAAGATGAATGCAGCAATGTACAGAGACATCCTTGATGAAAACCTGCTCCAGAGTGCTGTGGACCTCAGACTGGGGTGAAGGTTCATCTTCCAACAGGACAACGACCCTAAGCACACAGCCAAGATAACAAAGGAGTGGCTACAGGACAACTCTGTGAATGTCCTTGAGTGGCCCAGCCAGAGCCCGGACTTGAACCCGATTGAACATCTCTGGAGAGAGCTGAAAATTGCTGTGCACCGACACTCCCCATCCAACCTGATGGAGCTTGAGAGGTCCTGCAAAGAAGAATGGGAAAAACTGCTCAAAAATAGGTGTGCCAGGCTTATACTCAGAAAGACTTGAGGCTGTAATTGGTGCCAAAGGAGCTTCACCAAAGTATTGAGCAAAGGCTGCGATACTTATGTACATGGGATTTTTTTCGTTTTTTATTTTTAACCACTTGCCGACCGCCGCTCGCCGATGTACGTTGGCAGAATGGCACGGGCAGGCATATGGGCGTACAGGTACGTCCCTTTAAATTTGCCGCCGCGTGCCTGGCGAGTGCGGCCGCTGGTCCTGGGAACTCGATGTTCCCGGGAGTCCCACGATTGCGGTCAGCAAGAGCAGAACAGGGGGAATGCCTTTGTAAACAAGGCATTCTCCTATTCTGCCTAGTGACACTGTCACCGGGAATGGTCATCAGTGACGTGTCACGTGTAGCCACACCCCCTCACAGTAACAATCACTCCCTAGGAAACACTCAACCCCTGCAGCGCCACCTAGTGGTTAACCCCTTCACTGCCAGTGTCATTTTCACAATAACCAGTGCATTTTTATAGCACTGATCGCTGTGAAAATGACAATGGTCCCAAAATGGTGTCAAAAGTGTCCGATGTGTCCGCCATAATGTCGCAGTCACGATAAAAATCGCTGATCGCCGCCATAACTAGTAAAAAAAAAAAAATGACATAAAACAGTCCCCTATTTTGTAGAAGCTATAACTTTTGCGCAAACCAAACAATAAACGCCGATTGCGATTTTTTTTTTACCAAAAATATGTAGAAGAATATGTATCGGCCTAAACTGTGGAAAAAAAACGTTTTTTTATATATTTTTTGGGGATATTTATTATAGCAAAAACTAAAAAATATTGAATTTTTTTCAAAATTGTCGCTCTATTTTTGTTTATAGAGCAAAAAATAAAAAACGCAGAGGTGATCAAATACCACCAAAAGAAAGCTCTACTTGTGGGGAAAAAAGGACATCAATTTTGTTTGGGAGCCACGTCGCACGACACGCGCAATTGTCAGTTAAATCAACGCAGTGCCGAATCGCAAAAAGTGGCCAGATCCTTTAGCTGCAAAATGGTCCGGGGCTTAAGTGGTTAAAGCGGAGGTCCACCCTGAAAAAATTTTAACATTAAAAATCCTAAAAAAAAATTAAAAAAAAGAATTTATAGAAAAAAAAAAAAAATATACTCACACAAAATGCCTGTTGCTATGCGGAAGTCCCCTAATCTGCCTCTAATGTTCCTCTTCTCGTCCGCGGTGGGTCTCCTTCCTCTTCTTGTGAATGGGGCACGCTGCCTTCTGGGAACTGTGTGTATCCCAGGAGGCAAGCCGCCCATTCACAAAGCACCGTGCGAGTGGCGCATGCGCAGTAGCAAACGGGCAGTGAAGCCTTACGGCTTCACTGCCTATTTCCCTTACTCAGGATGGAGGAGCCGGGACCTGCCAGCAGCGATCGATCGCCGTGGCGGGGCCGACATCGCAGGGGAGTAGGACAGGTAAGTGTCCTTATTAAAAGTCAGCAGCTACACTGTTAGTAGCTGCTGACTTTTTTTTTTTTTTGGCTGCACCTCCACTTTAATTAATAAATTTGCAAAGATTTCAAACAAACTTCTTTCACGTTGTCATTATGGGGAATTGTTTGCAGAATTTTGAGGAAAATAATGAATTGAATTCATTTTTGGAATAAGGCTGTAACATAACAAAATGTGGAAAAAGTGAAGTGCTGTGAATACTTTCCGGATGCGCCATAAAATTCACTTGAATGCCGCATACACACGATCATTATTCACGGCGGTTTAAAAACCGCCGTGAATAATGACATTTTAAATGAGGGAACAGCTTGTTCCCCACACACGGTCATTTTTCTCGTCATTTTTTAAAATGACGAGAAAAAACGATCGTCTATGGGCTCCGCGTCTATGGGCTCCGCGGCAGTGTTTCCCTATGGGAAACATTGCCTCGGAAGAAATGTCAGGAAAAACGACGAGAAAAATTAGAACATGTTCTAATTTTTCTCATCGTGATTAATGCCATTTTTCCCGTCGGGAAAAACGCCAAAAAGCCGACAGACGATCGTTTTTCTCGTCCAAAGGAAAAAATTTCATTTTTCCCGACGGGAAAAATGATCGTGTGTACGCGGCATAAGCCTTAAAGCTGAACGCCTTTTCATACTTTACCATCTTCCTTCAGTAATTATTTTACTTTAACATATTTGGCTGCAAATTATGATACATTATAGTCTAATCCCCCCCACGCAATGTTACCGTCGTCGTCAGTATACATTCTATATAGGATAAAGTACGTATTTAGCTGACTGGAGTATTACGTCCCGGCGGAACCCCCCCCCCCCCCCCAAGAAAAGGAAAGAAATACATATTAGCGATATCTTTCTTAGAACACCCACTATATAATTGAAATAAAAAGCATGTCATTATTTTATGGCAAAGCATAAACCGTTTTTAGCGAGCGCGGCAAGACGTATAAATCATCACTTTTCAGCTGCGGCAATATGTGTAACAGCCCTTGTGGTAAACAATATTCTCAATGCAAACAATATTAAAACTCTTTAATCTTACATTCCCGGTACAAATCAGCTTTCTACCTTGCATGAAACACAGCGGGGTTCACGCATTCAAGTAAGAGGCTTTTTCTTTTCTTTTTTTTGGTGTTTTTTTATATTTATATATTTTTCTGTTTTGCTATTCAATGGTAGAAATTGAAGTGAGGATTATACTGAACAAAACTTGCTTAAATTACTCCATACATATGGATGCAATTTTTTTTTTTTTTAAAGAATGAAAGAAGAACTGTTGGGCCTTAAAGCGGAGGTCCACCCGATTTTTTTCTTTTTAAAAGCCAGCAGCTACAAACAGGGCCGCCATCAGGAATTTTGGGGCCCCTTACACAGCTTCAGGCATGATGGGCCCCCTGGAGCAGGGGAGAACCAGGGAGGGGTGTGCTGCCGCCGCAAATTGAGAAGCGTGGGGGGGGGGGGGGCAGCCCATGAATTGAGAAGCGGGGGGTGCCACGAATTTAGAAGCAGGGGGGTGCTGCCGGAAAAAAAAGGGGGGTAGCCATCCGGGGCCCTGGGGACCTCCGGGCCTCTGGGGACCTCAGGGCCCCTTACAAAAAATAAATAAAAAAATAAATAAATAAAAATATATTTTTTTTTTATAAAAAATACATAAAAAAGGAGAGTTACCACCTGGGGACCTCCGGGCCTCTGGGCCCCTTACAAAAAAAAATATATAAAAAAATAAATAAAAAAAATATATATTTTTATAAAAAAAAAGGGGGTTGCCATCCGGGGCCCTGGGGACCTATGGGCCCCTTACAAAAAAAAAAAAAATATATTATTATTATTATTTTTTTAAAATAAAAAATACATTAAAAAGGGGGGTTACCATCCGGGGCCCTGGGGACCTCTGGGCCCCTTACAAATATATATATATATATATATATATATATATTTTTTTATAAAAAAATACATAAAAAAGGGGGGGTTACCATCCGGGGCCCTGGGGACCTCCGGGGTTCTGGAGACCTCTGGGCCCCTTACAAAAAAATACAAAAAAATATTATTATTATTTATTTCTTTTTATAAAAAATACATAAAAAAGGGGGGTTACCATCCGGGGCCCTGGGGACCTCTGGGTCCCTTACAAAAAAAAAGAAGGGGGGTTGCCATCCGGGCCCCTGGGGACCTTCGGGCCTCTTACATGTGTACTGCCTGTACCCCCCTTATGGCGGCCCTGGCTACAAATACTGCAGCTGCTGACTTTTAAAAAATGGACACTTACCTGTCCAGCGCACTCGCGATGATGTCAGCAGACGAGGCTGAGCAATCACTCGGTCCTCGGATGCTTGCGCCGCCATCCTCGGTGAGGGAATCAGGAAGTGAAGCCTTGCGGCTTCACTGCCCGGTTCCCTACTGCGCATGCGCGAGTATTGCGGCGCGCCGTCACTGGTCCCCGCTCTCTCCTGGGAACAGTGTGTTTCCCAGAAGACAGCGGGGGGTGACACAAAGGGGCGGGACTCCCGCGGGAGTCAGAACCCGGAAGTGGTGCAAATACCTGTTTTATACAGGTATCTGCACCCCCCTCCCCCCTGAAAGGTGCCAAATGTGACACCGGAGGGGGGGAGGGTTCCGAAAAGCGGATGTTCACTTTTTGTGTGAACCTCCGCTTTAAAGTTTTACATTGTGGGGGGGGGCGCCACTTGTTATCTTTTGCTTCATTTAAAGTGGACCATTCCCCCTCAAAGTTAAAAATGACAGGAGCATGTGGCTATGCAGGGCTTTTTTTCAGCGGGATTGTGGGGGGAACGCAGATCTGGCACCTCTTGCACTGCATGTATGTAATGACAAGGGGTGCTGGGATATGCTGAATGATCTATGGATGCTGGGGGATCTACTGTTGAGAGAGGTGTCCAGGGCCGGGACAAGGGGTGGGCAGAAGGGACAGCTGCCCTGGGCGCAGCGTGCATTGTAGGGATGGGGGGGGGGGCGCCGAAAGTTCCTTCTACCATAAGGCTGACAGGAGAAGTGACAGCGGCATCACTACTTCTGTCAGCCCAGTGCTGGAAGCAGCGAGGAGAGAGCCGGGAGAAGGTGCGGGCTGTGCTCTCTCTCCTCCTCCTCCTCATAAGCTTGCACATAATGAAGGGGGCACAATTTGGCATCTTTGCCTTGGGCACTGGATGATCTTGTCCCATCTCTGGAGGTGTCTATTGTTGCAGGGGGATCAACTGTTGAGGGAGGGGTCTATTGTTGCAGAGGGATCTACTGTTGAGGGAGGGGTCTATTGTTGCAGAGGGATCTACTGTTGAGAGAGGGGTCTATTGTTGCTGGCTGCTAAAGGGTCTATTGATGTTGGCTGCTAGGAGATACATTTTTTGCTGGGGGGGTCTATTGTTGCTGAATTGGATCTATTGATTTGTTGGGGGCATCTATTGCTGCTAGGGGATCTCTTGTTGTTGTTGGGGTCTATCATTGCTGGAGGCATCTATTTTACTGCTTTTCTTGTTGTAATTAACAATTTCCCCAAAAAAATTATACTTGGTTCTGTATTCCTAAATGGTGTGGTGCTGGGAGGTGGAAAGGGGGTGGAAAGGCCATCCACAAGGTTTAGGAGTGTCTATGGGAATGTTTGACCATTCCTCCAGAAGAGCATTTGTAATGTCAGGCACTGATGTTGGATGAGAAGGTCTGGCTCGCAGTCTCCGCTCTAATTCATCCCAAAGGTGTTCTATCGGGTTGAGGTCAGGACTCTGTGCAGGCCAATCAAGTTCCTCCACCCCAAACTCGCTCATCCATGTCTTTATGGACTCCAAAACTTTTTTGAACTTCTCATCGCGAAAAACGCTTGTGTGTATGCTTCTCCGAGGGGAAAAAAAACACGCATGCTCAGAATCAAGTATGAGATGGGAGCGCTCGTTCTGGTAAAACTAGCGTTCGTAATGGAGATAGCACATTCGTCACGCTGTAATGGACTGAAAAGCACGAGGCAGAAAAGCGCGAATCGTCTCTCAACAAACTTTACTAACATGAAGGGTGGCACCATCCGAATGGAACTTCCCCTTTATAGTGCCGTCGTACGTGTTGTAAGTCACCGCGCTTTACTCGAGCGTTTTTTTTTCATGAACGTGTGTATACAAGGCAGGCTTGAGAGGAATCACGACGAGAAAAACATCGTTTGACGTGAATAACGGTTGTGTGTACGCGGCATAACAGTTTGGGATCTCTGCAGAGAGAGCATATCTCCAATCTGACCCTGTTGGCGCCCCCTTGCTGTCCTCTTGAGTACTGTTTATACTCGAGTATAAGCCAAGTTTTTCAGCACATTTTTTTGTGCTGAAAATGCCCCCCTCGGCTAATGCCGCGTACACACGATCGTTTTTAATGTCATTTTAAAAAACAAAGTTTTTCTCGACGTGATTTTTCTTGTTTCCTCTCAAGCCTGTTTTGCATACACACGTTCATTAAAAAAAACGCTTGAGTAAAGCGCGGTGACGTACAACACGTACGACGGCACTATAAAGGGGAAGTTCCCTTCGGACGGTGCCACCCTTCATGTTAGTAAAGTTTGTTGAGCGACAATTCGCGCTTTTCAGCCTCGTGCTTTTCAGTCCGTTACAGCGTGACGAATGTGCTATCTCCATTACGAACGCTAGTTTTACCAGAACGAGCGCTCCCGTCTCATACTTGATTCTGAGCATGCGCATTTTTTTCCCCCTCGTAAAAGCATACACACTATCGTTTTTCACAACGTTAAAAAAAACGACATGAAAAACTACGTGAAAAAATAGACCATGTTCGAAATTTTTAATGGCTGTTTTTCACGTCGTTAAAAATGCTCTGGAGCATACACACAATCGTTTTTAATGCCCAATTAAAAAAATTGCATTTTTAATGGCGTGAAAAACGATCGTGTGTACGCAGCATTATACTCGAGTCACCTTTTTGCGCCTGATCTCCCGGATTTTAGGGACCCGGTACCAGCCGGCCGTAGGGCCCCTGGACCCCAAACTTGGCACAGATGTAGCCTCTACAAGTGTGCAAAGTTTGTAGTCTGGGGGACCTACGGCCGGGGAGCACCGATTTTTCAAAGCCGGGCACCCCTTCCATAGACTCCCATGTTAAACGGTAATTTCTCTGGTGACTTTGGGGACCCGGTACCGGCCTGTCGTAGGTCCCCTGGATCCCAAACTTGGCACACATGTAGCCCCATTTCTCCTCTACAAGTGTGCAAAGTTGTTCTCTAGGGGACCTACGGTCGGGGAGCACCGATTTTTCAAAGCCGGGCACCCCTTCCATAGACTCCCATGTTAAACGTCAGTCTAGGCATGGGCACAGTGAGGCATGGGCACAGTGAGGCATGGACACAGTGAGGCATGGACACAGTGAGGCATGGGCACCGTGAGGCATGGGCACAGTGAGGCATGGACACAGTGAGGCATGGACACAGTGAGGCATGGGCACAGTGAGGCATGGACACAGTGAGGCATGGACACAGTGAGGCATGGGCACAGTGAGGCATGGACACAGTGAGGCATGGGCACAGTGAGGCATGGGCACAGTGAGGCATGCACATGGACACCCTAGGCTTATACTCGAGTCAATAAGTTTTCCCTGTTTTTTGTGGTAAAATTAGGTGCCTCGGCTTATATTCGGGTCGGCTTATACTCGAGTATATACGGTAGTTATAGAATTTGTAAGAGCTAAATGACCTAATGCCTTCTATCATCATCCCCTATCCATCAGCTGGACCTCATACCAGAACAATTCCGATATGTTCTCGTTTTTATTTTTCCTCCAGAGCGTTAAACATCAAATCTGACCAGAAAACAAACCATCGGAATAACAGCTTCTACCGCCTCGGCTGCTTTTACAAATGTCAGTGACTTAACATCCAACCCCGTTGTGTTAACCTGATCTTTTTTTTTTTTTTTCTTTTTTTCCTCCTTTTTCGACAAGAATTGGTCCGCCATCAAACAAACAAACAAACGGAAAACATCGGAGCCGCAGCCTATCCCTTTCCCAAAAGAAGCAGCAAAGGTCGCGCCGGCGATGAGTTCAAAGGGCCTTGCATGGTTTTTCAATATACACAATTACTTTCCTATTTCCTGACTTCAAGTCTGGAGCGGTCTCAAAGCAATTTCAGGCAAGGAGAGGCATAAACACAACTACGAGCCGCTGATTGGTTATGTTTTTTGGCATAATAAGGCTGAAAGTCATTTCGGTGGGCACGGCGTCTCGAGAAGTGAACGCGCGGAGAGGGGTCACGGGGCCTCAATAAAAAAGAAATACAAACTCTGCTTCACCGGAGGGGTCAGGAATTACCGCGGCTTTTTCGCTATTTGCTTATGGTGGAAATTATGTGTTTGCATGCAAGCTCCTCTCGAAATTCTTCCGCTATGTGAAGAAGATGAACAAAACTGTGATGCCATCTGACCTCGAAAAGCAAACATAGCCTGCCGCTTATCCTAAAATTCTGACTGGTCCCTTTTTTGATTGGACGAGAGTTCTCAATCACATGTGGCACAAGGCGAAGATATGCACGACCTTTAATATTTGCAGTAACTATACCCAATACTTAGAGAACCATAGAAGACTCAATTTATTCTGCTCAGTGCAAAACAGTGGCATGATTATTTTTAAAGAACAGATATGCTATGGGAATTGAATGTCTCCAGCTGACTTTAGATCCTGCAAAGAAGTTTCTCTTTATTTACACTCAACTCTAAAAGCCGTGCCCAAAAATTGGCAGGTAGAGGGCAAAAATCTAGTCACCACCGGTCTTGCCTGTGGTCCACCTGTGGTTGACCTTTCCCATTATAGACATACCAAGCTTTGTTCTGCACGCTGTTCAGCTGATCATAGATCACAGTAAAGGGCCAATCACAGTGGCCTTTTACAATGTGATCCCATGTAAACAGACTTGCTGGTTATCGGCAGTTCTTTCCTCCTACGCTGTGTCTGTGTAAGGAAAGGAGAGCTGTTATCAGTGCTCTGATTATCAGTGCAGACTATCAGTGCTGCCTATCAGTGCCACCTATCATTGCTCATCAATGCCAAATATAGGTGCCCATCGGTGTCACCTATCAGTGCCACCTATCAGTGCTCATCAATGCCGCATATCTGTGCCCATCAGTGCCACCTATCAGTGCTCATCAGTGCCGCCTATCAGTGCCCATCAGTGCAGCCTATCTGTGCCGCCTATTAGTGCTAATCAATGCCTATTAGTGTCATCTATCAGTGCCAACTAGCAGTACTCATCAATGCCCATCAGTGCCGCCTATCAGTGCCACCTATCAGTGCTCATTGATGAGTCCATCAGCATCGCCTATCAGTGCTGGCTATCAGTGCTCATCAATGCCCATTAGTGCTGCCTATCAGTACTCATCAATGTTGCCTATCAGTGCCCATCAGTGTAGCCTATTAGTGCTGCCTATCAGTGTGCCCCATCAGTGCTTATAAATGCCCATCAGTCGGCCTAGCAGTGCCACCTATTAGTGCTCATCATTACCCATCAGTGCACATTAATGTCCATCAGTGCCGTCTATCAGTGCTCATTAATGAGCCTATCAGTGCCACCTATCAGCATGGCTTCTTTGCTGAGAGTCTGTCTCTCATACAGCCCAGAGCCAGCACTGACAGTTCCCCCTCCCTCCTCCCTTACACCGATGGGAGAGGAGAGAGAGACAATCTGATCCTTCTCCTCCGGCCCCTCTCCTCCTGTGTGTGCCGCTGGAAACAGCTGAATTTGATCATTCAGCTGCTTAGCTTTACACTTACTGTGGTGCACACAGCAGGGGAGGGGTGGGAGGAGAAGGATCAGATCGTCTCTCTTTCCTCTCCCATCCGTGCGAGGGAGGAGGGAGGGGTAACTGTCAGTGCTGGCTCTGGGCTGTATGAGAGGCAGGCTCTCAGCTCAGAGCGCTGCATTTTGCAACCTCGCTGGGGTCCCCCCAACAGTGGTGGAACGCCAGGTCCCCATCGCAAGTGCGATCTTTGCGACCCTGGTAGTTCCGCCACTGTCCTCCAGCAAGGGCTAACCATGACTTGTTATGCTCTATGTCTCCACGTGGAGGCAGACATTTTGGTAGAGGCAGGGTTTTGCTTCCTCATGTCAGAGCCTCTAGCTAGGGCTAACCAAGCCTTGTTCTGCTCTAAGTTTTCATGTGGAGGCAGCCGTTTGGTAAATAAAGGGCTTTGTGTTCTCATGTCAGAGCCTCTAGCTAGGGCTAACCAAGCCTTGTTCTGCTCTATGTCTTCATGTGGAGTCAGCCATTTGGTAAATAAAGGGCTTTGTGTTCTCATGTCAGAGCCTCCAGCTAGGGGGAACCATGCCTTGTTCTGCTCTATGTCTCCATGTGGAGGCAGCCATTTTGGTAGAGGCAGGGCTTTGCTTCCTCATGTCAGAGCCTCCAGCAAGGGCTAATCATGCATTGTTCTATTCAATATTCAATGTATCTATTAATTATTCAAGAAGAAGCAGAAGAGGTAGAGGAAGCACAATCAACAGAATTAATGAAAGTAGAAGCAGAGAGATACTTGCACTGCAGTTCCTCAGGTACAGCTTCCTCTCCAGCAAGGAAAACAGTGAATTGCACAGTTGTGACATCCCTAGATCTCACTCCAGTATAGTAGTCAGAGGCAGCAGTAGTGCAACCATTCTAACACTACAGGTATTCAGCTATGAGCCCCATGGTCCAGAAGTAAGTGCCTAGGCACAGGAGGTGCACTGTCATTCATTTGGAGGAATTAAAGACATGGACCTCAGCACCACTGCAAAGGGTGGGCCAACTCAATATTGAACCCTACGGACTAAGCCTTGGATGCCATTAAAGTTCATGTGCGTGTAAAGGCAGGCGTCCCAATATCTTTGTCAATATAGTGTATTTGGGGACAAAGGCATAAAGGTAAAAGATTCTACTTGCAAATTTGTTTGACTTGGATATAGTAAAGAAACTAATGTGTTTAAAGGGAACTAAACCCCACTTAATCCATAATTATAGATAAATGCCTCCGGTCTGATTCCTTTTCGAGTTTTACTACCTGTCTTATATTGTACAATTAAAGGTCACAGCGTCATACACATGAAAGGTGCCATCTCTAATTAAGTTAACAATGTAGCTGAAATAATTGTCTCAGCTCATTGTTGTTGGAGAAATTGTGACAATGTAATGGCTTCCATGTATATCATAATTATGCAGAGAAAAGAAGAGAAGACGTGTTTGCAGGCTAAGTCGTTATCGAAAAAGAAAAAAAAAATGCTTTTTTAGTTATTTCTGCATTTGTCATTGTTTTCTAGTTTGTTTGTTTGGAGGTGTCATTGTGCGCATCGTGGTTATTCTCCAGAAGAGCCAGACAATCGCTAATTAGCTTATCAAGCCGCACAATTCTAATAAAGAGAAGAATGCGTATCAACACAAAGGCAGAGAGTATGAAAAGACAATGGCACAAATAAATGAATAAGTAATGGGAGGCAATACATAGCAAATGAGGTAAGGGACTTTGCTGGAAAATTAAAGGTGGCGATGCTGCTGGTGGTTGTGGTGGTGGTGGTGGGGGGGGGGGCTTCGGGGGGGGGGGGGCACGTCCATGATTTAGGGCAAATGTTGACACTTTCTGTCATTTATTTAGAAACATTCTGACAAAAATGAGACAACATTGTCCTAAAGCAGTACTACACCACTTGACCTCCTTCATGACCAAGGCATTTTTTGCTATTCAACACTGTGCTACTTTATACACTTCAATACCAGGCACTTTTACCCCCCTTCCTCAGCTTTTAGCGCTGTCACACTTAAGCCTCGTACACACGATCAGAATTTCCGACAACAAATGTTTGATAGCATGCTTTCAAATTTTCCGACAACAAATGTGTCTTGTCGGATTATCCGATCGTGTTCAGGGCCGGTGCTACCACTAGGCAAACTAGGCAGCCGCCTAGGGCGCCCTGCTGCCTAGGGCGCCCGACCACTGGTGTTCCTACTCTCTTCTCTCTGCAGCAAGCTCCTAAGTCTCAGCATCAGCCGGCACCCGCCGCTCCATTCGCACATAGTGTCAGAGGCGCAGTGGCGGCAGAGAACTGTATCTGTGTCCCGACTCCCGAATGAATGGAAGCAAGCAAACATTCATTGATGGGCGCTGGTGAGGCGGCATTTGATGGGCACTGGTGAGGTTGCAATTGATGGGCGCTAGTGAAGCTGCATTTTATGGGCGCTGGTGAAGCTGCATTTGATGGGCGCTGGTAGGCTGCATTGATGGGTGCTGGTAGGCTGCCTTGAGGGGCACTGGTAGGCTGCATTGATGGGTGCTGGTAGGCTGCAGTGATGGGCGCTTGTGAGGCTGCATTGATGGGCGCTGGTGAAGCTGCATTTGATGGGCGCTTCGTTAAAAAGGTGTAAGGGTATACATGGGCAGGGCAAAGTGGGTAGGGTCAGGGGTGGAGCCAAGGGGGGCGGCAAAATAAGGTTTCGCCTAGAGTGTCAAAAATCTTTACACCAGCCCTGATCGTGTTTACAGCGAATCAGTGCTATAAAAATGCACTGGTTACTGTAAAAATGACACTGGCAGTGAAGGGGTTAACCTGTAGGGGAGCTGAAGGGGTTAAGTGTGCCTAAGTGAGTGATTCTTACTGTGGGGGGAGGGGACTGACTGGGGGAGGAGACCGATCTGTGTCCCTATGTACAAGGGACACAGCATCGGTCTCCTCTCTCCCTGACAGGACATGGATCCGTGTGTTTACACACAGAGATCCACGTCCTTGTCTGTGTACCGGCCGATCGCGGGTGCCTGACGGACATCGCGGCCGCCAGGCACGCGCATCGGCATCTCAGTGAGACGCCGGGCATGCGCGCGCGCCGCTGGCGGCGCTCGCGCGCCCCCCAGTGGCCGCAGGGAACGAAGCAAGGAGCGGACGTCAATTGGCGTCCTCCCGGCATTCTAGGTCCGTGCTGTAGCCATCATTCGACTACAGCGCGGTCCTGTAGTGGTTAAGGGGGATGTGGCAGGGGGCGTGTCCTATGCCTACATACGTTTGGTAGTAGGTGTCCCTCATTCCCATCTCAAAATGTTGGGAGGTATGCTATTAACCACTTGACCTCCAGGAGGTTTTACCCCTTTCATGACCAGGGCATTTTTTGCTATTTAGCACTGTGCTCCTTTGACTGGCATTTTTTCACCCAAATAGAGATTTATTTTGGTGGTATTTGATCACCACTGCAGTTGTTGCTTTTTGCGCTATAAACAGAAAAAACCCGACAATTTTGACAAAATACTTTTTTTCTTAGTTTCTAGTATAAAATTTTGCAAATAAATGATCTTTCTTTATAAATTTAGGCCAACATGTATTCTGTTTCTTTGGTAAAAATAACCAAAATCAGTGCATATTATTTATTCTGTGTGAAAGTTATATAGTCCATAAACTATGGGATATACAGTGGATATAAAAAGTCTACACACCCCTGGTAAAATGTCGGGTTTCTGTGATGTAAAAAAATTAGACAAAGATAAATAATTTCAGAACTTTTTCTACCTTTAATGTCACCTATAAACTGTACAACTCAACTGAAAAACAAACTGAAATATTTTAGGGGGGGGGGGGGGGGAGTAAAAGTAAAATAATGTGGTTGCATAAGTGTGCACACCCTCTTATAACGGGGGATGTAGCTGTGTTCAGAATTAAGCAATCACATTCAAACTCATGTTAAATAGGAGTCAGTACACACCTGCCATCATTGAAAGTGCCTCTGATTAACCCCAAATAAAGTTAAGCTGTTCTAGTAGGTCTTTCCTGACATTTTCTTAGTCGCATCCTACATCAACAGCCATGGTCTGCAGAGACCTTCCAAAGCATCAGAGGGATCTCATTTTTAAAAGGTATCAGTCAGGAGAAAGGTACAAAAGAATTTCCAAGGCATTAGATATATCAGGGAACACAGTGAAGACAGTCATCATCAATTGAAGAAAATATGGCACAACAGTGACATTACCGAGAACTGGACGTCCCTCTAACATTGATGAAAAGAAGAGAAGAAAACTGGTCCGGGAGGCTGCCAGGAGGCCTACAGCAACAATAAAGGAGCTGCAGGAATATCTGGCAAGTACTGGCTATGTGGTACATGTGACAACAATCTCCCGTATTCTTCATATGTCTGGGCTATGAGGTAGAGTGGCAAGACGAAGCCTTTTCTTACAAAGAAAAAACATCCAAGCCCGGCTAAATGTTACAAAAACACATCTGAAGTCTCCCAAAAGCATGTGGGAAAAAGTGTTCTGGTCTGATGAAACCAAGGTTGAACTTTTTGACCATAATTCCAAAAGATATGTTTGGCGCAAAAACAACACTGCACAAAAGAACACCATACCCACCGTGAAGCATGGTGGCGGCAGCTTAATGCTTTGGGGTTGTTTTTCTTCAGCTGGAACAGGGGCCTTAGTCAAGGTAGAGGGAATTATGAACAGTTCCAAATACCAGTCAATATTGGCACAATACCTCCTTTCTGCTAGAAAGCTGAACATGAAGAGGAACTTCATCTTTCAGCATGACAACGACCCAAAGCATCCATCCAAATCAACAAAGAAATGGCTTCACCAGAAGAAAATTAAAGTTTTGGAATGACCCAGCCAGAGCCCAGACCTGAACCAGATTGGAAATCTGTGGGGTGATGTGAAGAGGGCTGTGCCCAGGAGATGTCCTCGCAATCTGACAGATTTGGAGTGTTTTTGCAAAGAAGAGTGGGGCAAATATTGCCAAGTCAAGATGTGCCATGCTGATAGACTCAGACCCAAAAAGACTGAGTGCTGCAATAAAATCTAAAGGGGCTTCAACAAAGTATTAGTGTAAGGGTGTGCAGACTTATGCAACCAGATTATTTTTTTATTTTTACTTCCCTCCACCTAAAAGATTTCAGTTTGTTGTTCAAATGAGTTGTCCAGTTTATAGGTCACATTAAAGGTGGAAAAAGTTCTAAAATGATTTATCTTTGTTTGATTTTTACATCACAGAAACCTGACATTTTAACAGGGGTGTGTAGACTTTTTATATCCACTGTATATTGGAATATGAAGCAAGCCTGATTTACTGACTGCGTATCTCATTTTTTGAGGCCCTAAAATGCTAGAACAGTACAGATACCCCCCAAATGACCCCCTTCTGAAAAGTAGACAGTCCAAGGTATTTAATAAGAGGCATGGCGAGTTTTTGGAAGATGTAATTTCCCGCCGCTGTTCGGTGCCCTCCGCCGCTTACCGGAGCCGGAGGCGATCTGGTCCTCTTCCTGGCATGGCATGGAGATAAGTGAGGGGAAGATGGCCCCCACCTGTCTCCATACCATTGCAGGGCGGAAGCGACATCAAAACATCACTTCCACCTATAGCTCTTAAAGAGACTTTTTATTTATTTTAATTTTTTTAATGACATTTTAATGTTATTTAATTTTTTTATTGCATTTTAGTGTAAATATGAGATCTGAGGTTTTTTGACCCCAGATCTCATATTTAAGAGGTCCTGTCATGTTTTTTTTTTCTATTACAAGGGAAGTGGAGCCTTGCGGGTTCACTACCCATTTCCTACTGCGCATGCGCGAGTCGCGCGGCGCTTTGTGAATGGCTGGCTGTCTTCTGGGACACACACAGGTCCCTGAAGACAGCGTGCCTCATTTCCCAGAAGACAACGCGAGGAGGACAAGAAGGAAGAGCGCCGCGGTATAGGAACTGGCAGATTAGGACGACTGCCTAGCAACAGGCATTTCTGGTAAGTACATTTTTTTTTTTCAATTTTTTTTTATGTATTTTAAGGAGCCCGTTTATGTGATTTTATTTTTTTAGGGTGGACCTCCGCTTTAAGTTGTTAAAAGTACATTTAATGACAAATTGCAATAGCAAATGTCCCACTGATGCATTCATATTATATATAGTGTACACCCCATATCAGTCCATCAGTATAATCCAACTAAAGAAGTAGTTCATAGTTCTTCATTGTGTCAGGGCAGCTTGGTGCCAGTGCATCAAAAATGTCCCGAAGGTCAGCTCACACAATTTGTAATGTAGTGTACTATAGTGCATTGTGCCATGCTGATATGGAGCCACCATTGTATGCAGGGACTAGAGTTGTGTCTCCCTGCACTGTGTACAGCAATAGAAACACACAGCCCCAAAGCCTAGAATAGGGGAATGTATGGGAAAAGGTGGATGAACTATTTATGCACTTTCTAAATACATTGCATTTTTTAATAATCGTTCCTGTGTTTGGTATGTAAAACGAATCTGTGGTGTCTTTAGCACTTTTTGTGGTTTGTTTTTCAAACATATGCAAATATTTGTGCCAAAAAGTCTTACAGATAGAAGTACCTCGGTCCTAGAATCATTACAAAAGGGGATATTTTTTGAAAGCTGTTGTGGATATTATTGAAACTGTACAAGGACATCCGAATATTTTTTTTATACTATCTATGTGTTGATGTCCTTGTACACTGCCGTTACACTCAAGTCAACAACAGTCTCTAAAAAATATCACTTTTGTAATTATTTTCCAAACAGCTGAATTAGCAGTTGGAAAGCATACGGTACATAGAGCGTGAACCTGACAAAGTGATGCACACAGATGTAACAAACAGCAGGGGTGACGGCAGGAGGTATGGTTGGTACCCTTAGGGCCATTACAAGGAGGATGATGACAACTCCATAGATAGTGACAGGAAATAAGGTCATAAGACAGAACAGACAGAGGGGTCGGGGGTCAGACTTATGTTTTTTTTTCTGGAGACACGACAGGCAATGAAACAAGAAATTGTATTACTTGAATAGGGTCCAGGAGTGTATGTGCTGGGCTCTGAATAACTGCTTCCCCGTCTGAAATACCCAGATGTGTTTTATGTTCAAGTGGTAGTATGGCAGGAACTGGAAGCTAGGTTCCTTTCCATCTCTCTTCCCTTTCCTTTTTTTCCCCCTTCTTTGCTTCTTTGCCTCTTTTCTTCCATCCTTTCCCTTCACGTTCTCTTTCCCTTTCCTTTCTCTTTTCTTTCATTTTCCCTTTCCCTCTCTTTTCTCTTTCCCTTCCCTTTATTTTTCTCTTCCCTTTCCCTTTATCTTTCTATTTCCTTTCCCTTCCCTTTCTTTTCTCATTCTCTTCCCTTTCTCTTTCTTTTCCTTTTTCTTTCCCTTCCTATCCCTTTATCTTTTCATTTCTTTTTCCTTTCCTTTACCTTTCTCTTTCCCTTCCCTTTTTCTTCCCTTCCCCTTTTCTTTCCTTTCCCTTTTTCTTTCCCTTCCCTTTTCTCTTTCCCTCTCTTTTCTTTCCCCCCTCCCTTTCTCTTTCCTTTTTCTTTCCCTTCCATTTCTTCTCCTATCTCTTTATATTTTAATTTCTCTTCCCTTTCTCTTTCCTTTCTTTTTCCTTCCCTTTCTCTTTCCCGCTCCCTTTTCTTTCCCGTCCCTTTCTCTTTCCCTCTATTTTCTCTTTCCCTTTCTTTTCTCTTTCCCTTCCTTTTCCATTTCCTTTTTCTTTCCCTTCCATTTCTTCTCCTAATCCATTTATCTTTTAATTTCTCTTCCGTTTCTCTTTCCTTTCTCTTTCCTTCCCTTTTTCTTTCCCGTCCCCTTTTCTTTCCCGTCCCTTTCTCTTTCCCTCTCTTTTCTCTTTCCTTTCTCTTTCCTTCCCTTTCTCTTCCCTGTCCCCTTTTCTTGCCCTTTACTTTCTCTTTCCCTTTCCTTTTCTCTTTCCCTCCCCTTTCTTATTCTCTTCCCTTTCGCTTTTTTTTCCTTTTTCTTCCCCTTTCATTTCTTCTCCTATACCTTTATCTTTTTATTTCTCTTCCCTTTCTCTTTCCTTTCTCTTTGCTTCCCTTTCTCTTTCCCTCTCTTTTCTCTTTCCCCCTCTTTTCTCTTTCCCTTTCCTTTCTCTTTCCTTTCATATTCTCCTCCCTTTCTCTTTCTTTTCCCTTCTCTTTCCCTTCCATTTCTTATCCTATCCCTTTATCTTTTAATTTATCTTTCCTTTCTCTTTCCTTCCCTTTCTCTTTCCCGTCCCCTTTTCTTTCCCGTCCCTTTCTCTTTCCCTCTCTTTTCTCTTTCCTTTCTCTTTCCTGTCCCCTTTTCTTTCCCTTTCCTTTCTCTTTCCCTTTTCTTTTCTCTTTCCCTTCCCTTTCTTATTCTCTTCCCTTTCGCTTTTTTTTTCCTTTTTCTTCCCCTTCCATTTCTTCTCCTATACCTTTATCTTTTTATTTCTCTTCCCTTTCTCTTTCCTTTCTCTTTCCTTCTCTTTCTCTTTCCCTCTCTTTTCTCTTTCCCCCTCTTTTCTCTTTCCCTTTCCTTTCTCTTTCCTTTCATATTCTCCTCCCTTTCTCTTTCTTTTCCCCTCTCTTTCCCTTCCATTTCTTATCCTATCCCTTTATCTTTTCATTTCTCTTTCCTTACCTTTCTCTTTCCCTTCCCTTTTCCTTCCGTTCCCCCTCTTTTTCTTTTCCTCTTTCCCTTTCTTTTTTCTTTCCCCTTCCCCTTTCCTTTTCTCTTACTGTTTCCTGTCTCTTTCCCATTTCATTCTCTTTCATTTCTTTCCTCTCCTATCCCTTTTCTTTCCTTTCTTTGTTTCAACTTCCCCCTTCCCTTCCTTCCAGTTTTTGCCCTCTTTTCTTTCCCTTGTCTTTTTATTCTTTTTTACTTCCTTTTCTCTTTTCCTTCCCCTCCTTGGCTTCATTCATTCTTTTTTCAGTTCCTTTTCTTTTAATCATCCCTTCTTTCCTCCCTTTATCCTTCCTCCCATCTTTCCTTTCTCCTCACATCCTCTCCTCCACACTTATTTCCACATTCTCTTCCTTCCAGGGCTGGATTCTGATTGTAACTATTAATATTCTCCTGCGTGTATTCATTTTATTCAAATAATATTTTGGGACTGCCCCTCTTACCTTACAAAGAATGTTTTATGACAATACTGACCCAACCCCACAGACTGGCAGGAGAAGGTCCTTGCACTTCATTTGACACAATGAAGTCTGGAGAGGACCTTGCGTTGTCCTAATTGCACCGTGTTGTGATTAATAGAATTGATTGTGAAACATTAAGAAGTATTCATTAGGAGAGGCTCAATCAGCGAGGCTCAATAATCATCTCTATAGAAGAAGTCGTGGAGAATACACTTGGAATGAACCTTGGTGTTGGCCCCGAGTCAGTTCTCATGTAACTTCAGCACCTTGGAGAGCGGCTCTGGAAGCAGCTGTGATCTCACGTCGTGTCTTGTAGATTTTCAACAAAATAATTCAAGTTTTTATCACCAAAAACTTTATATATAGACCCACAAGTCTATCTCTCCCCCTCCCCCCTGCTTTTTTAAATCTGAACTCCAAGCAAACAGCTAAATACATAGATGGAATATACAGTGCCTTGAAAAAGTATTCATACCCCTTCTAATTTTCCACATCTTGTCATGTTACAACCAAAAACGTAAATGTATGTTTGGGGATGTCTCTACCAGCTTTGCACATCTAGAGAGGGACAGTTTTCCCCATTCTTCTTTGCAAAATATCTCAAGCTCTGTCAGATTGGATGGAGAGCGTCTGTGATCAGCAATTTTCAAGTCTTGCCACAGATTCTCAATGGGATTTAGGTCTGGACTTAGACTGGGCCATTCTAACACATGAATATGCTTTGATCTAAACCAGGGGTCTCCAAACTTTTCAAACAAAGGGCCAGTTTATTGTTCTTCACACTTTAGGAGGGCCGGATTGTGGCCAGTGGGGCCAGAAAATGTCACGGGCTCAGCATCAGTGAAAATAAATATGGCCTCAGGGTTGGTGGTCAATAGTAGAAGTAGTGCCCCTATTAGTAGGAGGAATAGTATCACATCATTGGTATCGGTGGAAGATATAGTGCCCATTGTTGGTGTCAGTGGGAGGAATAGTGCCCCAAGGGCCAGATAAAGGCTAGCAAAGGGCCACATCTGGCCCCCGGGCTGCCGTTTGGAGACCCCTGATCTAAACCATTCCATTGTAGCTCTGGCTGTATGTTTAGGGTCGTTGTCCTTCTGGAAGGTGAACCTCCCCCCAGTCTCAAGTCTTTTGCAGACTCTAAAGCTGCCTTTCTCAACTTTTTACCCCAGAGGAACACTTAGAAAAATGTCTTAGCTCTTAGGGGACCCCCTGGTAACATTAGTCCATCAGCAGTCATTGGGAAAAGGCTCTTTAGGTTTGTGGCGGTAAGTCTGAAGAATGCTACCCCTAGAGGGATGACTAGAATGACACCCTTGCAGGCATGGCACTGGCTCTGTCAAGTTGCATTAGAGCTGGAGCTATGCAGCCACCATGAGAAGGGAGGACAGTTAGCCACATCTCAAGGAACCCCTAGCCCTCCCTGGAGGAACCCTAGTTGAGAATGGCTGCTCTAAAGCCTCGTACACGCGATCGGAATTTCAGACAACAAATGTGTGATGGCAGGGTTTTGTCAGAAAATCCGACCGTTTGTAGGCTCCATCGGACAATTGTTGTCGGATTTTCCGGCAACAAATGTTTTATAGCATGCTTTCAAATTTTCCGACAACAAATGTGTGCCGTCGGATTATCCGATCGTGTGTACACAAGTCCGTTGGAAAAAAATTCAAATTACAAACACGCATGCTCATAAGCTAAACATAGCACAACATTAACAGAAGTTGCCCAAAGGGTGGCGCCAAAGAGTAGAAAAACCATGTTGTTTCATTTTGTTGGCTGACAAAGTTTTGACGTCTGTATGCAGAAGAAGTTCACGGCCAAAGCCCTTCGGACGAAATTCCACGTATTTGTCCGATGGAAGTCCGATCGTGTGTACGAGGCTTCACAGGTTTTCTTCTAAGATTGCCTGGTATTTGGCTCCATCCATCTTCCCATCAACTTTGACCAGATTCCCTGTCCCTGCTGAAGAAAAGCATTACCACCACATGATGCTGCCACCACCATGTTTCACGGTGGGGATGGTGTGTTCAGGGTGATGTGCAGTGTTAGTTTTCCACCACACATAGCGTTTTGCTTTTAGGCCAAAAAGTTACATTTTGGTCTCATCTGACCAGAGCACCTTCTTCCACATGTTCGCTGTGTCCCCCACATGGCTTCTCGCAAACTGCAAACAGGACTTCTTATGACTTTCTTTCACCAATGTCTTTCTTCTTACCACTCTTCCATAAAGGGCAGATTTGTGGAGAAGCACGACTAATAGTTGTCCTGTGGACAGATTCTCCCACCTGAGCTGTGGATCTCTGCAGCTCCTCCAGAGTTACCATGGGCATCTTGGCTGTTTCTCTGATTAATGCTCTACTTGCCCGGCCGGTCAGTTTAGGTGGACGGCCATGTCTTGGTAGGTTTGCAGTTGTGCCATACTCTTTCCATTTTCTGATGATGGATTGAACAGAGCTCTGTGAGATGTTCAGAGGTTGGGATATCTTTCTATAACCTAATCCTGCTTTATACTTCTTCACAACTTTATCCGTGACCTGTGTGGTGTGTTCCTTGGCCTTCATGATGCTGTTTGTTCATTAAGGTTCTCTAACAAACCTCTGAGGGCTTCACAGAACAGCTGTATTTATACTGAGATTAAATTACACACAGGTGGACTCTATTTACTAATTAGGTGACTTGTGAAAGCAATTGGTTCCACTAGATTTTAGTTAGGGGTATCAGAGTAAAGGGGGCTGAATACAAATGTACGCCACACTTTTCACATATTTATTTGTAAATAAAAATAAAACCATTTATAATTTTCCTTCCTGCGTCTTCCTGGCGATGTAAAAGTTTAACTGAACTTTCAGTTTAAATCAGCTAAATACATTCCATGTGCATCTGAAAAAAGGCGTGCAAAGTCTTATAATTCTTTTTCTCATGAAAGCAACCACGGAATGAATAAAAAAGCCTGTTCCTTGCCAGCACAGTGCAGAGAAGGACTCTAGCAATCTGCGTGGAAGCAGTGGTCTCTCTGCAGAGGTCCAACACTTCCTCTGCTGAGTGAGAAGTAGAGCTATCCAATCAGCAAGGAGCACAGGCTTTGCAGATTGCACAGCTATGGGTTTGACTCATCCTATGGCATATCCGAACCTCTGCAGAGAGACCACTGTTTCCACACAGAGGAGAGGGACCTTCTCTACAGCATGTTGGCAGGGGACAGGCTTTTCTAACCAGGGTGATTCATGAAGATAATGAATTGTAAGACAATGAGCACCCTTTGTTTTATTGTGCCTGGAATGTATTTAGATGATTTTAGCTGAGGGTTCAGCTGAGCTTTAAAGGATATCTAAACTCAAGAACAAAAATTTAATATATTGCAGCTTACCAGTTCTTAGATGTAGCAGTTGCATTCGTTTTTTGTTTTTTTTGGTTTCATTTCCTGCCTGTAACACGGACCTAAATTACCTGCTGGTGGCACTGTGGCTCCCAGAGCAGAAGGTTGTAGTTCCGGTGTCCACCAGTGGGTGTCTCCCAGCAGCCAGCAGATCCCAGTAATTAGTCTCCATCTGGTGCTGGCTGTTGGGAGAGTATTTAGTTCCTCCTCTACTGTTCCCTTGTGCTTCAGTGTTTTGTCTGCCAGCCAGATGCATGCTTACTGCTAAATCCTGAGCTTGATCCTGCTCCTGTCTTGTACCCTGCTGCCTTGAACCTCCTCCCCTTGTTCCTGATTCCAGTCCTAGTTCCCCCTTCCTGGCCATCCTTGCTGCTGATTCCTGACACTTCCTGTCAAAGGGTGACAATAGAGTGACCACATTTCCAAACGGCCATTCAGGGACCCCCTTCCCAAAAATCAGCTTGTGCTGTAATGAATCACAGCACAGCTGGGGCAGCGGATGTGCGCTCTACCTAGAAGAACTGATCACGCCCCCAAAAAAGGCAGCCGCATCGCCACTTTACTCACTGACAGCACTTGTCCTGGCTGGCCGAGACCCGTTTTACCTTGCTCCAATGCTGGCTTTACACTGCCCTGCAGTGATTAGACACAAGAGGCGGGATTTATGATTTCTCTAATCACAAGCAGGGGGCAGGGATTGTGCCTCTCCAGACATTCCCGGCCAGGACAAGTGCTGTCACTGAGTAAAGCGGCGCTGTGGTGGCCTTTTTGGGGGCAACAGATAGAGGGGAGGGGGGTGGCTGCGTCAGCTTCATTCTGGGACACTGTATTGTCCTGGAATGAAGGTGCCCGGGACCTGGGACAGATCTGCAAAATGCGGGACTGTCCCGGGCAATCCGGGACACGTGGTCACCCTAGGTGACAACACTCACTGTAATGTATTTATAAAGAAGCAGCGTTGTCACCCTAGAACAGGAAGTGTTAGGATCAGTGGAGGATACTGCTCTATTTTTTTTGGTGGGGCGGCAAACAAACCCCACCGCCCGCTCGCTTGCCCACCCGCACTTACCCCATCCTAGTCGCGGGCAGCTTCTCCGACCGGCCCATTCGGTCGCTTCTCCTCCCGGCCAATCTGGTCTTAGGATCAGCTTCCTGTCCTGATTGGCCGGGAGTAGAAGACAATAGTGAATGCTGATTTGCTAATGTTACAAGTGGGTGGGCTCTGCACCCCGAGCCCAACCTTTTTGAAAAAAAAACACATGTAGAAATCCATGCGTCCGGCACCCTGCATGGAAATTAGGGGCCAGCGCATGGAGATTACAAGGGCCCTTATGAACCGGCTGCCGCTCGTTAGGATTACAGACTTCCTCCCCCCTCTCCCTTTTCTCCATAACATGACATGGGGGGGGGGGTTGTAGTTCAAAGAGAAAACTTGGAACTATTTAACTGACAAGAGTGCAGCATTGCAATGAGCACAGGAAATCCTCAGCGCACTTGATTTTTGGCAGGACCAATGGCTTTTTTTTGCACTTATTGAACAGTTATAACAAAATGCATTTAATGGTATATATAACAGACCAAACGGGATGAAATAAAATTAGTTCATTGTTGGGGGTTTCTTTTTTATTTTATTTTTGCTGTCCCTTTAAGGGCTGCGTAGGATAGCTTGATGATTTCTGGATTCTTGCGCGGCGGCCTCTCTACCGTATAATTTGTCTCGCTCCATGATTCAGCAAAAGAATAATTTCCTTCCCTGCCGCGGACCCGTCAACGGCAGAGCCCACATAGAGATCTGATTGCGCTTAGCTAGAGGTCAGTGTATTTGGTGACACAGATAATCCTATCACAGTGGTGACATTATGGAGACAATAAGCTCTCCCTCGGTATTAATACTCGCTATGAATTATCTCCAAAGGTGTATTTTCCAGCTAATTACTCTGGTAGGGGCGCCAGACTTACAATAAGTCTATTTTAATTAGCCGGCAAAAAAAAAAAAGAACGCAAGAAGTGCTGACTTTATTCCTTACCTGCTCGGCGGGTGCTGCTGATAATCACCAAACTTATACCAACACTCCCATTTATTTATCGCCGATGTTTACAGTACAGAGCGCCAACAATATACATACTGGACATTTACATCTGTCCCTCCTATACTCTTATTTATTCCTTACAGGGATTTACTGTATATAATGCCAACAAATAACCTAATGTACATTAAGATCAGTCCCTCCTATGCTTTATTTATTCCAGGTATTTACAGTATATAATGCCAACAAATAACCTATTGTACAATTCCATCAGTTTCTTCTATACCATATTTATTCCAGGTATTTACAGTATATAGCACCAACAATTTACTTACTGTACATTTTTAATGAGTCCCTCTTATACTTTATTTATTGTAGGCATTTACAGTATATAGCCCCAAGAATGTACCATATATACTCGAGTATAAGCCGACCCGAATATAAGCCGAGGCACCTAATTTTACCACAAAAAACTGGGAAAATGTGTATTGAGTATAAAGCCTCGTACACACGACCGAGTTTCTCGTCGTAAAAAAAATGTCGATTTTCTCGACGAGATTCTTGTCAAGCTTTCCTTGCATACACACTGTCAATTCCAAATCTCGTCATTGTTCTGCGCGGTCACGTACAACGGCAGTATAAAGGGGAAGTTCGATTCCAATAGCGCCACCCCTTGGGCTGCTTTTGCTGATCTTGTGTTATCGCATGTTAGTAAAAAATTTGGTGAGAGACGATTTGTGCTTTTCAGTTCAGCATGACGAATGTGCTATCTGTATTACGAACACTAGTTTTAACAGAAGGAGCTCTCCCGTCTCATACTTGTGTAGCGGGCATTTAAATTTGGGGGGGATCATCTGGGTTATTCAACCCGGATGCACTAATTGTTAGGGAGTCTGAGAACCTCTTTTGTGGTTCTTGGAGGACTCTGGTGATGTGAAGTTCCCTGCGGCCTACAGGTGGCGTTGTTGCCCTGGGCCGGAGGTGAACTCACATCGCAAGACTGTGCCTTTTTGTCCTCCCCTGGAGCTGGTACAGCGGAGCGGGGAACCCGCTGTGACGCAAAGTGAGAGGGGATAAAAGGGGCGGACGCCCTTACCACGTGGTTGTTGTGGTCCGAGGGTTCAGAGTTCGGAGTGGGAGGACGCGGCCGCACCCAGACACCTTCAGCCTGGGTGCTGGCGTTCCGGAGTTCCGGGCCCAGGTGCCCTTGACCTGGCCAGAGCGAGAGACGGAGTCCATCCCAGGCACCTTAAGCCTGGGGTGAGGTACTATGGCCGAGGCCTGGGGGCCAGTAACTTTGACTGGGTTCCGCGAGGGTGGAGGAGTCCGAGGGACCCTAAGGTGTTGGGACCCGTATCTGAGGTGAGGAGGCCGGGGAGTGTAACCCTTCTGAATAGCCCGGTACAGCATTAATCCGGTGACGGCGGGGCCTCTGGTAACTCTCTTGGAGGGATGTCTTCCCCCTGACAGGGGCTACAACGTAGCGAAGGTAACTCCAGGTAACTCGAAGGTCCCCTCGCAAGGCGGCACCCTGGGATTCCTCGATCCTTGATGGGCCCCAGCCAAAGGTGCTGGGCCCAAGGCCTTTGCTGCATTCCCAGGGCTAAAAGGTGCCTGGGACTGATTCACGACCTCTGCCCCTGGGCCAAAGGTGCCCAGGGCAGACAGGAACACACTCCCTGGGGTAGGACCCCCCGACCACGACAGAACGAACCCCGAACAGGCAGCGTCTGCCCCTTTTATATCTTCTCCCAGCATGCACAGCAGGCCTGCCACACCCACGGTACAGCTGCTGAGAGGGGACACACAAGGCACAGCACTGTATCAGTGGTTCAACCCTGGCCTACCATGGCAGCGCCACCTTCAGACCACAGGGAACTACACACCAATACTCTCCCTGTGGAAAAAATGGTTGACAGAATCCTGACAATTGGGGTGTTTGAGCAAAACTACCACTCGAACACTTCCCCTAAATTTAGGACCCCGCTACACTTTATTTATTCCAGGTATCTACAGTATATAGCGCCAACAATTAACCTACTGTACATTCCCATCTGTCCCTCCTATACTCTATTTATTGCAGGTATTTACAGTATCTGGCACTAACAATTTACACACTGTACATTTATAATGAGACCCTCTTATACTCCTATTTATTTATTGTAGGCATTTACAGTATATGGCCCCAAAAATGTACATACTGTAAATTTACATCAGTACCTCCTATACTCCTATTTATTTATTGCAGGTTTTTACGGTGTATAGCACCAACAATTCACATACTAGACATTTACATCAGTTCCTCCTATACCATATTTATTGCAGATATTTACAGTATATAATGCCAACAATTTACATAGTTTACATTTTTAATGGGTCCCTCTTATACTTTATTTATTGCAGGTATTTACACTATATATCCCCAAAAATCTACATACTGTACAATCACATTAGTCTCTCCTGTACTCCTATTCATTTATTGCAGTTATTTACACTATATTTCAACAATTTACATACTGTACATTCCCATCAGTCCTTTTTATATTATTATTTATTTATTGTAGCTATTTACAGTATATACCACCAACAATTTACATACTGTACATTTTTGATGAGTCCCTCTTATACTTTATTGCAGGTATTTACAGTATACAGCACCAACAGTTTACATACTGTCATCAGTCCCTCCTATACTCCTATTTATTTATTTGCAGTTATTTGCAGTATATAGCACCAACAGTTTACATACTGTACATTCACATCAATCCTTTCTAAACTTTTATTTATTTGTTGCAGTTATTTACAGTATATAGCTCCAACAATTTACATACAGTACATTTTTAATGCGTCCCTCCTATAATCCTAGTTATTTATTGCAGTTGTTTACAGTATACAGTGCCAACCATTTACATACGGTACATTCCCATCAGTCCTTTCTATATTCTTATTTATTTATTGCAGTTATTTACAGTATATAACACCAACATTTTACATACTGTACATTTTTAATGAGCCCCTTTTATACTCTTAATTATTTATTGCATGTATTTACAATATATAATGCCAACAATTTAAAGTGGAATTCTACCCTGAAAAAAAAAAAAAATACACGAAAATGCAGCAAAAAAATTGAAAAAAATTTTTTTTTACTCACCCGAAATACCGGTTGCTATGCGGATGTTCCTAATCTGCCTCTTCCTTATCCGAGGTGGATCTCCTTCATCCCTCCTACTCGCTGTGTCTTCTGGTGAATGGGGCGCGCTGCCTTCTGGGAACTGTGAGTAATCACAGAGAGCAGCCGCCCATTCACAAATCGGCGTGAGAGTCACGCATGCGCAGTAGGAAACGGGCTGTGAATCCCGAGGGATCGGCATCAGGGGGGCCATCATCGCTGGCGAGTAGGACAGGTAAGTGTCCTTGTTAAAAGTCAGCAGCTACAGTGTTTGTAGCTGCTGAATTAAAAAAAAAAAATTGCGGGTGGAACTCCGCTTTAAATACTGTACATTTATATCAGTCCCTCCTATACTCTATTTTTTGTATTTGCATTTATTTACAGTACATGTATATGCAGGAGCAGAGTTACTACACTAAGGAGACAGGATGAATTAGACAGCAATTTAATGTCCAAGCTGATGATGTGAAGGTGGAAGTCAAGAGAATAGTCCAGGTCCAGGCAGAGGTCAAGGTAGGCAGCAGGCAAGCAAATAGTCAAGGTCCAAGTCAAGACAGGAGGCAGGCAAGAGAATAGTCAGGGTCCAGGCAGGGATCAAGGCAGGCAAACAAGTAGTCAGGGTCCAGGCAAAGGTCAAGGCAGGCAGCAGGAAAGACAATAGTCAGGGTCCAGGCAGAGGTCAAGACAGGCAGCAGGCAAGCAAGTAGCCGCAGTCCAGGTAAAGATTAAGGCAGTCGGCAGACAAAAAAATTGTTGGAGTCCAGGCGGAGTTCAAAGCAGGCAGTTGGTTAAGAGGATAGTCAGGGTCCAGGCAGAGTTCAAAGCAGGCAGCAGGCAGCAGGCAAGAGGGTAGTCAGGGTCCAGGCAGAGATCAAGGTAGGTGGCCAGCAAGCAAGTAGTCAGGGCTCAGGTAGAGGTCAAGGTACGAGGCAGGCAAGAGAATAGTGGGAGTACCGGCAGAGGTCAAGGCAGGCAGCAGGCAAGAGAATAGTCAGGATCAAGACAGGAGGCAGACAAGCAAGCAGTCAGGGTCCAGGTAAAGATCCAGGCATGAGGCAGAAAAGAAAATTGTTGGAGTCCAGGCAGAGTTTAAAACAGGCAGCAGGCAAGAGAATAGTCAGGGTCCAGGACAGGCAGAGGTTAAGGCAGGTGGCAGGCAGGAGAGTAGTCAGGGTCAAGGCAGGCAGTAGGCAACATGAAATATAGAATGGACAAGGGTAAGCAGCAGAGGCTTAAGCCATGAGCAGAGTTAGGCAATCCGGGTCAGAAACATGTAATTAGGAAAAACAGCAATCTCAACACACAGGGTAGCTTTCAAGAAGACTCCAGGAAGGACTTTTATTTTTACCTTCCAAGTCCAGCATCAGGGATGTACACCAATGCTCACCAACATGTTCATGCTCATGCTTACACTCAACTAGCCAAAAGACCATAAGCTAGGGCCCTGGAGCCCAGCCTGCGGCCCTTGGGTATAAGATGTGTTGCCCTCGGTCCTCAGCAGTCTGTAGTGGGATTAGGGTAATAGCACTAATCTCTACTAGCCTCATGTAACATTTTACCAGTTTTGTATTGTCTTCTTTAGCATATCCCCAGCCAAATATGAAGCATTTCCACGCTCTCTGACCCTCATTTCCTGTATTAGGTTGGCAGATTCTGTCAGTCCTCTGAAGCATTACATATATTGAGCACTATGTGTGGCCCTTTGATGATGTCAGGAGCTGCATTTGAGCTGATGACAATCACTGAGCTGGCACATGCACGTGTAGCGGTACCATCGTAGGGGCTGCTGGTAATTGTGGTCCGTCTCTCACCCTGCACAGCGGGGCACATTAATTTTTAGACATTCAATAGTCAAGAAATCGGCTTTGTACTTGTTTTTTCATAGTTTCTTTTAAGGGGATTATAACTTGGATGGGGAGAGGGGACATATGGGATGCCCAGTGGATCAATATGAATTTGTTAGGGACACAACTATATACATTCTGTATATGTACAGCTCTTTTCTTCTCTCTCCAGCACTGACTTGCTTGCAGAACTACAACTCCTAGGACCAGCTAGCACTTAATTGCAGGCCTGACACTGGCTCAGCCATGCCCAAAGAAAAATACCCTTTGCAGGCAGGGACCGCGGGCCCCTATGGTGTAGCAAAATATGGTAGTCCTAGTGCTAGTTCTGTCCCACATGGCTACTGATCCCAGTACCACCTCTTCAGGCCCTGCCAGCCCTCCTGGCTGCAGCTGCCTCTTTCCACTGCCTGTGCCACCACAGTCCTCCTTACTGGCTCTGCACCCATTCCAGACTGCTTGCACCCAGTCCTCAAAGGCGTGCCTCCCAGTTCTCCTGACTGTGTGTCACTCACCAGCCCTCTTGGCTGCACCTTGTTGTTTCTCCTGGAGACTTTCCTGGAAGTGCTCTCCTGCTGTCCTATCCTTGCTCCCAGTGCCTTGCAGACAGGACACCTCCGTGGGTTTTGAGAAGGTCCCGTCCACACCCAAACCCAGGCCCAAGGTCACCCCCCTCAGACTGGGGGACTCCCTCAAAGGCCACGACAGCCTAAAACTCCATCTCAAGCTTCCACCCGAACAATTCCTACCCAGCTGGGCTGACCCTGAGTATTTGAGGGGGCCTGCCCCCTGCCAACCCAAGTTGGGGATTGGTCAGGGCCCTCAGCATACTCCAGGCAGCTCCACCTTAGCTCTCCTCCTATCTTTCCAGAAGGTTCCAGTAAATTCTAGAAAGAGGAGGGAGGTCTTAGTGACGATGCCTGTGAGTCATCCAGCTCTCCCTGAATTTCTGCTCAACCCAGGAAACAAACCAGCCAAGCCTGTATAAATTTGCCTGTGCTAAAAACAAAACATATTTCTACTTCTAGAACTAGAAGGTGCTACACACAACACACGGCATATGGATCGGGCGTGCCATCCCCCTGGCTGTACAGGCACAGATCCTAGACTACTGTAGCAACAAAACTTTTTATTTTACCCAAATTTTTCTTTATTAGGTCTTTGCAGCACTGATGAAGGGGGCGATGTTGAACGACATAGGTTGGCTTCCTCGTTTGAGTCTCTATCTTGCCTTCCACGTTAGAGCCAATGTTTTACAGCAGGTGTGTAGTCTTGGGAAGTGCAGAGATCCCACCAATAAAATCTCTGAGCATTAAAGGGGTTTAATTCTCAAACACCCACCAAAAAAGGTGGAAGGACCCCTTAAGATCTCAGTTCTGGTGCTCTTGAACCACGCAGTTGTATGATATTAGTTTGCAGACAATTTTCTCCTGACTGCAGTGCCACAGGAACTTACTTAGCATGACAGCAGGGTCATTAGCTTGCTATAGGTGTACGCTCAGTACTAAATTACTGCTGTATCATCTGACTTGAAAATTGAATTTATACCCCACTTTAATCTGCTAATTCCCTGCGAGGACCCTGCAGCTGCTGTGTACATATAAATATGCACATCACCTCTCCGAGAAGGCATCGATCACGTACCACCATTAAGGTACCACCGCGTATTTGAATATTTTAAAACCCGCCCGCGTTTAGTCACGGAGAAGACATTTTTAAAAAAATTTTTTATTTGAAACCAGCTCTGCCCTGGCAGTGGCACAAAAAAGATGAGATCTTAGGAAAACAATATATAAAGCCGCAGAACAGATGGCTAATATTTACTTTTGATTTTGACTCATTAAATGAGTATTTGGCCGGACCTGACACAATCATTTTCAGAGAATTAGCTTGGCCGGCGGACAGATAACGCCACGCTTGTGCAATTTGACGGCCCCGCCGAAGCGCCATCCCTCCCCCGGAAACTTTGGAGCCCAGGATGGGTCTGACTAATGCTCCAGGCTATATTACACCTCATTTGCGGGTCTGGCGGGCTTGGAGCGAAACGCAGCAAGTATGTCTCAAATATTTCAGCAAACAACGGAGTTAAAGCCGAAAAAGGAAGATCAACCAAAACGCTTTTTCGAGTTTTGGGTCGAGTGGGGAAGGATTAGAACTCCTGTTGGGTTTTAGTAAATGATAAATGGCACAGCATACGGGGTTAAAACTAAGGATTCACCAATACCATTATTTTTACAATGCGTACGAGTACCAATACTTATTATTTTATTTTTTTTAGTACTCGCCGATACCAATTACCGATACCTACCGCAACTGTTTTGTTTACACCTCAGCTGTCAGCGATGGTACAAAGCATTGAAAAGGTATTTACAAATGAAATACTTTTTTTTTTAATGTTGTGCTTTTTTCAATGTGAAACATGTTATATGTTAAAGGGGTAAAAATATTAACATACAAAGCAAACAATTTTTTTTTTTTTAATTAGTAATAGTTTATAAATTAAAAGTGAACTAAAAAAAATAATTCTGCCTTATTATAAATGTTCTCTTTGCACAGGGCATTGTATGGGAGGACCAAGAAGCCTGTTGCAGTTAGACATGTGCGGTTCGTTTCGTTCCGAATAATAATTCGGACAAATTTTTGTTTTTCAGAAAAATCTGATGCATGAAAATTTCCGAATTACAATAGTATCAAATTTAAACGAATCTGAAATAACACAAAAAAAAATTTGGCCGAATTTCTAATTCAAATCGTTTTCTAATACTTTTCGAATAGCTTTCAAATTCGAACTTGAATAGTTTTCCAATTTCCGAGAATAAAGAGAGTAAAATAAAGAGAATAAAATAGAATAGAAAATAAAGGAATAAAATAGAAATATATATATATATATATATATATATATATATATATATATATATATATATATATATTTTCTATTTTATCCCTTTATTTTCTATTCTATTTTTTTCTGTTTAAAAATTGAAAAACAATTCAAAATTGATTTGAAAACTTTTTTCAAATCGATCGGAATTCTACGAATGAATGAAACGAATTCCGAAAACGAAATAAACGAGTTTAACTAAACAAATTTATTTAAATAACGAATAAAAACGGTACAAAACTAATTTTTTCGTTCTGAACATGTCTAGTTGCAGTCACAAAGTGATTAAAGTGTTACTAAACCCAGGAGCCTGCAGTCAGGATATCTGGTCTCCCACAGTACATGGAACATGGAAAATGCAATTATTTTAGTAAATATAAACGGATAAATACTTTTACTCATCAGCAGTGTATAGAAGTCTTGTGACTTCTATCAGTGTCTAGTTAAAGCTTGTAGGAAGAGATTTCATTCTCCACTGATTGTCCCATGAGGCTGCAGCACCCTTGACCCTCTGGCTGGACAGTGCTGATTGGCCCTGTGCTGATCACATGCACCTTCCCAAGGGAAAAAAAAAAACTCTCTAGCAATACACATCAAACTGAGCGTGTGCAGAGTGCCCCTAAGGCTTTGTTCAAGGGTACAGTGGAAGAAGGGGAGGATCAGAGAAGACAGGATCTAACAGCCTTTTTACACAATGCAGAGGATTAACCCCTTATTCCCTGTACACACGATCGGATTTCCGTCGGAATTCCGATGAAGCTGACTTCCATCAGTCTTGCCTACACACCATCAGACAAAATTCCGACCGTCCAAAACGCGGTGACGTAAAAAACACTCCGACGAGCCGAGAAAAATGAAGTCCAATGCTTCTGAGCATGCGTCGACTTGATTCTGAGCATGCGTGGGTTTTTTCTCCGTTGGAGTTCCACACAGAAGATCGGAATTTCCTATCGTTTTTTTTGTCCATCGGAAACATTTAAAACATGTTCTATTTTTTTACACCGATGGAAAAAAGTCCGATGGGGCCTACACACGATCGGTTTTTCCGATGAAAAAAGTCCATCAGACTGTTTTCATCGGAAAAAACGATCGCGTGTACAGGGCCTAAGGTTCCATAGTGAGTACAACAAGCATGCTTTACTGCATATACAGACTGATTTTACTGTTGTAAACAGTTATTTAAACCAGAAATAGGAGCACAATTCTACAGTTTTTAAGATTGGTTACTTATGTTACATTGTAGCAAAATTCATAATTATTATGTTAAATGTCTTTCACATCTTTGCCGTGGCCAGCAGCGAGCCCATCTAAAACCAGCAACCGCTTATCCCGCTTTATTTCTTTTTTCCAGCAGCGACTTGATCTCCGGACAGCGTGGGGCCCGTCATTGTACTCGGCGAGGATTGTCCGAGACACTTCAGCCTTCCCGCAGACGTCTACGGCTCTCTGCGCGGCGTTCCGTTAACACTCGGCGGCGGCTTCCACGGTGAGAAAGCTGCGATCCTCAGGGGTCGAGTGAAGAGGAGAGAACCAGAACGCGGTGATGAACACATTGACAGCTGTGATAATGAGGATTAGCCCCGTCACAATGTTATTCAGAAGGTGCACTCTACAAGGAGGAAAAGAGAGGCCGGATCAATGATCAAAGGCGCGGAGCAGAGAGAAAAAACCCGCACTGTTCTCTAGTTGTGATGATAACACAAGCCCCAGAGACAAGGAACTCAAACTTAAAAAAAACAAAAAAAAAAAAACAAGAAGCCTAATTGTGTCTAAGTTGGCAGTTTAGCAGTCAGGAAATAAATAGGTTTAGCCTGTCATTCCTGTGGAGGCTTTAAGAAAAATTCCAACAGTCTGATAAAAAAATGATTTCCTAGTCAACTGTATTCACCAGAAATCAGGGCTCAATTCAATTACTGTCCTTTGTGGTGGGTGGCATGGGAAATAACCAGAGTGGTCAACGTACCTGACGATGTACTTGGGCAACAGCGGCATATGCCTACAGACTGCCAATGAATGGGAGGGTCACGCAACATTTTCGTCAATTAACAAAAAAAATCTGCATAGCCATTCACCCAGTGAAATGCATGTACGTTTGATCTGGCAAATTAGGAAAAAATAAATAAAAAAATGAACGTAAATAGGCTTTTTTCAGAGTTGTTTGAATGTAAATCATTGATTTAAATCTGAAAATACTGCATTTGGCCACTAGATGGAGCTAAGTGTTATAGGAAATTCCTATGATACGTAGCTCCATCTAGTGGCTAAACGTGGTATTTTTTTATAAGTTTGCCTTTCCCTGGTATAGACTGATATTTTAGATTTTTTTTTTATTATAAATTCTTTATTTTTTACAAAGTGCATTCAAAACAAATAGTGCTGTTTGAATGTAAATCATTAAGTTAAACCAGAAAATCCTGCATTTGGTCACTAGATGGAGCTAAGTATTATAGAAAACTCCCATGATACTTATTTCATACTAGTGGCTACACTTGGTATTTTCCATAAAGCCCTGTACACACGATCGGATTTCCTATGGATTTTAAACTGATGGATTTTTTCCATCGGAAATCCGATGAAGCTGACTTCTATCAGTCTTGCCTACACACCATCAGTCAAAAAACCGATCGTCCCAAACGCCGTGACGTAAAACACTCCGACGAGCCCAGAAAAATGAAGTTCTATGCTTCTGAGCATGCGTCGACTTGATTCTGAGCATGCGTGGGTTTTTTATCCGATGGAGTTCCCCACAGATTATAGTAATTTACTATCGTTTTTTTTTCCATCGGATAAATTTAAAACATGTTCTATTTTTTAACACCGATGGAAAAAAGACCGATGGGGCCCATACACGATCGGTTTGTCAGATGAAAAAAGTCCGTGTGTACAGGGCTTAAGTGTATAGGCCAGAGAAAGCAAACTTTGAATGTAAATTATCGAGTTAAACCAGAAAATACTGCATTTGGCCACTAGATGGAGCTATTATAGGAAATTCCTATGATACTTAGCTCCATCTAGTGGCTAAACTTGGTATTTTTCATGTTGTTTTCCCTCCCCTGGCATAGACTGATATTTTACAATTTTTTTTTATAAATCCTTTATTTTTTACAAAGTACATTCATTCTGTGCAAAAGAGACAAAAAAATAATATTCAGAGCAGTTTGAATGATTAAGAGGAGAAAGGAGAGGAGAGGGAAGGGAAGGGAAGGGAAGAGGAGAGGAGAAGGGAGATAAGAAGGGAGAGTAGAGGGGAAAGAAGAGGGGAAAGGAGAGGGGAAAGGAGAAGGGAGATGAGGCGGATGGCGGGATTAGGAGGTGTGGGAAGGAAAGGAGTGAAATGGATAACAGAGGAGAGGAGTGGAGGGGTGAGGTGAGGAGCTAAGGATTGGAGAGAAGAGGGGAGTGATGGGAATGTAAAAGGGGAGTGGAGAGCAGGAGAAAAGAATGAAGTGCAGAGGAGGGGGAAGGGAAAGAGAGAGGAGAATATGACAATTGAGGGGAGGAAAGGAGAGGAGGGGAGGAGATGAAAGGAGAAGTGAGAGGAGAGGAAAGCAGTGAGGAGGAGAGGATAGGAGAAGTGAGAGGAGGTAAAAGGATTGGAGAGGAGAGGGGAGTGTATGGAATGTAAAAAGGATTGGAGAGTAGAAGAAAAGAATGGAGTGCAGAGAAGGGGAAGGGAAGGAGAAGAGAGCGTATGGAAATTGAGGGCAGGAAAAGAGGAGAGGAGAAGATAAGTGAGAGGAGAGGTAAGGAGAAGTGAGACTAGAGGAAAGGAGAAATGAGAGGAGAGGAAAAATGAGAGGAGGTAAAAGGATTAGAGAGGAGAGGGGAGTGAAGGGAATGTAAAATAGATGGAGAGTAAAAGAAAAGAATAGAGTGCAGAGGAGGGGAAGGGAATGAGAGAAAGAGAAGAGTATGTAAATTGAGGGAGGGAAGGAAAGGGAAGGGAAGGGAAGGAGAGGAAAGGAAAGGAGAGGAGAAGGGAGAAGAGAGGAAAAAAGAGAGGAGAAGACAGGAGAAGTGAGAGGAGAGGAGAGGAGAAGGGAGAGGAGTGGAGTGGAGAGGAGAAATGAGAGGGGAGGGAAGGAGAGAAGATAAGAAGAGGAGAGGTGAAGTGAGAGGAGAAGAAAAGTAAGAGGAGAGGAGAATGGAGAGGAGAGGAGTGGAGTGGAGAACTGAGAGCGGAGGAAAGGCGAGGAGACGTGAGAGGAGAAGAAAAGTGAGAGGAAAGGAGAAGGGAGAGGAGTGGAGTGGAGTGGAGAAATGAGAGGGGAGGGAAGGAGAGAAGAGGAGAGGTGAAGTGAGAGGAGAAGAAAAGTAAGAGGAGAGAAGAATGGAGAGGAGTGGAGTGGAGTGGAGAACTGAGAGGGGAGGAAAGGAGAGGAGACGTGAGAGGAGAAGAAAAGAGAGAATAGAGGAGAGGAGAAGGGAGAGGAGTGGAGTGGAGAACAGAGAGGGGAGGAAAGGAGAGGAGACGTGAGAGGAGAAGAAAAGAGAGAATAGAGGAGAGGAGAAGGGAGAGGAGTGGAGTGGAGAAATGAGAGGGGAGAAAGGGAGAGAAGAGGAGAGGAGACGTGAGAGAAGAGGAGAAGTGAGAGAACAGAAGAGGAGCAGACACAAGGAAACAAATAGGAGAGGAGGGCACATTAGTGGAAATACATTTAGAGGAACATAGGGGAGAGGAGTCTTTTTGGATGATCACATAGGCCTGATAGGGTGAGGAAATTTCAGGGATCCACCAGGATTATACAGAAAAAAGAAAATAAAATGATACTTTTAGTGCCGTTTAAAAACATTTGGGGAAAGAATTGAGGAGAAGCATCTTGTTTAGTGTGAGGAAACTATAAACTTCTATACAGTGTGGCTAGTAGGACCCAAGGCACACAATTAACAAGCAAAAACTCTATACCAAGGTTCATGACCCCCTTAGAGTCCAACACAAAGGGGATAGAGTTGAGTCGGAATCCTTCGCCATGTATTGATCTAATCGGAGTCCTTCTAATCTGGAGTCAAGTCACATTCACAAATAGCTCACCGGCCTCCTCCTAATGTCCCTACAACCTCAGGCACAACTGTGATCGCGCCATCCTAGGAATAGAACAAAGGCTAAAATATTAAACCCATCGTGTTCCTCCCCCCCGCAGATTTATACCAAAGTCCTTAGGTTTATCCTTTTCTAATCTTGATCTATTTTTCCGACCCTTTGCACACTAATGCTCGGAGACCAGCTGCTTTCATTCAACCTACAATACGGAGTTAAGCCTGAACCGGTCAATGAAGAAGACTCATTACCCTGATATACGGGACGGAGAAAAACGCAAAATGCCCCATTGGCTGGGAAAGAAAAATAGGTTGTCTTGTGTGAGGAAAGACGGTCACATTTGGTAATTACTCTCCCGCATTATTAAAGGCCGTATACCTTACAAAGTACCGGCCGTTACTCTTATTTAGGATTTAATTGCCCCTTGCATGGTGATAAGACCTTCATATACAAATATTTTATAACTCCGTATTATACCTTGCTCCGGCTCGCCAGAAAATAACGATGGAAAAAAAGAAAGAAAAACTAGTAACAAATCTTCTGATGGTCTAATCTTTTCTTTGGCGAGCTTTACATTTACCGTTTGAGCGATGTACTAAATATTTCTAAGTATCTCTAAATCTGATGACTCTTAATGTCTGCCAGAGTTTTGGTTCCCTGCAGGGAACGCAGACGGACGGATTTGCTTTGAGATATCAGCTTAATTCTTTGTTAGCAAAGTGACCATATCCACTTGCTGAACGGAAATCCTTTTAAATGATCATTAATAAAAGCTTTATCTGGTTAGGAATTAATTTCTGCTCCTTTAATCGGGGTATATCAAAGGCTGCTCTGAAAGGAATTATTATCGGTGGTTCTGGAAATCCTTGCCTGTGATAGGTTGGAAATCCTTGCCTGTGATAGGTTGTCCATAGATGGCCTAATAATTAAGCAAATATTTATGATATTGCAGCTTACCAATTCTTAGATGTGATGGCTGCATTCGTTTTCTTTTTTATTTATTTTTCTTCTATTTTCATCTGGTGATCCAGCAAGTAAGTCTGTTTTTCAAAAGAACAAGCCCTCTTCCAGATTTATCAGTTTACAAGGATGGGACAAACCATTTAACACTGGCAGAGGTGCCTACAATTGTAGTGATACACACTCAGGAGCCGCTGGTAGTTTGGCCTTATTTATCCCCCCCTCCCCCACTCCCAGCATGCACAGCCAGGCACACAGCATTGTTTGCATTCTTTTTTTTTTAAGCACATGATTAGAGCCTGAGGCTCTAATTGGCTCAAAAAAAGGGTGGTCTCTCTGCGCCCTGAGTGTTGTGTTACACTATGTGATTATTCTTGCTCTGTGTCTTTAAGATCTGTCCCCTTCTTTCCAGCTGAACTCTCTCTCTCTCACCGTAGTTCTTTATATTTCTCCTCCACTTCCTGATTCTGGTCATTACTCCTGTATATCTTCCATGCTAAACATCTTACATGTGGCTTACAACTGCAACGTTTTTCTACCTATGAATATCCATCATTAAACGGAACATTCAAAAGGATTCATCGTCTGTCGTCCTAACTGTGAGTTTATTCATTGAGTTAAGCTGCCTGTATCGATGCAAGGGATGAATATCAAACCAGCTTGAGTAAGGCCTACTTAAACCTGGAGATGAACTTTATCGCTTTGTAGTTGAGACAGAACACTGAGCCAACCCAGTTGTGAGACAATAGCAAAGTAATATTCGCTATTGTCTTCCTGCGTCTCCTCTCAGCCTATCAGGAAGCAGGAATTAAGACCCGATTGGCAGAGAGCAGAAGCGATTGTATTGGCCGCCGAGGAGGAAGAGACACAGGGGGAAACCGGCAAAGAGGAGGAGACGCAGGGTGAAGCCACCGAGGAGGAAGAGACGCAGGGGGAAACCGGCAAAGAGGAGGAGACGCAGGGTGAAGCCGCAGAGGAGGAGGAGACGCAGGGGGAAACCGGCAAAGAGGAGGAGACGCAGGGTGAAGCCACCGAGGAGGAAGAGACGCAGGGGGAAACCGGCAAAGAGGAGGAGACGCAGGGTGAAGCCGCAGAGGAGGAGGAGACGCAGGGGGAAACCGGCAAAGAGGAGGAGACGCAGGGTGAAGCCACCGAGGAGGAAGAGACGCAGGGGGAAACCGGCAAAGAGGAGGAGACGCAGGGTGAAGCCGCAGAGGAGGAGGAGACGCAGGGGGAAACCGGCAAAGAGGAGGAGACGCAGGGTGAAGCCACCGAGGAGGAAGAGACGCAGGGGGAAACCGGCAAAGAGGAGGAGACGCAGGGTGAAGCCGCAGAGGAGGAGGAGACGCAGGGGGAAACCGGCAAAGAGGAGGAGACGCAGGGTGAAGCCACCGAGGAGGAGGAGACGCAGGGGGAAACCGGCAAAGAGGAGGAGACGCAGGGTGAAGCCACCGAGGAGGAGGAGACGCAGGGGGAAACCGGCAAAGAGGAGGAGACGCAGGGTGAAGCCGCAGAGGAGGAGGAGACGCAGGGGGAAACCGGCAAAGAGGAGGAGACGCAGGGTGAAGCCGCAGAGGATGAGGAGACGCAGGGGGAAACCGGCAAAGAGGAGGAGACGCAGGGTGAAGCCACCGAGGAGGAGGAGACGCAGGGGGAAACCGGCAAAGAGGAGGAGACGCAGGGTGAAGCCGCCGAGGAGGAGGAGACGCAGGGGGAAACCGGCAAAGAGGAGGAGACGCAGGGTGAAGCCGCCGAGGAGGAAGAGACGCAGGAAGGAGCTGAAGCTGCTCGTGACCTAGATGGGGTAAGTGTGGTGCTGGTGGGCGGGCGGACAAGCGAGTGGGGGGGTGGGGAGTTTGACTGATTGATTGACTGAACGGGGGGGGGGGGTGGCGGGTGTTTTGTTTGCCGCCCCCAACTCCAAAAAAATGGAGCACCAGCCGCCACTACATAGATGTAGCACACCCCCGTAGGAGCTGCTGGTTTAAATTTGGGCCTTGCACGTTACCTCAGTATTCGTTGTCTAGGGGAAGAAAGTCTGTAAAAACTCCAATGTCCACACAAGATGTAAAACCTTAAGCTGTTATGTTTTATGCAAAGGGGACATAAAACCTATGAAGAATAGTAGAAGAGTGAAGGGAAGGGGTAGGTTCAGGTACGCAGTACAGATCACTGGGGGAAACTCCTTAACTATAAAGTCATAAAGTCATTCACCACTCCTCCTCGAGTGGGTATTGCTCACCCGGATAGGCCCCTCTCACCTGGCCTAGCAGCCGGAATGATGCACGGACAATGATCAGGACCAGTCTCTGCCACAGACTGGTTGTGCACAAGATTGGATAATCCGGGATCCTCTGCCATAGGACTTAACGCCCGGACTTCCAACCAAGCAGTCAAAACGCCTTTAAGCCGACCCGGCAGACTGCAAGGTGAACTTTAGCTACGGTGCATCCTCCAATAGAATTACCAGGCCCTCCTCAAGACACCAGCCTTCCGCTCGGCCTTTTCCAGGACAGGTCCTCCCCTGGGTTTCCTCCATTGAGTGGCTTCCTCCCGCAGGATGGACAGCACAGGATCACCTTCAAAGTGTAGGCCCTAGTCAGCATAACTGGGCCTACTTGGTAGAGTTGCAGCCTCGGACCAACATGGTCCCGAGGCCGAAAACACACGACACACTCCTTGCGCCAGGAGGGCCGTGAGGGGAAGAAGGACCCCAAAAGATGGCGTCTGCCCCTTAAGTACCCTTCCCCAGCATGCTCAGCGGGTAGACCACGCCCACTGAACTGTTCCCGGGGAAAGGTACCCAATGCACTCTGGCCTGTCAGTCTTCCACATTGGCCTGGGGTGGTAACGCCACCTACAGGCGAACAGTGGGAAGTCTTCCAACACAGCCATAGCCGGAAACAGAGGCTAATTTAACATAATTATTTACAGAGTCTGAGCCAACTACCAGCTCAGACACCCACTAAATTTAACATAGCGCCCAGTCATCAGGAGCAGGGCGCTACATAGACATACTAGCACCAATTTAGACAGGAGCCAATTAACCTACTAGCATGTCTTTGGGTGGAAACCCAGATAAGCATATGGAGAACATACAAACTCCATGCAGGCAGTGCCATGGTTGGAATTCAATGACCCTAGTGCTGTAAAGCAGGAGTGCTAACCACTAAGCCACTATTCTTTTCCTCTAACTGTGTCCTCATGTATGCCACTGTCTATGTACTGCATATGGAATATTCAGCTTTAGAAAAAGAGGTTGTTTCAGAACAGCAAAACGTTAACAAGCAGAACTCAATGGAGACACCTACTTCTTACGCCTGTGCCATGAATCACGAATGCGGGGAAGCTGCATGTGGGTGGTCTGTCACCTTGATTGATAAGCTCTGCACTGCAAGCTCCGAGAGCCCAGTAAATGAAACGAAGAGGGAGCATTGCAAAGTCGATCTCAGCTACAGTGTACAAAGTTATATTGGAGATATTTATGAGATATAATAAGATGAATCAGTCCATCGTCAAGCAGCATGATCATTCAGCCTGCACAAGACAAGTCTCTGACAGCTGAAAGTCAACAGCACATGATGGAACGTATACAGGAGCACTAGTTCTTAATGCAGAGCAATTAGGTCGATGACCTCATCTGCTCAGCAAAACTGAAGAGTTGTGTCACAGTTATGTTTTTAGGCATTTTACATTTTAGGTAATATTCTGTAAATACATTTCGCAATACACGGTAGACATGTGCATGACGAAAAAATTCATTTTGTTTCGTTTCAATTTGTTAATCTAGTTATTTCGTTTAGTTCAATTCGGTTGATTCGTTCAATTTGTATTTGGAATTTTTAAATTTTCTTACAATTTACCGATTTTTTTCGATTCGAAACGTTCCAAATTTTCAAAGTTGGTCAAAACCAAAATGTTAGATTGTTTTCGATTTGAATGCAGCAAAATGAGTAAACAAAAGAAAAATCTTCATCAAATGATTACAATGAGGCCTCGTACACACGACCGAGTTTCTCGGCAAGAACCAGCAAGAAACTTGCTGGCAGAGATGTCTTGCCGAGAAATTCGTTCGTGTGTATGGTTTCTCGTCAAGAAAACCGACAAGTAATCTCGATGAGAAAATAGAGAACCTGCTCTCTATTTTCTCGTCGAGATTCTCGTTGGCATGTTTCTCAATGAGAAAAGTGAGTGTGTGTACACTTACCTGTCCTCCCGGAAGCCTGCGCATGTTCGAAATGAATTTGACGCATGCGCGGTAGCTTCCTAGGCATAGGTAGGGTATACCAAGATGGCGGCGACGGCATCAAATGTGACGAGCGCATGCTCGTCGTAGTCGATGACGTCACCGCGTACGCTCCATTCAAAGAACCGCGGGTTCTTTGAATCGAGCGTGTGTACACTCGGCCGGGACAAGTTTCTTGTCCAAGAATCTCGTCGAAAAAAACGACATGTTTTTTTCAACGAGAATCTCGGCCGTGTGTACGAGGCTACACTCTTTAAAACACCTTCGGCTTAACAAAAACAGCATTATTTTGAAATGGTACTCTAATAACACGGACAGTTTTTGATTTCAGCAATATGTGTAGTTAGATTTAGACTGAAGTTCAATGTAAAATTCGATTTGAATTTCAGTCCAAATTTTAGAAATTCTGACATATTTCGTTACGTTATTGGGAGAATTCGGTAAAATTTGTTTATATTGTAATTCTGATCTATCCGAATCTCCGAATAACGATAATGTTGTCCGAATATTAATTCTGAAATAAATGAACCGCACATGTCTAATACACAGCGTGGTTAAGTGTATGTGCAATGATGGCGGTACGTCACATCTACTGCACACTGCACCCAGTGCTGCAATATCTGCAGTGTGGTGGTGGGGGGGGGGGGGGACGGTGGCACAACATACTGTGTAGGGTGTGCCCTGTGGCAGGAAAGGGTTACAATGCATTATGAGGGGGCACTTTATGGCATTGAAAAGTGTTCTGTGTGCCATGGTGCTAGTGTGGGGGGCACACAGACGTAACTAGAACCTTCAGGGCCCCCAATGAAAGAAACCATGAAGGGACCGCTGAGGCCCTCTCTATCGTTCCAGGGGCCCTTCCCTCCAGGGCCTTTTACTCCCGTCACGGGGCCCTTTGTAAGCCCTGGTTCCCACTGCTGCAACCTATCATGTGACTTGTGACACAAAGTCACATGACAAGTCAAAAAACATTTATTTCAATGGGGTGGCATCTTAAACAATGTGACTCAAGCCGAGGTTCCTGTACTACTTTTCTATGACTTTGGTGCTGGTGGTGGCGTTGGCTGACCACATGCCGTAAAGCAGGCATGCTCAACCCAAATATCAAATTTGGTCCTCGGACCCATCTGATGAGGCCTTCCTATCCTCTTGGCCCCCCCCCACAGTGCCGGAACACCAGGGCCTGATCACAAGTGTGCCCTTTACCACCTTAGTAGGGGGGGGGGCTGTGTGGCATGACGGCTTCTCTTTGCCATTGGAAGTTGCCCTTTGTGGCATGATGCTGAGAAGGGGAATCATTATGTACCATGGTGGGGGTGCTGGCTGACCACATGCTCAACCAAAATGTCAAATTTGGCCCTCGGACCCATCTGATGTGGCCTGTGATTTTAAACCTATTTCCTCTTTTGGGTGCATGCTGCTCTACTGAATGGGGGGGGGGGGGTGGGCCTGGGGAGAAGAGCCTTTACCAAGGGGATTACATCTAGTGGCATACATACAGGAGTTCTGAAGGTGGATTCTCACAGTTGTGTAATGAGCTTGGTGCCATTCCAAGAGCATGTGAGTGCATTTTATCTTTCCTAATAAAGTTTATTGCACTACGAGGGCATGTGCTTCCCTGGTCTGTTGTTTTTTTGTTTAGATTGTCCACAGTCCTTGGCGATTGAAGGGATGGCTGCAGGAACCCTGATATAGTAAAGGCTGCAACACTGATGGTCACACCTGAGCATGAGAGTGGAATCAGAGGCGGCTCTCTAATTAGGCAAATTAGGCGATCGCCTAAGGCCTCACACTCACACGGGCCTCACGGCCGCCTAATTTGCCTGTGATGAATACTAATGTCGGTGCCATCGGATCTCTATCACCCCTCTCTATCACCTCCCACTCTCTCCCCCCCTCTTGCATTGGCTGAATATGTCTGATGGGTGAGGAGGGTGCCCTGGAAGTGGTGCTGATCACCTGTGTGCTAGATCCGTGAATTTTCTGCAGCCATTTTTCTTGCTTGAATTCTTTTTCCCCATTATAGGCGTGAGTGGGGCCTCATGTCTAAGTTTTGCCTAAGGCCTCACAAAGCCTAGAGCCGCCTCTGAGTGGGATTAATGGTTATCTGGTTAATAAAAAAATAGATTGTGGTTAAATAGTGGGTAAACATCCAACGGGGATTGGTCCCACGGAAAATGATAATTCCTATTGTTGTTTGAAATCCTCGTTATGCTATTAAAGATAAAAAAAATAAAAATTCTGAACCATTTAAATTCATTATGGCCCATGACCGGTTACGAAATTACTTAAGTGGCCCTCGCTCTTCAAAGGGTTGAGCACCCCTGCCTTAAAACATGCAAAGATGTTTGCCATATTTCTCAGCACCTGGTAACTAAAGTGATATTAAAACCACGAGACATTAATTAAAATGCATTAGGAGGCATGTATGTGTTTTTCTTGCTGTATCATTATTTCCTTCTCAGGGCCGTTTTGTTCTACAGGGAATGACTTTGACGTTTTGAGAAATGACACTTCCATCTATGAGGTGACTCCCTTGCCTTGTGGGGTCTCCCTGAAAACACCCCTACACTGTGTTCAGGCTCTCAGTAACAGTTTGCTTAGTAGCAAGAGAGCTCCTCCACCCACCAGCTCTAGATTAACAGCTGGATTGACCGATCTCTGTTCCTGGGTACTTACCCCTACATCAGAAGGTCAGGTGGTCCTTCTGTGACTGCTCTGTGCACACTTACAGATGGAAGTCTATGGACTTGCAGGCATATAGAGACAGCCAAGTTAAAAAAAAAAATACTTTAAGGGTATAACTGTAGTTGAAGCAGACCATGTGACTGGGGCAGAAGCTGCCTGGCTAGGTATATACAAGTAGTAAAATGTTTGCCAGTTACATGTAAATGAAATAATATAGATAAAGTTTAAAAACCTCTGTAAAGTAAAGGCACAGGAGTGCCTGGTGTAGTTCCCCATATTGGTCACTTGATGTTGCCATAGTTAGGATTGGAGGCAGTGGCGGCCCGTCCATAGGGGGCGCCCGGGCGCCGCCCCCCCCCTCCTGTGGTCACCAAAAAAAAAAAAAAAAACGGGCCCTTTAAGAGTTTTTTTTTTTTTGAATGTCTTTTTTTTACACATGGCGGCGCGACCATAGAGGGCGCAGAAGCGCCGCTACCGCTCGCTTCTGCGCCCGGCCGTCACTCACCACAACAATACATAGGTTCATGCATTGCATGAACCTATGTATTGCTGCCGCCCACTATTCAGATGGCCGGCCCCTTGAGCGCCGGCCATCTGAGTCACAGCGTCTGATTGGCCTTTAGAAGTGCCTATCAGAGCCAGCAGGCTCTGATAGGCTTCCCGACTACAGCCTGAGGGCTGTAATCGGCTTCTAAATACCTAATGAGAGGACGCACAGGGGTGCGTTCCCTGGCCAATCAGGTTCACCGGGTCTGGTTACCGGTAACCTGATTGGCTGAAGTGACATCGAGGGCGGGAGAAGACATCGAGGACGGAAGAAGGACGGCGCTGACTCGAGGAAGGTAAGTGCAGGGCTGGGGGGGACAAACTTGCTGTATTATGAGGACAAACTGGCTGCATATGGGGGAGAAACTGGCTGCATATGGGGGAGAAACTGGCTGCATTATGGGGGAGAAACTGGCTGCATTATGGGGGAGAAACTGGCTGTATATTGGGGGAGAAACTGGCTGCATATTGGGGGAGAAACTGGCTGCATATAGGGGAGAAACTGGCTGCATATAGGAGAGAAACTGGCTGCATTTGGGGGACAAACTGGCTGCATATAGGGGAGAAACTGGCTGCAATATGGGGGAGAAACTGGCTGTATATTGGGGGAGAAACTGGCTGCATATAGGGGAGAAACTGGCTGCATTATGGGGGAGAAACTGGCTGCATATAGGGGAGAAACTGGCTGCATTATGGGGGAGAAACTGGCTGCATTATGGGGGACAAACTGGCTGCATATAGGGGAGAAACTGGCTGCATATAGGGGAGAAACTGGCTGCATTATGGGGGACAAACTGGCTGCATATAGGGGAGAAACTGGCTGCATTTGGGGGAGAAACTGGCTGCATATAGGGGAGAAACTGGCTGCATTATGGGGGACAAACTGGCTGCATATAGGGGAGAAACTGGCTGCATTTGGGGGAGAAACTGGCTGCATATAGGGGACAAACTGGCTGCATTATGGGGGATTAACTGGCTGCATTATGGGGGATTAACTGGCTGCATTATGGGGGATTAACTGGCTGCATTATGGGGGATTAACTGGTTGCATTATGTGGGAGAAACTGGTTGCATTATGGGGGAGAAACTGGCTGCATTATGGGGGAGAAACTGGCTGTATATTGGGGGGAAACTGGCTGCATTTGGGGACAAACTAGTGGCGTTTGGGCACAGTGGCTGCGTTTAATGGGCACAGTGGCGGCAATTGATGATTTTTATTTTTTTTCAGTTTGTTTGCGCCCCCCCAAAAAATTTGAGCACCAGCCGCCACTGATTGGAGGCCCCCTGTACTAAAGAGTAGGTAGTGTAGGTTAGGGGCACAGGAGTGCCCAGTGTGGTTCCCCAAGTTGGCCACTCGATGTCGCCATAGTTAGGGTTGGGAATTCCTCTGTGGAAGAGTAGGCAGTGTAAGGGCTTAGGAAGCCACTAGAAGTCCCCAGGGTAGTGAGTGGGGTGTACCATATATAGAAAGGGAGTGCCAGCCTTGACCCTGCCAGTGTGAGGCATCTTGGGTAGAGAGCTCTGTAAAAAATTGTCTGGTGGGAATCCGCCTAGAAGCTGATCATCGGAAAGCAGTGCAATAATCAATATATGTAAAGATGGAATTTTTTGACCTTCCTCTTAGAAGGCTGCAAGACTACTCAAATGTCTTTGGCATGGTGACTGAGGGACTACTCACATCCGTTTAGTATGGGATAAAGGACTCTTACCTGGTACTGTATGTGCTGCCCCTGGACTCAGTTTTCAACTTTGCCTTTCCCAGACTGTGTTATATCCTGGGTGTTGTGGCTTCCATGTGCTCCAAAAGGCTCTATCCTGCTGTTCTCCCAGTTTTTTTGTGGTTATCCCAGCTTAAATTAAACAAATGTTTCATATACAACAAGAGGGAAGTAGAAGGCATCCCATATAGTGAAAGTACTGTTTATTGAAAATACAAAAGAAATGCAGTTACATATTCACAAGCAACCTTAACGTTAGAAAAAAACATAATTTTCCCTCATTAAAGATGTCCACCGCTGGTGCCAGAAGTGATGCCAGACCGGAAGTATCACGTACCTGGTGAAGACTGGAATGTTGTGGAGGACTCTCTTGCACCTCCCACTCCAACAGTCCTGAAGGTGGAGACAGAGAGTGTAAGGGCAAGGAGTGGCAAGAGTGCCCTAGTAACTGGCTAGTGATGTCCACTCTGTAGGTGGGTAAATCTGGTAGTCACAGTCCTCAGAACAGGATGCAGAAGCATCTTGGCACCAGAGCAGGAGAAGGAAGCAGGACCAGGAGACAAGCAGCAGTCAGCAGCAACTGGACAGTAAGAAACCGAATCAGTAGGCAAAGTAAGTCCAGTAACAGCCAGGCAAAGTGGTGCAGAGTCAGCAGGCAGATCAGGTCCAGTAAACAAGCTGAGGCTAGATTAGTTAGGTAACAGAGCTAGAGAAAGAGCATAAGCAAAGTCCAAAGGCCAGCCGGGTCATACACAGGTAAGCAGGTACAGAAGATTAGGTATTGGGAACACAGGAACAAGCTGAAGACCATTTAGCAAGTGCTCATAGTGATAGACCAGTTTAAATAGGCTACTGGGTGCCAAGTGCTAACTGGTATGCGCACATGTGCATGCTAGTGCACGAATATGCGCACGATGAATGGCACATTATATGTAACATTAGCATGTGTGCAATGTGCACAAGCACAAATCTGCACTGGCTTTCTGATGCTAAGAATCTGGTTTACCTTACAGGAAGTTACCTCCCAATGCATTTTGGCATAGGAAATTACGTCATCAGGAGCCAGGCTGACGTCGTTTCCTATGACGAAACATGTTGGGAGATGAACTTTGGGTCTGATGGCACTTCCTGCAGTGGAAACACGTAGTGGGCATCTTTAATGAGGGGAATTGATGTTTTCTAAATTGGATACAGAGAATTTGTTCAATTTAGGCTGGGATAACTTGGGAGAACAGTAGGATAGAGCCTTTTGGAGCACATGGAAGCCACAGCCCCCAAGACATAACAGGCTGATTTTGACTTTCTTGCTCACACTAGAATTGAAAACCTTCTGGTGAGTGCGGTGTGGTAACTATGTACATCGGATCTTCTGGGGAGGACACATTGTGGAGCACTATCCTGTCTCTGTGGTCCGTGTTTTGAAGCACTGTGTATGAGGAGTGGCACTATCATTGTTGGCACGCTAATTGCACTAGACTTTATTTATATATATATTTATAATATTTGACAATTATGTTTTGTGATATTGCACATGATATATAAATTTAGTCTGATGGTTTGTTAGTTACCCACATGTTTAGGTGGGGTTTATTTTAAGATTCACAGTTGTTTTTACACAATATAACAGCAGAAAACTATTTTTTGGTTTTACAAAAAAGCTGTAGAAATATACACATCCATTGCGCGGGTATATTCCTAAACAATAGTCTCTTCTTTTGGCTGCTTGCCTACAAGAATTAAAAGTATCCTTAAAAAAAAAAAAAAAAAAAAAAAATCCGCCTTCACTGCTCATATTGAAAGTCAGTATGATTGGCATCCAGTGATGAAGAGATCACTGAGCTACAAGACTCAACTCAATATGACAAATATATGAAGGCTGTTATTGACCCATCACCCGCAGACGACTTCACTTCAGGATTGATGAAACGAATCAGGACAAGTTTAGTCCTAGAGGGCTCTAGACACACCAAGATCTCAGACCCACATTTATTTATGTAAATTTTCCTCATTAAGCTTTCAACTGAACTAATTACATGGTAATGGGATGACCACCCTGCTAAAGAAAGCTGCACAGAAGGTTAATATCAGACCCAGATGGCCAAAGGGGGACCTCCGCTGCACCATCAACCTTATCGCTCCTGATGATGGCTCACGTCACCGGGGGTAAGTTTGAAGAGCATTTTTCTTTCTCTCAAGATTATTGCCAAAGCTCTGAACAACAAGCTAAACATTTCAGGGTCTCATGTATCAACTAACTTCTATAAGGAACTGAAGTTATTTCCACATAGCCAATAAAACGCATTCAAACTTTCAGGAAAGGTTTGAATCTTACTGGTGGTGAAGTGGTGGTAATTCTAGTATGATAACTAGAATATCCAACACTTCACTACCAAATTGTTCTTGAGAGATTGAGCGTGTTGTTACATTAGGTCTTCAGAGAACTGCCAATGTAATACAAACACTGCAACAATGCTTACGTCAGAAGGTCCATTCAGTTTGTAGGCAGGTTCAGTCAACTTTCTCCCTTGCAGGTGGTGCTCTTCCGCAGTGGCCTTGGAGTTGGAGAGGAACTCAAGAGGAAAATGGTTCCTCTATGGTTTCCTGGGTCACTGGAAAAGCTATCCAATTGGATGCTGCTGTCTCATGTCACTCTAGCAGCCATCTTGGGTCAGGCAGAGCCTACTTAGGACCCTGGCTCTCAGGATTGGCATGCATTTTGCGAGTTGGGAGAGTAGGGACAGGTACCCCCCTGGTAGGGACAGAGCTAGTGGGAAAGAAAGGTTCCCGATGAGAAGAGAAAGCATAGGGCTCATAACTTCGCTGGACATCTGCCTGCTTGGGCATAAGACAGGCTAGCTGCATTCTGCCCCTCCTCACAAGTGCTGGTAGCTCAGCTAAAACCTCCTCCCTACAAGCTGCTGAACCTGTCAGTGTTCCCAGTTGGGTTGTCTTTTCACCGGGTTTATTTTGAACTGTCTTTGCATTATTCCAATACAATTTCTTTCATCGCACATGGACTGTGTGTGTTATTGTTGCCACACCATGCTGCACCCACCTACATGTTTGCTACAATCTTGGGTTTTATATTCATTTCTCATGATCCTTTGGAATTGGTTGTCACCTGACCACAAGGCTACCATTGGTGCCAGGATGGGAAAACAAAAGCTTATTTTTTTTAATTCTAATGGAAACCCCTTTATTGTAACTTCAATCTGAGCATTGTCAAGTAAAAATACTAATGAATATCTTACCAAGTCGTCTCCTGAGACTCCAGGCTCTTTTCACAAAGATACAATGCCAGGGTAAGGATCCTTATTTTTAAAAGTGACAGTTTTCTTTATAGCTAAGTCCAATGAGATTTGAAAATTAGAGCCACATGACTGGAAATTAAGATCCTTATCAATTTGTAAAGCTTGGTGAATTAAAGCTATTGTTTCTATTCAACTCCCTTTTCAACCCATCCTCTTATGCCCCAAGGACAGCTTTAGTGCCCAAGACCAGCTCTTCTCAATCACTGTTCCATGGACCCTTAGGGATTCTTTAGAGGCTGCTAGGGTTTCCTTGGGCAGATAGCAATTTCTGCCTCTCAAGCCTCGTACACACGGCCGAGATTCTCGTCGAAAAAAACATGTCGTTTTTTTCGACGAGATTCTTGGACAAGAAACTTGTCCCAGCCGAGTGTACACAAGCTCGATTCAAAGAACCCGCGGTTCTTTGAATGGAGCGTACGCGGTGACGTCATCGACTACGACGAGCATGCGCTCGTCACATTCGATGCCGTCGCCGCCATCTTGGTATACCCTACCTATGCCTAGGAAGCTACCGCGCATGCGTCAAATTCATTTCGAACATGCGCGGGCTTCTGGGAGGACAGGTAAGTGTACACACACTCACTTTTCTCGTCGAGAAACATGCCAACGAGAATCTCGACGAGAAAATAGAGAGCAGGTTCTCTATTTTCTCGTCGAGATTACTTGTCGGTTTTCTTGACGAGAAACCATACACATGAACGAGTTTCTCGGCAAGAAGTTTCTTGCTGGTTCTTGCCGAGAAACTCGGTCGTGTGTACGAGGCCTCAGATAAGTAACCAGGGGTCCTAATGATCTTTTCAGCCATCTGTAAAGGGGCATTCTTCCCAACGAACACCAATGTAAAGAGCATGTAAAAACCACAAGTGTAAGGACTCACTTCTCCACCAAGTAAGATGACCATTCATCACTGACCATTAAAGTTAGAGGGCTCTTCTCCACTGGGCACCATTGTAACAGGACCCTTTTCCACAAGCCATCAATGCAAGAGGCCCTTCTCTACTGACCACCAAAGCAAGAGGGTCATTTTTCATTACCCACCAAATTAGGAGGGCCCTTCTTCACAGGCCTTCAATGTAGGAGGTCCCTTCATTACTGACTGCCAATGTAAGAGGGCACTTCTCCATTGACAACCAATGTAAGAGGGCCCTTTTCTACTGCCCACCACAGTAAATGGGGCTTTTCTGCTAATCACCAATTGAAAGGACCCTTTTCCACCGGCCATCAAAGTAAGAGGGCCCTTCTCCACTGGGCACCAATGTAAAAAGGGCCCTTCTCTACTGATCACCAAAGTAAAAGGGCCATTTTCTGCTGACCACCAAAGTAAGCTGGCCCTTCTCCACTGGTCACCAAAGTAAGAAGACCTTTCTCCCTTAGCCACCAGTGTAAGAGGACCCATCTCCACTGTCCACCAATGTAAGAAGGCCTTTCTCCACCATCCACCAATGTAATTTGGCCTTTCTCCATCATCCACCAATTTGAGAGAACACAATTTTTTTACTCTCTGCATTTCTTATCTGCCCATGATTATCATTTGTTTCATTTCATTATTATTACTGAAAAAGCTTGTTTTATATGGCAACCCTGGGCATCAATACACTTAAGCCCCGTACACACGATCGGTTTGACTGATGAAAACCGTCCGATGAATGGTTATCATCAGACCCACCTGATCGTGTATGGTACCCATCGGTCTTTTTTCCATCGGTTGTAAAAAATAGAACTTGTTTTAAAATTTTCCGATGGATCAAAAACCGATAGCAAATTCCGATCGTCTATGGGCAAGTCCATCGGTTAAAAAACCCATGCATGCTCAGAATCAAGTCGACGCATGCTCAGAAGCATTTAACTTCATTTTTCTCGGCTCATCGGAGTGTTTTACGTCACCGTGTTTGGAACGGTCAGTTTTTTGACTGATGGTGTGTGGCCAAGACTGATGAAAAACAGTTTCATCGGATTTCCGATGGACAAATCCATCGGACGAAAATCCATAGGATATCCGATCGTGTGTACGGGGCTTTAGGGCTCTATTTATAAAGCAGTAACATGTGACTTTCAGCAAACATTCAAGTGGAGAACCAATCACTGTTATTTAAAACACATGGGCGTGAAAACACAAAATGGCAACATTTTACCAAAATCTTCTGATTTTACCCAAATTTTGGTGAAATAAAAGCTCTCCGTTTTGCTGATCCTTGCTCTTAGATTGTAAGCTTGTAGGTGCAAGGTCCAATCCTGTATATGGTCTCTGGAAATAGGTTTGGTCTGCACTCTGTATTTCGTCCCCCTTTTATTATTCAGAGTACAGAGCCGAGTAATATGTTGCCACTTTAAAAATGTGTAATAATAATAATACGTTCATCTGCACTGAACTTATGTCATGTTGTACTAAACCGTACTAGTGCCCTGATATTGCCAAGATAATTAGCTTCTTCCTGCCAGAGGGCAAAACCATTGAGTAGAAAAAAAAATCTATAAAACAATTATATATATATATATATATATATATATATATATATATATATATTTATATATATATATACACATACAAAGAAAAAAGCAAAAGCGCACCGTAGATGTAAAACGTAAAAACGACCTCTGCAAAATGACCGAGCGGCTGCATTGCCGGCATCCTGTAGAGAAAGGGAACACACGCTGGGTCTTTAATTCACTGATACCTGTGAAAACGGTTTGCCTTGGGAAGTTGTTTATCGTTCTGTTTGATATACAAGGTAACAAGCTAGGGAATGATCCTGTCTATGCAAAACAAGAAAGATTTGAATATTCTCAGGCAGGTTTAGACAACGCGGAATGAAAGCGCTCTAGGTGGTCAAAAAAGCAAGCCTCTGAAATCTCTGTGAATCTCGCTTCCTACTTGCCAATCTTCTGCAGTTGGAAGATATGCAAAAGCGGGGAAGGGAATGACTCATTTGATCAAATTAGCTGCCATCAACCATCACCAACTGGGGATATATTTAAAGCTTAACTCCGGGCACAAAAACTTGATTTAAAAAATATATTCTTCAATAGCCAGAGGAAATTTAAATCAGCTTTATGTGCTCTAAATGCCTTGGCAAATCCAGATATTACCTGGTAACATCATCACTGTGCTGTACATAGCCTGTGCAGAAAGCAGAGCTTGGGGGGGGGGGGCTAGCTGGCTCCACCTAGTACAAGCTGCCTGCAGAAAACTACAGGAGGGGGGCGGAGACAAGACCAGTCATCCTGCGCAAGGAGAGGGAGCAAAGCTGTGGGAGGGGCCCAGCAGGATCCGCCCACTACAAGCTTCCTGGAGAAAACTAGAGGAGGGGTGGAGACGAGTCACCCTGCACAAGGAGAGAGCAGAGCTGTGGGAGGGGCCCAGCAGATCCCACCCACTACAGGCTGCCTGCAGAAAACTACCAAAGAATGGTGATAAATAACGTATACTCAGAATGGTCTAGAGCAGTGTTGCCAACCATCAGTATTTTTACTGGCAGCAAGTAAAAAATGGGCAATGCGGATTATTCTGTTCTCCTGCCAGTAAATGCCAGTAAGAGAAAAAGGTTGCCAGTAAAAAATATGGTTGCGACACTCGGCTTGGAACTGTGCATGCATAGTTCGGGTCTGGAGGCGGCCGAGACTGTCCAAGTGCCTGCTACAGTGTGTTCAGTTGGTGCCGTCAGGGGACGAGACTGGTGGAGGTGGTGCCTGAGAGTGTTGTGTGATGTCATGGAGCAAAGGAGCCAAGTGGAGCAGCCGGAGCCTCGTGTGTGGATCTGAGGGACGGTAGCAAGGCAAGCCAGGAGCAGGACTGTCAGTGCTTTGGAGTGGAGGGACCCCCTGGTGTGGAGAGAGACTGTCTCTGTGACTCAGGAGGGCATGTGTCATGTTGGTGATCTTTGCTGCTGCACACTACTGTCAGTGTCACTATGAAAGTCAGTTTCATGCGTGTGTGCTGCCCATTCCAATTTCTTGCCCTCCTGAGTCCCGTCCCTGAGCTACTTACTTAATATATTGAAAATAAAATAACTTTTTTTTTTGCCTTAATATCTACCTTAAATCACATTTCTAATTGCATATTGTACTTATTTGTAGCCTAAATACTGATATTTGTACTTAAAACTGTAATTTCGTAACTTTTTTGAAATGGCAGTAAAAAATTGGCTGTGCCAGTAAATTTTGGGTGTCATGTCAGTAAATTTCAATCTGGTAGGTTGGCAACACTGGTCTAGAGTGTTTAGTTGGGTACCCCAAGGCTCCTGGGACCAATTCTGTTTAACTTATTTCTCGGCAAGAAAGCTCTCCCAGCAGTTTTCTTGTCGTTTCTTGCTGAGAAAACCACTGAATGAAAAGTCAGAAACAAGCGGCCGTTGTACGGGGGCCTGTATCATGATAAACGCGATTATCTTTCTGCGATGAATCTCCTTTTAATTACTCGCCGTTCTTTGCAAATCTAGCATGCCATCTGTCCAGGCGCTCGCTTTTTGATGGCTAGAGCGGCCTTTCATTTCCACTGTACTTTGCCAAAACGCCATGGCATAAGTTAATGAATAAATAAACAATTACTAAGAAATTGTCAGGGCAGATCAGTCAGAGGCTCTTTAGGCGAAAACCAAATGCCTTTTAACTGGCACTGCGCTGTGCTATAATAGCTGCCTGAGAGCGGTCGCTCGATATTGCTGCAGTAAAAAGGATAAACAGGAATAATTGTCATTTAAAGGGTTAGTCCAGCCAGACGTGATATGTTAGTCATAGGTGGAGCCTTGCGGAATGTGTAACTCCATGGATCTTAATGTATCTTCCATATTCAATTTGGGAGATCGTACTGCTTCAATTCCCGAATTGTTCCTGTTCAGCTGGAAGTTTTGGGTTCTGCTCACCAATGTGTGTTCCCAGCTCCACCTGTTACATTAATTATAATAGAAAATATAAAAAAAATCCAGCAGGGATGGTAGGGACCCCTCATAATGGGCACAGCAGGTGGGCAGACCCAAAATCTCCGCGTAGGGACGGAAGGAGCTCCTCATAAAGGGCACAACAGGTTTGCAGACCTGAGAGCCAAGCCCAGGGATGTTGGGAACTCCTGATAATGGGAACAGCAGATGTGCAGGCCCGGGAACTCAGCAGAGGAATGGTGGGGACCCCTCATAATGCAGGTCCAGCAGGTGTGCAGACCTGGGAACTCAGCGTGGGAATGTTGGGAATCCGTCGTAATGGGCACGGCAGGTATACAGACTAGGATTTTCACCTGTCTGGGATTCATCTGGACAGTCCAGGGTTTTGAATCATGTGTCCAGGTTTCAGTCCACCTGAAACCCAGACACATTATTCAGACAGGAATGTGGCTCGGAACAGGGCCTGACAGGAGGGTGAGGGGGCACCACATTACAGGCGGTCCCCTAGTTACAAACATCCGACTTACAAACGACTCCTTCTTACAAACGGAAGGAGACAACAGGAAGTGAGAGGAAATCTACCCCTAGGAAGGGAAATTGTCTCCTGTAAAGCCCTGTACACACGATCGTATTTCCTATGGATTCTAATCCGATGGATTCTTCCATCAGAAATCCGATGAAGCTGACTTCCATCAGTCTTGCCTACACACCATCAGTCAAAAATCCGACCGTCCCAAACGTAGTGACGTAAAACACTCCGAAAGCCGAGAAAAATGAAGTTCAATGCTTCTGAGCATGCGTTGACTTGATTTTGAGCATGCGTAGGTTTTTGGTCCGATGGAGTTCCCCACAGACGATCGGAATTTGCTATCGTTTTTTTCCCATCGGATAAATTTAAAACATGTTCTATTTTTTCTCACCGATGGAAAAAAGACCAATGGGGCCCATACACGATCGGTTTGTCTGATGAGAAAAGTCCATCGGACTGTTTCTTGATCTGTACACACGATCGTGTGTACACGGCATAAGAGTTAAATATGGGAAAAGGATACCTCCACTGATGCTTTATCACCAAGGCTTGTTTCCACAACAACCGGAAATTTTCTAAATCCAATTGTCATTGGGACAGGAAGTGAGGTGAAATCTTCTAAACAGGGGAACAGACAGCAAAAAAAACATTACAGGGGTGATAACCCTTCCCTATGCTATCCAAAAAGCTTAAAAATTGCCTGGAGCTACACTTAAAAAACATATCCTGACTTACAAGCAGATTCAACATAAGAACAAACATCTTGTTTGTAAACCGGGGACCCCCAGCCAGTACTATAGTCTCTTTGGAGTGCCCAAAGGTGTCCCAGGTCTGTTACATTTCCATAGTGTATACAAAAAAATAACAATTACTGCGCGCCTCTAAAGTGTTTGGGTTTGGCTTGAAGTAAAAGTGGCAACCTTAGTACAGACCCAGGAACTGAGCATAAAGATAAGGGGAACACCTTATAATGGGTCCAGCAGGTGTGCAGACCTGGGAACTCAGTACAGGGATAGTGGGAATGCCTCATAAAGGAAACAGTAGGTGTGCAGACCCAAGAACTAAGTGTGAGGATGGTGGAAACTCCTCATAATGGGCTCAGCAGGTGTTCAGACCTGGGAACTCAACATAGGGATGATGGGAACTCCTCATAATGTGCACAACAGTTGTACAGGCCTGAGAACTCAGTACAGGTATGGTGGGAACCCCCATAAATGGGCACAGCAGATGTATAGACAAAGGAAGTGAGTGTGAGGATGGTGGGGACACTTCATAATGGGCCCTGTAGCTGTGCAGACCTGGGAAATCAACACCAGGGATGGTGGAAACTCCTCATCATGGCAACAGCAGGTGTGCAGACCCAGGAACTGAGCGTGAGGATGGTGGGAACTCCTTGTAATGGGCCCACTAGGTGTGCAGACCTGGGAACTCAGCTTGGGAATGTTGGGAACCCCTTTGTAATAGGCAGAGCAGGTGTACAGACCCAGGAACTGAGCGTGGGGATGGTGGGAACTCCTCATAATGGGTCCAGCAGGTGTGCCAGCCTGGGAACTCAGCACAGGGATGGTGGGAACTCCCCACAATGGGAACAGTAGATGTGTAGACCCAAGAACTGTGTGGGGAGGGTGGGAACTCCTCGTAATGGGCCCAGCAGGTGTTCAGACCTGGATACTCAACATAGGGATGGTGGGAACTCCTCATTTTGGTCAGGGCCGTCTTTAAGGCAGGGCAAAAGGGGCAGCTGCCCTGGGCCCTGTCATTGTTGTGGGGCCCAAAACAGCTGCCTCATACTTGCCAACTATCCCAGTTTATATTCCCTTGTCCCTTGGAGTTTTAGTTCTGTGCTGTGTCCTGATATCTCAGTGTGAAGTGCTGCTACTAATGCTGCCCAGCTCTGCCCTATTGTTGTGTACAGATGACTCACCTGCAGACCTTGTGTTTACATGTAAATTCGGGGAGCATTCATATGTAAATTAGGGGAGCATTCATATGTAAATAGCGACTGCATTCATATGTAAATAGCTGAGGCTGGCAGCATTCATATGTAAATAAAGGTGGCATTCATATGTATATCATGCCCCGCTGCAGTAAAGAGATGATGTGCTGTAACCTCTAGCAACCAATCAGTGAGCAGTATTACTGTACTGTAATCTCTAGCAACCAATCAACAAGAATATATAATGTGCTGTAACCTCTAGCAACTAATCAGTGAGCCGTAATGTGTGCTGTAACCTCTAGCAACCAGTCAGTAGGTGGTAATGATATGCTGTAACCTCTGGCAACCAATCGCAATCACTGCCTGATCTGATACAGTAAACTGATTTTAAGTCTAGCTGATATTTATTGTATGTCTCAGAGCAGGTGGAGAGCAAAACTGCATGGGGGCGGGCCAATAATTTTTTTGCCCAGGGTCCAATCAACATTAAAGACGGCCCTGATTTTGGTCACAGTAAGTGTGCAGACCCCAGACCTGAGTGTGAGGATGGTGGCAACTCCTCATAATGGGCACAGTAGGTGTGCAGACCCAAGAGCTGAGTGTGAGGATGGTGGCACAACTCCTCATAATGGGCACAGTAGGTGTGCAGACCCAAGAGCTGAGTGTGAGGATGGTGGGAACCCCTTGTAATAAGCATTGGCATGTATACATACCCAGGAACTCCATGTAGTTCTCCCCTTGATCACAAAGTCTTCTCATCCATCTCTAATCCAGGGAAAACTGGGACTCGCAGTAATGTGCACCTACCATGATGTAGAAATCCAAGCGGGCCCTTGTTACTTTCCTGAATCATATCTTTAACTCATCAGCCATTGCTTCTTTGTTATCAGAAACAATTGGCTGTATCCCCATTTCGTTGTCTCGGCAGCTTCAGAGGAATGTATATAGTTATCCGTCAGCTCGTTAGCCTTGTCACAAATGACTCCTTGATTGATGGTTTAATTGGCTGCTGGCACTGGTAATTGGTTAATGAGCTTGGTATCGGGCTGTAATTAGGAATTCTATATATAGGTAATTGTGGCGTTGCCGTATCCTGTTGACCGGAGAAAGCTAACAAGTCATTGCGATTCCAGGTCAGGAAAGGTGCAATTATTCATCGGCTGTGCAGCAATGTTTATGAGTAATTGGGGCGAGCTTCAGAATTTTCATTGTAAATTCCCTCGGTGGCCTAAACCAAACAATGTCGCAGAGAGAAAGGGAAACAATCTTCTCCACCAAACACAGCTAGCTCTTAGCGAGAGCAAATAAATACATATTATATATGTGAACATTTTTTTTTACTTGTTTAGCTACATTGACATCCCCTGCCAACTTGCGGCATGCCTCTGAATTTCTAGCAAATTTGACTTTAACAGGACGGGTGATCAGCAGAATTGGGACAGAGAGTAAAGGCCCGTACACACGATCGGATTTTCCAACGGGAATTGTGTGAGGACAGCCTTTTGTTGGAAAATTTGACCGTTTGTAGGCTCCATCGGACAACTGTTGTCGGATTTTCCGACAACAAATGTGGGATAGCATGCTTTTAAATTTTCTGACAGCAAATGTGTGCTGGCGGATTATCCGATCGTGTGTACAGAAGGCCTTCGGAAAAAAAATCCAAAGTACGAACACGCATGCTCGGAAGCAATGCTAACCATAACACAACATTAGCAGAAGTTGCCCAAAGGGTGGTACTAAAGAACTGAAAAACCACGTTGTTTCATGTTAGTTGGCCAACAATTCTATGCCGTTTGTATACAAAACATGTTTCCGCTTTGTCCACGGAAAATCCGATCGTGTGTACCAGGCTTAAGTGTAAGGCCTCGTACACACGACCGAGTTTCTCGGCAAGAACCAGCAAGAAACTTGCTGGCAGAGATGTCTTGCCGAGAAATTTGTTTGTGTGTATGGTTTCTCGTCAAGAAAACCGACAAGTAACCTCGACGAGAAAATAGAGAACCAGCTCTCTATTTTCTCGTCGAGATTCTCGTCAGCCTGTTTCTCGACGAGAAAAGTGAGTGTGTGTACACTTACCTGTCCGCCAGGAAGCCCGTGCATGTTCAAAATGACTTTGACGCATGCGCGGTAGCTTCCTAGGCATAGGTAGGGTATACTAAGATGGCGGCGACGGCATTGAATGTGACGAGTGCATGCTCGTCGTAGTCGATGACGTCACCGCGTATGCTCCATTCAAAGAACCGCGGGTTCTTTGAATCGAGCGTCTGTACACTCGGCCGGGACAATTTTCTTGTCCAAGAATCTCGTCGAAAAAAACGACATGTTTTTTTCGACGAGAATCTCGGCCGTGTGTACGAGGCCTAACTTACAGTTTACTAAACAGGTGCAAAGGTATAAGCAATAATGCACACAGGTTAAGGATGTCTAAGAGCATGCATATACGGTGCTTCAGAATAATGAAAGCTGCACAGACACATGAATGCTACTCATACACATGAAAGCTGTACAAACACATTAAAGATACAGAATCACATGAAAGCTGCACAGACACATGAAAGCTGCACAGACACATGAAAGCTGCACAGACACATGAAAGCTGCACAGACACATGAAAGCTGCACAGACACATGAATGCTGCACAAAGACATGAATGCTGCACAAAGACATGAATGCTGCACAAAGACATGAATGCTGCACAAAGACATGAATGCTGCACAAAGACATGAATGCTGCACAAAGACATGAATGCTGCACAAAGACATAAAAGCTGAACAGATAGATGAAAGCTGCAAAAATGTATGGACATACATACATTTGCTAGTAGGTGTCCCTCATTCCCATCTCAAAATGTTGGGAGGTATGGACACATGAAAGTTGAACAGATAGATGAAAGCTGCACAGACACATGGAAGCTGCACAAATGCATAGATGCTACACAGAAACATGAAAGCTGCACAGACACATGAAAGCTGCACAGGCACATGAAAGCTGCACAGGCACATGAAAGCTGCACAGGCACATGAAAGCTGCACAGGCACATGAAAGCTGCACAGGCACATGAAAGCTGCACAGACACACGAAAGCTGCACAGACACATGAAAGTTGAAAAGATAGATGAAAGCTGTACATACACATACACTGCATGGACTCTTCACACCAATGTTTCTGTGACTCAATCGGGGTAAGGTGGCTGCATAGCATAATCTTTATAAGACTCTATAAGAACAGAGAGTATACAGTAGCTGAGCATCAGTTACTTTCCCTGGGCATATATAGGAACCCAGGGGGTTTAAGGGGCATGTGCCTGCATCTGAGTATAGTGAGTAGATGGGCACTCACACCATATCACATAGAAGAACTCTATATTTAAAGTTGAAGTTTAATATGCTTATGTTTTGTCTTCCTCATTAACCACTTTCCATCCAGCGACGTACCCGTGTGTCACTGGGCTTTCGGCGGTTATACCAGGACGATGCCCGATCTTGGTGTTTTTGAATGTTTTTAAGTGCAGAGGAGAGATATGGGGTCTTATAGACCTCAGATCTCCCCAAAAAGAGGACCCGTCACATGCCTATTGCTGTCACAAGGATGTTTACATTCCATTCCTTGTGACAGCAATAAAAGTGATAAAAAAAAAGCAACAGTAAAAAAAAAAAAATTTTTTTTTTTAAATTGAAAGTGCCCCCATCCACCTGTGCTTGCACACAAAGGCAAATGTGCACTTTGGTCCTACATGCACGCAAACAGCAATCGTCCCACACAGGTGAGGTACCATCATGAACGTCAGATCATGGGCAGTAATTCTAGCACTAGAGCTCCTGTACAATTAAAGTGGTAACCTGTAAAGGCTTTTAAAGCGTCGCCTATGGATAGTAAAATTGACGCTGTTTGTCGCTGTTGCACGGGCATGCGTAATTTTAAGGTGTGACATGTTTGGTATCTATTTACTCGGTGTAACTTCATCTTTTTACAAAAAATTGGGTTATGTAGTGTGTTTTTTTTGTATTAAAATTCTAAATGTATCTTTTCCAAAACATTACGTTGGAAAAAACGCTGCGCAAATACCACGTGACATCAAAAATTGCAAAACCCACCAATTTATTCTCTAGGGCCTCTGCTTTAAAAAAAATATATAATGTTTGGGGATTCTAAGTAATTTTCTATCACAAAATACTGAGTGTTACAAGTGAACAAAAAGTGCCAGAAAAGGAGTTAATATGCTAATGAAATTTCATGGGTTGGGCAGAGATCCAGGGAGTGCTGGATGACTCACAGGCAGCATCACTGAGACCTTCCACCTATTTCTAGAATGTACTCGAACCTTCTAGAAAGATGGGAGGGGAAGTGGGGATGAGCTGCCTGGAGTATTCTGAGGGCCATGACCAATCCCCAACTTGGGTTGGCAGGGGGCAGGCCCCCACAAATACTCAGGGTCAGCCCGGCTTCGGGGTGGAAGTAGGGTGACCACATTTCCAAACTACCATTCAGGGACACCCCCCCTTCCCAAAAATCAGCTTGTGCTGTAACGAATCACAGCACATTCATTAGACACAATAGTCAGGATTTATGATTTCTCCAATCAAAAGCAGGGGGCGGGGATTGTGCTCCTCCAGGCATTCCCGGCCAGGACAAGTACTGTCACAGTGAGTAAAGCGGTGATGTGGCGGCCTTTTTTGGGGCCATCAGATCGGCCCGGGGAATGGCTGTGTCAGTTTCATTCCGGGACACTGTATTGTCCTGGCAAAAAGGTACCCGGGATAGACCTGCAAAATGTGGGACTGTCCCGGGCCATCCGGGACACATGGTCACTGGCCGCCCTAGGTGGAAGCTGGAGATGGAGTGTTAGGCTGTCGTGGTCTTTGAGAGAGCTCCCCAGTCTGGGGGGGGGGGGGCGACCTTGGGCCTGTGACTCGGGTGCGGACAGGACCATCTTCAAGACACACAGAGGTGTCCAGGCCAGGGGGCACTGGGAGCAAGGAGAGGACAGTGGGAGAACACTGCCGGGCAAGTCTTCAGTAGCAACCGGATCAGCCAAGAGGGCTGGTATGTGACACACAGTCAGAAGGACTGGGAGGCACGCCTGAGATGACTGGGATAGAGCAGTCTGGGATGGGTGCAGAGCCAGTCAGGAGGACTGTGGTGGCACGGCAGTGGAAAGGGGCAGCTGCAGCCAGGAGGGCTGGCAGGGCCTGAAGAGGTGGTACTGAGAGCAGTAGCCACATGTAGGATAGCTAGCACTAGGACTACCTTACCTTTTATTTTGCTACATCATAGGGGCCAGTGGTCCCTGCCTGCAAAGGGCATTTGCTTGGGTCTGATTAACATGCTAATGTAATATGCTAATGACATTTATTAAATATGTAGCACCCCCCTAGCTTTGCTAGAGTGCTAAAGGTGAGATTTTTGTTAACAGTAGGTACATTTATGCAGGCAGCCAAGTTTTTTTTTTTCTGGGTTGGGCAGGGATCCAGGGAGAGCTGGATGACTCACAGGCAGCATCACTGAGACCTCCCCCTATTTCTAGAATGCACTTAAACCTTCTAGAATGATGGGTGGGGAAGTGAGGTGGAGCTGCCTGGAGTATTCTGAGGACCCTGACAAATCCCCAACTTGGGTTGGCAGGGGGCAGGCCCCCTCAAATACTCAGGGTCAGCCCAACTGGAGAGGAGAGTTCGGGTGGAAGCTGGAGATGGAGTGTTAGGCTGTCGTGGTCTTTGAGGGAGCTCCCCAGTCTTGGGGGGGGGGTGACCTTGGGCCTGGGCTCGGGTGTGGACAGGACCCTCTTCAAGACACACAGAGGTGTCCTAGCCAGGAGGCACTGGGAACAAGGAGAGGACAGCGGGAGAACACTGCCAGGCACGTCTCCAGTAGCAACAGGAACAGCCAAGAAGGCTGATGAGTGACACACAGTCAGTAGGACTGGAAGGCATGCCTGAGAGGACTGGGATGGAGCAGTCAGAGATGGGCACAGAGCCAGTCAGGAGGAATGTGGTGGCATGGGCAGTGGAAAGGGGCAGCTGCAGCCAGGAGGGCTGGCAGGGCCTGAAGAAGTGATACTGGGAGCAGTAGCCTTTATATAGGATAGCTAGCACTAGGACTAACTTTTATTTTGCTACACCATAGGGGCCCGTGGTTCATGCCTGCAAAGGGCATTTGCTTGGGTCTGACTGAGCCAGTGTCAGATCCTCACATCAGTACTAGCTGGTCCTGGGAGCGATAGTCTGCAAGCAAGTGTATGTGCTGGAGGTTGAGGAGAAGAGATTGTATATACCGGAGTGTATAAAGTTAAGTCCTTACCAAGTTTCTTCAATCAAGTGGGCATCCCATATACACCCTATCCCCATCCAAGTTCTAGTCCCCTAATAAAACAAACCCCAAAGTTGCAAAGACTACTTCTTGACTCTGTGTGACTGGAAATTCAAGTGCCTGGCTGTGCAGGGTGGGAAACAAACTACATTCACCAGCGGCCCCTACGGGGGTAACGCTACAAATAAAACCATCATCCCTGGGTCAGAGGAGGTATGTAAATATCATTCTTGATGGGTGGGTGCCAGTCTGGAGGGGTGGGCATTTATAGGCAGTAGAGATGCACGATTAATTGTCAAGAATCGTTATCACGATTTTTTTCCCCGTTGCGATCTTGACAAAGTATTTCCAGATCTTTTGTATGCAGAAAATTCTCTCTGCTCTCAGCTATCAAAAGTCCGGGCAGTCTGCCAAGTTTTACAACATTCTTTATCAGTGGAACTTTAAGTCTAAACATTGTAACAATTTGTCTTTTACATCAAAGGAATAGACTTCTGTATGTAAATTAGGAAAGTTTAACCACTAAAACACTAAACCTTTTTCTGACAGTTGTTGTTTTCAAGTTAAAATCATTTTTTTTTAGCTACAAAATTACTTAGAACACCCAAACATTATATACATTTTTTTTTTAGTAGAGACCCTAGAGAATAAAATTGTGGTTGTTGCAATATTTTATGTCACACTGTATTTGCACAGCGGTCTTTCAAATGCAATTTTTTGGGAAAAAAATACTTTAATTAAAATAAAAAAAATGAACCAGTAAAGTTAGCCCAAATTTTTTTTTGTATAATGTAAAAGATTTTACGCCGCGAGAATCGGGAAAGAATCATGATCTTATTATAAGTATTCTAAGCAAAGAAATCGTGATTCTCATTTTGGCCAGAATCGTGCAGCTCTACTAGGCAGGCTGTATTTGCATGCAGACCACCCTAGGTAATGCCCACATGGGGATGCTGAGTAGGAGCAGAACTTTCTTACAGGAAAGATTGCAGAATTATAATATTTTACCCTTAAAAGTTCTGATTCATCCTAAACTAGTGAGTTTTCTCAGCAGACTTTATCTAACAATACCCTCTACAGGTGGCTTATCCTACCATTGATTTTTTTTTGCAGCGTTCAGCAAGGAAATACATTGCACTGTCTAATATACGTCTAGCGACCGGAGGCGGCATCCACGACTCTCCGTATGATCGATGATCGTATAAATAACGGCACAGCAAGCAAGAAGAAAATTACTTTCACGCAAACTTTACAATAACAACTTGAATGCTGATTGAGAGCAGATGAAAGCTTTCTCTTGAACAGCAGCTCAAAAAAAAAAATCTCATAATTATCAAGAAGATCTCGGTGGAAACATATGGCAACGTGGAGGGAAAAATAATTTCGCTTACCAAGACTTACATGGATAAAAAGTGATATAATTGCATTGTCTAATTTCGTTCCCTTGTTGCTAAAACCACAGGGGAGTGAGAAGAGAGGCGCGGGGCTGTCAGTCTGCGCTCTTATTAACCCCCCGCCGCGGCGAGACGTGAGCAGCCACCTAGCGGAGGCCACCGGAGATCGCACAACCAGCCGATTCCTAACGTGTGAGCTCGTGGAGGTAAAAGTAAACTCTGCAGCGCCCATTGGCGGATCTACAAGGGCTGTACTGAAAGTAATGCAAAAGTGGGCATAAAGTTTTTTTTTTTTTTACCACTTGGCTATTTACCCCCCTTCCAAAGGTGTGCCCAGCCTATTGCATTAGGGCAAGGGTAGGCAACCTCGGCCCTCCAGCTGTGGTGAAACTACAAATCCCATCATGCCTCTGCCTCTAGCAGTCATGCCTGTGATTGTCAAGGTCTTGCAATGTCTCATGGGACTTGTAGTTTCAAAACAACTGGAGGTCCGAGATTGCCTACCCCTGCATTAGGGTGTACACCCCCAAAGCTCAAACACATATGTATGTGCATGTGAATATATACTGACAGTGTCCGTAGAGCAGTGGACAGAATCAGTAGGGCAGAGATTTGTGTCAGCAGGGCAGTGGACGGTGTTCTGTAGTTTTTTTTTATTATTATTTTATTTTTTATTATATTTTACAGTTTTTTTTTGTTTTTTTTTTTACAAATATCAGGGGTTTAAAAAAGGGAAATCTGAGCCACATAGGGTGGTTAGGGTGTGCCCAGGCACACCTGGCACACCCTGTGCGCACGCCATTTTCCCCATTCAGGACCAGGCCATTTTTTGCGATACAGCACTGCGTTACTTTAAAGCGGAGTTCCGCTGAATTTTTTTTTTTTTAAAAAGTCAACAGCTACAAATACTCCAGCTGCTGACTTTTAAAATATGGACACTTACCTGTCCAGGACGCCCGCGATGTCGACACCCAAAGCCGATCTGTCACTCGGCTCTCGGGTGGAGGCGCCACCATCTTCGGTAAGGGAATCAGAAAGTGAAGCCTTTTGGCTTCACTTCCTGGTTCCCTACTGCGCTGCGCGATCCCACTGGCCCCTGCTGTCTTCTGGGACCTGTGTGTCTCCCAGAAGACAGCGGGTGGGGCCGGACGTGGCGTAGATCACCGCGGAGCCTGCGGCGATCTATGTCCGGAAGTGGGAGCAAATACCTGGATTAGATAGGTATCTGCTCCCCCCCCTCCCCCCTGAAAGGTGCCAAATGTGACACCGGAGGGGGAGGGGGATTCCGAAAAGTGGAAGTTCCATTTTTAGGTGGAACTCCGCTTTAACTCACAATTGCGCGGTAATGCGATGCTGTATCCAAATAAAATGTATGTCCTTTTTTTCCCACAAGAGCTTTCTTTTGGCGGTATTTGATCACCTCTGCAGGTTGTTTTTTTTTGCGCTATAAACAAAACAAGCCAACAATTTTGAAAAAAATAATGTTTTTTACTTTCTGCTATAAAACATATCCAATAATTAAAAAACAAAAAACAAATTTCTTTATAAATTTAGTACAATATGTATTCTACTACATGTTTTTGGTAGAAAAAAAAATCCCAATGGACCTTGCTTTGTACACTGGTCCAAATCATTGGGGGTGGTGTGGGGTTGTTTTTCAGGGGTTGGGCTTGGCCCCTTAGTTCCAGTGAAGGGAACTCTTAAGGCGTCAGCACACCAAGACATTTTGGACAATTTCATGCTCCCAACTTTGTGGGAACAGTTTGGGGACGGCCCCTTCCTGTTCCAACATGACTGCGCACCAGTGTACAAAGCAAGGTCCATAAAGACATGGATGAGCGAGTTTGGGGTGGAGAAACTTGACTGGCCTGCACAGAGTCCTGACCTCAACCTGATAGAACACCTTACGGAGGAATTAGAGCAGAGACTGCGAGCCAGGCCTTCTTGTCCAACATCAGTGCCTGACCTCACAAATGGGCTTCTGGAAGAATGGTCAAACATTCCCATAGACACACTCCTAAACCTTGTGGACAGCCTTCCCAGGAGAGTTGAAGCTGTTATAGCTGCAAAGGGTGGGCCAACTCAATATTGAACCCTACGGACTAAGACTGAGGTGTCATTATTGTTCATGTGCGTGTAAAGACAGGCGTCCCAATACTTTTGGCAATATAGTGTACACTATATATACTGAAAGTGTACAACCTCACCTGGGCCCAGGATCTGGAAAACAGGCTTGATCCTCTATTGCAATAGTCTCCAAACTGCTGCCCATGTGCAGAAACTGCGGCCCTTTGCTTGCCTTTATCCAGCCCTCAGGGCACTATTTCTCCAACTGACATCAACAGTGGGGAACGTCCACTGATACCAATGATGGAGCACTATTCCTCTCACTGATATAAACAATTAGGCCCTATTCCTCCCACAAATACCAATGAAGGGGCACTATTCCTCCTTCTACTATCTACAGCAGGGGTGCCCAACCTTTTGAAGAGCGGGGGCCACTTAATCGACTTGGTAACCGGTCGCGGGCCACAATGAGTGCCACAATGTGCGGAGCGGGTGGATGGAAGCCCACTCTATAGATCTCTACCAAACTTTTTTTGTTAGCGGATCGGATTAGAGGTAGGCACTCCTTATGCCGCGTACACACGTACGTTTTTAATGCCATTTTTTTAAGGCAACATTTTTCTCGTCGTTTTTTTTCTTGTTTCCTCTCAAGCCTGTCTTGCATCCACACGATCATTAAAAAAAAACGCTCGAGCAAAGCGCAGTGACGTACAACACGTACGACGGCACTATAAAGGGGAAGTTTCGTTCGAATGGCGCCACCCTTCATGTTAGTAAAGTTTGTTAAGCAGCGATTCGTGCTTTTCTGCCTCGTGCTTTTCAGTCCGTTACAGCGCAACGAATGTGCTATCTCCATTACGAACGCTAGTTTTACCAGAACGAGCGCTCCCGTCTCATACTTGATTCTGAGCATGCGCGTTTTTTTCCCCTCGTAAAAGCATACACACTATCGTTTTTCACGTCGTTAAAAAAAACGACATGAAAAACGACGTGAAAAAATAGAGCATGTTCGAAATTTTTAATGGCCGTTTTTCACGCCGTTAAAAATGCTCTGGAGCCTACACACGATCGGTTTTAATGGCCATTTTTAAAAATGGCATTTTTAACGGCATGAAAAATGATCGTGTGTACGGGGCATTAGAGGTGAATGGAGGGTCCGATTGGGTCGGACTGAGCGTGTGAAAGGGGTCTAAGGCTGCTTTCACACCGATGCACTGTTTACCCGCACTGCGGGTTCACCTGTGGCTTTCCTGCAGGTTAGCTGCACATTACCATAGACTTCTATTATATCCTGTAGGTGTGGTGCATTTTCAGGAAGCACAACAAACTTGCAGGTAATAGAAGTCTATGGCTCAGTGCAGGTAATCCGCAGGTGTACTTCTCTGAAACTTCTCTGAAACTCAGTTGAAAGCAGCCCAGTAACCCCTGCAGAACAGATATGCCCAGATATACACTCTGATTTTAGTAATTAACTTACCTTTAATAACAGTATTCTATTCTATTCTATGCCATCCTAGAGCAGGAGGTCGCGGGCCACATCAGAGGGCTCCCCGGGCCACTGGTTGGGCAGCTCTGATCTACAGGCACTATGTAATTTTTTTACTTCTACTGATCCTGGGGCATTTTCTATTTCCACTGGCCACTCCGGCCCCCCTAAAGTAGGGCGACCAGACATCCCTGGTTTCAGGGGACAGTCCCCGGATTGAGGACACTGTCCCCGGACCAAGTCTGTCCCCAGTTTTGTCCCCAGATTGGATTTGAACAGGGGCTGGAGCAATTTCAAAGACAGTCAGTGTAGAATAAAAAAAAAAAATCTGAATTGCACACCCCCGCTCTGCCGCTCCTACTAGCTTGGGGGGTGCATTTTTTCCATTATCTGTGCCCCTTTCTGATGATCATGTGCTGGTCGGAGCGGAGGGAATATTTCTTCAGTTTCGGGTGCTGCCCATTCATCTCCACTCGCATTTTCTTCTGCCTTGGCTCAAGTCCCGGCCAGCCGCCTGCCTGCCTATCTCCATGCCTTCCCTGGTGGAGTGATCTTCCTCTGCACGCCACCCAGTAGTAGCCAGGCCCCGGAGAGTAAGACTTGACCGGCTTTGAAGGGGGGCGGCGGCGATGGGCAGAGAGTCGCTGATTCCCGCCATTACTAGTAGAAAAAAAAAAATGTCCCCGGATTTCATTTTAAAAATTTGGTCACCTTACCCTAAAGTCTGAAGGACAGTAAATCCACTCTTTGTTTAGAAAGTTTGGAGAGCCCTGTTCCTGCATCCACGCGCACTCAAAGTACTTTTCCCATTAGTAGCTGTGAAGCGAAATGTAGATATCACAATGACAAAACACATAAATGTTGTGTAAAACAAATCACACAGTTATCTGCTCCTCACCTTCCTTTCAATTTTTAGGTGAAATTAATTTACAACCTGAAAAAATTATTTATCTCAGTGATACTTTTTTATTTTATCAACCCCGCAAGTCTTGGTATAAGTGGTAATTAACGACAATTGTTCCTGTCTGCTGACGTTTTCATGGTAAAAAAAAAAGTGGTAATTAATGTGGAATAAACATGTGAATTTTCTGCGCTAAACCAATTTTCGCCCATCAAAAAATATCTTCACGTTGGTGGTTGAAATGTAAAAATTCACACGATCGTGTACCAGATATCGAGTTTAAATGCAGCGACAACCTTGGACCTGAGTACCTGTCACTGAGCCTTCTCTCTGGATCGTCACATTCGATGTTCTTGGATCCTTTGTAGATTAGGAGAGCGGCGACAATCAGCTGAAGGATGACGGAAATACACTATAAAGACATAAACAATATGATTACAATGGGCGGAAATTAACTTTTTTTTTTTTTTTACAGTTTAGAAGTTCATAAACTCATGTTTCATGCTACTTTTTGCATTACTGATATTCAAGTGTATGCCCAGCCCAAACGTATTTCTTTTAATTTTGGATAGAGAAGAGAAGGATTGAGCCCTCTGTTGGGTGTTCTTGCTATCCCATAGGGAGATTTCCAGTGGCGGCTGGTGCTCAAATTTTTTTGGGGGGGGCGCAAACAAACTGAAAAAAAAAAAAAAAAACACATCAATTGCCGCCACTGTGCCCATTAAACGCAGCCACTGTGCCCAAACGCCACTAGTTTCCCCCCATATACAGCCAGTTTGTCCCCACAATACAGCCAGTTTGTCCCCACAATACAGCCAGTTTGTCCCCACAATACAGCCAGTTTGTCCCCACAATACAGCCAGTTTGTCCCCACATACAGCCAGTTTGTCCCCACATACAGCCAGTTTGTCCCCCATATACAGCCAGTTTGTCCCCCATATACAGCCAGTTTGTCCCCCCATATACAGCCAGTTTGTCCCCCCATATACAGCCAGTTTGTCCCCCCATATACAGCCAGTTTGTCCCCCAATATACAGCCAGTTTCCCCCCCAATATACAGCCAGTTTGTCCCCCCAATATACAGCCAGTTGCCCCCCAATATACAGCCAGTTTGTCCCCAATATGCAGCAAGTTTGTTCCCCAAATACAGCCAGTTTGTCCTCATAATACAGCCAGTTTGTCCCCCCCAGCCCTGCACTTACCTTCCTCGAGTCAGCGCCGTCCTTCTTCCGTCCTCGATGTCTTCTCCCGCCCTCGATGTCACTTCAGCCAATCAGGTGACCAGTAACCAGACCCGGTGAACCTGATTGGCCAGGGAACGCACCCCTGTGCGTCCTCTCATTAGATATTTAGAAGCCGATTACAGCCCTCAGGCTGTAGTCGGGAAGCCTATCAGAGCCGCTGGCTCTGATAGGCACTTCTAAAGGCCAACCAGACACTGTTATTCAGATGGCCGGCGCTCAAGGGGCCGGCCATCTGAATAGTGGGCGGCAGCAATACATAGGTTCATGCAATGCATGAACCTATGTATTGTTGTGAGTGACGGCCGGGCGCAGAGATTTCCCTTGCCTTCCTTTTGACAACAGTTTACCGATCAGGAATTGAAAGAAAATCTTCAAAAGGGACACAGACAGACATAAAAAGACATTTAGGAAAGTAGAAAGATGGTGTTGAACCCACAAAGTTGTCCAATTGGTTTTGTTGTCTAAAGGACTGTAAATGATATGGATAATAGCAGTGGCGGCTGGTGTTCAATATTTTAGGAGGTGCGGCAAACCAACGCCAACCCCCCACCCCCCTGTGTGGGAGACGGACAGGAAGGTGGCGATTCCCACACCCTTCCTGACGGAGATGGATGGGAAGACGGCGATCCCACAACGTGACCCCCCCGCCGCGGGAGACAGACGGACAGAGGCCTCCTTACCTTAGGAGGTTGCTTCTCCTCCCGGCCAAACAGGAATCGGGTCCTAAGACTCCCTGGCCAATCGAGTCTCAGGACCCGCTTTCTGATTGACCAGGAGGAGAAGCAGGAAGACAATAGGAAATATTAATTCGCTATTGTCACACAAGTGTGTGGACTCGGGGCGGCCAGAGCCCACCCTTTTTTGAAGGCAATTAGAGCCTCAGGCTCTAATCACATGCTTCAAAAGAACAGTTGAAATACATGCGTCCGGCATCCTGCATGTAGATTAGGTGCCGGGCGCATGGATTAGGGGGGCGGCACCTATGCGTCCCGTATGGACGGGCCGCCAATGCTTACTAATGTACAGTGGCAGTGCGTCCTTAGTGGGCGCAGGAGCGCCGCCCCTCTCTCCCCTGCACCGTCACTCAAGTCAACAATACATACATTCATGCGCCGCTGCCGCCCACTCTTCAGATGGCCAGCCCCCTGGTGAGCGCCGGCCATCTGAATAACAGCAGTTGGTTGGTTTTTGGAAGTGTCTATCAGAGCCAGCGGCTCTGATAGGCTTCCCGATTACAGCCTGTTGGCTGTAATCGGCTTCCAAATAGTTAACCAGGGGACGCACGGGCTGTGCGTTCCCTGGTTAACACTGGCACACGTCTCAGCCAATCAGGTTCACCGGTAACCTGATTGGCTGAACTGACATCGAGGGCGGAAGAAGACATTGAGGACGGAAGAAGACATGAGGGAGCGTGGAGAAGGACGGCCCTGACCCGAAGAAGGTAAGTGTCGGGCTGGGAACAAACTGGCTGTATTTGGGGACAAACTGGCTGTATTTGGGGGGAAACTGGCTGTATTTGGTGGGAAACTGGCTGTATTGGTGGGAAACTGGCTGTATTTGTGGACAAACTGGCTGTATTTGTGGACAAACTGGCTGTATTTGGGGACAAACTGGCTGTATTTGGGGGGAAACTGGCTGTATTTGGGGGGAAACTGGCTGTATTTGGGGGGAAACTGGCTGCATTTGGGGACAAACTGGCTGCATTTGAGGGGGCAAACTGGTGGCGTTTGGGCACAGTGGCTGCGTTTAATGGGTACAGTGGCGGCAATTGATGTTTTTTTTTCAGTTTGTTTGCTCCCCCCAAAAATTTTGAGCACCAGCCGACACTGCTAGTGTAGCATTCTTCTAGTTAGGTTGCTGGATTGTTAGGCACATTTCATTCTTTTTGGCTCCTCTATCATCTGTGGCGCTGTGATTGATTTATTTTGGCTGTTTTGGGTTTCACAAGCTGCAGGTTTAGTTGCTCTCTGCTGCTCTCTGGAAAATTCTGGAAAATAGCAATGGAGCAAGGCAAAAAGGCAGCATGAATATTTATTGTGCTAAAACCAATCCCTGGGGAGGTGGGCCCAGAAAATGACTGAGGAACACATACATAGTTTGAGCTTTAGAACAGCAAGTTTCTTCCTGTTCAAGGGATTCCACCTGTCAGGGTGGGGTGGCTTTTGGTTGGGGAGCAGGCCCATTGACTTTAATAGCTGACTTGGTATATTGCATAAAATTTGCAGCAGGCGCTGCATGTCAACAGCCTTATTATTACGTTCGAGGGTCCCTCGAAATGTATAAGCCTTATCAGAAGCAAAAGAGGTCGCATTATAGGACATGCATAGTGGATCTGGAGACAGTCGGTCTTGGTCTTTTGACATGCTAGCCTATCTATTTTATTTGTAAGTATATTACTTGCTTTTATTCATCAATAAATCATGATCATCTGGTGTGCCCTCTCTTTGTTGTTTTGCAGTGCTACAGGGGATACCCATAGTCCCAGGAGGGCTGCAAGGCAGGAGAGCATTGTAACCATTGACTAGAAGAGTGGAGAGCCTATTAGATCCTTAGCACCACACTCAAGTGCAGGCGTGTACTAAGTTTTTCCCCATGTTTTCTGGACCTTGGGTGTCTAGTGGGTCCAGGAGGAGTGAAGCCTCATTAATGTATACCCCGAAATGGCCTTTTGCCTCGTACACACGATCGCGATTTCCAAAGAGAAAAGTGCCATGTGAGTTTTTTGTCGCAAATTCTGACAGTGTGTATGCTCCATCGCACTTTTTTTGCGACATTTCCGACAAGAAAAGATTGAGAGCAGGTTGTCTATTTTCATGACAGGAAAAATTCCTATCGGGAATCGCGATCGTCTGTATGCAATTACAAGCGAAAAAAAACACGCATGCTCAGAATCAAGCAGAAGAGCCGAACTGCCTATCGAACTTTATTGATCTCGGCTTGTCGTATGTGTTGTACGTCACCGCGTTCTTGACGGTCGGAATTTCAGCCAAGATTTGTGTGACCGTGTGTATGCAAGACAATTTTGAGCCGTTTTCCTGCTGAAAAAAAACAAACTTGGTTTTCGTGTCGGAAATCGCGATCGTGTGTACGAGGCATTAGGTCTCATTTTATGTGATCCCGGAATGGCCTTTGGCCAAAGTAAATAGGAATCTAAGTTGCATGGCAAATGGCTATTTGAGTCATTGGCCCACCATCCCCAATTGGCAAAGCCTTCTCTGATTGGAGGAGGTGGAAAGGCATGGTGGTGATGTCATGCTCTTCACCTCGTTCAATCAGAAAATGCTTTGCATTCATTCAGAAAATGGAAACATTCTTTCAAATGGTACCCAAGCCAAGCGGTTAACCTCTGTGTTCAAGATGCAGAAGGCCAGCTGCTTGGCGCGGGACTTGAAAGCTTGTGGAGATCACTGGAGTAGTGGTGTTTACTTCAGTGCTTTCCAGCTTCCAGGGGCATCAGCCAGGTATGGTACATAGTCATACAGGGCTTTTTTCAGCAGGAATGCAGAGGATTGTACCTCCAAAAACCTCCAGCACTGAATGTATGTAATGGCAAGGAGTGCTGGGGTGTGCTAGAGGATCTATTGATGCTGGCTGCTGGTGCTGGGGGATCTATTGTTGTTGGGAGGGATCTATTAGGGTTTATTGTTGCTGGCTGCAGGGAGATATGTTGTTCCTGTCAAGGGTCTATTCTTGCTGAATTGGATCTATTGTTGTGGTGGTCTACTTTTTATTGGGGTTTATTGTTGCTGGCTTCTGAAGGTTCTATTGATGCTGGCTGCTGGGGGGTCTATTGTTGCTGGGTTGGATCTATTATTGGGGTGGGGGCTATTATTGCTGGGGATAATCTATTGTTGCTGAGAGGGATCTACTGTTTATTGTGGTTTATTGTTGCTGGAGGGTTTATTGATGCTGGTTGCTGGGAGATTTTTTGTTCCTGCAGGGGTCTTTGTTGCTGGGTGGGTCTATTGTTGTGGGGGGGGGCTACTGCCTACTGGGGTTTATTGTTGCTGGCTGCTGGAGGGTCTATTAATGCTGACTGCTGGGAGATCTACTATTGCTGGCAGGGGTCTATTGTTGCTGGGTTGAATTTGTTGTTGCGGGGGGGCTATTATTGCTGGGGGTGATCTATTGTTGTGAGGGGTGTGTACTGTCTATAAGGGTTTATTGTTGCTGGCTTCTGGAGGGTCTATTGATGTTGGCTGCTGGGAGATCCATTGTTGCTGGCAAAGGTCTATTGTTGCTTAGTTTGGTCTATTGTTGTGGGGGGGGCGGGGCTAGTGCCTATTGGGGTTTATTGTTGCTGGCTGCTGGAAGGTTTATTGATGCTGACTTCTGGGTGATATACTATTGCTAGCAGAGGTCTATTGTTGCTGGGTTCGGTCTATTGTTGCTGGGGTTTATTGCTGGCTGCAGGAGATATATTTTACTGCTTTTCTTGTTATCATTAACAAATTCCATACAAAATACTTAGCACCACAAAATTATACTTGGTTCTGTATTCAATGAAAGGGGCCAAACTGGGAGGTGGGTAGGAGGTTGAACCAAGGAACGATGTTCGGAGGTGGGTAGGGGGTTGAACCAAGAAACGATGTTCGGAGGTGGGTAGGGGGGTTGAACCAAGGAACGATGTTCGAAGGTGGGTAGGGGGTTGAACCAAGGAACGATGTTCAGAGGTGGGTAGGGTGTTGAACCAAGGAACGATGTTCGGAGGTGGGTAGGGGGTTGAACCAAGGAACGATGTTTGGAGGTAGATAGGGGGTTGAACCAAGAACGATGTTCGGAGGTGGGTAGGTAATTGAACACAGGGATGATGTTCAGAGGTGGGTAGGGTGTTGAACCAAGGAACGATGTTCGGAGGTGGGTAGGGGGTTGAACCAAGGAACGATGTTCGGAGGTGGGTAGGGGGCTGAACCAAGAAACGATGTTCGGAGGTGGGTAGGGGGGTTGAACCAAGGAACGATGTTCGAAGGTGGGTAGGGGGTTGAACCAAGGAACGATGTTCAGAGGTGGGTAGGGTGTTGAACCAAGGAACGATGTTCGGAGGTGGGTAGGGGGTTGAACCAAGGAACGATGTTTGGAGGTAGGTAGGGGGTTGAACCAAGAACGATGTTCGGAGGTGGGTAGGTAATTGAACACAGGGATGATGTTCAGAGGTGGGTAGGGGGTTGAACCAAGGAACGATGTTCGGAGGTGGGTAGGGAGTTGAACCAAGGAACGATGTTCAGAGGTGGATGGGGGTTGAACCAAGGAATGATGTTCGGAGGTGGGTAGGGAATTGAACCCAGGGACTATGTTCGGAGGTGGGTAGGGGGTTGAACCAAGGAACGATGTTCGGAGGTGGCTAGGGGCTTGAACCAAGGAATGATGTTCGTAGGTGGGTAGGGAATTGAACCAAGGAACGATGTTCGGAGGTCGGTAGGGAGTTTAACCAAGGAACGATTTTCGGAGGTGGGTAGGGGGTTGAACCAAGGGACGAAGTTCGGAGGTGGGTAGGGGATTGAACCAAGAAACGATGTTCGGAGGTGGGTAGGGAGTTGAACCAAGGAACGATGTTCGGAGGTGGGTAGGGAGTTGAACTAAGGAACGATGTTCGGAAGTGGGTAAGGGGTTGAACCAAGGAACGATGTTCGGAGGTGGGTAGGGGGTTGAACCAAGGAACGATGTTCGAAGGTGGGTAGGGGGTGGAAACAAGTAGTGAATCCAAAAAAAAAAAAAAAAAAAGCCCCGGGTATATACACAGTTACATTGGTCCAAAACTGGACCAATATTACTTTGTATAAACTACCCATACCTGGAATTCTTCTTTAAGTTCAATCTATCCCAATATAACCCAAAACCCGATCATAATAATTATCTCAATAAAGACTGCACCATGTCTCGAGTTACAAAGCTGTAATTATAATGAAAATGATACACCCCAGAATGCAATGCACGGAACCTTGTGCACCTAAAATATTTTCAGCCCTAATTATTCTGCAGGAAACTATTGATCTGTGATATGTATTTTTTTCATAGAGGATGCGCTCTTTGTCTATCCATGAGCAGGCTAGCGTGTTCCCGATACATACACCAAAATTCCTGTGTTGCCGGCACGCTTTGAAGTTGTACTAGACCGAATTCCGATGTGGACTATTAGACATCCCGACTAACTGTGAAACCGAAAACGAGATGCAGACAGAGTTAAAGATTCCCTGGTGGTTTATTTATGGTAGAAAGTTTTGTGCGCTCCACCTTTTATATCACTGCATTGTTTCCGAGCTCAGCGCTATCACCGAACATATTGTATTATGTGATTGGCACTTGTCAATCATCCCTAATTATTCGGTTTTATGAAGGGACACCACAGTCTCAGCAACCTTGTAAGAGAATAATTAAGTCACACAATACCTTTTCTGTGAACAAAACACAGGTTTATTTATGGAACGAAAACTTTGCACTGAATATATCAGCGCCATCCGTTTACCATTGTTGATTATTTGCTTGTATTTTGACAGTTAAAGCTGAACTCTGGGCATGTATAAAAGACGCAAATAAATGCAGCTCTGTAATCATAAATACATAATTAAAAGTATTTTTTTTAAATGCAAGCAGCATAAGTACCTGAATTTAACCTGATATCAGCCTCTGCCTGTACAGTAAGGCTGGCACGTGAAGAGGCAGCACAAAAAGCTAATCAGCTCATGGGTTGGCAAGGAGCATGCTGATAGGAGCATGCTTCTTGCCAACTCACAGGCAGGGGTGGGTCTAAGATTTAATACCCCGCTGCCTCTGACTGCTGGTCTCATTCAGATTTGGTGATGTCACTACTGTTCTCCTAGCTGGAGGCTCCGCTCTGAGGAAGCAAGACCCTGCCTCTACCAAGATGGCCTCCCCCCCATAGGGTGCAGAACAAGGCATAGTAAGTCATTGATAGGGAAAGATCAGCTACAGGGAAGCCACAGGCAATACTAGTGACTAGTCATTTGCCCTCTACCTGAAATTTTAGGGTATAGCTAACAGAGCTCAGATCTTCTTTAACCTGTTGGCGCCAACAGCACCCAAATATGCAGCCTCTTAGCGGGTGGGCCTTGGCGCAGAGCGACTGCATATTTGCGTGCATTATTGCAAAACCCGCTGTGCAGAGATTTCCAGCCCTGCGTGCTCCCGACACAGTTACCTGCTTGCTTGCGATCGGGAGCTTTCCGATCATGTGACTGCGGTGAGTTTTTAAACCCCACTCCACCTCCCGGCATTTTAAACCCCTTAAAGGGCCAGGAGGCTCTGGGGCAAAGGGGTTAACCTCTTGCTGATTGCATAACACATATACTGTATGCCCAGCCCAGTATGCCCACCTATGCATCTACGGGGTCTGAGGTTCTACGTTGAGAGCATGCTCATTGTGTGCTCACAGCATACTGACCAAGCTATCCATGACAGCTCCTGGTCACTGTTTATGATCAGGTGCCAGTGGGACAGGCTCCAATAACAGAAATTGCATCATTGGGAAGCTGCCTCTGTCACCTGGTATCAACAGCCACTTAATGGGTTTCCGGGAGCTGACAGCAAGGGGTTAAGGGAAACCCAGGAAACCCAAAACAAGTGGGCATTCTGTTATCCAATTTCTAAATAGAGGTCCCAACCTGCAACCACTTGTTACTGACCATTGACTTGTTGACTGACTGCGTTTCTGCTTGATGCCTGCCTGCTATATCAACTACTGGACCCTGGCCTTGCTTCCTCCTGGTGGGGCAATCCTGAGGACCGCAACCTGGTACTAATATGCAGAAAAACCCATCTCCACCACAAGGAGCTCTAATGAAGAACGGTTAGTGCTTATAAGCCCACACTTCAGGTGAGTCTGTGTCATCCACCAGAATGGCATGCTTCTTGTCTTATCCAGCTGGTGGGTGAGAGCCTCTCTACTGCTATAGCTACTGGTCAATGAGCCTGACTCCAGATCGTGACATGGGAAATTCCAATATAAGGGGGGACTTTGATGAGGACTTTGATGTAAGGGGGCTCTGATGTAGGTGGGACTCTCATTTAAAGAGGCTCTGATGAGACACTAAATGTAAGGGGGGAATTTCTTGCTTTGTTTTAATTAAGACTTTTTTTTCTGTTGTTCTAAATCATATCATGCTGATTTCATTAAAAACTCCAAGTAAAACATATTCATTACCGTATATACTCGAGTATAAGCCGAGTTTTTCAGCACTTTTTTTGTGCTGAAAATGCCCCCCTCGGCTTATACTCGAGTCACCTTTTTGCGCCTGATCTCCCAGACTTTGGGGACCCGGTACCGGCCGGTCGTAGGTCCCCTGGACCCCAAACTTGGCACACACTTAGCCCCTTCCATAGACTCCAATGTTAAACGGTCATTTCTCCGGTGACTTGCAGAATTGAGCGATAGCAATTTGTGGGGAAATTCGTCATCAAACACTGAAAGTAATGACAGCGCCAATTCTGCAACTGAGCAAATTTCAGTGTTTTTGATTTGATTACATTAGTGAATCATTTTTATTATTATTATATTATTATTTGTTATAATTATTTATAGTTTCTTATTATATTATAATTTATGATTTAGTGTTTCAAACTTTATCATACCCGGGATGTCTACTAGACTCTTGTTTGGACAGATTTAAGTAAGTAATTACTAAAAATTGCAGGCCTACAATACATAACACCAAATTTCCATGCAAAATAACTGTACCGCTTTTGGTACTTACCGTATATACTCGAGTATAAGCCGAGTTTTTCAGCACATTTTTTTGTGCTGAAAATGCCCCCCTCGGCTTATACTCGAGTCACCTTTTTGCGCCTGATCTCCCAGACTTTGGGGACCCGGTACCGGCCGGTCGTAGGTCCCCTGGACCCCAAACTTGGCACACACTTAGCCCCTTCCATAGACTCCAATGTTAAACGGTCATTTCTCCGGTGACTTGCAGAATTGAGCGATAGCAATTTGTGGGGAAATTCGTCATCAAACACTGAAAGTAATGACAGCGCCAATTCTGCAACTGAGCAAATTTCAGTGTTTTTGATTTGATTACATTAGTGAATCATTTTTATTATTATTATATTATTATTTGTTATAATTATTTATAGTTTCTTATTATATTATAATTTATGATTTAGTGTTTCAAACTTTATCATACCCGGGATGTCTACTAGACTCTTGTTTGGACAGATTTAAGTAAGTAATTACTAAAAATTGCAGGCCTACAATACATAACACCAAATTTCCATGCAAAATAACTGTACCGCTTTTGGTACTTACCGTATATACTCGAGTATAAGCCGAGTTTTTCAGCACATTTTTTTGTGCTGAAAATGCCCCCCTCGGCTTATACTCGAGTCACCTTTTTGCGCCTGATCTCCCGGACTTTGGGGACCCAGGACCGGCCGGTCATAGGTCCCCTGGACCCCAAGCTTGGCACACACGTAGCCCCATTTTTCCTCTACAAGTGTGCAAAGTTTGCTGTCCGGGGAACCTACGGCCGGGGAGCACCGATTTTTCAAACCCGGGCACCCCTTCCATAGACTCCAATGTTAAACGGTAATTTCTCCGGTGACTTTGGGGACCCGGTACCGGCCGGTCGTAGGTCCCCTGGACCTGGAACTTGGCACGTGTAGCCCCATTTCTTCTCTATAAGTGTGCAAAGTTTTTTGTCTGGGGGACCTATGGCCGGGGAGCACTGATTTTTCAAAGCCGGGCACCCCTTCCATAGACTCCAATGTTAAACCTCAGTCTAGTCATGGGTACAGTGAGGCATGGGCACAGTGAGGCATGCACATGGACACAGTGAGGCATGGGCACAGTGAGGCATGGGCACAGTGAGGCATGCACATGGACACAGTGAGGCATGGACACAGTGAGGCAAAGCGAGGCACAGTGAGGCATACAGATGGACACCCTAGGCTTATACTCGAGTCAATAAGTTTCCCCAGTTTTTTGTGGTAAAATTGGGTGCCTCGGCTTATATTTGGGTCGGCTTATACTTGAGTATATACGGTAATTTAAATATGCTTCATTTATTTATAAAACTGATATTTTTTGGCCTTTTGAATATTTGTAAAATATACAATGTGGCCCCCATAGTGAAAAGTTTGGACCCTGGATCTAAAGGACAAGGATTCTAACCTACAAGGATCATATACTTGAGACCAGAAGAGCTTTTAGATGTTTATCTGGGCACTGGCTGTATGGCCAATTGGCCATGTTGGAGAATACCAGCTCTTGTTGGACGTCTTCTTTTAGGAGATCACAGATCTGTTTTTATTATTATCTCAGTCCGTAGAGTGTTATTTTATTAGTAAGTTTTCATATCAAATTAACGTTTTTTTTTTCCCACTTGCTGCCAGGAATGCGCCGAATGTTTTGACAAGAAAGGACGGTCAGATTACAAAATCAGAGCCAAATTCAGCTGGAAGACAAGGCATTAATTTTTATATAAAGTACATATATACAGTCTCCTCCACCCCCTTCATCATGCCTGTTTTATTTTCTTTAGATGAAACATGTATAGACAAGCAAATTAGTCGAGTGCACTAAATCAAAGTGGCAGCGCGGTTCCAAATGCGTGTGGCTTAAAGACTAAATAGCACAAGAGAAAAACAAAAAACAAAAAAAACAAATGATACTGTAGCGCATTAAGCCAGGATCGGAGGATGGGGTGCCATCTGTTATTAGCAGCCACAGTACATATTAGGCTTGACAGAGGAAAATCAAATATTATATGCACTTATGGAATAAGGAAACCACAGTGTATGAGAGGTTTGTCTTTGTCTTGGAAAGGAAGAGAAGAAGACGGTGAGGACTGGGGCAACATGGTGAAAAGATAGCTTCAGTGTAGCAAATGGTATATTAGAGGGACAAGGGCAACATGTTGTGACAAAGGTGACAAGATGCCTTCACTGTAATAAGGGAGATATTGGAGGAACATGGACAACATAGTGCCAACTGCCAAGATAGCTTTAATGTAGTCAGGAACATGGACAACATGGTGAAAAGATGGCTTCAATTTTGTAGGTGAGATTAGAGGGACACGGGTAGCACAGTGACAAGATGGCTTCATCGTACTAAGGAAGATTTTAGAGGGACACAGGCAACATAGTGATAAGATGGCTTAAAATGTAGTGGGAGAAATATTAGGGGGGCATGGGCAACATAGTGCCAAGATGGCTTCAATGTTGTAAGTAAGATATTAGAGGGACATGGGCAACATAGTACAAAGATGGCTTCAATTTAGTAATTAAGACATTAAAGAGACATGTGCAACATAGTGCCAAGATGACTTCAATGTGGTCAAGAAGATATTAGAGAGACCTGTGCAACATGGTGACAAGATAGCTTCAATGTAGTAAGTGAGATACTAGCGAGACACGGCCAACATAGTGACAACAAGATGGCTTCAATGTACGTAGAAAGTGAGATATTAGAGGGACACGGGCAACTTAGTGATAAGATGGCTTTGATGTGGTATTGGGAGATATTAGAGGGACACAGTCAACATAATGACAAAATGGCTTAAATGTATTCAGGAAGATACTAGAGGGACACGGGCAACACAGTGACAAGATGGCTTCAATGTTTTTACAAAGATACTAGAGGGACACGGGTAGGGATGGGCCCGGTGCTCGATTCGAACCCATGTTCGAATCGAGCATCGGGCGTTCGCTCGCTCGTCGAGCCCAGAACTATTTGGGCCGTTCGCATCACATTCGTGTGATGCGAGCGGCCCCGCAATGCATTGCGGCCGGCGCGGCCGGCGCAGTGCATTGCTGGCTGATGATTGGCCAAGCATGCACTGTGACCCCGCATGCTTGGCCAATCACAGCGCCCGAAACTCGGAGAGCAATAATTGGCTACAGGCAGGACGCCTGTAGCCAATTACAGCTCAGGGGCTTTAGTACACGCCCCACCATTTAAAAGGCCGCCACGCCATCGGCTCCGGTCACATGAGTTCCGGCTTTAGGAGAGATTAGTCTGCTGATTCTGTCTTTGCTTGATACTGAAAGATTTGCTCTTCTTTGCTAAACCATTGGCTATTTCTTTGCTAAACCATTGCTACCTAAGTCATTGATCGTTCATTGCTGCTGATTGCACAGTTAGCGTGTTATTAGCTGCTGCTGGGGATTAGTCTGGTGCGTGCTTACTGTTAGTACAGTATTGCAGTAGTACCAACCGCAGTGCTGTTAGCACAGCATTGCACCCCAACAGCACCCATAGGACTTCTAGTGTGTTAGTGGCAGCAAACAGAGCTCCTATATTTTCATCTCAGCAGCACCCATAGGACTTCTAGTGTGTTAGTGGCAGCAAACAGAGCTCCTATATTTTCTTCTCAGCAGCACCCATAGGACTTCTAGTGTGTTAGTGGCAGCAAACAGAGCTCCTATATTTTCTTCTCAGCAGCACCCATAGGACTTCTAGTGTGTTAGTGGCAGCAAACAGAGCTCCTATATTTTCATCTCAGCAGCACCCATAGGACTTCTAGTGTGTTAGTGGCAGCAAACAGAGCTCCTATATTTTCTTCTCAGCAGCACCCATAGGACTTCTAGTGTGTTAGTGGCATCACACAGAGCTCCTATATTTTCTTCTCAGCAGCACCCATAGGACTTCTAGTGTGTTAGTGGCAGCAAACAGAGCTCCTATATTTTCTTCTCAGCAGCACCCATAGGACTTCTAGTGTGTTAGTGGCAGCAAACAGAGCTCCTATATTTTCTTCTCAGCAGCACCCATAGGACTTCTAGTGTGTTAGTGGCAGCAAACAGAGCTCCTATATTTTCTTCTCAGCAGCACCCATAGGACTTCTAGTGTGTTAGTGGCATCACACAGAGCTCCTATATTTTCTTCTCAGCAGCACCCATAGGACTTCTAGTGTGTTAGTGGCAGCAAACAGAGCTCCTATATTTTCTTCTCAGCAGCACCCATAGGACTTCTAATGTGTTAGTGGCAGCAAACAGAGCTCCTATATTTTCTTCTCAGCAGCACCCATAGGACTTCTAGTGTGTTAGTGGCATCACACAGAGCTCCTATATTTTCTTCTCAGCAGCACCCATAGGACTTCTAATGTGTTAGTGGCATCACACAGAGTTCCTATATTTTCATCTCAGCAGCACCCATAGGACTTCTAGTGTGTTAGTGGCATCACACAGAGCTCCTATATTTTCTTCTCAGCAGCACCCATAGGACTTCTAGTGTGTTAGTGGCAGCAAACAGAGCTCCTATATTTTCTTCTCAGCAGCACCCATAGGACTTCTAGTGTGTTAGTGGCATCACACAGAGCTCCTATATTTTCTTCTCAGCAGCACCCATAGGACTTCTAGTGTGTTAGTGGCAGCAAACAGAGCTCCTATATTTTCTTCTCAGCAGCACCCATAGGACTTCTAGTGTGTTAGTGGCAGCAAACAGAGCTCCTATATTTTCTTCTCAGCAGCACCCATAGGACTTCTAGTGTGTTAGTGGCATCACACAGAGCTCCTATATTTTCTTCTCAGCAGCACCCATAGGACTTGTAGTGTGTTAGTGGCAGCAAACAGAGCTCCTATATTTTCTTGTCAGCAGCACACATAGTACCTATAGTGTGTTAGTGTCAGCACCCATAGGACCTACAGTGTGTTGTGAGCACACATAGGAGTTCTATTTTTTATACTATATACACTACCGACTACAATGGCTGGAAGACCGCCAAGGAGAGGCAGAGCGTGCCGAGGCAAGAACACAGGGCAGGCAGGCTCTGTTTCTAGAGACAACAGTGCTGGCCGTGGACGTGGTCGTGCATCGTCATCAGCACGTGGCCATGGGACACGCTTGTCTTTGTTTTCGGCAGCTGGACATGTGGAGCCGCATCATGCCGAAGGCTTGGTAGAATGGATGACCAAGCCCTCCTCATCCTCCTCATCCTCTCTCACCCAGGCTCAGGGTACTGGCAGAGCAGCTGCCAACGCGTACTCAATGGCATCATCAGCCACCCCTTCCCTAGACCCACCATGTCCTCCTGAGGAGTCCCCCGAACTGTTTGAGCACAGTGTTGGGTACATGCTCCAGGAGGATGCCCAACGATTCGAAGGCTCGGATGATGATACCCAGCTTGAGGAAGTCAGTAGTGTGCGCGCAGAGAGAGGGGATGCTGAAGGACAGCAATCTGGCAGTAGTGTTCCACCAGCTGCAGCTTACTGCCAGGTTTGCTCTAGTGGTGAAGAGGGAGGGGATGATGAGGTCACTGACTCCACGTGGGTGCCTGAAGGGAGAGAGGAGGAGAAGGAGGAGGATGCAGCGTCACATGTCCAACGAGGCAGGATGCCCCCTGGAGGCCAGCTAGAGGCCAGCACAGCAACTGTACCACACCGCAGAGCTCCGCCTGTGCAGGGCGCTGCCTCTGCACGTTATCACAAAAGTTCTTTGGTGTGGGCCTTTTTTGAGACGAGTGCATCAGATCGCACCACTGCTATTTGCAATATTTGTCTCAAGCGTATCTCGCGTGGCCAAAACATCAGCCGCTTGGGCACCACAAGCATGAGCAGACATATGTCGACCTGCCATGCAGCTCGTTGGCAAGCACACATAAAAGACCCACACCAAAGAACAAAGCGGACCTCTCCTTGCTCCTCATCAGCTGGGATCTCCATCCCCACTATATCTTCAGTCCTCTCTGAAAGCTGCTCTGAGAGGACTGAAGGTGTAGAATTAGGTGTGTCACAACCAAGTACTTGCAGTACACCGACGTCCGATTGTAGCAGGCAAATTTCCCTGCCCCAGCTGCTGGACCGTCAAAAGAAGTATACTCCCAGCCATCCACATGCCCAGCGGTTGAATGCTAGCTTGGCTAAATTGCTAGCACTTCAACTGCTGCCTTTTCAGTTGATAGACTCGGCCCCCTTCCGTGAGTTTGTTCAAAGTGCGGTTCCTCAGTGGCAGGTTCCCAAACGCCACTTTTTCTCACGGAAGGCGATTCCGTCTCTCTACTGGCATGTGGAAGGCAATGTCCATGCCTCGCTGGACAGGGCGGTCAGCGGTAAGGTGCATATTACCGCTGACTCATGGTCCAGCAGGCATGGACAGGGACGTTATCTTTCTTTCACGGCCCATTGGGTCACTCTATTGGCAGCTGGGAGGGATGCAGGACAAGGTGCAGTAGTGTTGGAGGTTGTTCCGCCACCACGCCTCCAAAATGCTACTACTGGTTGTGACACACCTCTCTCCTCCACCCCCTCCTCTTCTTCTTCCTCCATGTCCTCTTCGAGTGCTCTGTCCTCGGAACCAGCGGTGCTCCGTAGGCGTACAAGGGGCTACGCGAGTACGCAGGCAAAAAGATGCCATGCCGTGCTTGCGCTGGTGTGTTTGGGGGACAGGAGCCACACTGGGCCAGAGGTTCTGGCAGCTCTGCAGGGGCAGGCCGAGAGGTGGTTGACGCCACGCCAGCTTAAGCCAGGAATGGTCGTTTCTGATAATGGCACCAACCTCCTCTCCGCCCTGCGACAGGGGCAGCTCACCCATGTGCCCTGTATGGCTCACGTCCTCAACCTGGTGGTGCAGCGGTTCTTGGGCAGGTTCCCAGGCTTACAGGATGTCCTGAGGCAGGCCAGGAAAGTCTGTGTGCATTTCCGCCGATCTTATAATGCCAGTGCTCGGCTGACTGAGCTGCAAAAGGAGCTGAACCTGCCCAAGAACCGCCTAATATGTGACATGCCCACCAGGTGGAACTCAACGTTGGCCATGCTGCAGCGACTGCACACGCAGCAGAGGGCCATCAATGAGTACCTTTGCGACTACGGCACCAGGACAGGGTCAGGGGAGCTTGGCTTTTTTTCCCCACGCCAGTGGAGCATGATCAGGGATGCATGCACTGTCCTCTCACCATTTGAGGAGGCCACGAGGATGGTGAGCAGTGACAGTGCATGCATCAGTGACACTGTACCTCTTGTCCACCTGTTGGAGCATACGCTGCGTGGGATAATGGACAGGGCACTTGAGGCAGAACAGAGGCAGGAAGAGGAGGACTTCCTTGTCTCTCAAGGCCCCCTTTATCCAGACAATGTTCCTTCTGTCCCACCCATCACACAGGAAGAGGAGGAGGAGGAGGAGGAGGAGGAGGATTGTGTGAGCATGGAGGTGGAGCCTGGCACTCAGCATCAGCAGCAGCAGTCTTTTAGGGATGATGTACAGTCCCAACAAACCAGTGGACTTGTACGTGGCTGGGAGGAGGTGGCTGGCGATCATGTCATCCTCAGTGACCCAGAAGACTCCGGACCGAATGCCTCAGCTAACCTACGCTGCATGGCCTCCCTGATCCTGCAAAGCCTGCGGAAGGATCCTCGTGTTCTTCGGATCAAGGAGAGGGACCATTACTGGCTGGCCACTCTCCTTGATCCACGGTACAAGGGTAAGGTTGCGGACCTTATCTTGCCGTCGCAGAGGGAGCAGAGGATGAGACATCTCAGGGAGGCCTTGCAGAAAGGTCTGTGCAACGCGTTCCCAGAAACTGGGAGGTTACAAACTCCTGGTCCTGGACGACGAGTTGCTGAGGCTTCGGTCAGTAGCAGAAGGAGCGGTGGGGAAGGTGGACGTCTGACCGATGCGTTCAGACAATTTTTTAGTCCGCAGCCCCAAGGTATGATCGGTTCCAGCAACCATCGCCAGCGTCTGATATACATGGTGCAGGAATACCTAGGGGCAAGGTCAGACTTGGACACCTTTCCCACCGAAAATCCTCTGGCTTACTGGGTCCTGAGGATGGATCACTGGCCAGAGCTTGCACAGTATGCAATTGAGCTACTGGCCTGTCCTGCATCCAGCGTTCTTTCCGAACGCACATTCAGTGCTGCTGGAGGATTTGTCACCGATCATAGGGTGCGCCTGTCCACCGACTCGGTTGATCGACTGACCTTCATAAAAATGAATCAGTCTTGGATCACCACCAGCTACCAGACACCTGAAGCGGATATAACGGAATAATTTATAATGTCACATCCCTTCAAGACTGCCTATGCTGATGCTGAGTGACTGTCCTGTTATGTTCACTGACTATCCTCTTCCTCCTCCTCAATGATCCATGCCACCACACCAGTGCCTAAGGCACAATTTTTCAGCCCCTGTATAACAGGGGCGTGTAATTACAATTTTTTAAAAAGATGCTTCGCAACAGGTGTGACTGCTGTGCTCAGAGTACAGTATCTGTGAGGGGTTGCAGTGTTGTGGCACCAGCACCAGTGCCTAAGGCACAATTTTTCAGCCCCTGTTGGGGCGTGTAATTACAATTTTTAGGCAATGCTTTGCAACAGGTCTCATTGCTGTGCTCAGAGTACAGTATCTGTGAGGGGTTGCAGTGTTGTGGCACCAGCACCAGTGCCTAAGGCACAATTTTTCAGCCCCTGTATAACAGGGGCGTGTAATTACAATTTTTTAAAAAGATGCTTCGCAACAGGTGTGACTGCTGTGCTCCAAGTACAGTATCTGTGAGGGGTTGCAGTGTTGTGGCACCAGCACCAATGCCTAAGGCACAATTTTTCAGCCCCTGTTTAACAGGGGTGTGTAATTACAAATCTTGATCTAATAGTTCACAGCAGGGCCCATTCCTGCGCCCACCAAGAGTAACTATGAGGGCCTACAGTCTTGTGGCAACACCGTCCACCACCACCACCAAAGGCCCAATTTTTCTGCCCTGTTCAACAGGTGCATGCAATTACAAATCTTGATCTAATAACTCACAGCAGGGCCCATTCCTGCACCCACCAAGAGTAACTGTGAGGGCTTACAGTCTTGTGGCAACACTGTCCACCACCACCACCACCACCACCAAAGGCCCAATTTTTCTGCCCGGTTCAACAGGTGCATGCAAGTACAAATCTTGATCTATTAACTCACAGCAGGGCCCATTCCTGTGCCCACCAGTCTTGTGGCTACACCAACATCTAATAGGGCAAATTTCTGCAGAGTATATACGGCAGGCCCCTACTTTCAAACATCCAACTTACAAACGACTCCTACTTGCAAACGGCAAGAGAAAACAGGAAGTGAGAGGAAATCTACCCCTAGGAAGGAAAATTCTATCCTGTTAGATTTAATTTGGGAAAAAGGTATCTCCTCTCTACTGATGCTTTATCACCAATCCTTGTTTCAATTAAAACCCCACTTTTCCAAAAACATTTGTCATTGGGACGGAAAGTGAGGTGACATGTTCTGAACAGATGTGCAAAGACAGCAAATGTTACAGGGGTGATAACCCCTCCCTATGTTCTCCAAAAAGCTTAAAAATTGATTTTTTTGGGATGTAGCTACACTTCATAATGTACCTGTTCAGATTCTACTTAAGAACAAACCTACAGTCCATGTCTTGTTTGCACCACCTATATACTGCTGTTCAGAGTATATAGGGTTGTAGGTATAGGGTTTTATTTTGGGTGCGGGGTCCCCCTTAGTATCCATACAAGACCCAAAGGGGCTGGGGTGGGGGGGGGGGGTGATGGGGTAGCCATGCCATTTTTCTCAAGGATTTTCAGCCATATGGCGGCCAGGACAAGACATGACATTAAAGCCGCAAGTGGTTTTAAATGGCTTCTTTTTTTCCTTTACAAATGTCATTTTGTGCAAGGACAGTTCTAAACACGGGAAACACATGCCACTTCACAGGCATACTTTAGACACCCCCCAGGTACCATATTTAAAGGAAAATTTCACTTTTTTTTTTTTCACTTTATGCATCATTAAAATGACTGCTCCCGAAAAAACTTTAGTTTTTAAAATTTCTTTTTGCATTGATATATGTCCCCTGGGGCAGGACCCGGGTCCCCAAACCTGTTTTATGACATTAACATGCATATTGGCCGTTGTAATTAGCAATTTTGATTTCGAACGTTCGCGTCCATTATAACGAATAGGGTTCGAAAATTCGCGCGAACTTTCGGTCCGTTCGAAGGTTCTGGTGCGAACCGAACCCGGGGGTGTTCGGCTCATCCCTAGACACGGGCAACATGGTGACAAGATGGCTTTAATGCAGTCAGGAAGATACTAAAAGGACACTGGCAACATGGGGACAAGATAGCTTCAATATAGTAAGTGAGATACTAGCGAGACACGGGCAACATGCATAGTGACAACAAGATGGCTTCAATATACATAGAAAGTGAGATATTAGAGGGACACAGGCAACACAGTGACAAGATGGCTTAAATGTATTTACAAAGATACTAGAGGGACACGGGCAACATGGTGACAAGATGGCTTTAATGCAATCAGGAAGATACTAGAGGGACTTGGGCAACATAGTGACAAGATGGCTTCAATGTGTTTAGGAAGATACTAGAGGGACACAGGCAGCATGGTGAAAAGATGGCTTCAATGCAGTCAGGAAGATACTAGAAGGACACTGGCAACATGGTGACAAGATAGCTTCAAAGTAGACAGGAAGATATCAGAGGGACACAGGCAACATAATGACAAGATGGCTTAATTTTAGTAAGTGAGATTCTAGAGGGACACGGGCAACATAATGGCAAGATGGCTTCGTTGTACGAAGGATGATATTAGAGCAGGGTTTCTCAACCAGGGTTACATAGAACTCTAGGGCTCGTCCAGAGGTTGCTAGGGATTTTCTTGAGCAGTGAGCAAATTTGGCCTCTTGGATAAGCTCCCACCGACATCAAATAACCTTTTAGCTATCTGTAAGGGGGTTATTCATCCCAATGTCCACAAGTGTGAGGAGCATTCTTCCCACTGACCATCCCACTAATGTACCATGAGCTGTAGATGTAGTAATTTTTGTCAGGGGTTCCCTGGGACCAGAAAGTTATTTCAAGGTTTCTTCTGTGTTGAAAAGTTTGAGAAGGATGTATTACAGCAGGGGTCAGGAACCTTTTTGGCTTAGAGAGCCATGAACGCCACATATTTTAAAATGTAATTCCGTGAGAGACATACAATATGTTTAAAACTAAATACAAGTAAATGTGTGCATTTTATGTAAGACTGTAATATCCACATCTCCCCCACTGTAATATCCACATCTCCCCCACTGTAATATCCACATCTCCCCCACTGTAATATCCACATCTCCCCCCACTGTAATGTCCACATCTCCCCCCACTGTAATGTCCACATCTCCCCCCCACTGTAATATCCACATCTCCCCCCCACTGTAATGTCCACATCTCCCCCCACTGTAATATCCACATCTCCCCCACTGTAATATCCACATCTCCCCCACTGTAATATCCACATCTCCCCACTGTAATATCCACATCTCCCCCCACTGTAATGTCCACATCTCCCCCCACTGTAATGTCCACATCTCCCCCCCACTGTAATGTCCACATCTCCCCCCCACTGTAATGTCCACATCTCCCCCACTGTAATATCCACATCTCCCCCACTGTAATATCCACATCTCCCCCCACTGTAATATCCACATCTCCCCCCACTGTAATATCCACATCTCCCCACATCTCCCACACTGTAATATCCACATCTCCCCCACTGTAATATCCACATCTCCCCCACTGTAATATCCACATCTCCCCCCACTGTAATGTCCACATCTCCCCCCACTGTAATGTCCACATCTCCCCCCCACTGTAATGTCCACATCTCCCCCCCCACTGTAATGTCCACATCTCCCCCACTGTAATATCCACATCTCCCCCCACTGTAATATCCACATCTCCCCCCACTGTAATGTCCACATCTCCCCCCCACTGTAATGTCCACATCTCCCCCCCACTGTAATGTCCACATCTCCCCCCCACTGTAATATCCACATCTCCCCCCACTGTAATATCCACATCTCCCCCCACTGTAATATCCACATCTCCCCCCACTGTAATATCCACATCTCCCCACATCTCCCACACTGTAATATCCACATCTCCCCCACTGTAATATCCACATCTCCCCCACTGTAATATCCACATCTCCCCCCACTGTAATGTCCACATCTCCCCCCACTGTAATGTCCACATCTCCCCCCACTGTAATGTCCACATCTCCCCCCCACTGTAATGTCCACATCTCCCCCCCCACTGTAATGTCCACATCTCCCCCCCACTGTAATGTCCACATCTCCCCCCCTGTAATATCCACATCTCCCCCACTGTAATATCCACATCTCCCCCCACTGTAATGTCCACATCTCCCCCCACTGTAATGTCCACATCTCCCCCCCACTGTAATGTCCACATCTCCCCCCCACTGTAATGTCCACATCTCCCCCACTGTAATATCCACATCTCCCCCACTGTAATATCCACATCTCCCCCCACTGTAATATCCACATCTCCCCCCACTGTAATATCCACATCTCCCCCCACTGTAATATCCACATCTCCCCCCACTGTAATATCCACATCTCCCCCCACTGTAATGTTCACATCTCCCTCACAGTAATATCCACATCTCCCCACATCTCCCACACTGTAATATCCACATCTCCCCCACTGTAATATCCACATCTCCCCCACTGTAATATCCACATCTCCCCCCACTGTAATGTCCACATCTCCCCCCACTGTAATGTCCACATCTCCCCCCCACTGTAATGTCCACATCTCCCCCCCACTGTAATGTCCACATCTCCCCCCCACTGTAATGTCCACATCTCCCCCACTGTAATATCCACATCTCCCCCCACTGTAATATCCACATCTCCCCCCACTGTAATATCCACATCTCCCCCCACTGTAATATCCACATCTCCCCCCACTGTAATATCCACATCTCCCCCCACTGTAATGTTCACATCTCCCTCACTGTAATATCCACATCTCCCCACATCTCCCACACTGTAATATCCACATCTCCCCCCACTGTAATATCCACATCTCCCCCCACTGTAATATCCACATCTCCCCCCACTGTAATGTTCACATCTCCCTCACTGTAATATCCACATCTCCCCACATCTCCCACACTGTAATATCCACATCTCCCCCACTGTAATGTCCACATCTCCCCCACTGTAATATCCACATCTCCCCCCACTGTAATGGCCACATCTCCCCCACTGTAATGTCCACATCTCCCCCACTGTAATGTCCACATCTCCCCCACTGTAATATCCACATCTCCCCCACTGTAATATCCACATCTCCCCCACTGTAATATCCACATCTCCCCCACTGTAATATCCACATCTCCCCCACTGTAATATCCACATCTCCCCCCACTGTAATATCCACATCTCCCCCACTGTAATGCTCACATCTCCCTCACTGTAATATCCACATCTCACCACATCTCCCCCACTGTAATGTCCACATCTCCCCCACTGTAATGTCCACATCTCCCCCACTGTAATGTCCACATCTCCCCCCACTGTAATATCCACATCTCCCCCCACTGTAATATCCACATCTCCCCCCACTGTAATATCCACATCTCCCCCCACTGTAATGCTCACATCTCCCTCACTGTAATATCCACATCTCCCCACATCTCCCCCCACTGTAATATCCACATCTCCCCCCACTGTAATATCCACATCTCCCCCCCACTGTAATGCTCACATCTCCCTCACTGTAATGCTCACATCTCCCTCACTGTAATGCTCACATCTCCCTCACTGTAATGCTCACATCTCCCTCACTGTAATGCTCACATCTCCCTCACTGTAATATCTACATCTCCCCCACTGTAATATCCACATCTCCCTCACTGTAATATCCACATCTCCCTCACTGTAATATCCACATCTCCCCCACTGTAATGTCCACATCTCCCCCACTGTAATGTCCACATCTCCCCCACTGTAATATCCACATCTCCCCCCACTGTAATATCCACATCTCCCCCCACTGTAATATCCACATCTCCCCCCACTGTAATGCTCACATCTCCCTCACTGTAATATCCACATCTCCCCACATCTCCCCCCACTGTAATATCCACATCTCCCCCCACTGTAATGCTCACATCTCCCTCACTGTAATATCCACATCTCCCCACATCTCCCCCACTGTAATGTCCACATCTCCCCCACTGTAATGTCCACATCTCCCCCACTGTAATGTCCACATCTCCCCCCACTGTAATGTCCACATCTCCCCCCACTGTAATATCCACATCTCCCCCACTGTAATATCCACATCTCCCCCCACTGTAATGCTCACATCTCCCTCACTGTAATATCCACATCTCCCCACATCTCCCCCACTGTAATATCCACATCTCCCCCACTGTAATATCCACATCTCCCCCCACTGTAATATCCACATCTCCCCCCACTGTAATGCTCACATCTCCCTCACTGTAATGCTCACATCTCCCTCACTGTAATGCTCACATCTCCCTCACTGTAATGCTCACATCTCCCTCACTGTAATATCTACATCTCCCCCACTGTAATATCCACATCTCCCTCACTGTAATATCCACATCTCCCCCCACTGTAATGCCCACATCTCCCTCACTGTAATATCCACATCTCCCCTACAATTGTCTGCTTGCCTACCACTACAAGCAGGCAGATCCAGTTGAGGCAGGTGATGATGACGTCAGCGCACCACTCATCTAGGGCGCCGCCGGGTGTACCAAGATGGCCGCTGCTCCGGAGCTAGGCCGAAGCCGCGGCCTTTCCTATGGGCTCAATCCGCGGATCGGCACACCACGTGATCCGCGGATTGAGAGGCGAGAGCCAGATGTAGCCATCAAAAGAGCCACATCTGGCTCGCGAGTCATATGTTCCCGACCCCTGTATTAGGGGGACACGGACAACATAATGACAAGTTGGCTTCAGTGTAGTAAGTGACAAATTGAAGGAATTGTATTCTGGTAACTTTATGTAGTAATCATATAGAAAACAGCACTCAGATATCTTGAAGCATCCTGCACATAAACACAATAAATAAAACTTTTATGATGCTACTCATAAATAAATGCCTATGTGTAACACCCGTTCAATGAAGATCAGATAGCAGATTGTATCCACCACCAGTATAAGTATAAGTGTTTCAATTTCTAAAGTGATATGCTGAGACCTTTTCCTTGGTGTAACTCTTCAGGGGCCAAAAGAAATACGTCATCACACATTAGGCGTCTATGCCGAGAGGAAGCCTGGGGCAAGCCTTGTGAGTCGGGGGAATATAGAATCGCTGTTATACATAGTGCTCAGTGCACTACAAGCTTATAGTTGGTCCTAATATACAATTTTTTAGTAAAAAAAAATTGCACTGTAAGATTTCCCATCTTGTGTTTTAGGCCGGTTTCACACTGGGGCGGTGGGGGCGGTGGCGGTATAGCGCCGCTATTTTTAGCGGCGCTATACCGTCGCGATTGCAGAGGTATTCGGCCGCTAGCGGTGCGGTTTTAACCCCTGCTAGCGGCTGAAAAAGGGTCAATACCACCCGCAAACCGCGGCTACAGCCGCGGTTTGCGGGCGGTATTACCGCGGTATCCCATTCATTTCAATAGGAAGGAGCGGTGGAGGAGCGGTAAACACACCGCTCCTCTCACCGCTTCAAAGATGCGGCTAGCAGGACTTTTTTTTAAGTCCTGTTAGCGCACCGCTCCAGTGTGAAAGCCCTCTGGGTTTTCACATTGGAGAGAAAGGAGCCGCTGTTTAGGCTCGGTTTGCAGGCGCTATTTTTAGCAAAATAGCGCCTGCAAACCGCCCCAGTGTGAAAGGGGCCTTAGTGAATAGTTCACCTTGAATGCAGTTGTTGCTGGAAGCACAAAGAGGCGGAAGAGTTAGTGCCGGTTCACACTACCGCGACTTGGGATCCGACTTTTGTCGCCCCAAGTTGCGCAACATGAGAAATTACATGTTAGTCAATGAGAGCCGTCTTAATGTACACTACTGAAGTCGCTCCGACTTCAGAAAAGGTTCCTGTACTACTTCAAGGCGACTTCTAGGCGACTTGTACCCATTGATTTCAACGGAAGTTGCCTCCAAGTCGGATCCCCCGTCTTAACTAAAGCAACTTTCCAGGAAGTGAAAATAGTTTTCTAAGGCAAACCCCTCCCTCCCACAGAGCAGATTATTATGTAATTGGCCACTGCAAAGTCACCTGTCCTGGAGGCGACTTGAAGTCGCGTTGTAAGTCGCTCCAAGTAGCGCTGAAGTCGCACTCAAGTCGTCTCCAAGTTGCCTTGTAAAGTCACGCTGGAAGTCGTGTTGCCCCTGTGTGAACCGGCACTAACAGCAACTCGTTTTGGAGGATATTTCCCACTCCGTTGGGTATTGACGAGTGTTTTTTTAACTTTTTCTGTCAAAGCTGAACTTCAGGAATAAAAACGGTTTTTGGACGTTTGCTATTTAAAACTAAAACAGGTCGAACGATGGATGTCCCATGTGTGGATGCTGCTGCATTAGGTAAAGCTCTTAGCTTCCAGGGCTGAGACTGACAGTTCCAGCTCTAGTACAGTGATGATCGCTTGCTCTACACCATTTCCCACTACAAAATGTCGTGTGCTCTTTTATAGCAATACAAGGTGTTTTGTGAATGGACGGAGGTAGATTGTGACTTTCATTGACCCCTCTGTCAGGGCGGCAACAGAAAAATACATGTCAATACAAAGAACAAGGGTGCATCTCTTTTATTACGTGGGCACACTAATAAATAAAGAGCAATGGAATTGGAGGGGGGCCGCACGCCATTTTAATTTTGTTTTTCTTGCTTGTTTACATTCCACTGTCAGTGGGGAGTGAGTCATGGTTGCTAAGGACGTGGCAGCTGCCCACTCCTTAACAACCAGCTATTTTTCACAATGAATTTGAATCATTCCGATACAAACAAATATATGAAACGATTGCTGAAGATACTGAATTAATCCTGAAAACCAATCTGTTCAACATATCGAATATGATGAAATAAAATTCTTCAATCAATGAATGAAACTAAAACTTTGGCTGTGCACATGTCTATTGGCCATACAAGCTTCGATTTTTTTTTTTATCCAAATGCTTGAATCTCCAAAAAATGGAATAGCCATGGATAATATTGTATTAACCACTTGCCGACCGGCTCACGGCGATACACGTCGGCAGAATGGCATGGCTGGGCAGATTAACGTGTGTATATATACGTTGCCCTTTAAGACGCGGCATTGGGGGCGCGCGCGTGCGCCGCGAGCTCCGTGAGTGTGACCACGGGTCCTGCGGACTCGATGTCCGCGGGGATACCCGCGATCGTCTCACGAAGAGGAAGAACTGGGAAATGCTGATGTAAACAAGCATTTCCCCATTCTTCCTAGTGACAAGGACACTGATCACAGCTCCCTGTGATCGGGAGTGGTGATCAGTGTCATGTCACACGTAGCCCATCCCCCCTACAGTTAGAATCGCTCCCTAGGACACACTTAACCCCTTCAGTGCCCCCTACTGGTTAACCCCTTCACTGCCAGTGTCATTTTTACAGTAATCACAGTGTATTTTTATAGCACTGATCGCTGTAAAAATGAAAATGGTCCCATAATGGCGTCAAAAGTGTCCTATGTGTCCGCTATAATGTCGCAGTCATGATAAAAATCGCTGATCGCCGCCATTACTAGTAAAAAAAAAAATATTAATAAAAATGCCATAAAACTATCCCCTAGTTTGTAGACGCTATAACTTTTGCGCAAACCAATCAATAAACGCTTATTGCGATTTTTTTTTATACCAAAACTATGTATAAGAATACATATCGGCCTAAACTGAGGAAAAAAATTTTTTTTTTTTTTATAGATTTTTTAGGGATATTTATTATAGCAAAAAGTAAAAAATATTAATTTTTTTTCAAAATTGTCACTTTATTTTTATTTATAGCGCAAAAAATAAAAACTGCAGAGGTGATCAAATACCACCAAAAGAAAGCTCTATTTCTGGAGAAAAAACAACATCAATTTTGTTTGGGTGCCACGTTGCACGACCGCGCAATTGTCAGTTAAAGCGACGCAGGGCCGAATCGCAAAAAGTGCTCTGGTCTTTGGCAATGTTGGAATTTACCCCCCTTTTTCCCTGCTTACCTTTTATCGTATCTTACCATAGCTTATTATAGTTTGTACGGACTATTGTCAATAATATTGGATGATGTTATACAAAGTTACTCAACATCCATTGTTTTACCCATATATTTGTAAACGCAATAAAAACAGGTTTAAAAAAATAAATAATGAAAAAAATGAAATAGCCATAACTTCCCCTCTGATCAATTTAAACTCAATTTTGATCAGATTCGATCCAAAAGGGTCGATCGACCAGGACAGAATATAATCAATTGTTTCGCATTGATCGGCAGCACCCAGATATTTTGTTCATGAATATGATTGTATTTCCATCAATCAGAACGTGAGATCACATGGTGGAAATAGAGACGTGATCGATGACTTATGTTTCAAAGTCACAACTGCACCTTATAGAGGATGTAAAGCCCCTCTCATCCTTTCTAAACTACTGCCATAGTGCTGATCTATAAGGATATAGATGCCTCCTGCATGTATCCTTATCTGTCAAATGTCTCCCCTCTGTCTGTTAGAAGAACTGAAAAACTGCAGATTCTGTGGGTGGATCTGTTGTCTGGAGCTCAGTGGGTGGAGTCGTGATGTCAGTAGACTCCCCGCCCACCTCTACACTCCCCTTGTCGACATGCATTTTCTCCTGTGTATTCCTTCTGCTATGATCACTAACATCCAGTCAAAACCCAGAAAAGTAACCACATGACTACAGAAAAGGAGTGGGGGTGGGAATTAAAAAAGAATGCCTGTCTTAGGCCCCTTTCACACTGAGGCGCTTTGCAGGCGCTATTGTGCTAAAAATAGCGCCTGCAATGCGCCCCAAAAAAGGCGCTCAATAGTATCCAATGTGAAAGCCCGAGGGCTTTCACAATGGAGCTTTGCGCTTGCAGGAGGGTCAAAAAACTCCTGCAAGCCGCATCTTTGAGGCGCAATAGGAGCGCTAAAAATAGCGATGCTATAGCGCCCCTGCCTATTGAAATCAAGGGGGTAGTGCCTCCAATACGCTCGCAAAACGCTGCAAAGAGGCGTTATTGCAGGCGTTTTTAACCCTTTTTTGGCCGCTAGCGGGGGTTAAAATACCCCCGCTAGCGCCCGCAAATCGTGGCAAAAAAACGGTATAGCGGCGCTAAAAATAGCGCCGCTATACCGCCAGCGCATCCAGCTCCTCAGTGTGAAAGTAGCCTAAAGCTAGTGCACGGGATATGTAAATAACTCGTCACTCAAAGCAAGGGGGCGGAACGGACAAAGGTTTTTCTCTGTCCGTTTTATCTCACTGAACAATAAAAGAGGATTGCTCAGAGCTGGATTAACTCTTTGTGGCAAGACCTGGCACAAATGATAGGAAATCTTATACCCTACATTGTGACAGCAAAAAAATTAAATAAAAACATTTCGGGTTTACATCCACTTTAATTATTGATCGATAATCACTTCCTTGTGTGTGGCATATTGATCAAATGGGTTGTTGGCTATAGATAGATCAATTCTTTCTGGAAGGGATCAGTCCTAAAAGAAATCAATCATTTATTGAAGCATGTATGGCCACCATTAGACTGCTGTCCCTCCCGCCCCCAGACCAAGCCCTGCCGTGCAGGGGAGTACAGGAAGCTAATACAAAGACAGTTTCAGATCTTTATACTAGCTGTATTTCCCCCCCCCCTGACTTCACAGACTTCATTGTTTTTATTGATAAGTGCCTGGAGTTCTGCTTAATTAATCAAAATGACCGCCGCAAGAACAAATTTATAATTACATCATAACATTAATCTGAGCGCTGACGGGCGCTTGTTACTTTATGTAATTAGTGAACTGTAGTCCAGGCATACACGATGTTCTCCGTAATGGGTTCCCGGTAAAGTTTTATCTACGCTTCTATAGGCAGGAACTGTAGAATGGCAAAACGAAAAAAAAAGAAGAAAACAAAAAAGAAAAAAGGAAGTGATGTACGTAAATATTATCAAACGTTAGGCCCGTCAATAGAAATGCGTTCTGATTTTGAGGGATCGTTCTTAAAACTGTTTTTTTCCTGGGCAGGCAAAACACTCCATCAGCTGGCTCTCCTCTTTAATGACGGCAAAGATTTAAAATTCCAATTTGGTACCAATATAACGGGCGTTTTATGGCAATGAAAGTGCAATTTATCTCTGGAAGGGTTTGGCAGACTGTAAATGAATGGAGGGGTCTCATGATATAATTCTTCGCAAAATTGAGTAACAGATTTTAATGTCCCATCTAAAGTCATTACACTATGTAACTATTATATTTACTGTCATTAACGCAAGCTCTATTTATGGCTAATTACATTAGCGCGGTGCCAGTGTGCCCTTTTTAATTTCACTGAGATTCCTTAAGTACGCCGACATAATTGATTTTTTAGTAAACCGGAATAAAATCGTTACCCCCCCCCCCCCCACCTAACTTTAAAGCAAAATCTTTGTTTTATACTTTGGAACTGAGCTGTCTATCTATCTACAGTGGAACCTCGGATTGCGAGTAACGCGGTTTCCGAGCGTTTCGCAATACGAGCTGTTTTTTTTTTTTTAAATCTTGTCTCGCAAGGAGAGCAGGATTCAAGCCTCTGGGGTGTGCAGCACCACATTTGGCCAGAGGTGCGGGGGCACCGGTGATGCTCGGAGCCACTCAGAGCCACTTAGAGACACTCGGAAACACTCACGTTCCTGAGTGCCACCGAGCGGTCTCCGAGCAACTCCGAGTGGTCTCCGAGTGTCTCCGAGTGTTTCCGAGTGGCTCCTGTGCCCCCGCACCTCTGGCCACATGTGATACAGCATAGACAAGCAGTGGCTGTGGAACGGATTATCTGAGTGTCCATTATTTCCTATGGGTAAACTCGCTTTGATATACGAGTGCTTTAAATTATAAGCATTCTTCTGGAACGAATTATGCTCGTAATCCAAGGAATTACTGTATCTATCTATCTATCTATCTCAAATGAAATCTATTTACACTATATCGTCAAAAGTATTGGGACACCTGCCTTTGCACGCACATGAATATTAATGGCATCCCAGTCTTATGCCGCGTACACACGTACGTTTTTAATGCAATTTTTTAAGCCGACGTTTTTATCGTCGTTTTTTTTTCTTGTTTCCTCTCAAGCCTGCCTTGCATCCACACGATCATTAAAAAAAAACGCTCAAGCAAAGCGCAGTGACATACAACACGTACGACGGCACTATAAAGGGGAAGTTCCGTTCGGATGGCGCCACCCTTCATGCTAGTAAACTTTGTTGAGCGACGATTCGCGCTTTTCAGCCTCGTGCTTTTCAGTCCGTTACAGCGTGACGAATGTGCTATCTCCATTACGAACGCTAGTTTTACCAGAACGAGCGCTCCCGTCTCATCACTTGATTCTGAGCATGCGCGGTTTTTTTCCCCTCGTAAAAGCATACACACAACCGTTTTTCACGTCGTTAAAAAAAAACGACTTGAAAAACGACGTGAAAAAATAGAGCAGGTTCGAAATTTTTAATGCCCGTTTTTCACGCCGTTAAAAATGCTCTGGAGCATACACACGATCGGTTTTAATGGCCATTTTTAAAAATGGCATTTTTAACGGCATGAAAAACGATCGTGTGTATGCGGCATTAGGGTGGCCATACATTATACAATTTTCCTTTAGATTTACTAAAACCATATAATATGAGGTCAAATCTAAATACTTTCAATTTGTATACAATCAGGCAGGCCCTTGCACTACATAGTTGAAGTTAAATCTAAAGAAAATTGAAGAAAATTGTATAATGTATGGCCAGCTTTAGCCCGTAGGGTTCAATATTGAGTTGGCCCACCCTTTGCAACTATAACAGCTTCAACTCTTCTGTGAAGGCTGTCCACAAGGTTTAGGAGGGTGTCTATGGGAATGTTTGATTATTCTTCCAGAAGTGCATTCGTGAGGTCAGGCACTGATGTTGGATGAGAAGGCCTGGCTCGCTGTCTCTGCTCTAATTCATCCCAAAGGTGTTCTATCAGGTTGAGGTCAGGACTCTGTGAAGGCCAGTCAAGTTCCTCCACCCCAAACTCGTTCATCCATGTCTTTATGGACCTTGCTTTGTGCACTGGTGCGCAGTCATGTTGGAACAGGAAGGGACCGTCCCCAAACTGTTCCCACAAAGTTGGGAGCATGAAATTGTCCAAAATGTCTTGGTATGCTGACGCCTTAAGAGTTCCCTTCACTGGAACTAAGGGGCCAAACCCAACCCCTGAAAAACAACCCCACACCATAATCCCCCCTCCACCAAATGATTTGGACCAGTGCACAAAGCAAGGTCCATAAAGACATGGATGAGCGAATTTGGGGTGGAGGAACTTCACGTTCCACTCTGCTAAAAGCTGACAACAAGCTGGACTACTGCCAACAAGGCACACCTGGACACAGAGCAAGCAGTTAAGAGGGTGCAGAGTTCTGGACGTCGGCTGGCACGGCACTGGACAAAAGGCGGAAGTGGGAGCTGCCGTAGTTAGCTTTTTAAGTTAACCAGCAGGTGATTGGTTGCTAGGATGCAGGGCAGTGTGAGCGACCAATCACCTGTTGTACTGGGCCTGGCCACCAAGGGGGGCCTGGACAATCTGAACAGAGTGCTAAAAAAAAAACGTCTTTCTCCAACTCCTCCTCTCCTCCTCGCTCCGCCCTCCTCCTCTCTCAGCAGCTGTTCACCTTAATGCATCCTATGCATTAAGGTGAAAAAACATCCGACAATACCGCCCCCCCCCCCCCCAGCCCACGTTTTACTTACCCGAGCCCTCGAAAGTCCTGCACTCGCCTCCGTCATCCTCCTTGTTTCTGAGCCTGGCCGTTGATTGGCTACACTGGGTGGATTGAAAGCAGCGCAGCCATAGGCTCACGCTGCTGTCAATCACATCCAATGACGCGGCGCGCCGGGGGGCGGGGCCGAGTGATACAGTGAGCGGCTATAGCCGCCGGCTGTATCACAGGAGCGCGCCCGCAATCACTCACCACCATGCGAGCTCGCATATAGGTGGTGAGTTCTTGTGGGGAGGAGCCGAGACAGCCGCCGAGGGACCCCAGAAGACGTGTATCGGGGCCACTCTGTGCAAAACGAGCTGCACAGTGGAGGTAAGTATAACATGTTTGTTATTTAAAAAAAAATATATATATATATTTAAAACCCCTTTAAGTCTAATGTCTTCTTTTTCATGTAGAACAGCTGTCCTGAAGAAATTGGGTTTTAAACTGCACTGCCCAATTTCTCACAGAAGTGCTACATGAAAAAAGAAAATGCCACCAATGTCAGCAAACCCCACTTTTTATTCATTCTGTCTAAATTTTTAGATCACTGGTTCACACCATGCCTGGAGCTGAATCACGCAGGAGCACACTGTGCGTTCCTGTGCAAGTCACATGTGGGTCTGTGCAGTGCAATTTCAAGCTCATTCATTTTGAATGGGCTAAAATTGCAATGCACCAAAAGTAGTGTATGCACTACTCCTACTTTTTAACATGCACCGCAAACAGATCACATGGTGATCCAGGGCTGGCAGGAGCAGGGCGAACACACTACGACCAGCGACCTGCATTTGAGGAGTCATTAACTTTTTATTGACACCTGCTGCAGATCGCAAAAGCAGTACGTTTTGCATGCAGGTTGAATTGTACAGTGTCATTTTGTTGCCCTTTTCTGGACTCTCTCCAGCTCCAGCACATCCCTTCTGAGGACTGGTGACCAGAACTGGACGGAATACTCCAGATCTGGCCTAACCAGAGTTTTATAAAGTGATAGGATTATAGTTTTATCTCTGGAGTAGATCCCCTTTTTTATGCATGCCAATATTCTGCCGGCTTTGGTAACTGCAGCTTGACATTGCATGCTATTGCTCAGTCTGTCTTCCACTAGGACCCCCAGATCTTTCTCCATCCTTGATTCCACCAGAGGGTCTCCCCCTGGTGAGTAGTTTTTGTTTATATTTTTAGCCCCCAAGTGCATTACTTTACATTTCTCCACATTAAACCTCATTTGCCATGTAGTTGCCCACTCCATTATTTTGTTCAGGTTTTTCTGTAAAATTTCCATATCCTGATGTGCCTTGTGACTCAGTCTGGATTCGGACCGCGGTCCACCATTTAAGGAGGCCTGCTCTAGAATGCAGGAGAAAATAATCAGACCAGCAGCCTGTGAAACACTGAGCAGGCTAAAGCAATCAACAACTGCTCCACTGGCTACAGAGAAGCCAGACTAAATGACTGAGCATCCTAAACTTTACCTAGAAGAGGGCGAAACTTAACTGTTCTATCTTCAGTCTAGGAATCGGTTGACCTGGCCTAGTTGATAAGAAGATCTCTGGCCCATTAGAAAAGATGGTGACTTGGGAGCTGACTAGGTGAACGGAGCTCTGACTAAACATGTGCAATTTGTTTAGTTCCAAATTAGTTTTATAACAAATTTCCACAAATTTGGAAATATCAGACTTAACGAAACCCATTTAACAAATTTTTCCAAATTCGTATATTCGAAAATTCTTAAAGTTCGAACATTCGTAAATTCAAATTCGTAAATTTGAATATTTGGAAATTCAAAATTTGAAAATCGGATAATTTGGAAATTCCAAAATCCGAAAATAAGAACGATAATTCAAAAGAACGAAAATCCAAAAATTCAAAAACCGAAAATTCTAAATTCTGAAATAACTAACTAATAATAACTTAACTATTACTAACTATTAAATTATAGATATTGGAATTTCCTTTCGATTTTGGAGAATGTAACAAATACGAATTTATCCGAAGTTACGAATTAAACAAAATAACAAATGTTGTGTCTAAACAAATGGAATGTAACGAATTTAATAATAATACATAATAATAATAATAATAATAATAAATAAAAACGTTTTTCTTGCTTTATTTTCGGATTCTCTAATTTCGGAATTTTAGAATTTCCAGATTTTAAAATTTACGAATCTTCTAATTTTCTAATTTACGAATTTAGAAATTTCGATCATAACGAATGACTCGAAAAGCAAACCCCCCCCCCCTCCAAAAAACGAATGAAATTAAATGAAAACGAACAAATTTTTCGTCAGTGCACATGTCTAGCTCTGACAGTATCCCATGGGAGGTAAGTACCGTTCCCTCGTTCTTCGCTCAGATCTCCTTTGCAAAGATGAAAAAATAGTTGTCTTTTCACGTATCCCTCCCGATGATGCGCTAGTGATGAGTTGTTAATGAATCTGTTAATAGCTTTGTGGTAATTAACAAGTGTTCTTAAGTGAGAACATTTAGAAGAAACAAGAGATGCATTTAACATGAGGTGGGCTCTGGGTTCTGCTTGTGCGGCGTGAGAAAGACGGAACGCGGCAAACCGTACAGAGCGGGGGTCTCTAATTAAGCATGTTACAGGCTGCAGGACATGACATGAAGCTGTCCACACAACCCCCTTAAAGGATTCACTTTTTCAGACTTGGACAGAAGCATGTTTCTTTTCGCCTCCTTTTTTTTCTTCGAAGTGCCTGAAGGAATCTGCAGAAGCTGCCATGGGATTCAGTTTGTTTCTGAATGACGAAAGTAACTTTCATTTATAGAGATGCAAGGCAACGGGTTCACTTTTATGCCGGACTCAACCCCTCTTCCCTTTGCTCCCTTGCTGCTACAATTAAAAAAAAAAAATTCTTTACTAGTAATGGTGGTGATCAGTGACTTATACTGCATTTTAATTTTTTTGTGCTTTAAAAAATTCCCCCCAAAAAAACAATATTTTTTACTTTTTGCTATAAAACAGACAATATTTTTTTTTTTATTTCTTTATAAATTTAGGTCAATATGTATTCTGCTACATGTTTTTGGTAAAAAAATCCCAATAAGCGTTTATTGATTGGTTTTGCAAATGTTATAGCATCTACCAGTGGCGTCCCTAGGGGGTGGCTATTAGGGCTATAGCTCGAATCTGGGGCCCATAGCCAGAAATCTCTTACCGCAGGATCCCTGCCTAAACAGCGGGCCGTGGCTGTGGTGGGCGGGCTGCATGAGAGAGGCAGATGAGGAGAGAAGCGAGCGAGCGGACGAGCAGAGATGCCATCATCTCTCTCCACCCGCTCCACATCACCGCTCTTCCACCCTCACAGCCAGGCCTCTTCAATGTAGGAGCAAGGTGCGGCAGGGAGCAGAGAGATGACATCTTCTCTTACTGCCCGCCACACATCAGCGCCCTTCCACCTCATGGCTCAGGCCTTTTTAATGTCAGAGGTGCGGCAGGGAGCAGCGAGATGACATCATCTCTTACTGCCCACCCTGCATCACCGCTCTCCTGCCCTCACTAAATGGACCAGTGCTGCCAGCCTGCCAACAATGCAACTACAAGGCACATTTGGTGGCAATGGCTGGCATGGCAAGTGACAGTCCACATCAGTTGGCAAGTGACAACCCACATCTGGTGGCAGGCGAGGTGGCAAGTGACAACTCACATCTGGTTGCAGGTGACGTGGCAAGTGACAATTTGCAAATGCTGGCATGTGACAATCCACAACTGGTGGCAGGTGATGTGGCAAGTGACATTTGCAAATGCTGGCAGGTGACGTGGCAAGTGACAATCCACATCAGGTGGCAAGTGACAATCCACATCTAGTGCCAGGTGACAGTGGCAATTGTCAATTGTCAAATCCACCTCTAGTGGCAGGTGACGGTGGCAAGTAACAAGCTGCATCTGGTGACAGGCGACGGTGGCAAGTGACACGCTGCATCTGGTGACAGGCGACAGTGGCAAGTGACATGCTGCATCTGGTGACAGGCGACAGTGGTAAGTGACAAGCTGCATCTGGTGACAGGCGACAGTGGCAAGTGACAAGCTGCATCTGGTGACAGGCAACGGTGGAAAGTGACACGCCCAGGGCTCCCACTGATTCTGCATTATGGTGAGTTGAACCACTTCATTGTATATTAGAATGTAACAATAGAAACAATGCGCTTCAATCACCCTGACACCATATATCAACCATGGTGCCATGATGATTAAAGCGCCAACACCAGTCATTGCCCACGAAAAATTGCTTACCACTGGCGTCCCCCCCCGCTCCCCGGGCCTCTGTGGATCTAGAAATCTTGTGGTAGAACTCAGGGCCGGGACAAAAGGAGGGGAGGTTGCCCTGGGCGCAATGGATTACTTTAGGGATGGGGCGCCTTCCCTTTGCTGCAAGGCTGACAGGAGAAGTGAGTGACTGCTGGGTGTAGGATCCCTTAATCTTGTACATCGTGATCGGAGGTGGGTGCAGTTTGGTACTTTTGCCCTGCGCGCTGGATGACTTTATCCCGGCACTGGAAGAAAACCCAGGGTTCTACAAAACCCTGGTTGAGAATAGCTGCACTAGAGATATCCGGGGAACACGTTGGGTTTATGCTAGGGTGACCAGACATCCCCGGTTTCCGGGCACAGTCCCCGAATTGAGGAGGACACTGTCTCCGGACCAAGTCTGTCCCCGGTTTTGTCCCCGGATTGGATTTGAACAGGGGCTGGGGCAATTTCAAAGACAGTCAGTGCAGAATGAAAAAATAAATAAAAACATTCTGAATTACACCCCCCGCTCCGCCACTCCTACTAGCTTAGAGGGGTGTATTTTTTCCATTATCTGTGCCCCTTTCTGATGATCATGTGCTGGTCGGAGCGGAGGGAATATTTCTTCAGTTTCGGGTGCATGCCCGTTGCGCTCCCGGTCGCATGTTCTTCTGCCTTAGCTCGAGTCCCGGACAGCCGCCTGCCTATCTCCTTGCCTTCCCTGGCGAGGTGATCTTCCTCCGCACCCCACCCAGTAGTAGCCAGGGCCTGGAAAGTAAGACTTGACAGGCTGTTAGGTGGGCGGCGACGGGCAGAGCGTCGCCGATTGCCACCATTACTAGTAAAAAAATAATATTATGTCCCCAGATTTAATTTTAAAAATCTGGTCACCTTAGTTTATGCAGCTGGGTATGTAGAAGCTGTCAGCCAAGTGAATGCCAAAACTATATAAGAACTTACGAGTTGGGCGGCCAACTGTACAAAATGAATTCCGAGACGAAAACAAGAGACGCTGCAAAACCATCTACGCCCCTAACATAGTCCAAGAGGACCTGCCACCGCTTGCTCTCCAGGGCCGTAGCGTTAATCTTAATTTAAGTTTTTATTTAGCCAGCACACACCATTACGCATTTGCTATTTGCACGGCTAGTCGCATCTAAAGACTCCGAGAAATATTTAGTTGCTAAATCATGCCCATGGGGAACAATGAGTAGATTATTTCAATGTACTTATGCCTTTCCACTAAGCCTTTCTAATTGTTTCTGCATTATGAGTACATGCGTAGAACCGGCAATCAACCATTGTCTAATTATAGAGTGAACTGTAAGTGATTTAGAACCCTCGCTTGATAACCTGTGTCATTTTACGTTCAAGCGCAGTAAATTCCCCCGCCACGACTGATTGAAGTGTTTATTTACAGGCGGAGGGGACGATAGGCGGAAATCAGATGGTGGGATCAACTTATGTAGGTTTATTTGGTGGCACAATCAAATGTCTGGCTTCATCACCGAAAATTATTTAGGAGATGCTATACTTTTATGCACTGCTATAAAACATGCTTTATGTTTTTATGGCTTGCCATTACAACAGCTCTCGTGAAATTACTTTTTTTTTTTTTGCGTAGTGCCATGAAGATTTCCTGTTATGCCGTGCAAATGTTGAGAGTCAAGATGACAGCTGGATTGTCAAGAAATTCTGAAAATGACAAATCAGTCTTTTCCTATAAACCAATGCAAACAAGTAAACCCCTAGAAATGACATACTGTAGCTGTCTGCCTACAGCACAATATGAAGGATTTTGATTTATCGCAGTTAGGCCAAATGAGAAATGTTCTCCAACTGGCTACTGATACTGTATCTCAGGGGTATCCACACTTTCTAGACAAAGGGCCAGTTTTCTGTCCGTCAGCCTCTGAGAGGGCCGGACTGTGGCAAGTGTGAGTAGACTAGGTGCCATCATTGGTGTAGGTGGAAGGAATAGTGCCCCATCATTGGTGTAAGTGGGGGGAATAGCAACCAACTATTGGTGTCAGGGGAAGAAATAGTGGCCCATTGTTGGTGTCAATGGAAGGAATAGTGCCTCATCATTGGTGTCAGTGGGAGGAATAGTACCCTATCACTGGTGTAAGTGGGAGGAATAGTACCCCATCATTTGTGTAGGTGGAAGGAATAGTACCCAATCATTGGTGTAGGTGGAAGGAATAGTGCCCCATCATTGGTGTAAGTGGGAGGAATAGCGACCCACTATTGGTGTCAGGGGATGACATAGTGGCCCATTGTTGGTGTCAATGGGAGGAATAGTGCTTCATCATTGGTGTCAGTGGGAGCAATAGTGCCCCATAATAGGTTTTAGTGGGAGAAATAGTATCCCATTGTTGGTATTAGTGGGAGGAAGAGTGCTTCATCATTTGTGTAAGTGGGAAGAATAGTGATCCATTGTTGGTATCAATGGAAGGAATAGTGATCCATCATTGGTATCAGTGGGAGGAATAGTGCCCCATCATTGGTATCCGTGGAAAGAATAGTGATCCATCATTGGTGTCAGTGGAAAGAATAGTGCCTCATTATTGGTGTCAGTGGGAGGAATAGTGCCCCATCATTGGTGTCAGTGGGAGAAATAGGGTCCCATTGCTGTTGTCAATAGAAGGAATAGTACCCCATAATTGGTTTTAGTGGGAGAAATAGTGTCCTATTGTTGGTATCAGTGTGAGGAATAGTGCCTCATCATTGGTGTAAGTGGGAAGAATAGTGACCCATCATTGATGTCAATGGAAGGAATAGTGCCCCATCACTGGTGTAAGTAGAAAGAATAGTGACCCATCATTGGTGTCAGTGGAATTAATAATTCCCCATTTTTGGTGTCACTAGAAGGAATACCGCCCCATCATTGCCGTCGGTGACAAGAATTATGCCCCACTGTTGGTGTCAGTGGGAGGAATAGTGCCTTGTAATAATAGGATGCAGAGTGCCTAAGGGACAGACAAGCTCGAACAAAGGGCCAAATCTGGCCCCCAGTCAGCAGTTTGGAGACCACTGCTGTAGCTCATGGGTTCCTGGTGAATCTAAGGGGTTTGAGGTTCATGGTTCTGGCCAATTTATTGTGAAATGAACTGTACTGAAATTTATGGAACCCATAATGTCCTGGATGACGTCTCAACTGGGGGAAGCAGGGTTAGAATGGTCAGTAATAGGGGGTTTGTTATGTGCTAGCCTCCTTACTCTAAAAGGTTGGGTTCCTAGCAAGCATTTGTCAATGTGTATTGAAGTAGTTTAGAGAGAGCTGATGCAGGGAGAGTTAGTTGCTATGTGGTGCTATACTAGGCTATATTGTGCTAAACTACCGTGGACTGAAGTGTGGTGGGCAATGTATAAAGGTCAAAAATGTATACCTGCCTTATTCACAATTCGGAGACCCAAAGTTGCTTTTTAGAACTACCATTCTGTGTATAGTTGCTGTTTAGCTGCTGCCTACTCCCCCCTTGCAGGATTTATTTTTTTCTTTTATTTCACATTTATACATTTTTTTATTTATTTCTTGCTAGGGTGAAAATAAAAGTGTGTTTGTGTTTACCGCTTCAGGATTCTTTTTTTGGCAGGGAGAGATACTGGCTCACAGTCTCCGCTCTAATTCATCCCAAAAGTGTTCTATCAGATTGCAGGCCAGTCAAGTTCCTCAAACACAAACTCGCACATCCATGTCTTTATGGACCTTGCTTTGTGCACTGGTCTAAATCATTTAGTGCAAGGGGGATTATGGTGTGGGGTTGTTTTTCAGGGGTTGGGTTTGGTCCCTTAGTTCCAGTGAAGGGAACTCTTAATGTGGTTGTAAACCCTTTACAACCACTTTAAACTACAGGCAAGCCTATAATTAGGCTTACCTGTAGCTGCACTGGATATCTCCTAAACCTGCACGGTTTAGGAGATATCCCTGTATTTGCATGTGCCGACGTCATGCGGCACATGCACACTTAAGCCAACTGAAGCAATGGCACGTTCAGTTGTACTGTGACGTCATCGTGGCTCCGGCCAATCACAGCGCTGGAGCCGCGATACCCGGAAGTCACTCCGGGACGACATGTCGGCGGCTGGCGGGGGAGATGTGGACCGATGCGGGGGCTTTGATCTGAGATAAGTAATACATAATCAGCTAGTATGCTATGCATACTAGCTGATTATGCCTTTGTCTTGCAAGGTTTTTTGTTTTTTCGTTTTTTTTCGGAGGGTTTACTTCCTCTTTAAGGTGTCAGCATACCAAGACTCTTTGGTCAATTTCATGCTCCCAACTTTGTGGGAACAGTTTGGGGATGGCCCCTTCCTGTTCCAACATGACTGCGCACCAGTGCACAAAGCAAGGTCCAAAAAAGACATGAATAAGCGAGTTTGGGGTGAAGGAACTTGACTGGCCTGCACAACCCAATAGAACACCTTTGGGTTGAATTAGAGCGAAGACTGCGAGTCAGGCCTTCTTGTTCAACATCAGTGCCCGACCTCACAAATGTGCTTCAGGAAGAATGGTCAAGCATTCACATAGACACACTCCTAAACCTTGTAGCTGCAAAGGGTGGGCCAGCTCAATATTGAACTCTACCAACTAAGACTGGGATGCCATTAAAGTTCATGTGCTTGTAAAGGCAGGCGTCCCAATAATTTTGGCAATATAGTGTACATTTTATGTGTTTTTCTGTTGCTATGGCCTCATTTTTAATTTGGAGTGTGCAGTATTCTTTTGTTTCTAGCACATCAGCACATATGCGACAACATGGTTTGAAACAATAAACCACATACAGTATTTATCCCCCATATTGCTATAGCTACCATTACATTTAGGCAATCCACGTGATTCAAAAAAAAATATCTGGCTGGCCTAAAGTGAGAGGCAGAGGTTCTGCATGTGGAGGTAGTAGGGGATGAGTAGGATCTACAAGAAAAAGCAGTGGTAGGGCCACAGCATCAAGCTGAGAAGAGGGTCATGGGGCCACACTGAGGAGGGTCAATCAAGGGCTGGAACCTCTGCGGAATTCACCTACATCCAACCTAGCTGCTAACATGCTGTCCAGCCACTGTGCAATATTCGTGTCTTTTGTTTCTCAGACAATCCTTATTGTAAGATATATTTTCTCTATATTTTATGCATATTCAATTGCTCATGTACTGTCCTGATACTACCCAATTTCTACCAAACACATATCTGAAGTATATCATTTAGGAATACTTAGGGATAAAAGGATGGGAGGGGGTTTGAGGAATTTGGGGTTGTGGTTTTGAAGTATTTTTTTTTTTTGCGCACTTGGTTTTTATAATATATTACATTTTTAAGGCCTTATGTACACTGGACATTAAGCCCCTGTGCATTAGGTTCCAACATTTTTGTGCAGGCCGAAAGCACAAGCATGCCATCCAACTCCACTGTTGGCAGCCTGTAAAAGCCTTTGAGAGTCTGAAAGCTGCTGCAGCTGGACGGGGCTGGATGGTGCACCAAGTGGTACATATGCACCCTAGGATGAATTCCAGGAACTCTAGAAGTCTGTATTCCAGGCATTCATCCCTGGGCTCCTACTGCTATAAACATTAGTACCACTCTGCGCATTGTCCAGCCCCGTCAAGCCGCAGAAACGTTCAACCTAGAGTTTTACAAGCTGCTGGCAGCGGAGCTGAATGGTGCACCTGTGCCTTCTGCCAGCACCAAAACATCAGGATCTCGTGCACTGGGGCAAAATGCCCAGTGTGGACGAAGCATTAGACAATGCAATGTGAAACTGTGAAAAAAAAATCTCACAAGCTATGAAACTGTCGTGCCACTGGCCAATTTGTACAAAGTTCAGGGATTTAGCTTTATTGGGACGGGCTTTACATACACTTTATGAACTTTGCATAGGTCCTGGAAATGCTTAGTTGCCCCATTATTTTTTTACCTTGGGTGAGCTATGCCTGCTTTGGTGGCAATAAAAATTTACGTCATTATTTGACAGCTGCCCAGGCCCTTTGTATTCTTCAAATACATTGCTCTAGGTAGGCCAACAATTATTTGCTGCTTGTGACACTATAACCGTATGGTAATTCTTTGCTTCAAAGGTGCATTGCTAAAGTTCGATCAATAAATCCAGTCTTAAAAAGTCAGTGGGAAATTATTCAAGTTGACAGCAAAAAAAAACGAAAAGAAAAAAAGATGAGCAGTTCACACAACTATCCATGGCTAGTATACAACGTAACTTTTATTTAGGAGTTAGGAATAAAAATGTATCTTTAAAGGGTTAGTTCACCGTTATCAAATAATACCCTACACAGTCCCTAAATACCATTACCTAACCCTAAACTAATCAGCTTTAAAAAATATGTTTTATTGGTATTTCCATATCTGTAAACCATCTTTACAATAAGTGAAGCCTGCCCCAAGACCTCCTTACAGTTTTCCAAGCACTGTACTTTCCGCTTTCTAGGATGGGGCATCTGCTAGGATGGTATTTAGGGATTGCATAGATTAGTTTTTTATTAAGGTGAACTAAACCTTTAAAGGGACACTAAAGCTTCCCTTTTTTTTGCCAAAAAATAACAAACAGTTTATACTTACCTCCACTGTGCAGCTCGTTTTGCACACAGTGGCCCCGATCCTGGTCTTCTGGGGTCATTCGGCGGCTGTCTTGGCTCCTCCCCGCAAGGACTCCACACCATAATGCGAGCGAGCGAGCATGGTGTGGAGTTATTGCGGGCGCGCTCCCGTGATACAGCGGCGGCCATAGCCGCCGACTGTATCACTCGGCCCCGCCCCCCGGCGCGCCGCACCATTGGATGTGATTGACAGCAGCGCCAGCCAATGGCTGCGCTGCTTTCAATCCATCCAGTGCAGCCAATCGGCGGCCAGGCTGAGAACCGAAGAGGATGACGGGGACGAGCGCGGGACCTTCGAGGAGCCAGGTAAGTAAAACGGGGGCTCGGGGGGGGGGGGCGGTATTGTCAGATGTTTTTTCACCTTAATGCATAGGATGCATTAAGGTGAAAAAACATGTACCTTTACTACTCCTTTAAGTAGTCCTCTCTGTAATATATCTGTAACATCCTCCCAGATAGGCTGCTAGGGAAATCTAGTTCTGTTGAGGCTCTCCTGTAATCAGTAGAGCAGCTTGTGATTACTTTAGGATGCTTTGGGCTCTGAAGGCTTCAGGTTTGATTGCTTTCCCCTGTTTTCTGCAGGCTTCCAGAATATAGTGGGTGGGAGAAACAGATGAGAAGCCTAATTATTTATGTGGTTCCAGACAGTCCCTGGGGGAAGGTGCTCAGGAGGTGGCTGGGAGAGTGCATAAATAGTTTGGAGCCTCAGACATCAGGGTTCTTCCCCAGAAAAAGAGGTTCCCAGCCAGAAGGGCTGCTGCCCTCATGGATGGGCAGCTTAGCTAAATATTCTGCCTGCCTTTCATTGAGGTACCAGCTGTGCATAGTTGGGGGGCCTATCCTGCTACAATTTCTCTTGAAGCTAAAAGAGGGGTTTTACTGGGGATCCGATCTGGAAGATTCACTTGGGATTCACTTGTCTGAAGAGTCTGGAGGGAGGCATCCAAGTACCCAGGTACACTGAGTACAGACCTGAGTGAAGGATCCTAATGACTGTTGCTGCTGTTAACCCCTGATGCACTAACATTAAGGCTTGCCTGGCCTGGAACACTACTTATGGTGTCCCAGTACTGTCCAATTTATGTCCTATTGCTGAAGAAACCGCAAAGAGAAGAGTGTCCTCACATTTCTGTTCAGTGTTCTGGGGTATCCCACAGCTTCTCCAAGGCCCAGCAAACTTAATCTGCAATAAACTTTTAAAAGGCAACTCCTAGACTGTTTACTGAGCCAGAGGAGGGAACATTCTTGTTTGCCTGGCTACTGTAGCACATACACTTTATTACAAAAACTATTGGGACGCCTGCCTTTACACCCACATTAACTTTATTGGCATCCCAGTCTTAGTCCATAAGGTTTAATATTGAGTTGGCCCACCCTTTGCAGCTATAACAGCTTCAACTCTTCTGGGAAGGCTGTCCACAAGGTTTAGGAGTGTGTCTATAGGAATGTTTGACCATTCTTCTAGAAGCACGTTTGTGAGGTCAGGCACTGATGTGGACAAGAAGGCCTGGCTCGCAGTCTACTCTCTAATTCATCCCAAAGGTGTTCTCTCGGGTTGAGGTCAGGACTCTGTGCAAGCCAGTCAAGTTCCTCCACCCCAAACTTTCTTTGTGCACTGGTCCAAATCATTTGGTGGAGGGGGGATTATGGTGTGGGGTTGTTTTTCAGGGGTTGGGCTTGGCCCCTTAGTTCCAGTGAAGGGAACTCTTAAGGTGTCAGCATACCGAGACATTTTGGACAATTTAAATTTCAGTTTGGGGATGGCTCTTCCTGTTCCAACATGAATGTGCACCAGTGCACAAAGGAAGGTCCATAAAGACATGGATGAGCGAGTTTGTTGGTTCAGGGGGGTGGTAGGGGGGGGGGCTGCCGGGCTGCATGCTCGGATAAGGATCTGGCATGGATTTTGGGGGGACCCCACAGCGTTTGCTTTTTAATTTTTGGCATGTGGTTCCCCTTAAAATCCATACCAGACCCAAAGGGCCTGGTATGGATTGGGAACGGGGGGACCTCCACACCATTTTTTTTTTCTCACATTTCTCTATTGCTGGCAATGTTTTTGTTTTTTCATTCAGCTGTCAGCGGCGAACCCATTGAACAGCTGATGACTCATCTGTTGTCAAGGACACAGCGGCCGGCTTCCCGGACACACTCCTTAACAACCAGCTATTCACTATGTTCTGATTGGTTAAAAAGCTTTGCCCAAATAAGGCTTAGAATGCATAGTGCAGCGTGCAGTGCCTTGTGGGGCGCTCGGCATGTGAACATCCCGCCGAGCGCCCCACATATTCTGGTGTTCTCCGAATGGGCGAACAGGCAGTGTTCAGGCCGAAACTTTGCTCGGCTCAAACTATTCGCCCAACTCTACCCAAGAGGCAATCGGATATTCCCTGGATCAACTTTACCTATAAATGTTAGTATCCAGTTATACAGTATTATGTAGATTTAGGAAAGAATCCAGGCCTTTTTTAAAGCAGTCTACTGGGAGGGAGTCTATTCCACATTATCACTTGGCAACATTCAGTTAGGCAAGATTCATCCATCAACTGCCTGCAAATTTATATAAAGAGGACGTTGACAGAAACTGATGGTTGAATCCTGTCCAATCTTTGGGGAATCTTTTGGTTGAATATTCATTGGGCTGCTTACTCCTCAATGTAATTTATCTTCCTTACGTGAGGAAAGCAATAATGGTTTTTCCATAAAAAGGGCCCACAACCCAAGTCCCAATATGTCTCCCTGCAACTGCGGCTTCATCAGAAGGAAAGGAAAATATAGGTGCAAAACCAAAAGTAGAGTGGACTCCAGTGGAGTTAAAAAACAAAACTAAATTTTAACCCTCAGTCCTCAGCAGGTCCTACATTTCGAGGGGGTATTGGCTATTGGATCAGATTACACAGTCTGCAATGCGTACCTATATCAACACGGAAGCAATACACATTACAAATAAAGCTTCTTTGGGCACAATGCCATATAGACGCAGACAATTTTATATTCTTTCTGCCTATTAATCTCGAAATTTTAACAGTTTCTTAAAACAGACCATCAAAAAGACTTACCAGTAGTGTAATAAGGAAAAAGTAGAATTGCGTATCGGGCCCTTGCTGGAGCAAATGTTTCATTTGGGAGGCATTGGCTGTGAAGAGCGCCATATCTAGGAAACCCTGCGCCAGCGTCTTTGTCCTGGCGAAGGTATTGATGTTCCGTATCACCTGCAAGGATATCAGTGGGTTACACCAAGTGCCCCGTCAATAATTCAAGCTGCAGCCTATTTCTTATATTAGCAGAAGCTTTTTTACCCCAAGGTAGTTAATCATGTAAAAGCTTCACCAGCTGTTGTGTTCAGTTGCGGAGATATATGGTGGCTCGGGGGACCCTGAACAATGCCAGGTGACTGAAGGGGAGTTGTTCCGAACAGACCTTCAACGTCTTGTTTTATGGAAGGCACAGCGGCATCACTACTTGTGAGACTGATATATCCCAGGCCTTGTGTTCGGTTCTCACTAGAAACTTGTACTATATTTTTTTGTCTGTTCAGGGAGGAAATAGATGTAACCACTAAGGAGGTGTTCAGATTAAGTCTGTCTGCGGGTAAAAAGCAAATGCTTAAAGCGGAGGTCCGCCGAAAAAAAAAAAAATATTAAAAGCCAGCATCTACAAATACTGCATCTGCTGACTTTTAATAAATGGACACTTACCTGTCCAGGGTGCCGGCAGCTGAAGCCGATCAGTCGCTCGGCTCTCGGCTGCCCCCGCCGCCATTCTCAGTGAGGGAATCAGGAAATGAAGCCTTGCGGCTTCACTTCCTGGTTCCCTACTGCACATGCGCGTCCTCACTGGTCCCTTCTGTCTTCTGGGACCTGTGTGCTTCCCAGAAGACAGCGGGGGAGGACAGTGTAGGCGCAGGAAGTGGCGTAGGTCAGCACGATCACCGCGGTGATCTATGCCAGGAAGTGGGAGCAAATACCTGTATTAGACAGGTATCTGCTCCCTCCTCCCCCCTGAAAGGTGCCAAATGTGACACCGGAGGGGGGGGAGGGTTCCAAAAAGTGGAAGTTCCATTTTTAGGTGGAACTCCACTTTAAGACGCTAGGATAAGGTGACCAGATTTTTCAAATGAAATCCGGGGACATATATATATATATATTTTTTACTAGTAATGGTGGCAATCAGCGACTCTCTGCCCGTCACTGCTCGCCTCACAGCCTGTCAAGTCTTACTCTCCGGGCCCCGGCTACTACTGGGTGGGGAGCGGAGGAAGATCACTCCACCAGGGAAGGCAAGGAGATAAGCAGGCAGGCGGCTGGCCGGGACTTGAGCCAAGGCAGAAGAACATGCGAGTGGAGCTGAATGGGCACCCGAAACTGAAGAAATATTCTCTCCACTCCGACCAGCACATGATCATCAGAAAGGGGCACAGATAATGGAAAAAAATACACCCCCCTAAGCTAGTAGGAGTGGCAGAGCGGGGGGGGGGTTAATTTATTTTATTTTTTTTATTCTGCACTGACTGTCTTTGAAATTGCCCCAGCCCCTGTTCAAATCCAATCCGGGGACAAAACCGGGGACAGATTTGGTCCGGGGACAGTGTCCTCAATCCAGGGACTGTCCCCTGAAACCGGGGATGTCTGGTCACCCTACGCTAGGACAATGTAGTCTTTTTACTCCACCAAATGTCCTACTCAACAAAATTAAAAGGTACACCAGTCAAACATTAAACTGTAAAGTCAAAACTTTTTTTTTTATAAATTTTGCATAGAGCAAGGACAGTTTAATACCCCTATCCCGTGTGTATTGCTGTCTGTATCCCCGCTGAACCATCTTCATTTGTTCTGGTGACAATGATGTCATGAGCATCTCTGCCTCTTTGTTAGCATGCAACTGCTGAATCTCCTGACCACAGCTCATTGGCTTAGCACTGACAGCTGCCTTCAGGGCTCAGCCAAACTTGGGTTCAGGACTGTCTTTTCCTGCAGCAGCTATATGCTGGCTTCTCCTCCTCCACCTCCCCTTCCCACCGACGTTCAGGAAATTACAGCTGAACGGATCTAATAAATGCTGCCCCCATCTTTCATCTTGCACCCTGTTCTTCTTGCTGCCCAGGTCCCCCTGTGTGCTCCCTTTGTCCCCCCCCCCAGCACTGCCGGCTCCCCTCCCTGCCGGCAGCTGCAGAATGCTTTCAGGGTGTAAAGCGTTGGAAGGAGTCAGTAAATATGTCATTTACTGGCCTCTACCCATTTAACACAATAAGTGATCAGTACCGATCACTCATTGTGTTGATTCATAACTGAAGCATAGTAAACGATGTTTGCTATGCTTCAGTTTTCTTAATGAACAGGAAGCCGCTTAGCACAGAGCACTTCCCATTCATACACTGTCCAGTGCAGCTGAAGTTGCAGAGAAAGGGACAAGGGAATCTCTGCCCTCAGTCCCTTTCTCTGTCTCAAAATCTCTCCAACAGGGACTGAGACAGCAACATCAATGGGAACAGAGTCAAAACACAGGGGTTATGAAAGTCCCCCGTCTTCAGAACTATAAACAAGAAGCATGTTTTTTTCTCTCTTCCTTTTTTACATGTAGCACCCTCTATTGTGTGATACTAGCAGTGAGCGTAGGTAAAAGCATAATCTGGCCTAGGAAAATAAAAAGCCAGGGCTAGATTACTCATCCTGGTAGCTCTCTCGTGCCTTCCCCTGTCTCTAGAATGTTGGAGAACATTCTAGAAGATAGTGGGTGGAGGCTAGGAGGGATTTCCTTAAATATGTATGGAGTGGTCTGGCAGGTGACTGAAGACCATAAATAGGAATAAGCCATGCCAGCAGGAGGAGTCTGGTGGAAGATGGAGAAGCACTGCTTAGGAGAGGCTGTCGGTGGCCCTTGATAGACCCCTGTCAGAGACCCCTTGTTACCGACCTTAGGCTTGTTTACTTACTACACTTATGCTTGCAACCACTTGTCTACCTTTTAGCTTGTTCCTCAACTATGCTTCTGCTTGGTCCCAGCCTGCAACTACTTGTTACAGACCTTTGGCTTGTTTACTGACTACATTTCTACTTGATCCCTACCAACCATACCTGCTACTGGATCACCGGTGGCTCACCTCCTGGTAGGGTGATCCTAAGGACCGCGGCCTAGAACTAACATGCAGCAAAAACCATCTCCACCATCAGGAGTTCTGGTGAACTTGGGTTAGTGTTTAGACCCTGCACCTCGGATGAGCCTGTATCATCTGCCAGGGTGACCTGCTTGTATACCTATCTTGCTGGTTGATGAGAGCCTCTGTACTGCTATACTGTAGCTACTCAGGGCCGCCACCAGGGGGGTACAGGCAGTACACCTGTAAGGGGCCCGGAGGTCCCCAGGGGCCCGGATGGAAACCCCCTTTTTTATTTTTTATTTATTTTTTGTAAGGGGCCCGGAGGTCCCCAGGGCCCCAGATGGCAACCCCCCTTTTTTTTTATAAATATTTAATTTTTTTTTATTTTTTTGTTTTTTGTAAGGGGCCCAGAGGTCCCCAGAGGCCCGGAGGTCCCCAGGGCCCCGGATGGCAACCCCCCCTTTTTTTGTTCTTTTTTTTTTGTTCGTCAGCACCCAAAGCACCCCCGACCTCAACAATTCGCGGTGGCGGCAGCACCCCCCCGCCTCTCAATTCGTGGCAGCACCCCCCCCGGTTCTCCTCTGCTCCAGGGGGCCCATGCCTGAAGCTGTGTAAGGGGCCCCAAAATTCCTGATGGCGGCCACTGAAGCTACTAATCTCCAAGCCTGACCCCTGACCATGACCTAGAATGAGAATAGCTACATAAAAAAGTTTCTGAACATTTTCTACATTTTTTTGTTAACAAACAGCTTAATGAATGTAATAGTGTGAAGGGGACGGGGACTTGGGACTCCATTTACAGCAGTTTTTTTTTTTTTGTTTTTTTTGTGTGGAAACCATGTATATAACACCCCTGTGTATAAATGGTATTATTGTGGTAATAAAGTGGAGGAATTTCTATCAGCTTTGGACTAAGCATTAATTGCACCTCTATCACTCTCCTGTGCTTCACTTAGCAAGTAACTCTGACCTCCCATCTAAACATGCAAAGTTTTCCTCACTCTGCAAGTGCTAATTGTTCCGCCATGGTAATAAGCAAAATCTGAATTCCCAACGGGAAAAAATGAATATTTCAAGAAGCTGTACAATCATGTGAGAACAAGCGTTGTAATACGTACAGTTTACCGAGCTGATTACTATTATTCAAAAAGATGATGGCATCAGCACATGATATGAAAAGGCCTACAAGCCAAATGTGTCGGTATCTTAGCTTTTTGTTAAAAAAAATATGTGAGATCAGTATGAGATCAATAATACTGCACTTACAACATAACCATTTAACCATAATCAGCCTTTAATTTTTTTTTCTACCAATTATTCCGTCGCTCTGAACTTCTTGGTGCACGATCACCACGCCAATAAGCTTGCGCGTGGGAGTGCGCACGCACCCACTAACACCAGGCGGGCTATTTAAACCAGACTGACACACTGGGATGTTGCTGTCTGATCTACAGCATACGTGTGTCCCTGACTTCTGAACTCTGTTCCAGTTCCTTCCAGTGTTGAACCCGGCTTGCTTCTGACCATCCCCGCAATCTGCCTGCACCTGATCTGCCAGCCTGTCTGACCTCTCTTCTGCCTGCTCCTCTGGTCCTTCTGCTGTCCGCCAGATAACCGACTCGGCTTGTTTGACCCATCCAGTTCCAGTCTGCTGCACCTGTTTGCTGATCCAGCCTGTCCCAGGTTCCTGTCTGCTGTCCTTCCAGCCAGCTGTCCAGCTCCGGTCCGCTATCCAGTTCCAGTCTGCTGCATCTGCCTGCCGATCCAGCCTGTTCCTGGTTCCTGCCTCCGCTCAGTCGCACCTACGGTCCTTCTGTACAGCTCCACCTGGACTTCAGACAAACCTCCTGCTGTTGATCCTGCCAGGCACTCGTGCCACTCCTGACTCCTGTGCTCCCTGTTCACCCTACCAGGGGCCTCGAGTCGGAGCCGCAAGAGAGACCATCCCCTGCAATTCTGGCTCGTCCACTAGGTATGTGACAATGACCCATTCTAAGTGTCCGCGCATGCGCATTAGCGCTTATAGGCCGGGAATTCCTTGCTGACACCCGGAAGTGGGTGTTTGCAGCACTGGGTCTCTGACAGATCCCCTCCTGTTTTTTTTTTTAGTGGATCAGATTGGAGGTAGGGGGATGTAAACAAACACAAGTCCACCATAGAGGTAAATAAATGGAGGTTCCGATTGGGTCCACCTTAAAAACAGACAGGTAGACCCAATCGGACAGATCAAGTGAAAGGGGTCTATAGATGCTGCCACACTGATGTGCTGTGGTTTTCCCATACCACAAGTGCAGCCATACGCTAACATATACCTATGTTGGTTTAGGAAAGTAAAAAGATAGTGCTAGACCCATAAGGTTATCTTGCTAGTATTGTTATCGTAAGGTATTAATGTTGGTGTAAATGATTTGGTTCCCAGGCACCCCAGAGGATCTCCAAAGTCTTTTTGGCTTGTAGTGTAATGTATCAAAATTTTTACCTGAGGCACCACACCACTGCTAAGAGGTCCAGATACAACTTTATTACTTTAAAATTCAGGAGTACAATCCAAAAAGTAGCCAACGCATTTCAGGGGTCCACGAGTGCACCCTTCCTCTGGGCTAAAAAGAATATAAGAAGATCTTCATATCAATCTGATATCAATACAATATCCCCTCCACGGGGTCATAATTCACAGGAAATTCAATAATATTCCTACACTGGCACATACTGCACCATACTAAGGAAACCCATGAGAAAAGAAGAAAAAAGGAAAGTTTATCCAAAATTTCACCTGCAACTTTATTTTTATCCATCATGACCTAAGGTGAAGATTGGTCCTCAAAGGTTGCTCCCTCCCCTTGATGCGAAATACACTGAGAATTAATTAAAACGTGTTCCCTCTAACATACAAAGCTCTCTGGTGCAGGTCCCTTGATATATCTCCTGACTAATTTCTAGACATGTGCAATTCGTTTCGTTCCGAATTCGTTTTTTAACGAATTTAGACAAATTCGTTAATTCGGAAATATCCGAATTAACGAAAACTCATTTAACGAATTTTAACGAATATTCGTAAATTCAAATTTACGAATGTACGAATTTACGAATATACGAATTTACCAATGCACGAATTTACGAATGTACAACTATCCGGAAATTCGTAAATTTGAATTTACGAATTTTCGTACATTCGTAAATTTGTACATTCGTACAATCGTAAATTAGTAAATTCGGAAATCTGAAATAATAATTAACTAATAACTTAACTATTACTAACTATTCAATTATAGGTATTGTAATTTCCTTTCAAATTTGGCTGTTAGTGAACTTAACGAAGTTACGAATTGTTTTCCGACATAATGAATGCCGTATCTAAACGAATGGAACGTAATGAATTAATAATAATAATAAATAACAATAATAATAATAAAAACGTTTTATTATTATTATTATTAATTTGTTCCGTTCCATTTGTTTAGATGCGGCATTTGTTATTTCAGGTTATGCGTAACTTCAGATACATTTTTATTCGTTACGTTAGCTAACAGCCAAATTTGAAAGGAAATTACAATACCTATAATTTAATAGTTATTTTTTCAGATTTTCAAATTTTCGGGTTTTCGAAAATATCGAATTTCCAAATTTCCGAAATTACGAATGTATAAATTTACGAATGTATAAATTTACGAATGTACAAATTTATGAATGTACAAATTTACGAATGTATAAATTTACGAATGTACAAATTTACGAATTTACGAATTGCGATCATAACGAATGACCCGAAAAACGAAAAAAAAAAAAAACGAATGAAACGAAAACTAACGAATTTTTTGGCAGTGCACATGTCTACTAATTTCCAGATACCATCTGAAGTGAAACCTCCTCTGCACCTATTATCTTCTCCTTTTTTCCCCCCAGTTTTTTTTTTGCACGTTCTTAACTTTAGAATGTCTTAAGAGCTGTTCCTCTTTCATAGAATTCCATTGCACATGTTATTTGATGTTCTCCAAACCTAAAGACATGACTGATGACTCTAGTCATTAAGGCAGGGTTTCTCAAACAGGGTTTCATGGAACCCTAGGGTTCCTCCAGAGGTTGCTAGGGGTACCTTGAGTAATGAGCAATTTCTGCCTCTCAGATAAGTTCTCATTGACACCATTAATATTTTTAGCTATTTGTAAGGGGGTAACTCTTCCCAATGACCACAAGTGTAAGGAACATTCTTCCCCCTGACCATCCCATTAATGTATCATGAGTTGTACGTGAAGCGCTTACCACCCTCTCCTCCTTGTATTTCGGCTCCTCGCAGGAGGAAAGGGCACACCCAGCTCCACATGCCCGTACCTTCCTGTGTGAGGAGGTTGAGCGGTGTTATGATGGGTCTCCGCAGCCAGATACTCCCACAGAATGGTTCTTATCTCTATGGCCAATAAAGACGAGTCTCTATTTCCCCCAATGACTTCAATGTCCACACCAGCTGTAACTCCAACGTAGAGTTTATTTCTCTTAAACGATAGTCTGATAGGAAAGGTTGGAGGGAGAACAGGACAGCATAAGGTGTGGGAGAGGTCCAGGCACAAACGTAATCCACTTCACTGCTTGGCTTCTCAAGAAGACTCAGCCCATTTGGATAGTCTCCCTAGATAGGGACTAGCAGCCACAATGGTGCTCGAACTAACCGCACAATCACTACACAAACTGGTACCTTGGTCTCTGCCACAGACCTGGTGAACTTGGTTCCTTTAAAGTTTGGCCTCTTTGTAAGGAGAAGACATCCCTCCAGAGAGTTACCGGGCCCCTTCCTTCACTGTGACTTCTCACTAGTCCCTCGGAACGGTCCTCCCCCGGCCTCCTCGTTTAAGATGCGGGTCCCCTCGCAAGGCGGCACCCTGAGATTCCTCAATCCTTGACGGGCCCCAGCCTAAGGTGCTGGGCCCAAGGCCTTTAGTTGCAGCCCCAGGGCTAAAGGTGCCTGGGACTGATTCACCGACCTCCGCCCCTGGGCCAAAGGTGCCCAGGGCGGACAGGAACACACACTCCCTGGGAGTAGGACTCCCGACCATGAACCAACGACCCTGAACAGGCAGCGTCTGCCCCTTTTATATCTTCTCCCAGCATACACAGCAGGCCGACCACTCCCACTGTATGGTTGCCGAGAGGGGACACACAAGGCACAGCACTGTATCAGCAGTTTAACCCTGGCCCAGTATGGCAGCGCCACCTGCAGGCCACAGGGAACAGTACACCGATACTCTTCCTGCAGACAAAAAATGGTTGATAATGTCCTAACAATTTAGGTGTTTGAGCATAACTACCACTCAAACACTACCCCTAAATTGAGGACCCCGCTACATACGTATAGTAATATTTAGCAGGGGTTTCCTGAGACCAGAATGTTATTTCAAGGGTTCCTCTGTGTTGGTGGGGGGTGGATATTGAACTCCTCTACTACTTGTCTACAGAGGGTTGTTTTCTCCAGGTCATGGTATAGCTACAGTAGTATAGTCACATTAACTTAGGCTTGTTCTGTAAAGTTAAAGACAACTCATCCATGTGGCCTCCTCAACACTTATTTGACTTTAGCAAGCTTATTGAGAAGCACATTTGTATACATTATTTTCTTTACACTGCCTATGTTTTATTACACCTTTATTGCATTATTATCTGACAGCTCAGCACCACCATTGCACTAAACAGTTTAAAGGAATATTAGTGGTAAAAAAAAAAAAGCATTTGTGGGTTTAAGTAATTTTTTGTATAATTATCCTTTAACCACTTAAGCCCCGGACCATTTTGTTGCTAAAGGACCAGGCCCCTTTTTGCGATTCGGCACTGCGTCGCTTTAACTGACAATTGCGCGGTCGTGCAACGTGGCTCCCAAACAAAATTGACGTCCTTTTTTTCTCACAAATAGAGCTTTCTTTTGGTGGCATTTGATCACTTCTGCGGTATTTATTTTTTGCGCTATAAACAAAAATAGAGCGCCAATTTTGAAAAAAATGACATATTTTTTACTTTTTGCTATAATAAATATCCCCAAAAAATATATAAAAATTTTTTTTGTTCCTCAGTTTAGGCCGATACGTTCTCTTCTACATATTTTTGGTAAAAAAAAATCGCAATAAGCGTTTGATTGGTTTGCGCAAAAGTTATAGCGTCTACAAAATAGGGGGTAGTTTTATGGCATTTTTATTAATATTTTTCTTTTTACTAGTAATGGCGGCGATCAGTGATTTTTATCGTGACTGCGACATTATGGCGGACACATCGGACACGTTTGACCCATTTTTGGGACCATTGTCATTTTTACAGCGATCAGTGCTATAAAAATGCACTGATTACTGTGAAAATGACACTGTCAGTGAAGGGTTTAACCTCTAGGTGGCGCTGCAGGGGTTAAAGTGGAGCTCCACCCTAAATAGCAACTTTTGCTATTTGGAACCCTCCCCCCCTCCGGTGTCACAATTGACACCTTTCAGGGGGGAGGGGGGTGAAGATACCGGTCTAAGACAGGTATTTTCACCCACATCCGGGAGTCCTCTCTCCGGGAATCTGCGGGAGTTACGTCACTTCCCGCAGACTTCCCTTGGTGTTCTGGGAGACACTCGGCTCCCAGAACACAGGAGCACCAATCAGAACGGCGCAGCGCGACAGGTAAGTGTCCAAATATTAAAAGCCAGCAGCTGCTGTAGCTGTAGCTGCTGGCTTTTAATATTTTTTTTTCCGGCGGAGCTCCGCTTTAAGTGTGACCTAGGGAGTGATTACTACTGCGTGGAAGCGTGGCTAGGCGTGTGACGTCACAGACACTCACACTAGGAAGGACGGGGAAAGGTTTGTTTACACTTACCTCTCCCTGTTCTTCAGCTCTGTGACCTGATCGCGGGACACCGGCAGCGATCGGGTCCATGGGTCCCGCGGGCGCGGTCATGGAGCTTTGGACCGGGACCGGGCGCGCGACCCATGGACGGGTTCTTAAAGGGGACGTACCTGTACGCCCTTGTGCCTGTCCGTGCCATTCTGTCGACGTACATCATCGTGCGGCAGTCCTTAAGTGGTTAAGGGGGCGTGACAGGGGGCGTGTCCTGTGCCTACATTCTGTTGCTAATACTATCTGTCATTCCCATCTCAAAAAGGTATGCGATTTCCTCTCACATGCTGGTAGGTAAGTTGGCCCTAGTATATGTATGAATGTGAATTAGGGACCTTAGATTGTAAGCTCCTTCAGGAAAGAGACTGATGTGAATGTATAATATATATGGAAAGCACAGTGTAAATTGATGGCGCTATATAAGTAACTGTAATAAATAATAACATTCATAGGTGTGCGCAGACCATGGCATTAGGGTGTGCACCCAAAGTGTGTGTATATATGTTATATATATATATATATATATATATATATATATATATATATATATATATCTCTCAGTAGAGCAGTCAGATGTCAGTAGTTTATTTTTTTTAATTTTTTTTATCATACATTTTTTTTACTATTTTTCTATGTTTTACAATTTTATTTAATAATATATTATTATTATTATTATTTTTTATTTTTTATATACAATTTTTAGGGGCTCCATTGGGGGGCTTTGGTGAGATATCAGAGGTCTAAACAGACCCCTGATGTGTCACTTTTAAGACAGAGATTCCCAGTCTCTTCTTCTGCAGCCAAGCAGCAGGGGGAATCTGTGCAGCAGAGCGTGATTAGGGTGTGCCCAGGCACACCTGGCACACCCTGTGCGCACGCCTATGATAACAACAACACTAATAACTATAATAGCAATAGTAATAATAATCGTCAAACCTGAAACTTCCACATTTTTTCTAAAAGAGCAAATTATTTGTGAACAGTGAGGGTGACACTTCCAGGTTCTTTAGCAGCTCAATACGCAGCCCAATTCAACGTTCTCTACCGGCTTTGTCGCTCTCTTTAAAATTTACATCAAAGCCCCATCAGCCATATTTATATGGAATATTAAATTCATATCTGTTGCCGGCTAAACCTCTTTTTTATTTTTCCCTTTAATTTACCCCACACTTTAAATAAATTCTATGTCACTCCACCGTACATTTTTTATTTTTTTTCAAATTTCCATTTCAAGAGCAGAGGCGAGCGTGTCGCGCGACGCTCTGCATCAAAAAGTTTCGCTTAGAAGTGACTTTTTTCCCGAATAAATCTGACGAATGTGACAAAATAATTATTTGAAGCTATTGTTATGCACAACACAAAGATACCTGCATCATAAATAAGCATTAAAAATGGCTCCGGCTTCTAAGTGATTACGATCATTTTGCATAATGTATTTTCTTCCCCGCCGTCATTTACTTGCCGGGATTGAAAAGGGGGCCGAAGATGTAATCGCGAGGAGCCGCTGAATGTTATATACGTTGAATCACTCCTGTAAGAAAGATGAAGCCGCGGTCGTGGAGCTTTATGAAAACTGCGCGGGGTTGTATTTAATGTGATCCCGGCGTCATTTATTAAAAGGGATTGCGGCAGGCAATTTTGTATCCCGGGGACTGCCTGCTACTCTTTATTATAGACTGGATTATTAAAGAATAATAGCTTTATATGGTGACAGATTGCAAGGCGGTAAAGAGAGACAGTCACGATCTGAACATTCAGCCTTGCACATGGTACTGATGTTTGAACTAGGAATGCACCCATACCATTTTTTTTTTTACGAGTACCAATACTTTTTTTTTTAGTACTTGCCGACACCAATTACCAATACCTAATGCAACTGTTTTGTTTACACTTCAGCTGTCAGCAATGGTACAAAGCATTGAAAAGTTATTTACAAATAATAATATTTTTTTTTTTATATTTTGAGGTTTTTTTTATGTGAAATTTGTAAATACTGTATATGTTAATCGCTTGCCAAACCAGCCGTTATACGGCGGCAGGTTGGCTCTCCTGCGCAAATCCCCATAGCTGTATGACGGCTCGCGCAGGCGCGATAACATGCCCGCGGGTCGGGCAGACTCGATGTCCGCCAGCGACCAGCGATCGCCCATTACATAGGCAGAACGGGGAACTGCCTTTGTAAACAAGGCGATTCCCCGTTCTGACAGGTGACATGACAGGGATCTACTGTTCCCAGTGATCTCTGTCATGTTCCAGTGAGCCCATCCTCCCTACAGTTAGAACACACCTAGGCAGGGACGCCATCAGGAATTTTGGGGCCCCTTACACAGCTTCACAGGCATGGGCCCCCTGGAGCAGAGGAGGACTGGTGGGGGGGGGGGTTGCTGCCACCGCAAATTGAGAAGGAAGCGGGGGGGGCAGCCGCCAATTGAGAAGTGGGGGGTGCCACGAATTGAGGAGCGGGGGGGCTGCCACCGCGAATTGTCGAGGGGCTTTGGGTGCTGACGAACAAAAAAAGGGGGGGTTGCCATCCGGGGCCCTGAAGACCTCCGGGCCTCTGGGGACCTCTGGGCCCCTACAAAAGAAATAAATAAATAATTTGTAAATAAATAAATAATTTTTATAAAAAAAGGGGGGTTGCCATCCGGGGCCTCTGGGCCCCTTACAAAAAAAGAAAAAAAAGAAAGAAAATAAAAAGAAATAACATTTTTTTAAAATAAAAAATACATAAAAAGGGGGGTTATAATCCGGGGCCTCGGAGACCTCTGGGCCCCTTACAAAAAAAAAAAAATTATAAAAAAAATATATTTTTTTTATAAAAAAAAAAAAGTGGGGGGTTGCCATCCGGGCCCCTGGGGACCTCCGGGCCCCTGACAGGTGTACTGCCTGTACCCCCTGATGGCGGCCCTGCACCTAGGGAACACATTTAACCCCTTTGATCGCCGGCTAGTGTTAACACCTTCCCTGCTAGTGACCTTTACACAGTAATCAGTGGCTATTTATAGCACTGATCGCTGTATAAATGTCACTGGTCCCAAAAAAGTGTCAAAAGTGTCCGATCTGTCCGCCACAATGTCGCAGTCCTGCTAAAAATCTCAGATCGCCGCTATTACTAGTAAAAAAAATAAAAGAATAATAAAAATGCCATAAATCTATGCCCTATTTTTGTAGACGCTATAAATTTTGCGCAAACCAACCAGTATACCCTTATGGAGAATTTTTTTTTTTTTTTAGGAAAAATATGTAGAAGAATATATATCGGCTTAAACTGATGAATAAATTAGTTTTTTTTTATATATATATTTTTTTCGATATGTAGTAAAGCAAAAAGTAAAAAAAAAAAAGTTAGTTTTTTTCAAAATTGTTGCTCTTTGTTTGTTTATAGCGCAAAAAATAAAAACCGCAGAGGTGATCAAATACCACCGAAAGAAAGCTCCATTTGTGGGGAAAAAAAGGACAATTTTGTTTGGGTACAGCGTCGCACGACTGCGCAATTGTCAGTTAAAGCGGCACAGTGCCGTATCGCAAAAAATGCCATTGTCATTAAGGGGGCAAATCCTTCCGGGGCTGAAGTAGTAAAAGGTGTAAAAATATTAACAGACGAAAAAAAAAAAACTTTTCATTATTAATAGTTAATAAAATAGTAAAAAAATCAACAGGAAATTAATAATTAAATTGAGAAGGAGAATAAGGAGTTAATTAAGGCTGATTAGTGTAAATTAAGGGTTAACAAGGGGTTAAACAGAAAAATATTAAATTAAAAACAAAAATCCCAGTAAGGATCTCTAAATTTCTACAAGGCCTACCCTCCTGTGTGCTTTCGGGCCTGTGGCCAGGAGGGCACACATGCACATATTTGGTGGATGTGCCCTGTTGTGCAACAATTCTGGACCGCTATTTTTCACATGGCCTCTACTTCGATCAGCAGCACCACATTGGATCCTGACTCATCTCTCGCGCTGCTGAACCATAATACCCAAGATTGTACCAGAGCCCAGTTCCGCCTCATACTACAGGATATGACGGCAGCTAAACAAACTATAGCACGGGCTTAAGCCCCGTACACACGGTCGGACTTTTGCCCAACAAACTTAGTTTTAAGCAAGTTGGACCAACAATCCGACCGTGTGTACGCTCCATCGGACAAACTTTTTTCGTTTGGTTTTGGATTTCATCGGACAAAAGTTGGGTCTGCAAACGGACAAACTTTTGCCCAACAAAAGTCCGATGGAGCAAAGTCCGAACGTGTGTACAGATAACCATCGGACTTTAGTCCGATGGACAAAACAACTAATGTTAAAATCAACCAACACTAGCAGAAGTTGACCAAAGGGTGGCGGTAAAGAGCAGAAAAAACACGCGATGTTGTAAGAAGTTTTAAGAAAGTTTGCAGAAAAGTCCGAACGTGTGTATGCTATGGGTGTTCCCAACCAACTCCGTTCGGACAAAAAAACACGGAAAAGTCCGATGGAAGTCCGACCGTGTGTACGAGGCTTTAGAAGTCCCCTAAACTTTGTACTGTTGATACCAATAACAGAATCACCCAGGCCATGATTCATAGCGAAAATGAGGCTACTATCCAAGATAAAGTCCCTAAACACCTTAAAATCTGGCAACCTCCGGTGGACCATTTTTTACCTCCGGGTTTTGACGAATCCCTTCTGGAACCCTGAACCACTTTTAGCATTTATTATGCCTTGAGTTCCAGGTTTGCTTGGAGCTGCTGGCCTCTTGCATGCTTTTCTCTTATTTTCTTTACCTTCTCCTACTTTTCTGTCCTTTCCTTACTTTTTCTTCCTTCTACCTACTTTGTACCACTGGTAGAGTGATACACCGGGACGATATTCCTGTTTGTCTCCAGTTCACTAGTGATGACACGCTACAATTGTTTGGTTATGGACATTATCACCATGTGTTCTTTGCATACCATAGAGGCCTTTTGCCTCTATCTTTATGATCCATGGTACACACGTGTAGCGCACACACCCCTCTCTTCCTGCATAAATTTCGGCTCCTCGCAGGAAGGGAGAGGCACACCGCACCACAAGCCCGTACCCTCCTGTATAAGGAGGTTGAGGGGTGTTAGTTTTGGGCCTTGTCTGCGGCCAGAGCCAAAGTCCTCCCGAGAATGATCTCACCTCTACCTTGGATAGATGCAAGTTCTTGCTTTCCCCAGGAATGTGAATGTCCACACCAGCTGAAAGTCCAACTCAGTGTTTATTTCTCACAGGATAATAAACAGCCTCTTTGATAGCAGACAGGTTGGAGCGAAGATACAGGACAGCTTAGATGTGGATGAGATCCAGGCACAAAAATAGCTTAACTCCTTAAGACATCCCTCCGGAGAGTTACCAGAGGCCCCCACCGTCACCACGACTCTGCGCTGGGTCTTCGGAAGGGGTTACCTCCCTGGCCTCCTATTCCTAGATACGGGTCCCCTCGCAAGGCAGCACCCTGGGAGTCCTCGACCCCTGGCGGACCCTAGCTGAAGGTGCTGGGCCCCGGGCCATCAAAATAGTACCTCACCCCAGACTGAAGGTGTCTGGGATGGAACAGGAACTCCACCTCTGGGCCCAGGGCACCCGGAGACGATCCTCACTCACCCCCAGGCCAAAGGTACCTGGGCGTGGACCTCGAATGGAAGATGTCCGCCCCTTTTATACCCTCTCCCGACAAGCACAGCAGGTTCCCCGCCCCGCCGTACTACTGCCGAGAGGGGACACAAAAGGCAAAACCCTCTATCGGTGGTTCAACCCTGGCCCACGGCGACAGCGCCACCTGTAGGCCACAGGGAACTGTACACCAATACTATCCCCCATGAACAGAAATGTTCCATAAACCCTAACAATCAGTGTGTCTGAGCCTAATTACCACTCAGACACTCCCCCTAAATTGAACACCCCGCTACACACTATTGTAAGCACTTTGTACCAAAGACTCTTCTTTGTACCACTCAACGAATTTGTACAATGTACCGTTCACCTTATACAGGAGAATTCTCTGTGTTCTTTTTTTTTTTATGATATCAATAAAAAAAGTGAACAAAAAAATGAAAGAAAATAAATATATTTTTTTACTTGACAGTGTCAGAGAACTCACACAACAAGTGCCCATCTCCATCCATGCAGCAGCTGCTAACCCCCATTCCGCTATCGCCAATACGCATGCGCGGAACCTTAGACAGAGACGAATGAGATACAGAATGGGCATGCGCAATGGCGCATCCATGCGAACACGAATCCTGGCGCACAGCGCCCTATATAAACAGAGTTTGACCTAGTATCAGTGCTGGATTGTCTTCAGCTTGTCCCTGTGTTCCTGTTTACTACTTGCCTGATTGATCTTGCTCCTGAAAACTCGGCTTTCCCTGACCATTCTCTTGGATTCTCCCTGCCTGCTTATCTGCCTTCGCTTACTAAACCGACCTTGGCTTGGACTTATGACTACGGTTCTGCATTCTAATTGTGTAACCCGCTGCCAGCCTGTTGCCGACTTCTGCCTGTTCCTGATTCTGCAGTTGATCCTGATCTGTCTCCCGCTGAAAAATCTTGTGATCAGTTTCCACATCTTCTCTACAGAGGTTCCTGTGTCTTCATGCTCCAGCCTTTGACCTGCACCCTTTCGTTGCCCTACACTCCCTGTATCCACAACCAGGAGTGCTTGGAACGGAACCGTGCAAGAGGCCACCCTCGTCCTCTCGGGCTCCGCTGTAAGGTACGTGACAGACAGGTTGCTTTAAACTGACTTCATCTGCAGATCGAAGATCATATGATAGATGGATAAACAGAAAGATACAAAATGAAACAATGTTTCTTTTTATCTTTCTGTTTCAGAGGCTGAGCAATGTTGTTGATAAACATTGTCTGGCTGTTTTTTTTTTTTTTTTTTGACAGCTCCAATTGCAGAGACTTCTTTTACACTTCAACTGTCAACAGGAGAACCCCACTGACAGCTGAATGAGTCATCAGATTAAGGACGCGATGGCCCCGCTCCTTAACAACCAATGATTGTTGGCTTTTTTTTTTACATTTAAGCTGTCAATGGGGAATTCTCGCTGACAGCAGAAATAATAGAGCCTGAAAGTATTGGTTTTAGGTATTGGAGCATTTGCACGAGTACCGATACTCATGCAAATGCTTAGTATCAGCACTGGTGCAACCCTAGTTTGAACATCAGTATTCTTTGCCAACATTTCTTGCGTTTATTTATTATTTGTAGGCATTTGCGCGTACACGAGTATAATAAATTCTAGCTGCAATTTTAACTAACTGCTGACCACAATACATATATATATATATATATATATATATATATATATATATATATACACACGGCGGCACTTTGAAGTGTTATATTGGGATGATGCTAGCCTGCAGCTACAGACATCATGCTGGTATTGTTTTTTCTTGCTTCATTTACAGAAGGAAGATGACCCCTCCCGCCACCCTTTGTTGTCTCTCCGGGCTTTCCCATCCCACCGGGAGCCCGGAAGTGAAGCCAGCTTACCATAGAGCTGATCCGGGACTGGAACGTCCCCAATCATCTCTACGGTATATGAAACAGGAAACTATGAGTATTTTGCCACTTCCAGTTTCGGTCTTGTTTACTGGCTATTACCAGCAAAGGCAAGGTTTGGAATGGAATCCGAGTTTGATTTGAAGCTTTCAAGGTCAGAGGAGAGATCTGGGGTCTAATAGACATAGGCATTCTTCTCACTAGGGGTGCAACGGATCAAAAAACTCACGGATCGGATCGATCCTCGGATCGGATCATTTTTCGGATCGGCAAAAAAAAGAAAAGAAAAATTTTGTTACACCCACCGGAGTTTTAGATTTCACAGTTATTTTCAACACAAAACGGAGCATATATGCTTAAATACAGTATTTGGAAATCCAACGGACTGTTTACATGTTAAATTTTAAAATCAGCAGCAAACCTGCTGACCTTACATGGTTGCTAATGTGACAGAACACCTCTGATTTTCACATTTAACTAAATGTTAAATGTGAAAATCAGAGGTGTTCCGTCACATTAGCAAGCATGTAAGGTTTGCTGCTGCTTTTAAAATTGAACATGTAAACAGTCCGTTGGATTTCCAAATAAAGTATTTAAGCATATAAGCTCCGTTTTGTGTTGAAAATAATTGAAATCGAAAACTCTGTTGGGTGTAACAAGATGTCCGCTTGGCCCCTTCTGCACAGTAATGATAGTGAGGAGTGTGGGGTGGAGCAAGATGGCGGGTGTACAAAGATGGCCGCCGCTCCGGAGCTAGGCCGAAGCCGCGGCCTTTCCTATGGCCGAGGCTCCGGAGCACTCTGCGGATCGCGTGGTGTTCCGATCCGAACAGGGTGACCCGTTCGGATCACGGATCACCACCGATCCGTTGCACCACTACTTCTCACTGATCAAGAATGTAAGGGACATTCTTCCCACTGATCACCAATGTAAGGAACATTCTTCCCACTGACCACTAATGTAAGGAGCATTCTTCCCACTGATCACCAATGTAAGGAACATTCTTCTCACTGATCACCAATGTAAGGGACATTCTTCCCACTGATCACCAATGTAAGGAGCATTCTTCCCACTGATCACCAATGTAAGGAGCATTCTTCTCACTGATCACCAATGTAATGGACATTCTTCCCACTGATCACCAATGTAAGGAACATTCTTCCCACTGATCACTAATGTAAGGAACATTCTTCCCACTGATCTCCAATGTAATGGACATTCTTCCCACTGATCTCCAATGTAATGGACATTCTTCCCACTGATCACCAATGTAATGGACATTCTTCCCACTGATCACCAATGTGAGGGACATTCTTCCCACTGATCACTAGGGATGAGCTCGGTGTTCGAGTCGAACATACGTTCGACTCGAACATCGGCTGTTCGATCGTTCGACGAAGATCGAACGATTTGGGCCGTTCGCGCCTAATTTGAGTGACGCGAACGGCCCACAATGCACTACGCCATCGCAGTGTCATCCAGGCGCTGTGATTGGCCAAGCATGCACTGTGACCCCGCATGCTTGGCCAATCACAGCGCCGGCAGCGAGGAGAGCAATGATTGGCCACAGGCAGGATGCCTGTGGCCAATTATTGCTGAGGGTGTTTAGTACACGCCCCACACTATAAAAGGCCGCCAGCACGGCGGCCTAGTGTAGTGTGTTCCGGAGCAGGGAAAGAGAAGCATAGGCAGGGACAGTGACATTTTTTTTTCTTGCTTAACCTGGATTCCTTTAGTTTAGGGAAAGAGAAGGATAGGTAGGGAGAGTGTCAGTGTGTTTTACTGTGCGAATCCTTGTTTCTAGGGACAGGGAAGGACAGTGAGGGAAATTCTCCTTGTGCTATAGTGTGCTAAAGCATTCCTCATCAACCATCTTTAAAAAAACATTTTTTCTAGGGACAGAAAACTATAGGTAGGAAGAGTGTCAGTTTCTTTCACTGTGATAATCCTTGTTTCTAGGGACAGGGAAGGACAGTGAGGGAAATTCTCCTTGTGCTATAGTGTGCTAAAGCATTGATCATCAACCGTCTTTAAAAAAACATTTTTTCTAGGGACAGAAAACTATAGGTAGGAAGAGTGTCAGTTTCTTTCACTGTGATAATCCTTGTTTCTAGGGACAGGGAAGGACAGTGAGGGAAATTCTCCTTGTGCTATAGTGTGCTAAAGCATTCCTCATCAACCATCTTTGAAATCCTTGTTTTTTGGACAGTCAGGGAAATTGTCGTTGTGCTATTCTGTGCGAAAGCAATCATCCTCAACCATATTTAGAAATCCTTAAGTAAAGGGACAGAGAAGGACACCTGAAGGTAGCCCTTATTGCTTTTTTCCCATCTCCCTGCAGGCCATCTATTAGAATGTCTGGAAGGCAAACAAGGAGAGGCAGACAGTCAGGAGGCAATAAAAGAGGGCAAGCAGGCTCTGTGTCTGGGGGCAACAGTGCTGGTCGTGGACGCGGTGCATTGTCATCAGCACATGGCCATGGGACACGCTTGTCCTTTTCGGCAGCTGGACATGTTGAGCCACATCATGCCGAAGACTTGGTAGAGTGGATGACCAAGCCCTCCTCCTCCTCCTCATCCTCTCTCACCCAGGCTCAGGGTACTGGCAAAGCAGCTGCCAAAGCGTCCTCTTCCCTGGTATCAATGTCAGACTCATCATCAGTCACTCCTTCCCTAGACCCACCATGTCCTCCTCCTGAGGAGTCCCCCGAACTGTTTGAGCACAGTGTTGGGTACATGCTCCAGGAGGCTGCCCAGCGTTTCGAAGGGTCTGATGATGAAACCCAGCTACAGGAAGGCAGTAGCGTGAGAGCAGACAGAGGGGATGCTCAAGAAGGACACCAATCTGGCAGTCATGTTCCAGCAGCTGCAGCATACTGCCAGATTGGCTCCAGTGATGAGGAGGGAGGGGATGATGAGGTCACTGACTCCACGTGGGTGCCTAATAGGAGAGAGGAGGAGGAGGAGGAGGATGAGGAGGAGGCACATCTCCAACGAGGCAGGATGCCCTTTGGTGGCCAGCGTAAGGGCAGTACACCGACGGAATCACACCGCAGAGCTCCGCCTGTGCAGGGCGCTGCCTCTGCCCGTCATTCAAAAAGTTCTTTGGTGTGGGCCTTTTTTGAGGCTAGTGCATCAGATCGCACAGCTGCTGTTTGCAACATATGTCTCAAGCGTATATCGCGTGGCCAAAACATCAGCCGCTTGGGTACCACATGCCTGACCAGACATATGTTGACCTGCCATGCAGCTCGTTGGCAAGCCTACCTCAAAGACCCACACCAAAGAACAAAGCGGACCTCTCCTTGCACCGCATCAGCTGGGATCTCCAACCCCACTATAACTTCAGTCCTCTCTGAAACATGCACTGAGAGGAATGAAGGTGTAGAATTAGGTGTGTCCCAGCCAAGTAGTTGCGGCCACTCTGCTAGTAGTACACCGACGTCCGATTCTAGCAGGCAAATTTCCCTGCCCCAGCTGCTGGACCGTCGAAAGAAGTTCACTCCCAGCCATCCACATGCCCAGCGGTTGAATGCTAGCTTGGCTAAATTGCTAGCGCTTCAACTGCTGCCTTTTCAGTTGGTAGACTCGGCCCCCTTCCGTGAGTTTGTGCAATGTGCGGTTCCTCAGTGGCAGGTTCCCAAACGCCACTTTTTCTCACGGAAGGCTATTCCGGCTCTCTACCGGCATGTGGAAGGCAATGTCTTGGCCTCGCTGGACAGGGCGGTCAGCGGTAAGGTGCATATTACCGCTGACTCATGGTCCAGCAGGCATGGACAGGGACGTTACCTTTCTTTCACGGCCCATTGGGTCACTCTTTTGGCAGCTGGGAAGGATGCAGGACAAGGTGCAGTAGTGTTGGAGGTTGTTCCACCGCCACGCCTCCAAAATGCTACTACTGGTTGTGACACACCTCTCTCCTCCACCCCCTCCTCTTCTTCTTCCTCCATGGCCTCTTCCTGTGGTTTGTCCTCTGAACCAGCGGTGCTCCGTAGCCGTTCAAGGGGCTACGCAAGTACGCAGGCAAAAAGATGCCATGCCGTGCTTGCACTGGTGTGTTTGGGGGACAGAAGCCACACTGGGGCAGAGGTCCTGTCTGCTCTGCAGGGCCAGGCCGAGAGGTGGTTGACGCCACGCCAGCTTAAGCCAGGAATGGTGGTTTGCGACAATGGCACCAACCTCCTCTCCGCCCTCTGACAGGGACAACTGACCCATGTGCCCTGTGTGGCTCACGTCCTCAACCTGGTGGTGCAGCGGTTCTTGGGCAGGTACCCGGGCTTACAGGATGTCCTGAGGCAGGCCAGGAAAGTCTGTGTGCATTTCCGCAGATCTTATAATGCCAGTGCTCGCCTGGCTGAGCTGCAAAAGGAGTTGAACCTGCCCAAGAACCGCCTTATATGTGACATGCCCACCAGGTGGAACTCAACGTTGGCCATGCTGCAGCGGCTGCACATGCAGCAGAGGGCCATCAATGAGTACCTGTGCGACTACGGCACCAGGACAGGGTCAGGGGAGCTTGGTTTTTTTTCTCCACGCCAGTGGGGCATGATCAGGGATGCATGCACTGTCCTGGCACCATTTGAGGAGGCCACGAGGATGGTGAGCAGTGACAGTGCATGCATCAGTGACACTGTACCTCTTGTCCACCTGTTGGAGCACACGCTGCGTGGAATAATGGACAGGGCACTTGAGGCAGAACAGAGGCAGGAAGAGGAGGACTTCCTTGCCTCTCAAGGCCCCCTTTACCCAGACAGTGTTCCTTCTGTCCCACCCATCGCACAGGAAGAGGAGGAGGAGGAGGAGGAGGAGGAGGAGGAGGAGGAGGAGGAGGAGGAGGATTGTGTCAGCATGGAGGTGGAGGCTGGCACTCAGCATCATCAGCAGCAGTCTTTTAGGGATGATTTACAGTCCCAAGAAACCAGTGGACTTGTACGTGGCTGGGAGGAGGTGGCTGCGGATCATGTCGTCCTTAGTGACCCAGAGGACTCCGGACCGAATGCCTCAGCAAACCTACGCTGCATGGCCTCCCTGATCCTGCAAAGTCTGCGGAAGGATCCTCGTATTCTTCGGATCAAGGAGAGGGATCATTACTGGCTGGCCACTCTCCTTGATCCACGGTACAAGGGTAAGGTTGCGGACCTTATGTTACTGTGGCAGAGGGAGCAGAGGATGAGACAACTCCGGGAGGCCTTGCAGAAAGGTCTGTGCAACCCGTTCCCAGAGACTGGGAGGTTACAAACTCCTGGTCCTGGACAACGAGTTGCTGAGGCTTCGGCCAGTCAAAGAAGGAGCGGTGGGGAAGGTGGCCGTCTGACCAATGCGTTCAGACAATTCTTTAGTCCGCAGCCCCAAAGTATGATCGGTTCCAGCAACCATCGCCAGCGTCTGATAAACATGGTGCAGGAATATCTAGGGGCAAGGTCAGACTTGGACACCTTCCCCACCGAAAATCCTCTGGCTTACTGGGTCTTGAGGATGGATCACTGGCCAGAGCTTGCACAGTATGCAATTGAGCTACTGGCCTGTCCTGCATCCAGCGTTCTTTCGGAACGCACATTCAGTGCTGCTGGAGGATTTGTCACGGATCACAGGGTGCGCCTGTCCACCGACTCGGTTGATCGACTGACTTTCATCAAGATGAACCAGTCTTGGATCACCACCAGCTACCACACACCTGATGCTGATATAACAGACTAATTGATTTTAACATGTCACATCCCTTCAAGACTGATGCTGATGCTGAGTGCCTGTGCTGTTATGTTGACTGGCTATCCTCCTCCTCCGAGTCCTCAATGATACGATTGATGATGATAGCTTGGAAGATCATTTTTGTTTATGGGTGCCGCCACCAGTGGCTAAGGCCCAATTTTTCAGCCCCTGTTTTACAGGGGCGTGTAATTACAATTTTTTTAGCAATAATTTGCAACAGGGCTCATTGCTGTGCTCCAAGTACAGTATCTGTGAGGGGTTGTAGTGTTGTGCCACCAGTGCCTAAGGCCCAATTTTTCAGCCCCTGTTCAACAGGGGCATATAATTACAATTCTTGATCTAATAATTCACAGCAGGGCCCATTCCTGCACCCACCAAGAGTAACTCTGAGGGCTTACAGTGTTGTGGCAACGCCGCCACCACCACGAAAGGCCCAATTTTTCAGCCCCTGTTCAAAAGGGGCATGTAATTACAATTCTTGATCTAATAATTCACAGCAGGGCCCATTCCTGCACCCACCAAGAGTAACTCTGAGGGCTTACAGTGTTGTGGCAACACCACCACCACCACCACGAAAGGCCCAATTTTTCAGCCCCTGTTCAACAGGGGCATGCAATTACAATTCTTGATCTAATAATTCACAGCAGGGCCCATTGCTGCACCCACCAAGAGTAACTGTCAGGGCTTACAGTGTTGTGGCACCAGCACCACCATCAAAGGCCCAATTTTTACTACCACTGTTCAACAATTATATGTAATTAAAATTCCTGATATAATAGTTGACAGCAGGGCGTTCCAGCACCAACCAAGAGTAACTGTGAGTGCTTACAGTGTTGTGCCAACACCAACAACTAAGGGGCCTATTTCTGCAGAGTATATACGGCAGGTCCCTACTTTCAAACATCCAACTTACAAACGACTCCTACTTGCAAACGCAAGAAGACAACAGGAAGTGAGAGGAAATCTACCCCTTGGAAGGAAAATTCTCTCCTGTAAGAATTAATATGGGAGAAAGGTGTCTCCTCTGTACTGATGCTTTATCAGCAATCCTTGTTTCAAGAAAAACACCACATTTCAAAAACAGTTGTCATTGGGACGGAAAGTGAGGTGAAATGTTCTGAACAGGGGCACAGACAGCAAAACAAATGTTACAGGGGTGATAACCCTTACCTATGTTTTCCAAAAAGTTTAAAAATAGATTTTTGGGCTGGAGCTACACTTAAACAATGTACCTGTTCAAAATTACAAACAGATTCTACATAAGAACAAACCTACAGTCCCTGTCTTGTATGCACCGCCTGTATACGGCTGTTCAGAGTATATAGGGCCTTTTTTATTTTATGTGCGGGGTTCCCCTTAATATCCATACAAGACCCAAAGGGGCTGGTGATGGGCTGGGGTAGGGGGGGGGGGGGGGTCATGGGGTAGCTATGCCATTTTTCTTAAAGATTTTCATCCATATTACCGGGACCAGACATTACATTAAAGCCGCAAGCAGTTTTAAATGGCTTTTTTTTCCTTTAGAAGTGTCATTTTGTGCAGGGACAGTTCTAAACACGGGAAACACGTGGCACTTCACAGGCATACTTTAGACACCCCCCAGGTACCATATTTAAAGGAATATTTGACTTTTTTTTTTTCACTTTATGCATCATTAAAATGACTGCTCCCGAAAAACGACCGTTTTTAAAACTTCTTTTTGCATTGATACATGTCCCCTGGTGCAGAACCCGGGTTCCCAAACCCTTTTTAGGACAATAACATGCATAATAGTCGTTATAATTAGCACTTTAGAATTCGAACGTTCGCATCCATTGTATTTAATAGGGTTCTAATGTTCGTTCGAACTTTCGGTCCGTTCGCGGGTTCTGGTGCGAACCGAACCCGGGGGTGTTCGGCTCATCACTAATCACCAATGTAAGGAGCATTCTTTCCACTGATCACCAATGTAAGGAGCATTCTTCCCACTGATCACCAATGTAAGGAACATTCTTCTCACCGATTACCAATGTTAGGAACATTCTTCCCACTAATCACCAATGTAAGGAACATTCTTCCCACTGATCACCAATGTAAGGAGCATTCTTCTCACTGATCACCAATGTAAGGAGCATTCTTCCCACTGATCACCAATGTAAGGAACATTCTTCTCACCGATTACCAATGTAAGGAACATTCTTCCCACTAATCACCAATGTAAGGAACATTCTTCCCACTGATCACCAATGTAAGGAACATTCTTCCCACTGATCACCAATGTAAGGAACATTCTTCCCACTGATCACCAATGTAAGGAGCATTCTTCCCACTGATCACCAATGTAAGGAACATTCTTTCCACTGATCACCAATGTAAGGAACATTCTTCCCACTGATCACCAATGTAAGGAACATTCTTCTCACTAATCACCAATGTAAGGAGCATTCTTTCCACTGATCACCAATGTAAGGAACATTCTTCCCACTGACCACCAATGTAAGGAGCATTCTTCCCACTGATCACCAATGTAAGGAACATTCTTCCCACTAATCACCAATGTAAGGAGCATTCTTCCCACTAATCACCAATGTAAGGAACATTCTTCTCACCGATTACCAATGTAAGGAACATTCTTCCCACTAATCACCAATGTAAGGGACATTCTTCCCACTGATCACCAATGTAAGGAGCATTCTTCCCACTGATCACCAATGTAAGGAGCATTCTTCCCACTGATCACCAATGTAAGGGACATTCTTCCCACTGATCACCAATGTAAGGGACATTCTTCCCACTGATCACCAATGTAAGGAACATTCTTCTCACTGATCACCAATGTAAGGGACATTCTTCCCACTGATCACCAATGTAAGGGACATTCTTCTCACTGATCACCAATGTAAGGGACATTCTTCCCACTGATCACCAATGTAAGGAGCATTCTTCCCACTGATCACCAATGTAAGGGACATTCTTCCCACTAATCACCAATGTAAGGAGCATTTTTCCTACTTACCACTATTGAATTGGTTTATGTAAGGGTTCCCCGAGACCTGAAAGTTCTTCCAAAGGTTCCTCTGGGGTAAACAGATTAAGGAAGGTTGATCTACAGTGTGCTGAATTTTTTGGCTTACGTATATTATTGTTAAAACTTCCTCTGACTGATGCAGAAGGTCATATAACGGTCTTGTGCTGCTGGGGACTGTTCTAAAGTTGCAGACAACAATAAAATGTTGTTAATTCATTCTGTATCTCATTCAAGCTTCATTTATTTAACAACACATTACAAAGTGATAATTCCGACACTTTTCAATTGCTTGAAAACAGCGATGGTATTGTGTGGTTGTCTTGAAGCACAGGGTGGTGCGTCGCGGGAAAAGTCTGTGGTCGCCTCAATGCTAATGGCGTATTTACGCCGCTGGCCTGGGGCCTGGGGCAGTCTATCATCTCCACTGAACTGTGCCTGGGATGAGATGATGGAAGCAGGCCCGGGGGCAGAGATATTTATATACCAATAAACCCGACTACAATCTGTTCTTTGTTTAATGTAAACTAACCGGAAGGGAGAAGAGCGCTAATGCACAATGAGCCGATCACTGGAATGTACACTGCACTTTATGTACTTCCAAGTGTCATTACACCGCATACCGGCCTTTCCAGAGACTTTCCATACCTGACCGGTGGAAGTTTGAAGTGTGAATCAACCTGCACATGGTTCCCTACACACCAGCTGAAATATCAGATAAGGCTAGCAGTCGGAGTGCTTGTATTGCAGTGGACGGTGTCAGTAAAGCAGTGGATGGTTTCAGTACGGCAGTGGACGGTGTCAGTAGAGCTTTGGACCTGTCAGTAGGGCAGAGGTTGGTGTTAGTAGGACAGCTGATTGTGTCAGTCAGTAGGGTGTCAGTAGGGCAGTGGATGGTGTCAGTAGGGCAGTGGACAGTGTCAGTAGGGCAGTGGACAGTGTCAGTAGGGCAGTGGACAGTGTCAGTAGGGCAGTGGACAGTGTCAGTAGGGCAGTGGACAGTGTCAGTAGGGCAGTGGACAGTGTCAGTAGGGCAGTGGACAGTGTCAGTAGGGCAGTGGACAGTGTCAGTAGGGCAGTGGACAGTGTCAGTAGGGCAGTGGACAGTGTCAGTAGGGCAGTGGACAGTGTCAGTAGGGCAGTGGACAGTGTCAGTAGGGCAGTGGACGGTGTCAGTAGGGCAGTGGACGGTGTCAGTAGGGCAGTGGACGGTGTCAGTAGGGCAGTGGACGGTGTCAGTAGGGCAGTGGACGGTGTCAGTAGGGCAGTGGACGGTGTCAGTAGGGCAGTGGACGGTGTCAGTAGGGCAGTGGACGGTGTCAGTAGGGCAGTGGACGGTGTCAGTAGAGCAGTGGACGGTGTCAGTAGGGCAGTGGACAGTGTCAGTAGGGCAGTGGACGGTGTCAGTAGAGCAGTGGATGTAAGCATCAATTGATGTGAAACATGTCAGCTAATTTTTGATCAGTGTGTCGTGATGTGCAGTGTATGCTTTGGATTCCTGGACTTTTGAAATAAAGGCTTTTTATCTTGGAGTGCTGCTTTCCAGAAAAATCCATTTCCTGTTTTGCTCATACTTGCATTGCTTGCACCCTTGGTTGCTGGGAGGAGGTCATTTGGAGGATATCTACATCTGAGCGGCTCCCTTTCTCTGCGTCAGTAGAGCAGTGGACGGTGTCAGTAGAGCAGTGGATGGTGTCAGTAGAGCAGTGGATGGTGTCAGTAGGGAAGTAGATGGTGTCAGTAGAGCAGTGGATGGTGTCAGTAGAGCAGTGGATGGTGTCAGTAGAGCAGTGGACGGTGTCAGTAGGTCAGTGGACGGTGTCAGTAGGTCAGTGGACGGTGTCAGTAGAGCAGTGGACGGTGTCAGTAGAGCAGTGGACGGTGTCAGTAGAGCAGTGGACGGTGTCAGTAGAGCAGTGGACGGTGTCAGTAGAGCAGTGGACGGTGTCAGTAGAGCAGTGGACGGTGTCAGTAGAGCAGTGGACGGTGTCAGTAGAGCAGTGGACGGTGTCAGTAGGGCAGTGGACGGTGTCAGTAGGGCAGTGGACGGTGTCAGTAGGGCAGTGGACGGTGTCAGTAGGGCAGTGGACGGTGTCAGTAGAGCAGTGGACGGTGTCAGTAGAGCAGTGGACGGTGTCAGTAGAGCAGTGGACAGTGTCAGTAGAGCAGTGGACGGTGTCAGTAGAGCAGTGGACGGTGTCAGTAGAGCAGTAGACGGTGTCAGTAGAGCAGTGGACGGTGTCAGTAGAGCAGTAGACGGTGTCAGTGGACGGTGTCAGTAGAGCAGTGGACGGTGTCAGTAGAGCAGTGGACGGTGTCAGTAGAGCAGTGGATGGTGTCAGTAGAGCAGTGGACGGTGTCAGTAGAGCAGTGGACGGTGTCAGTAGAGCAGTGGACGGTGTCAGTAGAGCAGTGGACGGTGTCAGTAGAGCAGTGGACGGTGTCAGTGGACGGTGTCAGTAGAGCAGTGGACGGTGTCAGTAGAGCAGTGGACGGTGTCAGTAGAGCAGTGGATGGTGTCAGTAGAGCAGTAGACAGTGTCAGTAGAGCAGTGGACGGTGTCAGTAGAGCAGTGGACGGTGTCAGTAGAGCAGTGGACGGTGTCAGTAGAGCAGTGGACGGTGTCAGTAGAGCAGTGGACGGTGTCAGTAGAGCAGTGGACGGTGTCAGTAGAGCAGTGGACAGTGTCAGTAGAGCAGTGGACGGTGTCAGTAGAGCAGTGGACGGTGTCAGTAGAGCAGTAGACGGTGTCAGTGGACGGTGTCAGTAGAGCAGTGGACGGTGTCAGTAGAGCAGTGGACGGTGTCAGTAGAGCAGTGGACGGTGTCAGTAGAGCAGTGGATGGTGTCAGTAGAGCAGTGGATGGTGTCAGTAGAGCAGTGGACGGTGTCAGTAGAGCAGTGGACGGTGTCAGTAGAGCAGTGGACGGTGTCAGTAGAGCAGTGGACGGTGTCAGTAGAGCAGTGGACGGTGTCAGTAGAGCAGTAGACGGTGTCAGTGGACGGTGTCAGTAGAGCAGTGGACGGTGTCAGTAGAGCAGTGGACGGTGTCAGTAGAGCAGTGGATGGTGTCAGTAGAGCAGTAGACAGTGTCAGTAGAGCAGTGGACGGTGTCAGTAGAGCAGTGGACGGTGTCAGTAGAGCAGTGGACGGTGTCAGTAGAGCAGTGGACGGTGTCAGTAGAGCAGTGGACGGTGTCAGTAGAGCAGTGGACAGTGTCAGTAGAGCAGTGGACAGTGTCAGTAGAGCAGTGGACGGTGTCAGTAGAGCAGTGGACGGTGTCAGTAGAGCAGTAGACGGTGTCAGTAGAGCAGTGGACGGTGTCAGTAGAGCAGTAGACGGTGTCAGTGGACGGTGTCAGTAGAGCAGTGGACGGTGTCAGTAGAGCAGTGGACGGTGTCAGTAGAGCAGTGGATGGTGTCAGTAGAGCAGTGGACGGTGTCAGTAGAGCAGTGGACGGTGTCAGTAGAGCAGTGGACGGTGTCAGTAGAGCAGTGGACGGTGTCAGTAGAGCAGTGGACGGTGTCAGTGGACGGTGTCAGTAGAGCAGTGGACGGTGTCAGTAGAGCAGTGGACGGTGTCAGTAGAGCAGTGGATGGTGTCAGTAGAGCAGTAGACAGTGTCAGTAGAGCAGTGGACGGTGTCAGTAGAGCAGTGGACGGTGTCAGTAGAGCAGTGGACGGTGTCAGTAGAGCAGTGGACGGTGTCAGTAGAGCAGTGGACGGTGTCAGTAGAGCAGTGGACGGTGTCAGTAGGTCAGTGGACGGTGTCAGTAGGTCAGTGGACGGTGTCAGTAGGGCAGTGGACGGTGTCAGTAGGGCAGTGGACGGTGTCAGTAGGGCAGTGGATGGTGTCAGTAGGGCAGTGGATGGTGTCAGTAGAGCAGTGGACGGTGTCAGTAGAGCAGTGGATGTTTTTTTCGACGGAATTCCGCTCAAGCTTGGCTTGCATACACACGGTCACACAAAAGTTCTCTGAACTTTCGACTGTCAAGAACGCGGTGACGTACAACACTACGATGAGCCGATAAAATTAAGTTCAATGCTTCCGAGCATGCGTCGAATTGTTTCCGAGCATGCGTCGGAATTTTTCGCGTCTGAATTGCTACAGACGATCGGAATTTCCAAATTTATTCCGTCAGAAAAATTGAGAACCTGCTCTCAATCTTTTGTTGGTGGAAATTCCGACAGCAAAAGTCCGATAGCGCCTACACACGGTCAGAATTTCCGACCAAAAGCTCACATCGGACTTTTCTTGTCGGAATTTCCGATCGTGTGTACGGGGGCATCAGTTGAAAAATGTAATGAACACGTTGAGGAAGGGAGGAGCCAGAGAAGAGTAAATACAGTATAAAAAGATTAAACTTTAGTTTTAAAGCATTCATTTCATTTTTTGCAGATCCTCATTTGAGTCGTATTAATGAAATATGTAACTATAGGAGCTTCTATCAGTAGTACAGATGAACAGCTTGTTACTGGGTGCTCTTGGACCGCTGACCCGATGACACATCGGAACAATTAGGTCTATTGTAGATTAAACTTTGATGAAAGCGACAAGGTTAAAGCTTTTCATAGACCTTTCCTGTCACATGGAATTATCTCAAATCTTTGCTAATTCACTTCTCTGAGGGTCACTGATGCATCTACAGAGTGACGGGGTTTCCTTTCCGCTAGAACTCATCTGATCCTTCCATAGGAAATATTCCTTTTTAATTAGTTAATTAAAATTTCCTCCAACTGATTCCCATTTCCAATAAACTCTCTCTCTCTCCTCTCCCCCTCCCTCTCCCCCTCCCTCTCCCCCTCCCTCTCCCCCTCCCTCTCCCCCTCCCTCTCCCCCTCCCTCTCCCCCTCCCTCTCCCCCTCCCTCTCCCCCTCCCTCTCCCCCTCCCTCTCCCCCTCCCTCTCCCCCTCCCTCTCCCTCTCCCTCTCCCTCTCCCTCTCCCTCTCGCTTTTTTTCAGCGGGAACGTGGGGGAACGCAGTTCCGGCACCTCCAGGACTGAATGTATGTAATGGCAAGGGGTGGTGGGGTGTGCTGTAGGGTCTGTTGATGCTGGCTGCTGGGGGATCTATTGTCATTGGAGGGGATCTATTTTGTGGGAGGAGGGTCTGTTGTTGCTCAGGAGGTCGGTTGTTGCTGAGGGTGGGTCTTATGTTACTGGGGGGGTCAGTTGTTGCTGGTAGGGATTTGCTATTGAGGGAGGAGCCTTTTGTTGCTGGCTGCTGGAAGATCTTTTTTTGCTGTTGGGGTCTATGGTTGCTGAGGAAGGGGGTGGTATTTTGTTGTAGGTGGTCTGTTGTTGCTGGGGGGATCTATTGTCGCTTGGGGGTCTATTGATGCTTGCTGAGGGGAGATCTGTTGTTGCTTCAGGGGGTTTATTGTTGCTGGGGAGAAGGTATTTTTTTATGGGTGGCTGGGCAACGATTTACGACGCAGGACTTTCCAGGGCTCAGGTAAGTAAAACGGGGGGCTGTAATCGTCGGATGTTTTTTCACCTTAAAGAGGAAGTAAAGTCCAAAATATATATATATTTTTTAAAAACCCTGCAAAAAAAAAAGGCATAATGAGCTAGTATGCATAGCATACTAGCTCATTATGAATGACTTACCTGAGATCGAAGCCGCCGCAGCGGTCCTCGGTCACCTCCGCCGCCATCTTGCCTCGATGTCCCATCCCTCCTGTTAGTATATCGCGGCTCCGGAGCTGTGATTGGCCGGAGCGGCGATAACGTCACACGTGTGCGGTTGTAAACCCACTTAGACAACTTGCACCTACAGGTAAGCCTAGATTAAGGCTTACCTGTAGGTGCAAGAAATATCTCCTAAACCTACACGGTTAAGGAGATATTTACTATTAAATGCATCGCCGATGACGTCGCACGCATGCGCAATAGGCTTACCTGTAGGTGCAAGAAATATCTCCTAAACCTACACGGTTAAGGAGATATTTACTATTAAATGCATCGCCGATGACGTCGCACGCATGCGCAATAGGCTTACCTGTAGGTGCAATAAATATCTCCTAAACCTACACGGTTAAGGAGATATTTACTATTAAATGCATCGCCGATGACGTCGCACGCATGCGCAATAGGCTTACCTGTAGGTGCAATAAATATCTCCTAAACCTACACGGTTAAGGAGATATTTACTATTAAATGCATCGCCGATGACGTCGCACGCATGCGCAATAGCTATTGCGCATGCGTGCAACGTCATCGGCGATGCATTTAATAGTAAATATCTCCTTAACCGTGTAGGTTAAGGAGATATTTCTTGCACCTACAGGTAAGCCTTACCTGTAGGTGCAAGTTGTCTAAGTGGGTTTACAACCACTTTAATGCATAGGATGCATTAAGGTGAAAAAACATGAACCTTTACAAGCCCTTTAACTCTCGATGGATATTTTTGCACAAAAAAAACAACCAATTTAAAATGCACAATAAGCTTAATTCACAAAGCTTTAACACAAGGATAAGGAACTTTATTTTAACCACATGTCTCTCCTTTTCAAATCCCATCACTGTTCATTAAAAAAATGCTTGTTATATGTTGTTCTTATGATTATGTATACACATGTCTTCTCATGGAATATGTTGTATTGCAGATAGTAAGGCGTGTTTTCTTGCTATCTCTGTTCGTCCTGAAGAAGCCTCGCGGCGAAACGCGTCGACGCACACAGGGACCACATCTGTACAGACCATTCTGTATACAGTGTTTTAATCTTTTCAATTACTGTAGTGTCTGTCTTTTTGTCTTTTATAATAAACTTAAATTTTTTGGTTTATCCAATGTGTCATTGCTTTCAAAGTCCGATCCCCAGGTATCTCTAATTTTGAGCTATCTTTCCACGCTTTTTCAAGTCATTTAATGGACGTGGCATTGTGAGTGCTTCCCCTTCCCTCATTTATATACATAAAAAAAATAAAAAAAATTAGGAAGTTTCCACTTACATTAATCGGGCTTTCATCGTGAGGACCTGGTTGGAAAAGTGGATCTTCGTCGCTGGACTCGCGGCTGTCATCTTCGGAAAGTCTCCCGTGCATCGTTCGGTGAAAAATTGAGGTCATGGCTACGACTGCCAAAAAAAAAAGATGAGAAGTAAAAAAATAAAGTCTTGGGAAGTTCAGCAGGTAGCTGTTTGTTGTGCTGGATGCGCAGAGTAATAAAACACACTCAATCTAGGTCGATTCGCACTCAGTATTACACCCACGATCTCTCACCTTGCCTTTCAGCTCTGTTTCAGCTGAATTCTGCCTTCTCGCTGTATCGGCTGTGTGATTCCACATTTTTTTTTTTTTGGCTTTATTCACAGTGGCTGCGTGCTGATGCTGTCATGTTCTGGCTGTTTCAAAGCTTTTAGCTGTATAGTACATTTCAACTTACAGAAAAAAAGAAAAAAAAAAAAAACTATTAAGGGTTTTGTTTACCGATCTCTAAAGGGGGGTCAAAGCAGCCCTACACCACTGTATAGTAAACGCCAAAACATTTAGCTTAGTGTATTACATTTTATTTATTTTATTGAATTTTTCCTTTTGTGAGTTTTCTTTTTTCTTATACACTATATTGTCAAAAGTATTGGGACGCCTGCCTTTACACGCACATGAACTTCAATGGCATCCCAGTCTTAACCACTTAACGACCGCCCACGGCATATATATACAGTGCCTTGCAAAAGTATTCGGCCCCCTTGAACTTTTCATCCTTTTGCAACATTTCAGGCTTCAAACATAAAGATGTAAAATTTAAATTTTTTGTGAAGAATCACCAACAAGTGGGACACAATTGTGAAGTGGAACGAAATCTATTGGATATTTTAAACTTTTTTAGCAAATAAAAAACTGAAAAGTGGTGCGTGCAAAATTATTCGGCCCCTTTACTTTCAGTGCAGCAAACTCACTCCAGAAGTTCAGCGAGGATCTCTTAATGATCCAATGTTGTCCTAAATGACTGATGGTGATAAATAGAATCCACCTGTGTGTAATCAAGTCTCTGTATAAATGCACCTGCTCTGTGATAGTCTCAGGGTTCTGTTGAAAGCGCAGAGAGCATCATGAAGACCAAGGAACACACCAGGCAGGTCCGTAATACTGTTGTGGAGAAGTTTAAAGCCGGATTTGGATACAAAAAGATTTCCCAAGCTTTAAACATCCCAAGGAGCACTGTGCAAGCGATCATTTTGAAATGGAAGGAGTATCAGACCACTGCAAATCTACCAAGACCTGGCTGTCCCTCTAAACTTTCAGCTCAGACAAGGAGAAGACTGATCAGAGATGCAGCCAAGAGGCCCATGATCACTCTGGATGAACTGCAGAGGACTGAGGTGGGAGAGTCTGTCCACAGGACAACAATCAGTCGTACACTGCACAAATCTGGCCTTTATGGAAGAGTGGCAAGAAGAAAGCCATTTCTCAAAGATATCCATAAAAAGTCTCGTCTAAAGTTTCCCACCAGCCACCTGGGAGACACACCAAACATGTGGAAGAAGGTGCTCTGGTCCGATGAAACCAAAATCAAACTTTTTGGCCACAATGCAAAACAATATGTTTGGTGTAAAAGCAACACAGCTCATCACCCTCAACACACCATCCCCACTGTCAAACATGGTGGTGGCAGCATCATGGTTTGGGCCTGCTTTTCTTCAGCAGGGACAGGGAAGAAGGTTAAAATTGAGGGGAAGATGGATGCAGCCAAATACAGGACCATTCTGGATGAAAACCTGTCTGAGTCTGCAAAAGACCTGAGACTGGGACGGAGATTTATCTTCCAACAAGACAATGATCCCAAACATACAGCAAAATCTACAAAGGAATGGTTCACAAATAAACGTATCCAGGTGTTAGAATGGCCAAGTCAAAGTCCAGACCTGAATCCAATCGAGAATCTGTGGAAAGAGCTGAAAACTGCTGTTCACAAACGCTCTCCATCCAACCTCACTGAGCTCGAGCTGTTTTGCAAGGAAGAATGGGCAAGAATTTCAGTCTCTCGATGTGCAAAACTGATAGAGACATACCCCAAGCGACTTGCAGCTGTAATCGCAGCAAAAGGTGGCTCTACAAAGTATTAACGCAAGGGGGCCGAATAATTTTGCACGCCCCACTTTTCATTTTTTTCTTAGTTAAAAAAGTTTCAAAAATCCAATAGATTTCGTTCCACTTCACAATTGTGTCCCACTTGTTGATGATTCTTCACAAAAAATTAAAATTTTATTTCTTTATGTTTGAAGCCTGAAATGTGGCAAAAGGATGAAAAGTTCAAGGGGGCCGAATACTTTCGCAAGGCACTGTATATATATATATATATATATATATATATATATATATATATATATACACACACACACACGTCAGCAGAATGGTTTGTACAGGCACAATCAAGTACCTGTACGTCGCCTTTAACTGCCTGCCGTGTGGTCGCCGGCGCGCTCGCGACCCTGCCGCCATCCCCGTGAGTCGGAAGCCGCGGGTCCCGCGGACTCGATCGCCGCGGGGATCCCCGCGATCGTTTCACTGAGGGATGGAACGGGGAGATGTTAGTGTAAACACAACATCTCCCCGCTCCCCTACTGACACTGTCACCGATCTCCGCTCTGTGTAATCAGAGCGGAGATCGGTGACGTGTCACTCGTAGCCACGCCCCCTAACAGTGAGAATCACTCCCTTAGGGCTCTTTCACACGGGACGGATCAGTTATGATCCGCCCCGTGAAGCTCCGCTTGCTTAGCGGGGATCGCTCAGTTGATCCCCGCTGAGCCGGCGGATGACTGGGGCGGTCCCCGCACACTGTGCAGGGACCGCCCTGTCAGAGCGCCGCTCTCCCCTATGGGGGGATCGGATGAACACGGACTGTCTGTCCGTGTTCATCCGATCCGCTACGCCGGCGGAAGGAAAAATAGGGTTTTCCTCCGTCACACTTTGGCGGAGCGGATGTCAGCGGACATGTCACCGCTGACATCCGTGGCTCCATAGGGCTACATGGAGCGTCCGTCCAGGTCCGCCTAAAAAACTGACAGGCGGACCTGAACGGACCCTCCCTGTGAAAGGGGCCTTAGGCACACTTAACCCCTTCAGCGCCCCTAGTGGTTAACCCCTTCACTGCCAGTGTTTCGTTTTTACAGTAACCAGTGCATTTTTATAGCACTGCTCGCTGTAAAAATGACAATGGTCCCAAAAATGTGTCAAAAGTGTCCGAAGTGTCCGCCATAATGTCGTAGTCACGAAAAAAATCGCTGATCGTCACCATTACTAGTAAAAAAAAATAAAAATAATAAAAATGCCATAAAACTACCCCCTATTTTGTAAACGCTATAACTTTTGCGCAAACCAATCAATAGATGCCGATTGCGATTTTTTTTTACCAAAAATATGTAGAATAATACGTATCGGCCTAAAGTGAGGAATAAAATTTTTTTTATATATTTTTTGGGGATATTTATTATAGCAAAAAGTAAAAAATATTGCATTTTTTTCCAAATTTTCGCTCTATTTTTGTTTAAAGCACAAAATATAAAAACCGCAGAGGTGATCAAATACCACCAAAAGAAAGCTCTATTTGTGGGAAAAAAAGGACATAAATTTTGTTTGGGAGCCACGTCGCAGGACCGCGCAATTGTCAGTTAAAGCGACGCAGTGCCGAAACGCAAAAAGTGGCCTGGAATTTATGCTGCATAATGGTCCCGGGCTTAAGTGGTTAAGGCCCATACACACGGTCGGACTTTTTGCCAACAAACTTCAAAATGAGCAAGTTCTCCAAAAAATCCGACCGTGTGTATGCTCCATCGGACAAACTTTTTCGGTTTTCATTGGACAAAAGTTCGCTCTGCAAACGGACAAACTTTTCGGCAACAAAAGTCGTGCAAACTTTTCGGTGCAAAGTCCAACCGTGTGTACAGAAATCCATCAGACTTTTGTCCGATATACAAATACGCATGCCCAGAACCAATGTTAAAATCAACCAACAATAGCAGAAGTTGACCAAAAGGGTGGCGGTAAAGAGCAGAAAAGAGCAGAAAAACCACGTGATGTTGGGAAAGTTTTGGGAAAAGTGAAAATCCCAGTAGATCAGCAGTCTTTGAAATACTCAGACCAACCCGTCTGTCACCAACAACCATGCCACGCTCAAAGTCACTTAAATCTTCCCTATTCTGGTGCTCGGTTTGAACTTCAGCAAGTTATCTTCACCACGTCTACATTCCTAAATGCATTGAGTCGCTGTCATGTGATTAGCAATTGTGTTTCCAAGCAATTGAACAGGTGTACCTAATAAAGTATCCGGTGAGTTTATATACAGTGAGGTCCATATATATTGGTAGACATGTGCATTCGTTTTTGTCCAAATTTTGGGTATTTTCGTTATCGTTTTAACAAACGAAAACGAACGCGCAGAATCCGAAATCCGAAAGATCTGACATAAAAAAATGCTTTATTTTCGTTTTCGTTGTGACAACAGTTCGATATAGATAGGAGATTCTACATGACGCTGACAATAGCGATCTGTGTCTATCGAACCTGCGGTCAAATGTGCCTAACCCTAATGCCGCGTACACACGACGGTTTTTAATGTCATTGAAAAAAACAACGTTTTTCTCAACGTGATTCTTCTCAAGCCTACCTTGCCTACACACTATCATGAAAAAAAATGCTCGAGCAAAGCGCGAAATGTACGATGGCACTATAAAGGGGAAGTTCCATTCGGATGGCGCCACCCTTTGGGCTGCTTTTGCTGATCCTCGTGTTAGTAAAGTTTGGTGAGAGACGATTCGCGCTTTTCAGCCTCGTGCACTTCAGTCCGTTACATCGTGACGAATGTGCTACCTCCATTACGAACACTAGTTTTACCAGAACGAGCGCTCACGTCTCATAATTGATTCTGAGCATGCGCATTTTTTTTCACATCGTTAAAGCCCACACACGGCAGTTTTTCATGACGAGAAAAACTACGACGTGAAAAACTACGGGAAAAATTAGAGCATGTTCCAGATTTTTAATGCCCATTTTTCACGCCGTGAAAAATGCTCTGGGGCCCACACACGATCATTTTTAATGACCAAATTAAAAGATGCCATTTTTCTCGTCATAAAAAACGGTCGTGTGTACGCGGCATAACTCTATTAGTCCAAGATTATTCTACATAGAGAGAAAAGATTTGACATTATAGAGACAGTGCTGGGGTAGACCAGGGGTGCCCAACCAGTGGCCCGCGGAGCCCTCTGATGTGGCCCGCGACCTCCTTCTCTGAGATGGAATAAAATAGAATACTGTTATTAAAGTGGATGTAAACCCTCCATACACCCAGTGAAGTGAACAGCCTCAGATGATACACAGAGATGAACCAAATCTCCCTACATAGGTTTTACATGCATTTCTGCTGTCTTTACATTTATATACTGTTTAGAAAGTTCAGATCGTGTTAGGATTTTTTTTCTTCCTGGTTAACACAGAGTGTGATGTCTGGGCTATACAGCCAATATAGCTAACATTGCTGATTGGAGGAAAGGCACACACCCCCTCTCATTATAGGCAGAGACTCTCAGAGGCGTTTTGTAATAGGGCCAGCTCCCTGTTAATCTATTTTAGCAACCTCCTCGGACAGAAGATTAAGGCTGCTTTTATCTGATGTGTCAGAGAATTTGTCAGGAGGTATCAGGCTGATAACAGAGGAATGGATCAGGAGAGAGTTACAGGACTTAGCTCATTGAAGAGAGATAACAAAATACTGCAGATATATGTGCCCAGCTCAAATTTCATGAATTGGGTTTACATCCAATTTTAGGGCCAGTTCACACCAGACGCAGTTCGGTACAGTTTTGTGTGCATTTTTTCTGCACTAAAATGCATGCACAGTGTTTTCCATGTATTCCAATGGCTCTTGTTGGCTCTAGTTCACACCATGCAGTCAGTTTCCGGTCAGTTTCTGGTGCAGAAACTGACTGCATGGTGTGAACTAGAGCCATTGGAATACATATTAAACACTGTGCATGCATTTTGTGCAGATAAAAAGCACACGGAACTGCGTCTGGTGTGAACTGGCCCTAAAGGTACGGTTTTTTTTTACTAAAATCACACTGTATATATGGGCATATATGTTCTGTAGTGGTAACTGGGCTGCTTTAAAACTGATCAGAGAAGTGCTCCTGCGGGTTACCTGCACTGAGCCATAGACTTCTATTACCTGCGAGTTTGGTTTGCTGAGAGTAGAGTGGGCTCTATTGAGCCGAGTGGGCTCCGCTCATTGTGGCCCGCGACCAGTTACCAAGTCGCTTAAGTGGCCCTTGCTCTTCAAAAGGTTGGGCACCCCCTGGGGTAGACCATTCAACATGGACGAAGATTGGACGAAGCAGCGGAAAACATACAAACGTTGAATCTGTCATTGAAGGCTGATGGTGTCTGTCGAAAGTTCTAAGAAGATTCGACAAGCAGCTAAACTGTACGACGCCGCAATCGTACATTTCCGGTCAAATGCTCCGCCCACAGGCTATAGAAGAATTCTAATGTTGGTTGACTAGTAATAATAATTTATAAATGTAATTATTACTAGTGTCATACAACATTAGAATTCTTCTATAGCTTGTAGGCGGAACATTTGACCGGAAATGTATGATTGCGGCGTCGTACAGTTTAGCTGCTCCGTCGAATCTTCTTAGAACATTCGACAGACACCATAAGCCTTCAGGCCGGGTTCACACTGGTCCGACAAACGCTCCGACATTGGGAGCTCATGTCGCATGACGTGTGAAAATCAATGTTTCCTTATGAGAGCCGTCTCTTAACTGGTCCGACACAAGTCGGTCCGACTTTGAAAATGCTCCCTGTACTACTTTGGTCCGACTTTGATCCTACTTCAGCCCATTGACTATCATTGAAGTCGGATCAAAGTAGGATCCTTGTCCTTACCATCTGACTTTTGACATCCGACATGGTGATTACAGCAGCAGTAAAAGGAATTTATCTCACACTGGGATTGTTTTGATTGGTCAAAGGACAAGTCAGACTAGCACAAAGTTGGATCAAAGTAGTATCCTGTTCATTCAAGTCGGATGGATGTAGGACTGATGTCGCAGAGCAAAGTAGGATGAAAGTCGTATGACTGTCGTGTAGTATCAGATTCGACCTTAATTAATTTGGATTTTCGGACGAAAAAAAAAAAAACGAATTTCGGGAGTAACTAAATAAATTTATTTTTCGGACGAAAACGAAATTCCGAAACGAAATATTTCAGTGTGCACATGTCTAATATTTGGACACAGGCACAATTTTCTTTAGGCTCTGTATATCACCAGAATAAAATTAAAACAAAACAATCCAAATGAATTTGAAGTGCAGACTTAAGCCTCGTACACACGACCGAGTTTCTCGGCAAGAACCAGCAAGAAACTTGCTGGCAGAGATTTCTTGCCGAGAAATTTGTTCGTGTGTATGGTTTCTCGTCAAGAAAAGCGACAAGAATCTCGACGAGAAAATAGAGAACCTGCTCTCTATTTTCTTGTCGAGATTCTCGTCAGCCTGTTTCTCGACGAGAAAAGTGTGTGTGTGTGTACACTTACCTGTTCGCCGGGAAGCCCGCGCATGCTCGAAATGACTTAGACGCATGCGCGGTAGCTTCCTAGGCATAGGTAGGGTGAACCAAGATGGCGGCGACGGCATCGAATGTGACGAGCGCATGCTCGTCGTATTCGATGACGTCACCGCGTTCGCTCCATTCAAAGAACCGCAGGTTCTTTGAAATGAGCGTGTGTACACTCGGCCGGGACAAGTTTCTTGTCCAAGGATCTCGTCGAAAAAAACAACGTGTTTTTTACGACGAGATTCTCGGCCGTGTGTACCAGGCTTCAAAGCTTTAATTCAAGGGGTTGAACATAAATATCAAGTACAAATTTTGCAGCCATTTTTATACATAGCCCCCCCCCCCTTTCAGGGGCTCAAATGTAATTGGACAAATTAATATAAAATTATAAATGAAATGTCAATTTTTAATATTTTGTTGAGAATCCTTTACTGGCAATGACTGCCTGAAGTCTCTGGAACCCATGGACATTACCAAAGACTGGGTTTCCTCCTTTCTGATGCTTTGCCCGGCTCTATCTGCAGCTGTCTTCAGTTGATCTTTGTGGGTCTTTCTGCCTTTAGTTTTGCCTTTAGCAAGTGAAATGCTCAATTGGGTTAAGATCAGATGATTGACTTGGCCATTGGAGAATACTTAAAGCGGTTGTATAGTCAGATTTACACTTTTACCTACAGTAAGGTGACCAGATTTTTCAAATGAAATCCGGGGACTTTTTTTTTTTACTAGTAATGGCGGCAATCAGCATATCTCTGCCCATCGCTGCCTGCCTCACAGTCTGTCAAGTCTTACTCTCTGGACCCCGGCTACTACTGGGTGGGGTGCTGAGGAAGATCACTTCACCAGGGAAGGCAAAGAGATAAGCAGGCAGGCGGCTGGCCGGGACTTAAACCAAGGCAGAAGAACATGCGAGCGGAGCGCTCCGAACAGCACATGATCATCAGAAAGGGGCGCAGGTAATGTAAAAAAAAAATACACCCCCCTAAGCTACTAGGAGCGGCGGAGCGGAGGATGTAATTCAGAATTTTATTTTTTTTATTCTGCACTGACTGTCTTTGAAATTGCACCAGCCCCTGTTCAAATCCAAAACCGGGGACAGACTTGGTCCAGGGACAGTGTCCTCAATCCGGGGACTGTCCCCGGAAACCGGGGATGTCTGGTCACCCTAGCCTACAGGTAAGCCTATAATAAGGCTTACCTGTAGGTAAAAAAAAAAAATATCTCCTAAACCTATATGGTTTAGGAGATATTCCCCTGGCAATGAGCCGCCGACTGCAGCGGCGCATGCGCACAGGGGATTCTCGGCTGAAAGCACGGCACACGGCAGAAAGAAGTCTCCCGCGCGCATGCGCGGGAGTGACGACATCGCGGCTACAGCCACTCACAGAGCTGGAGTTGTGATACCCGGAAGACACGCCGAGGCAACATGTCATCTCCCTCGGCGTGGACCAGGTAAGATACAGACGCCTTGTGTTAGGTAAGTATTTACTAATGAGCTAGTATGCATTGCATACTAGCTCATTATGCCTTTTGCCTTACAAGGGTAAAAAAAAATAAAAAATCCGAGGGTATACAACCCCTTTAACTTCTTTTCCTTCAAAAGCTCCTGAGTTGCTTTTGCAGTGTGTTTTGGATCATTGTCCATCTGTATTGTGAAGCACCGGCCAATCAACTTTGCTGCATTTGGCTGAATCTGGGCTGACAGTATCTCTCTAAACACTTCTGTCACATCATCAATAACCACCAATGACCCAGTGCCACTGGAAGCCATGCATGTCCATGCCATCACACTGCAAGCTCTGCCATGTGACCACAGATGACGTTGTGTGCTTTTGATCATGAGCTGTTCCAAGTCTTCTCCACACGTTTTTTTCCCCATCATTCTGGTTCAGATTAATCTTAGTTTCATCCATCCAAAGAATTGTTTTCCAGAACTGGTCTGTCATTTTTAGGTGTTTTTTTTTAATCTGGCTTTTCTATTTTTCAGGCTTATGAATGGTGTGCACCTTGTGGTGAACCCTCTGTATTTGCTCTTATGAAGTCTTCTCTTGATTGTAGACTTTGACAATGATACACCCACCTCCTGGAGAGTGTCCTTCACTTGTCTGAATGTTGTGAATGGGTTTTTCCTTACCATAGAGAGGATCCTGCGATCATCCACCACTGTTGTCTTCCGTGGACGTCCAGGTCTTTTTATGTTGCTGAATTCACCAGTGCATTCTTCTTTCCTCAGAATGTACCAAACTGTTGATTTGGCCACTCCTAATGTTGCTGCTATCTCTCTGATGGATTTTTTTCATGTTTGAAGCTTTAAGGCCCGTACACACGGTCAGAAAATCTGAAGTTAAATTTCGTCTGATGAACGATCTGCCGATTTTCTGATCGTCGGTTTACTGCTTTTGACAGCCGATTACAAATTTTCAAAGAGAAAAAATGTGAGCGCTGAATGAAAACAAGTAGGTGTATAGATAAACCTACATGGACATAATGTATAAGAAAAATATGTTAACAGTGCAGTGTGCCAGTGGTAAAAAAAAACACTGGTAAGTGGATCAACAATAAACCCACTAATGAGTGAACAAACAATGAACTATATATAAAACAATTCAGTCCATGTGATGACCCACGTGTGACCCACATGAGTAAACCCTATGTGACAAATCTAATGCAACAAAAATTCAAACAAAATGACACTCTAAATAAAATAGTGTATGTTAGCTAATACACAGAATAAACAAGGATCTATCCATATGAATACAGGCAATTCATGCGTTGTAACGGTGATGTTGAAAGATACTAGTCACAAGGGAAGCAGTATGGCATATATCAAATGGGACTTATGTGGTACCATCCATTCCAGATGTCCACATAGTATGGTGTATATCAAATAGGACCTATGTAGTACAATCTATTTCGAATGTCCACACAATAATAGAATGATTGAATGCAATCTTATAGAACACTCCACAAGCATTGGGTGTAATGCCCTCTTGGGAACTGAATTCCTGGAATGAGGTATAGGCTTCACTACCCCTCCAGGTGCAAATACACCGATGGTAGGAAGGAAAGGTGCCTCAAGATATTTAGCTGGTAAATGGTGGTTCTACGGCTCTTACGGCATCATCACTCTAAATATTGAAGAGAATTAAATACTCTTACCGCAGGACTTGGACCCAAATCACCGTACGATGATGGGTCAAATGAGCTTGTGTCCTCTACAGGGACTCAGATGGTGGCAATCTGCTGGCGTCCTTGTTCGTCCACTGTTAGGGGTTCAAACCGGAACGATTACCCAGGCTCAGACCAGGACCAGATATCCAGGAAAAAAATTTGTTCCAATCATAGATAAAGGGAAAAAAGAGAGATACTCCGCATAGTGTAAAATCCAGGTGACTGGAGTTTATTTTAAAAAACTAAAAAGGTTCAAGTAACAAACCCACTTCAAATAAAATCCAAAATAAAATAAAACAGCAATACAACAAACGAGCGTGGACCAGGTAGCTGTGGCTAGCATGTGAAACTGACGCGTTTCGTCTACTGAAGACATCAACTGGGGTACAAATATTCTACAAACTGGATGTGCAGGCTCCAAAATATTTGTCTGATGTGAGCACAACGTCCGATTTTCTTTTCATTAGTACGGTTTACTGCCCCAAAAAATCTGAGGAGCAAGACTAGGCATGCTCAGAAATGAAAGAACACATACAAAAAAATTCAAACACATTACGTCACTTCTGAATTTTGTAGTCAGAGAATTTTCTGATGGTGAGTACCCTCTCCACTTAAGAAAAGAAAATCGGAAGTTGTGGTCAGATCAGACAAAAATTTTCAAGCCTGCACATTCCATTTTTGTCTGACGAAAATGCGTAATTGGCTGTCAAAAGCAGCATAATAACGATCAGAAAATCGGCAGATCGTTCATCGGACAAAGTTTATCTTCAGATTTTCTGACCGTGTGTACGGGCCTTTAAGCCTCGTGCACACGATCCAATTGTTGGCAGGGGATTGTCTGTTGACAGACTGTTCTAAAATCTGGCCTTCTGACAATTGTTGTCCAACTTTCTGCCAACAAATGTTGGATGACATGCTAGTAAATTTTTGGCGGACAACGGTTGGTTGTCAGATTTTCTGATGGTCAGTCACACAAAAGTTAAAAGTAAAACCACGAATGCTCGGAATCAATGCTCACCAAACACGAAAATTAGCAGATGGGGCCCAAAGGGTTGCGCTCAAGAGCTGAAATTCGAATGCAAGACAAGATCTTGCCACACGCCCTTAACACAAAAATCTGATGCTCGGTTTGCCAACAACTGGATCGTGTGTACGAGGCTTAAGAATTAACTCCAGACCTTTTACCTGCTTAATTGATGAAGAAGTAACGAAGGAGTAGCCCACACCTGGCCATGAAACAGCTTTTGATTTAATTGTCCAATTACTTTTGGTCCCTTGAAAAAGGGAGGGGATGGTTATTCTTAAGAGCTGCAATTCCTAAACCCTTCCTCCGATTTGGATGTACCGTATATACTCGAGTATGAGCTGAACTGAATCTAAGCCGAGGCACCTAATTTTACCACAAAAAAATTGTAAAACTTATTGACCCGAGTATAAGCCTAGGGTGTCCATCTGCATGCCTCACTGTGCCTCACTTTGCTTCACTGTGCCCATGCCTCACGGTGTCCATGACTAGACTGACGTTTAACATGGGAGTCTATGGAAGGGGTTCCCGGCTTTGAAAAATCGGTGCTCCCTGGCCCGTAGGTCCCCCAGACAAAAAAACTTTGCACACTTGTAGAGAGGAGTAATGGGGTTACATGTGTGCCAAGTTTCGGGTCCAGGGGACCTACTGCCGGCCGGTACCGGGTCTCCAAACTCACCAGAGAAATGACCGTTTAACATGGGAGTCTATGGAAGGGGTGCCCGGCTTTGAAAAAATCGGTGCTCCCCAGCTGTAGGTCCCCCGGACAACAAACTTTGGACACTTGTAGAGGAAGAGGGGGGCTACATGTGTGCCAAGTTTGGTGCCAAGCCAGTACTGGGTCCCCAAAGTCCGGGAGATCAGGCACAAAAAGGTGACTCGAGTAGAAGCCGAGGGGGGCATTTTCAGCACACAAAAAAGTGCTTAAAATCTCGGCTTATAATCGAGTATATACGGTACATACCCTCAAATTAAACCTGATGCCGCGTACACACGATCATTTTTCCTGTCGGGAAAAATTAAATTTTTTCTTTTGGACGAGAAAAACGACCGTGTGTGGGGCTTTTTGTAATTTTTCATGACGGCAAAAACGGCATTAATCACGACGAAAAAAATTAGAGCATGCTCTAATTTTTCTCGTCGTGATTCCCGTCATTTTTTTCCACGGCAGTTTTCCCATAGGGAAACACTGCCGGGGAGCCTACACACAGTTGTTTTTTTCGACCAAGAAAAAAAATGTCATTTAAAACGGCCGTGTGTAGGGGAACAAGCTGTTCCTCGTTTTTCACGTCGATTTTCTCGACGATGTTTTCACCGTCTAAAAAAATCGATCGTGTGTACACAGTATGAGAGTGTGCACTTTCAGCCCATATCCATTATAGAACTATAGCTTGCAGGGCCGTCGCAACAGGACAGGCAAAACAAGCAATTGCTTGGGGCCCCGAGCTGGCCTGGGGCCCCAGCCTAGGGTGCTTGCCTGCTGCCTGTCACTGTCCTGGATTTCCGCCCTGGGTCCAGGGCTCGAGTCCTGCGGGAACGCATGGGAATGGCGTCCCTGCACTTTTTTCACAGCAGGAACGCCGTTCCCTTTGCAGGACTCGAGCAGCCGAGCCGTCCAAGCCGATCCGCGGATTGCGTCAATAGGAAAGACCGCGGCTTTGGCCTAGCTCCGGAGCGGAGGCCATCTTGGTACACCCGGCGGCAGCGGCCGAGGTGAGATGTGGGGAGATGTGGACAGTACAGGGGGGAGATGTGGACAGTACAGGGGGGAGAAGATGTGGACATTACAGGGGGGGGAGATCTGGACATTACAGTGGGGGAGATGATGTGGATATTACAGTGCGGAGATGACGTGGACATTACAGTGGGGGAGATGACGTGGACATTACAGTGGGGAGATGACGTGGACATTACAGTTCCACTGTCCCCCTGTCCATCCCATGGTCCCCCCTGTCCATCCCACGGTCCCCCCTGTCCATCCCACGGTCCCCCCTGTCCATCCCACGGTCCCCCCTGTCCATCCCACTGTCCATAAACAGTCCTAAACAGCATCTTAATGTTAATGTGAGTGTGTATGTGTTTTAAGTATGTTGGATTATATGCAACAGCAGTATTTGCACTGTAAACCTTTTTTATTTATATAAAGTGTGGGTGAGCTTAAACTGTATCGCTATGCTGTGGGGGGGGGGTTTGGGGGGGCCTCCATGTCCATTTTGCTTGGGGCCCCCAAATTCCTTCAAACGGCCCTGATAGCTTGAATATGTTTTGGTAAACACCTGAAAAAAATAAAATTGTGCCTGTGTCCAAATATTTATGGACCTGACGGTATCATTATCTTTAATACTGTAGATTACATTTAAAAGCTCAATCGACATAATCCTTGAACTCCTCGTGTCCTTTTCCTTATTTGCTTTTCCCAGCAATAGCTGAATAATATTATGTTCTTAGCATTTTCCTGGGCGACGCGGCGAACATGAGCAATGCAACAGATTGGAACAAAACGTCTTTCTGCACAAGCTTATGGTAATGTGGCTTGTTGCAATTTTTGCTGCCGAGACAGGCCCGGTCATGACTGAGCAGATACATCATTACCTTTTGTAAACAGACGGCTCCTCACGCCATCGAGCCAAATCAATACGAGATAAAAATCTCCCTCACTACAATGGAAACGGACAGGCGTCGTGTGCCTCCGCGGGGTTCTGCACGGACGCAGTGACATGTCGCGGCGCTTATGAAACAATAACGGCGTTGGGGAAAACGGAAACACTAACGCAAATGGTGAGATTACACAATAATATTTTTTTATCTGGAATAATCCTATTTTGAAACGCTATGAATTATTCAGTAATCCTATAAAAACTCAAACGACTTCTGCAGAGAGCTCGTTTAGGCAAATTATTGCCATGTTGGAAGTGGCTTTACTTTTACTGGGTGGTGCTGGAAATGAGGAACACAGCGGAGCTGGGATGGATAAAGAAGCACAGGAAGTTTCGAGCTCTTATGATAGCCATAACTGAGGAAATTAAAGCTGAACTCGGGGCACAGAGACTTTCATTTAAATATATTCCCTTTAATAGCCACAACGGATATAAATCCCCTTTTCTGTGCCCCAAATGCTTTTGCAAATCCAGCTATTACCTTGTATAAGTAGCTGTGACATCACTGTACTATACATAGCCTGTGCAGAGATCAGGGCTATGGGAGGGGCCCAGCAGTTCCACCCACTATAGGCTGACTGCAGAAAACTACAGGAGGGGGCCGAGACAAGACCAGTCACCCTGCACTAATAGAGAAAGCGGAGCTGCAGGAGGGGCGCAGTAGGCTCCACCCACTACAGGCTGACTGCAGAAAACGACAGGAGGGGGTGGAGACAAGACCAGTCACCCTGCACTAATAGAGAGAGCAGAGCTGCGGGAGGGGCACAGTAGGCTCCACCCACTACAGGCTGCCTGCAGGAAACTACAGGAGGGGCGGAGACAAGACCAGTCACCCTGCACAAGTAGAGAGAGCAGAGCTGCGGGAAGGGCGCAGTAGGCTCCACCCACCTGCCGAGAAAACTACTGTACATGGTTTTAATGTTAATATATATTTTTGTTTACTATTTTTTTTACGTCAACTCATTGTGCACTTGAGAAATACATTGACAATTGTTACAGACAATGCTTTTTGTTTATCAACAAAGCCATGTGATCTCCATGATGTTATGCCAAGTAAATAGATACCTAACATGTCAAGCTTAAAAATTGCGAACGTTCGTGGAATGGCGACAAACTATGGTAAAGTCTCCATAGGCAACATTGTAAAAGTTTTTACAGGTTACCAGTTTAGAGTTATAGAGGAGGTCTAGTACTATAATTAATGGTCTCGCTCTAACGATCGCGGCGATATCTCACATGTGTGATTTAAACACACATGTTTACATATGTGGGCGTAACTTACATATGTGTTCGCTTCTGCACGCGAACTCGGAGGGATGGGGTGCTTTAATTTAACTTTTTTATTTTTACACTGTCCCTTTAATTTTTTTTTCTTGATCACTTTTATTGCTGTCATTTGACAGGTACTCTTTATGGAAGTATCTGGGGTCTATAAGACCCCAAACCCCTCCTCTGCATTTGAAAGCATTCAAAACGCTAAGATCAGCGATTTTGGAAAACTGGCGCGGTTAGAGAGTAAACGGGAAGTGATATAATGATGTCGCTTTTAGGTTACTGTATCCGAGACCCGATTAAAGCCGATATCCGCTATGTTTGGGTCTCCGGCAGTGACGGCCACTCCATAACGCCCGCAGGGCGCCGCTCCTCCTATCCATGCGTCCAGCCCCCAGATCTACATACAGGGCGCTGGACCATGGATTCCAATGAGGGGGGGGTGTGTTTTTTTTTAAGCATGTGATTAGAGCCAGAGGTTCTAATAGGCTTTAAAAAAGGGTGGGCTGTGCCCTGAGCCAATCAGGAAGCCCCTATTGGCCAGGGAGTCTTAGGACTCCCTGGCCAATCATGTTTCAGGACACACTTCCTGTTCCTGTGTGGCCCAGGAGGAGGATGTCCCATTGTGTGCTCGCCGGAGCGGCCCGACTCTTCCTTCCCCCACGGCCAGGTTAGAGTGTCTAGTGGTGGGTCATCGCCGCTGATTTGCTCCCGTGGCGTGGGGTGGCTGGGTGAGGGGATATCGTCGCCGTTTTTTCTCCCGCGGCAGGGGGTGGAGGGGTTTAATTTGGAACCACCAGCCGCCACTGGTCTCCAGCTAGCTTCCGGCTGGTCGCTCAGGTCTCCTGGTGGGACGGGAGAGCCCGGGTGATCGGTTGAAGGAAGGGGGGGGACGTCCCCTCCTGCTACTTGTAATAACAGCCGAACGGCCAGCATCACTCCGGTATAACCACTTGAAGTCAAATGATGTACAGGTACGTGATTTGGCAGCACGTGGTTAAAAGAAATATACTTTGGGTTCGAGGAAAAAACAAAGCCATGTGATTTTTTAAGAAAATGTCATCTAAGCCATCTTCAATGATGAACTTAAAAGTGAAACTCCAGACATACAGCTAAAAACACAAAAGAAGTACATATGTACCTGCCAAAGAATTTGTATTTTTCCATCCAGTTCAGAGATTTACATAGCTCTGCCACTCCACACAGCACAGGAAGGGGAATATCACCTCTCCAGGTAGGTCAGACGAAGGTGAAACCTCTCCTCCAGTTTGGAAGCCACAGCTATGACTAAGCACTGTTTGTTAGTGTGAAACGCGTCAGCTCTTCTGTCCCTTCTGCTGTGGCATGTATTTTTGATTCCATTTTTTTAATAAAAGGCAAAAACTTTTTTGGAGTGCAGCTGTCCAGAACTTTTTCCTATTTCACTCCACACAGCACAGTCCAATCTGGTAAAGCAGGAGATTTTTCACTGTCGCAGTTCATTAACACTTAACGTTTCCCCTCACCCCACCCTAGCCTGTGACTGGACAGTGAAATGAGAAGAATCAGACTGATGAGCTCATATCTCTGATACCCTGTTCTCTTCTCCTATCAGCCTGCTCCTTGCCTTGCAGCACAACTAATTGGCTCCTTCACCTTTCCCTAATGCTCTACTGACCATTGGACTGAAAAAGGCTAATACCGAGTCAAATGAAAGTACTTGTGTTGCTTGCATTAATAAAAAAAAGCACATTTAATGATGCGTTAATGAATACAGAGCTATGTTAATTTGTGTCTTTTATATCAGCCTGGAGTTTAGCTTTAAAGCCCAACTATAGGAAGTTTTTTTTAATGTAACAGTGGTTAAATAATAGCAGTACTGGCTACAATATTGACCTTCAATCCAGAGCTGTCCTTGCACTACCTCTTCTTTGCCAGAAGATGTCCTCAGTCTTCTGGGTTGAATAACATCCAATGTCATTCAACCTGGAGGGCTGAGGAAAGACTCTGTAAGTGCAGGGCGTCATGGATCCACCCTCTAAACATGGCTCCCTGCACTGACAGTGTGGATGCAGCTTGGAAGCAGCACTGATGTCATCATGACACCACGATCTCTAAGTCATCCAGGATGGCTCAGCCCCAAAAGAAGACCAAGAAGGTAGAGGATGTGGTGAGTCGTGTGAATGGCCAGAAGACAACTGAAAAAGTAAGACAAAGTCAAAAAAGTTGGAAATATTGCCAGCGGAGGCCTCAAAGGGGATCAGGTGAGGGGGGGGGGGGGCTTGGGTTCAAGGAGCACGGAATTGGTCTTTAAGGCCAACTTCTTAACTAATGAAATTTCAAGAAAGGCAAAAATCAATATTTTCAAAATCATGTTCGGCAAAATCGCCTGCTCCTAATAAAAAAAAATCCTAATGTAGACCAGCTCTGGAGCAATGTGACTACAAATAGACACCCATTATAGTGACATTATTCCCTGATGAAAACGGGAATATTGGCACCACTCTCACTGGCCTTATGAGTTCTTTCTCTGATAAATTCCACTCCCCGCTGACTCCAAGTGTGATCCGAGTCATAAGGTGACATTTGACGTTCTCATAATTGTTTTCAGCTCTAGGAGTTTGGAGGACAGCAGCAAATGACAATGTCCTGACATGGGAATGCAAAGTTGGACATTCTGTTATTGTTGGCTATGCAAAGATGTCTTCTACGGGATTGCCGAGAGCTGCTGTTGACTAAGAATAGGCGTCAAGTCAGATGTAGGGACTCAGAAATAAGCATGAAAGAATCAGATATTAAAAAACACAATAAAAAGTTCTATATGTGCAGCATAAGTAGTGTAAGGCTGGATTCACACTAGCTGCGGCTCACAGCAGGGGGTCCGGTGCTTCCCTGTACACCATTTTAGGTTCAAATCATGTCCGAATTTTTGCCTGAATTTGGACCTAAATCTGAGCCAAAGATGCACAGGACCCTTTTCCAGTGCGGACTGTGGCAGCCCCGGAAGTGTGTGAACCGGCTCCATTGGGAGTCCGTCACACTCTCCTGTCACTCAAATTGGATGCGTGGGAAAGCCTCATCCAATTCGCATAAGTGTGAACCCAGCCTCACACCTGTGTCTGCTGTGTATTTTGTATCAATATTTCGCATCTGAAATAGGTTTGAAGTGGGGCGGCTTAGCTGGCCAACCATGTTACTCCCTGCTAATGTGTACACTTCCCATTGTGGTGTGGTGACATTATGGCAAGGGGTGTCAACAAAACCGATTGGTTGTGGATCTAGACTACAGTAGGGAATCAAAGATCTTCACTAATGGAAGAGGCCCTGCGGAAAGTCGTATGACAGTGGACCCCACTGAGTTAATTGTGGATGGTCATATGACAGTGGACCCTATTGCGTTAATTGTGAAAGGTCATAATAAAATGGACTTTATTGAGTTAATTGTGGAAGGTCATATAACAGTGGACTCCACTGAGTTAATTGTGGAAGGTCATAGGAAAGTGGACTCTATTGAGTTATGTGGAACATCCACTTATCTGACATACAATGGAAATATTGGATGTAAATGATGGTTCCGCTCTAAAATGTACGGAAACGAATCTTCCCGTTGTACACTCAATATGTTTCAGGGTTGCCCCCTTCTTCAGGAGTATAAGTCAGAAAATGATCTACAAAAAGCATATGAATCAGATATACAGTAGTAGCATCAAAAAATATATACATAACTAATAACCAACCTTCATGGTATGTTGTCATGTATTATGAAAAAACAAATAAGGTAAAGTCTAATCCCTTTGGTAAGTAACCCAACAATATTACCGTATATACTCGAGTATAAGCCAAGTTTTTCAGCACATTTTTTTGTGCTAAAAATGCCCCCCTCGGCTTATACTCAAGTCACTTTTTGCGCCTGATCTCCCGGACTTTGGGGACCCGGTACCTGGACCCCAAACTTGGCAAATATGTAGCCCCACTCTTCCTCTACAAGTGTGCAAAGTTTGTTGTCTGGCGAACCTACAGCCGGGGAGCAACGATTTTTCAAAGCCGGGCACCCCTTCCATAGACTCCTATGTTAAACGTCAGTCTAGTCATGGACACAGTGAGGCATGGGCACAGTGAGGCATGGGCACAGTGAGGCATGGGCACAGTGAGGCATGGACACAGTGAGGCATGGACACAGTGAGGCATGGACACAGTGAGGCACAGTGAGGCATGCAGATGGACACCCTAGGCTTATACTCGAGTCAATAAGTTTTCCCAGTTTTTTGTGGTAAAATTAGGTGCCTCGGCTTAAATTAGGAGCAAGATAAACTCACCCACATAGCCAGCACCAAAAAGCTATGTGATTCTCAAACCTTGGTGCTGGCTATGTGGGTGAGTTTATCTTACTCTTAATTTGATCATTCCATGGGGTTCAATCTATTAATATTGTTGGGTTACTTACCAAAGGGATTGGACTTTACCTTATTTGTTTTTTCATAATACATGATAACATACCATGAAGGTTGGTTATTAGTTATGTATATATTTTTTGATGCTACTACTGTATATCTGATTCATATGCTTTTTGTAGAGCATTTTCTGACTTATACTCCTGAAGAAGGGGGCAACCCCGAAACATATTGTGTGTACAACGGGAAGATTAGTTTCTGTACATTTTAGAGCGGAACCATCATTTACATCCAATATTTCCATTGTATGTCAGATAAGTGGATGTTCCACATATAGCAGCATCCAATATTTAGGATCTACGTATTTAAAGCTGTTTTTATCATGTATAAATTTTGTAAAATAAATGTATATATTTTTGTAAACTGACTTGTGAGTTCATATCGTACCACGAGAGTCCATGTTGCCTCCACGATATCCAAATTCTGTAACAGTGGACTCCATTGAGTTAATTGTGGAAGGTCGTATGACAGTAGACTGCATTGAGTTAATAAATGTGTTAAGTGTTTTTGTTTTTATTTTTGTAGGGATGGGTATGGACTAGGCTTGTGCAATTCGTTTCGTAACTAATCGAAATTCGTCCGAATTTAGCAACTTTCGGACATTCGGAAGCATTCGAATTTCCGAACAAAGCAATTACGAATAAAAGCGAATCCGAAATAAATTATACCGCAAAATAGCGAATGCCCGAATGTCTTCGGCATAATTCGTTATGAAAAAAGTTCCGAATGTACGAATCCATACGAAGCACAATAACACTCTGCGCTTCTCCCTCACCGTGCTGAACCCTCTCAAAATGGTGTACAGGGGCGGAGGCTATAGCCGCATGTAAAAAACAAAAGTAAAATACGAGATTTTGAATCGTTACAAATAACCGCTATGTATTTAGAAAAGTACAAATCCATTCGAAGCACATTAGGCATAATAGGCAGCGTCGTTGTGAGAGAGACACGGAAAATTACGAATCAACAAACCCAAAAAAAGTTACGAAAGTAGGAGTTGTGTCCAGAATCAACGAAAAACAATGTACCCTACCGAATTATAAATCAACTAAAAATTCAACGAAAAATGACGCTTGCCAAAATACGAATTAGTCCGAACACGAAAAATCCCGTCTAGCAAAATTACGAATGATTACGAATCAACAGGACCGAAAATAAATGAACCGAAACTAAACAAATTTTTCCGTTGTGCACAAGTCTAGTATGAGCAGATAAGGTGGGACTGATTGGGAATGGTTGGTTTGGAAGATGGACTTGAACAAAAATGTGCAAGTATTTAGCTCAGCTCGGGAGCGTTGACCTGTCTTCTAATCTTACAGTTGGCCTTGGCCTATCTTCTGTATTCCGTGCCTGTTAATGCATATTCAAGAAGCGGTTGGAACATCCAGCTGAGTATTTGTCCTAAACCTGACAATTCCGCCATCTAAAAATAGAACAAAAAAGTGAAGCTGACATGTTTATGCTAACGAGAATGTGTTTTGTCAGACGGTCGTTTACCACCCAGCCAAACATTTGTCACCAGCAAAAGGGTGAACCAAACGCTTCCTGTCCTTAATAATATGTAAAGTGCATTCCGAACGTGCGCCTCAGTGGCTGCTAGACAGTCATTACCAAGATTAATGTAGACAAATTAATTTGATTTTAATTTTTATAAGTATCTGCTTTGGAGTCTGGGGAGGGAACATGTTCCGTAATTCAAGTCGGACGCATAAAGTGAAGCGGAGACGTGCAAGAAAAATGTCTGAGATCCATTTAGTAGGGGGGGGGGGGGGAGACTAATAATAACAGCGAGAACAATTTAAGACACATTTCTGAGGCCTAAGCCTTAATTAATGGTGGGGTCCCTTTTAGTTGAACTCGATCCAGCTTACAGTAAATTAACCATCACATTCATTTGCCAATGTAATAAAAAATACGTCAGCGTATAAAACTGGTATCTAGTATTCACTTAAATAGTATAAAGACCCTTTATATTGAAAAATATTAATTTCTACTAACTTTGTGGGATGAACACCTGTAATGCCGCGTACACACGATCGATTTTCTCGACGGTGAAAACACCGTTGAGAAAATCGACGGGAAAAACGAGGAACGGCTTGTTCCCCTACACACGGCCGGTTTTCCTGACATTTTTCCTCTTGGTCGAGAAAAACGACCTTGTGTAGGCTCCCCGGCAGTGTTTTCCTATGGGAAAACTGCCGCGGAAAAAAATGCTGTGAATCACGACGAGAAAAATTAGAGCATGTTCTAATTTTTCTCGTCGTGATTAATGCCGTTTTTCTCGTCGGGAAAAATGATCAAAAGCCCACACACGGTCGTTTTTCTCGTCAAAGAGAATTTTTTTTTTTTTCCCCGACGAGAAAAATGGTCGTGTGTACGTGGCATTATAGAAGTAGTGAGTTTATAATTTTATTTTTTTTATTAATTTAAATGCTTTTATTTCTACTTGTCTCCACATTTACAAGCAGACCGAGCTGTTCAGCAGAAGCGACAGTTACAGGATTGGAAAAAACGACATAACGCTGTTGTGGAGTCTTACACCTTTTTTAACCTCATGTCTACCATTTTTCATTTTTTTGCATATATTAAAATGCAAATTTTTTCCCGAAGATTAGTTAAAACTCTCAAACATTATGTATTTTTCGAAACCAAAGACCCTGGCAGTGGCGGTGCATCCATAAAGGGCGCACGGGTGCCGCCCTCTCTCCTGCCACCTGACTATCACCAATAGATAGATTCATGCAATGCATGAATCTATCTATGGTCGCCGCTGCCACCCCCTATTCAGGTGCCCGACCTCTTTTCGGGTGCCGGACGCCTGAATTACAGCGGCGGGGGTGTTTTTTGGAAGCACCTGATTAGAGCCTTAGGCTCTAATAGGCATCCAAAAAGGTGAACAGCGGGCGCCATGCTGGACGCTCGCTGTTCACTCAGCATTGTGTTAGAAAAGCGAATGAATATTCGCTTTCCTAACACTGAACTGCCTCTCAGCCAATCAGGTTCTCGGGTCTGTTACCTGTCACCTGATTGGCTGAAACGACAGGCGCTGTGATTGGACGCCGCCTATCGGGCGTCCAATCATAGCAGAGGACGGGAAGAGAGGACGGGAGAAGACATCGAGGAGCGTGGAGGACATCGCCGCCGTGACCCGCTGCCCCACCGAGACAGGTAAGTGCCGGGCGGGCGGGTGATGCACACTGGCAGCAATTGGTGGGCACAGTAGCAGCAGTTGATGGACACACTGCCAGCAGTTGATGTGCACAGTAGCGGCAGTTGATGGGCACACTGGCAGCAGTTGATGGGCACACTGGCAGCAGTTGATGGGCACCATAGCGGCAATTGATGGGCACACTGGCAGCAATTGATGGGCACACTAGCAGCAATTGATGGGCACACTGGCAGCAATTGATGGGCACACTGGCAGCAATTGATGGGCACACTGGCAGCAATTGATGGGTACAGTAGCTGCGTTTGATGGCACAGTGGCAGCAATTTATAGGTATAGTGGATGCGTTTGATGGGCACAGTGGCTGCATTTGATGGCACAGTGGCGGCAACTGATGGCACAGTGGCTGCGTTTGATGGGCACAGTGGCTGCGTTTGATGGGCACAGTGGCTGCGTTTGATGGGCACAGTAGCTGCGTTTGATGGGCACAGTGGCTGCAATTAATGATTTTTTTTTCAGTTTGTTTGCACCCCCCTAAAAATTTTGAGCACCAGCCGCCACTGGACCCTGGAGAATAAAATAGTGACAGTTGCAATTTTTGTTGTCACACAGTATTAGCATGCATATTGATCAAACCCTTATTTTTTGTAAAAAATACACTAAAGTTAATTTCAGTACACAGAAACACAATGGGAGTTGATTTACTAAATTTGGAGAATGCTCTGGAGTGCAGCTCTGCATAGAAACCAATCAGCTTCCATTTTTTTTTTGCCAAAGCCTAATGCCGCGTACACACGACCATTTTTCATGACAAGAAAAATGCAATTTTTTTATTTGGTCATTAAAAACGATCGTGTGTGGGCTCCAGAGCATTTTTCGCGATGTGAAAAATTACCATTAAAAATTTGGAACATGCTCTATTTTTTATCGTCTTTTCACGTCGTCGTTTTTCTCGTCATGAAAAACGGGCGTGTGTAGGCTTTAACGTCGTGAAAAAAACACGCATGCTCAGAAGCAAGTTATGAGACGGGAGCGCTCGTTCTGGTAAAACTAGCGTTCATAATGGAGATAGCACATTCGTCACGCTGTAACGGACTGAAGAGCACGAGGCTGAAAAGCGCGAATCGTCTCTCACCAAACTTTACTAACACGAGGATCAGCAAAAGCAGCCCAAAGGGTGGCGCCATCCGAATGGAACTTCCCCTTTATAGTGCCGTCGTACGTTTCGTACGTCACCGCGGTTTGTTGAAACATTTTTTTTCACAATCGTGTGTAGGCAAGGCAGGCTTGAGAAGAATCACGTCGAGAAAAACATTGTTTTTTCAATGACATTAAAAACGGTCGTGTGTACGCGGCATAATTGAACAAGCTGAAGTTAGAATCTGATTGACTACCATGCAGAGTTGCACCAGATTTTTCACTCTCCAGTTTTGGTAAATCAACCACAATTTTTTATTTTTTTGTAAAATTTAAAAAAAGAGGTTGCGTCAAGTAAATAGATACCAAACATGTCAAGCCTTAGGTTTGCACCTAAAATTGTCCCCAGGTGATGTGTCAAAAGCCTTTACAGGTCATCAGATTAGAGGAAACCGCTAATGACGGCCCTACAATTATTGCTCTCTCTCCATCGCATGTGGCGATACTCAATATGTGTAGCGCAATTAATGTTTCGTATGTAAGAGCACCTGATGCATGTACAGGGGGGGCTATAATATTATTATTATTTTTGAAAACATATTTTATTATATACTTTTTTGGTGGATGAAAACAAACAACTGTTTTAAGGCGTTAATGCTATAGATAGAATTTCTCTCACTTCAGGTTTGAGGTCAAATCTCTTAACAGAAACACATTTTCTTTTCCTTTTCCATGACTATTGTATAACAGATGTATACTGCTGCATAACCCATTTTAACTCCAATTCCTTACTTACACCTAAGTAACGAGACCACACTGCAGTTTTATAGTAAAACATAGGCCGTAGCAGCCTTATTTATTTAAATAACATCTTTTTTCAAATTCAAAAACTCAAAACATAACATAAACAACTGTTATCAAATAAACCAGTTAAAGGGGTTGTAAAGGTACAATTTTTTTTCCCCTAAATAGCTTCCTTTACCTTAGTGCAGTCCTCCTTCACTTACCTCATACTTCGATTTTGCTTTTAAATGTCCTTATTTCTTCTGAGAAATTCTCACTTCCTGTTCTTCTGTCTGTAACTCCACACAGTAATGCAAGGCTTTCTCCCTGGTGTGGAGTGTCGTGCTCTCCCCCTCCCTTGGACTACAGGAGAGTCAGGATGCCCACTATCACACAGCTCCTTTCTCTATCTGCAATGTAGAGAGCGTCCTGACTCTCCTGTAGTCCAAGGGAGGGGGCGAGCATGACACTCCACACCAGGGAGAAAGCCTTGCATTACTGTGTGGAGTTACAGACAGAAGAACAGGAAGTGAGGATTTCTCAGAAGAAATAAGGACATTTAAAAGCAAAATCGAAGGATGAGGTAAGTAAAGGAGGACTGCACTAAGGTAAAGGAAGCTATTTAGGGAAATTTTTTTTTACCTTTACAACCCTTTTAATCCTAGCGTTGGTCTTTGCAGGAACCTCAATTAACATATTGTAAACCTGGCACTGCGGTACCTCTCAATTTGGTCATAGGCCTCAAGCTGACAGGCTGGCTCAGAGACGACCACTGACCGCAGTGCCCCACCATTACCAAAATATTCCAGCTAAACCTCGGTTAACTGCAATACCACCCTCAGGACCCATACTACCGATAGGTCCTGAACACTTCCTCTGAGGTATCTTCCTTCCCCCGCAAAGATCAACACCCGCCACAGCACACAAGGGCAACACCTTACCCTTGGGTGCCCGTCCACACCCTCAGAGCTCTCTGTATGCCCTCTTGCAACCCCAAGGCCCACATATCCGTCCCCACCTCATTCAGGTGCACACCGTCCCCCCGCAGATACCTCCAGGTATCCACTTCCAGCTCCAAATGCCTAATCGCCAACCCCCTATTTTTAACCACAATCCCGATTAATCTTTCTACGAGCCCTGTTAATGCCGTCAATCGACTTCGCCATCCTCCAGGTGGTACGAGCCACCATGTCGGACCACACTATGATCATGTCCGGGAATGCCATATGCAGACGCAGGAAATCGAACTTGATGTCCCTCGTGACGTCTAGCATCGACCTGACCCCCAAATCATTTCCACCTACGTGCAAGACTAAAACGTCAGGTGGTCTGTCCAAACGTGCAAAACATTGCACCTCCGGAAACCATTCTGCTCCACAGCATACCCGGAACTCCCAGCCAGCGAATGCAGGCTTCCTGCCTTGAAAACCCCAGCTGCCGACCTTCAGGCCTAACATCAGCACTCTTAGCCCCTCAAAACACAAAGGAATGGCCCAGTATCCAGACCAACCCTTGCGCAGCACCTGAAAGAAAGAAAGACAAACAACCACTATGACCTTAGGAAGCCCAACTCATAACACAGCTGTTTACACACCACCCAGCAGCTCCCATCATGCCAACCCCACCAGTAATTGGGGGCGAATGTATAGCTGGAATCTCCTAGACTCCCACCTCCCAATGCGCCTAACCGCCTCTGCATCCATCCCACACTTTGCCGCCTCCGTTGTCGCCCCTATCCGGAATGAGTGAGAGGAGAATTCCTTTTCCTTCAACCCCAATGCCCGCAGACATTTCCGGAATACAGAAATAAATTGATATCTGGATAACGGAGACCCATCTGCGTGTAGCAAGAAAGAGCCCGAGACTGCAAGGCGAACTTCCAAAAATCCCCGCACGGCCCCCACTGGACACAACGGCGAGCCATGAATGGGAAAAATCTGTACCACCTTACCCTTGCCCAACTGATCTGTCTTTGATTTTCGTAGCACCAACGACACCCCGTCTTCTGTACACTGCACCTCACTGCCCCATATACTCCCGTGCACTTGCTTAGAAGGACTAACCAGTTCACCAATCCTAAAGGCCCCAAAAAACACCAATGAAAAGGCCACCCTGAACAAGGTGACCTCGTACCCTGATGAACCCAAAAACATCAACTGCCCCAAGACCCCCTCGAGGATATCAAACGACACCGGGTGCCTAACGTCCCTGTGCCGCCCTAAGCGACGATACCCTTTGAACGCTTGTCGCACCCAAAAATCCTTCGTAAATTCTGAACACCCCTGACACTTAAATAGGAACGCTAACCCCGCTAGCTTTTTACTGAGTGCCGACCTAGACACCTCAGCCGCCATGTTTCTGGCGAGAAAATACAATACCAACAAATGCACATCCTGGCTCACCGGATCCACTCCTGCCTCCTGAACCAAAGCCCGCCATTCCAGCCACACCCTCTTGTACGCTGCCCACGTAGCCCCATTCACTGAGTTTTTGATCCATCTGGAAACTATTCCAACGGAATCTTCCAAAGCCACCCGAGACATGGGACCCCCTGTTGCTTCGCCTCTGGTGCCAACTCTCGGAATCTGTCCCACTGAAAGCGAGAGAGCGCATCAGCTATGACATTTTCCACCCCTGGAAGATGCGCCGCATACACAAAGACATTAGGCTGCAAGCATCTCAACACCAAGTGTCGCAGGAGCAGCACTACCGGCGGAGACGACGCGGAAACCTTGTTAATCACCTGCACCACCCCAAAGTTGTCCCCGTGAAAATGCACTTTCAGATCCCTGAAACAAGCGCCCCACAGTTCCACAGCTAGCACCACCGGAAACAATTCCAGCAACACCAAGTTCTTTGTAAATCCCGCGTCTATCCACGACTGCGGCCAGGGACCTGCACACCACCTGCCCTGAAAGAATGCCCCAAAACCTGACGCTCCGGCCGCGTCCGTGTAGAGCTCCAGATCGAAATTGCTGACTGGGCCGGGCATCCACAATTCCCTCTCGTTAAAGGACTCCAAGAAGGATTGCCACACTAGCAAATCCTCCCTGTGTGCTTTAACCAAACTCACAAAGTGCTTGGGGGACCTGATCCCAGCAGTGCTAGCCGACAGCCGCCTGCAAAACACCCTCCCCATCGGAAGTATGCGGCACGCAAAGTTAAGCTTTCCCAACAGCGACTGTAAAGCCCGAAGCTGCACTTTACGCAGTCCTAGCATGCCCGTAATCTCCGCCTTGAGAGCCTCCAGCTTATCCAGAGGCAGACAACACTCCATGGCACCTGAGTCCAGGACAATGCCCAGAAACGTGATAACCGTACGAGGTCTCTCAGTCTTGTCAGGTGCCAATGGTATCCCAAACCGATCTGCGATGTGCTACAACGTAGCCAGGAGCACAGCGCAGATCGTGGACGAGTCCGGGCCCACACAAAGGAAGTCGTCCAAGTAATGAATAATGGAATTCACACCCGACACATCCCTAACCACCCATTCCACAAAAGAGCTGAACTGTTCAAACAGGGCACAGGAAATGGAGCAACCCATCGGAAGGCACTGGTCGACATAAAACGCGCCATTCCAGTGACAACCGAGCAATCGAAAGCTGTCCGGGTGCACTGGCAGCAGCGGAAAAAATGGCTTCGATATTGACCTTTGCCATCAATGCCCCCTGCCTATACCGACGAACCCAGCGAACCGCGGCATCGAAAGAAGTATAACTCACAGTACACTCCTCCGGGTCAATGGCGTCATTGACCGACCCGCCCTTTGGAAAGGACAGTTGGTGAATAAGCCTAAATTTGTTGGGCTCCTTCTTTGGTACGATGCCCAACGGGGAAACCACCAAATCTACCATGGGAGGGGATTTGAAAGGGCCGCCCATGCGGCCCAGCGCAACCTCCTTACGCAATTTCTCAGAAACTACCTCTGAATGTTGCAGGGCCGAACTTAAATTCTGTGACACTGGGGGAATCACCGCCAACGAACACGGTATATGAAACACCTCCGAAAAACCTCTGTCTAACAAGCGAGTTGCCAATCTATCGGGATACCTACCAAGTAACCACCTTCACCAGCGTCCTTCCTTTTGTGCGCAGATTCTCTGGGATGACCCTTTCCTTGCTTGAAACATCTGGCCTGCGTGTGAGCACCTCTGCAACCGGAACACTCATGCTTGTAGCGGCAAGACCCCCAAACTTGCATGTGCCCTCGTTGTACTGCCAGCAAACCCCCTTTTTCTTACCTGCCGATTGTCCAGGGGAAGAAGTAGACCCTATACGCTTCTCCTATCGCGTCTTGGTAGCAAAAAAGCACCAAACAATGTTCAAGGTTCTTTTCACCTATCACACTCGCCATAATGGCGAATGCCTGGAGCCAATTCGTGAATGTCTGTGGAATAAGCCGATACCTCCTTTTTTCCTCGTCCTCCTTTTTGGAATCATCCGGCTTAACCCTATCCAGGTTGAATTTTTCCAGCGGTAACAGCGAGAACATCTCCACGTACTCACCTTTCCAGATCTTCTCACGGACGTCCGGTTTCAGGTGAGCCCCTAGATGTCCCTCGTAACACATAAACCTCGCATTTTGCAGAATCCGCCAACCTAATGACATCCTGTTTTACAGCGGGGTCCCCTGTACCCCCCACCTTCGCCGCAACTTGCTTCCCTTGTCCAGCTCCCACACCTACAACCGCAGGAGTCGCAGCCACGGGTGCAGGAGACACCGTCACCGGTGCGGGGGCCACCACCGCCACCCCAACCGGAGGAACCCACGCCACCGCAGGACTAGCAGGTACGGCTTCCCCCTTTTCAAACTGGCTGAATAACACTGAGCCCCTCCAAGAACCCCTGCAAGCCTTCTTTTCCAACACCAACGCCACTGTGCACCTCACTCCCCCCGACAGACCCACCTGTAAAGTTCACTTCCCCTGCAGCCCCCCCCCCCCCCATCACTACCAGTAGGCCCACGCTCCCGGCCCCTGCTCACAACCTGACCCTGGGAAGTTTTAGAAAGTACTGACTTACCGGGCTGCCTGAAAGAAATCCCACCATCCGATCGACCCGTCTCCACCGGCACCGCGGACCTCCTGGGTTCTCGATCGTCCTCCGAACTGGACAGCTCCCCCTCCGATAGCAGAACGGACCTCTCCTCCTCACCAGACGAAAGCCCACCAGGCGACCCGTCCCTGGCTGCCTAGGGTCCTGCGTCCGACCGACTCCTCCTGTGCGCCCTGGACCCGCTCACGGACTTCATCGACGCCTTCCCCGGACCTCACTGGTGCTGAACTGCATTGCTTTCTTCACCCCGCCCGGGTGTGCCCGTCTGCGCCACATTGCTCTGGTCAATGGCCGAGGAGGAAGGTGGCTCAGTCACTGCCGTCGCCGACATCCCACACCGAGGCTCCATGTTCACCAGCATCACGCCAGGGGAGGATCCCGCGCCTTCTGACTCCACTTGCCGTGCGGGCCTAGTGGCCGCTCCGGAGCTCCCAGAACAGCCCCCCGCCGAGCTCCGATCACGTGGGGGATTCCTCCCGGGACCCCCAGCCGCAGGCAAAGTGGGAATACTTGGACAGGGGGCCTGAAGGGGCCCTAGGGGGACTTCCATGCTGCCGCTGAGCTTGAGGGGTGGGGCCTGGTGAATTGCGCTCCGGAGGCCGGGACCTCTGAGCTCGCATAACCTCTCTCCCCACGGCCACCTCCTCCATCACCGGCCTCGCCAGCATCTGCCCCAGGGTCTTCTGGAGCCAATCTGCGCCCCATGTCTGTGCTTCTGCCCGAAGCTGGCCCAGAAGCTGCTCCACACCTGACATGGTTCCTGCTACTAAACTTTCCCCCGCACTGCGTTACCCAGGAGGAGGGGCCAATTCCTTTTATAAACTCCTGTCCCCTCCCGCTCTGCCTGCTATCCAATGGCACCCCACGTACCATCTTTGATTGATTGATTGATTTTATTATTTGTAAAGCGCCAAATACAGTTCAAGAACTGCGCCTAAGCGCTAGATAGACCAAATACATATACTGACCTTCAAAGATAAACATAACAGATAACACATACAGGATAAATTAAGAATAAATAACAACAGAGGGAAAAATAAAAAAGTAAGAGAAGCAGAGTAACAGTCCACATTTAGGTAAGCAGCAACAAGTCAGGGCGGGCTAATCAGCTGGTAAGTAGTAAGGTAGCAGACGTCCCTTATCCATATACATTGGAAAGTAAGTGAGTCTTTAGTACCTTGCGAAAGTGAATTAGCGGGTTGATTTTTTGCATATTCTCAGGAAGATTATTCCATAAAAATACACCAAAGACTTGGAGAGTTTTTCCACCAGCTGCTGTACAATTATATAGTTTAGGCATAAGACGGTTTTGATTCGCCGAGCGTAAAAATCTTGTGGGAGTATAGTAGGAAACTATACTAGATAAATAAATTGGACCTTGACTCCAGTATGCCTTAAAAACAAGGCAGAGGGCCTTGAATTCGGCCCTTTTAGCAATAGGTAGCCAGTAAAGCTCTAGAAGAGAGCTTGTGACGTGTTCTCTGTAATTTAATCCTTTAATCAGGCGAGCGGCCTGGTTTTGAACTAGCTGCAGCTTAGCAATCCATTTCTTTGGGAGATTTAATAAGAAAACATTCGAGTAATCCAACCTGGAAAGTATAAATGCTTGTACTATTTTTTTCCGATTCAATTTGGTAAACAGATTTTTCAGCTTTCGAAGAAAATGTAGATAGTAGCTTGCATTTTTCGCGATATATAAGACATGTGGTATAAATGTGAGTTCCAAGTCGAACCAGACCCCTAAATTCTTAATCTTTTTGGAGTAGGGCCAAATGATATGGGCCAATTAGAAATTGGTGATATAGATGTAATTTTACCAATTAAACAAACTTCAGTCTTAGCAGTGTTAATACCAAGTCTACTGGTAAGCATCCATTGATGTATTTCAGCTAAACAGAGTTGGAGTTTTAGTTGAATATCTGTACCGCGAGCCATTTCTACCAGTATTTGTGTGTCATCCGCGTATATTTGAGCCTCCAAGCCATATTTCGTTATAATGTCTGGCAGTGGCCGCATGTAACAGTTAAAGGCCAGTGGTGAAATGGCACTGCCTTGAGGAACTCCACAGTGTAGATGGCGAGGGAGAGATCTATAATCTCCTAAGTGAAATACATGTGTGCGATTGAGAAAAGACTTTAGTCAATTCAGTACTTTGCCTTTTATTTCGAACAGGAATTCCATGCGATTCGTCAGGATATCGTGGTCGATCGTATCGAACGCCGCGAAAGGTCTAATAACACTAATGCGGCTGATCCTCCGGCGTCCTTAATCATAAAGGAGTCTTTCACGCATGGCTAATGCACATACTTCTGTGCCTCGACCTGGCCTAAATCCCGATTGGGTGTCGTGGAAAAAAATTGTTTATTTCTATATGATGTTGTAGCTGATCAAAGACCACACGCTCGAGGATCTTGGCCAGGAATGGTATCGATGTTATCGGTCTATAGTCATTTAGGTCGGCAGGATCTAGGCCTGCCTTCTTCAGCAGCAGTGAAATGAAGGCATGTTTCCATTGAGTAGGCATAAGGCCAATTGCAAGGCATTTATTAACTAACATTGTGATATCAGCCGCCAAGGTCACAGCATGTTTTTTATAAAACCATGCTGGGCATGTATCGTCTAAATATGTGGAGGCTTTTAGGCTGTTCATGATCTTTAAAATGTCTAGTATAGATACAAGTTTAAATTTGTCCAATATTGGCATATTAATACTGGTAGAATCATAATGGTTGATAACTAGATGAGGCTGCTATATCACAAATTTTATTAATTTTTCCATGTAAGTCTGTAAAAAGTTTTAACAAGGCCGATATGGACGGTACACACTGACTAGGCGTTGTAATGGAGCGTACAATTTTAAACAGCTCACTGTCTTTGTTAGGTGCATTGTTAATTAGATGGTTATAGTATGTCCGTTTACATAATTTTATCTGCTTTGAGTACGCATGACAAAAAATTCTATAGTTTCATCTTTAGCCACCTGCGTTCTATTTGTCTTCTTTTTGTTTTTAGAGACGAAAGTTTTCCTGTATGCCAAGGACGAGATTTAGTCAGGCGTGGTCGATTATTTGATGTTTGTAGTGGGGCAACACTATTAAGGCTTAGTTTTATTTTTAACCACTTGACAACTGGGCACTAAATCCCCTTCGTGCCCGGACCAATTTTCAGCTTTCAGTGCTCTCACATTTTGAATGACAATTACTCGGTCATGTAATACTGTACCCAAATGATTTTTTTGTCCTTTTTTTCATACAAATAGAGCTTTCTTTTGGTGGTATTTGATCACCTCTGGGTTTTTTATTTTTTGCGCTATAAATGAAAAAATACGGCAAATTTTGAAAAAAAAAAGGCTTTTTTTTAGTTTATGTGATAAAATTTTGCAAATTATTAATTTTTCTTTATAAAATTTAGCCACAATTTATACTGCTACATATCTTTGGTAAAAATAACCCAAATTAGTGGATATTATTTGGTCTTTGTGAAAGTTATAGAGTCTACAAGCTGTGGTGCGGATCATAAACAATTGATCACACCTAATGTACTGGTGGCCTATCTCATTTCTTACGACCCGAACAAGCCAGCAAAGCACAAATACCCCCCAAATGACCCCTTTTTTTAAATTAGACATTCCAAGGTATTTAGTAAGATGCATCGTGAGGTTTTTGATGTTGTAATTTTTTCCCACAATTCTTTGCAAAATGAAGATTTATTTTTATTTTTTTATTTTTTCCACAAAATTGTCATTGTAATAGGTTATTTCTCTCACATGGCATGTGTATACCACAAATGACGTCCCAAAATACATTCTGCTACTCCTCCTGAGTATGGCGATACCAAATGTGTGAGACTTTTATACAGCCTGCCCACATACAGAGGCCCAATATTGAAATGGCACCTTCAGGCATTCTAGGAGCATAAATTACACATCTCATTTCTCAACCACCTATTACATTTTTGAAGGCCCTGGAGCACCAGGACAATGGAAACGCCCACAAAGTGACCCCATTTTGGAAAGATAACACCCCAACGTATAATCTATGAGGCATAATGAGTCTTTTGAATGGTTCATTTTTTTTCCTGAAGTTTTTGGAAAATGCGGGAAAAAAATTAAAACGCAATTTTTTTACGCAAAGTTGTCCATTTATAAGATATTGCCAACACATAGCATGTACATAGCAAAAATGATACCCCAAAATACATTCTGCTACTCCTCCTGAGTATGGCGATACCAAATGTGTGAGACTTTTACACAGCCTGGCCACATACAGAGGCCCAACATTGAAGTAGCACCGTGAGGCGTTCTAGGAGCATAAATTACACATCTAATTTCTCAACCACCTATTACAATTTTGAAGGCCCTGGAGCACCAGGACAATGGAAACGCCCACAAAGTGACCCCATTTTGGAAAGCTAACACCCCAACGTATAATCTATGAGGCATAATGAGTCTTTTGAATGTTTCATTTTTTTCCAGAAGTTTTGGGAAAATGTGGGAAAAATATGAAAACGCATTTTTTTTACGCAAAGTTGTCCATTTATAAGATATTTCCAACACATAGCATGCACATAGCAAAAATTACACCCCAAAATACATTCTGCTACTCCTCCTGAGTATGACGATACCACATGTGTGAGACTTTTACACAGCCTGGCCACATACAGTGGCCCAAAATGCAAGGAACACCATCAGGTGTTCTAGGGACACATAACATGCACATACCAAGAATTACACCCCAAAATACATTCTGCTGAGCAAATGGTAAACAAAAGATTACCTGTTTTAGAAGCGCAGTTGTCCGCAGGAGGATAGCACTGGTCCAGGCAACAGGCAGGGACTTGGTCAGCAAAAGCGAATGCAATTGTCCAGGCAACAGGCAGGAATACTGTCCATAGTTCATACAGGCAGCTGGTGAGCATTCTGCAGTACTCCAATAGTTAACAGTCTTTTTGTTATATACAGTCCAGGGTCAGTGCAAGCAGAGATTGTCAGCAGTGACAAAATATTGGTCCTGATAGTAGGCAGGTCCATGTGGTGTGGTCAGTTCATGCAACAGGCAGAGGCATGATGGCATAGGTCCTACAGGCAGCAGGCAGAAGTAGGGCCTCGTTCAGGACTGAATGGGGACAGGGGTAGAGGCTTCTCCCACCCAAATCTCTTTGAAGCCTCCGAGTCTCCAGACCCTAATCTAGGAATGAGAAAACAAAAACAATTGTTTTCTTCATCCAGAAAAACAATTCTGGAGCCCCTCACATATGTGAGACCCCTGTGTTATGAATCCCACTAGTCCACTGGCAGGGTAAAAGATCAGTCCAAGAGGCAGGCAAAAAGCATGGTCAAACATTCCAGGGTCAGTTCCAGATCAGGCAGAGGTATAAACAGAATCGGTAGGCAGAAGCGTGGTCAAATAACAGTCCAGGGTCAGTTCCAGATCAGGCAGAGGTATAAACAGAATCGGTAGGCAGAAGCGTGGTCGAATAACAAGCCAGGGTCAGTTACAGAGAAAGCAGATGCATAAGGGGCGTAAAGATAAATGGCAGGAAGTGAACTAATAATTTATTTTGGTATGGTAACGGCGGAAACAATCAATCATGCAGAGGCCTGGTTCTGAAGGACATTGGGAACAATAATAAATGGTGTCTCTTCTCTCTCCTCTTTTGGAGCACACCCGGCATTTTTTCTGGCGTTTTTGGCCTGTTGGTCTGGGAGGGATTTTATCTGGGAAGTGGCGCTCAGAGAGTCGGCTAATGACATCGGATCTAATGTTTACTGGTGGGCTGTTCGGATATATAAGGGCAGTGGTGATTTCCTCCTGGAAGAAAAGGAAGGATTTGGGTCTTATAGTGGATTTTTGATATATTACATATGAGTTGTACATGGCCAAATTAAATAAATAAATGGAAACTTTCTTATACCACTGGTATGTTCTTCTTGTGGAAAGGTAGGGTTCGAGCATCTGGTCGTTGAAGTCGACACCCCCCATGAACTTATTGTAATCGTAGATGCATTTGGGTTTTTGTATCCGGCCATTCCTTCTGGTGATTTCAACGAATTCATTGTTGTGGATGGAAGAAAGCACGTAGACGTCTCTTCTGTCCCTCCACTTCACAGCCAAAATTTCCTCATTCCTCAAACTCGCCGTCTCCCCTCTTTTCAATTTTTTGGTGACCAGGCTTTGAGGAAAGCCCTTCCGGTTCGTCCGTACGGTGCCACATGCTGGAGTCTTCATTCTGTGCAAGTTTCGGAACAGGGGCAAACTTGTATAAAAATTGTCCACATACAAGTGGTATCCTTTCTCTAGGAGTGGGTTTATGAGTTCCCAAACTACTTTCCCACTGGTTCCAATGTAGATTGGGCAATTAGGGGGGTTCAGTTCGGTGTCCTTCCCTTCATATATGATGAAGCCATACACATACCCAGTTTCTCTGTCGCACAATTTGTACAGCTTCACCCCATAGCGGGCCCTTTTGCTGGGTATAAATTGTTTTATGCCCAGCCTGCCAGAAAATTTTATTAGGGACTCATCCACGCATATGTGTTTGTCTGGGGTAAACAACTGGGGGAAGGTTTCAGAAAAATAATTTAGTAGCGGCCGAATTTTATAAAGCTTATCAAAATTTGGGTCATTTCGGGGAGGGCACTGGGTATTGTCGTTGTAGTGTAGGAATCTCATAATCATTAGATATCGGGACCTGGGCATTACTGAGGAAAAGATGGGCATATGGTAGATGGGGCGGGATGACCAATATGAACGCACTTGATTTTTTCCATTTAGTCCCATGCAGAATGTGAGGCCCAAAAAGATTCTAAACTCCTCCACTGTGAGGGCTCTCCACTGGTAGGGACGGGCATAATAGGACGTTGGGTTGCTTGCTATGAACTGTTGGGCGTATAGGTTGCACTGGGCCACAATTGATGCAAGCATGTCGTCAGTGAAAATTAAATTGAAAAAGTCAATCGGGGCAAAATTTTCTGTGTCCACCTGGACTCCTGGCTGGGCAGTGAAAGGGGGAATGTTGGCTTCTCCTGAATTAGGAGGAAGCCACAAGGGGTTCTGAAGGGAATAGGGAAGGCTGGCATGGGACCTAACCCTTTGGGACTGAGATGACACCCCACTGGTACGTGGCCTTGCTTGCCTGGTGGATGGCACTGCAGTGCTGGTGGATGGCACTGCGGTGCTGGTGGATGGCACTGCCTGCTCAGCAGAACGCCTTCGTCTGGCGGGCGGGCCCTCCTCCTCCTCCTCCTCCTCCTCCTCTTCTGAGGCTGTCAGTGCTCCACTGCTTAGGACAGGCTCGTAGTCCACGTCAGACTCATAGTCAGGCTCATAGTCTGAACTTGCGGAGGAATCCGAATCGGAGAGCTCCCTGTTGCTCTCGTCGGCCGCAAGAATATTGTATGCCTCCTCGGCTGAAAATAATCTTCTAGCCATTGTTGGCACTGACGACACGTGGCACTGATACGTGGCACTGATGACACTGATACGTGGCACTTATACGTGGCACTAATGGCAGATGGCACTGGCAGATGGCACGGGCAGATGGCACGGGCAGATGGCACGGGCAGATGGCACGGGCAGATGGCACGGGCAGATGGCACTGGCAGATGGCACTGGCAGATGGCACTGGCAGATGGCACTGGCAGATGGCACTGGCAGATGGCACGGGCAGATGGCACTGGCAGAGGGCACTGGCAGATATGGGACTGGCAGAGGGCACTGGCAGATATGGGACTGGCAGAGGGCACTGTTTTTTTTACTTCACTTTACTTTGATTGTAATATTGTAATAAACTCACTGACAGCAGCACAGATCTCTCTCTCTCCTCACACGCGGTCTCTGTGTGAGGAGAGAAAGCCGGCAATGAGAGATGATCTCATATGTTTACATTTGAGATCATCTCTCATTGGGCAGTGAGATCGAGTGCTGAATGGCCTCTGTGATTGGCCATTCAGCACGATCTGTGATTGGCTGTGTCCAAGGGACACGGCCAACACAGATTTTCCCCGATGCGCGCTCTCGGGAGCGCGCAGGGAGAGTGTAAATACAAGGACGTCCTGGGGACGTCCACTCGGCAGTTAAGGTCCGCGCTGCAGCCGTCTTTCGGCTATAGCGCGGATCTGAAGTGGTTAAATCAAATTGATTCAGGGCTTCCTCCACTTGTAAAATTTCAGTTTCTGGATTGTCTCGTTGTTGATGAGTACTAGAAAATGCAGCTATTTGTGAAGATGTTAGTTGATATACTGTATTGAAAATTTTCCAAGGTGACATCCTTTAATTTTCTATATGGATTAGATATAGTCATAGGGTGTCCAATTGCTGCTTTTCGAGTTACAAAATCTGGGAGGCTAAAGGTAATTAAAAAGTGATCCGTTCTAAAAACCTCTGTTGCTCGGATATTGTCAATAAACAATGTATTAGTGAGTAAAATATCAAGTGTATGTCCTTTTTGATGTGTGGGTAACTTAAGGTGTTGGACAAAATTTGCATTGGATATGTAATTTAAAAAATTCTATGGCTTTCTGATCCTTGGGATCGTCAAGCCAAAGATTTACATCTCCCAGGACAAGAATGTTAGAGTAGTCCAGAGAGGTTTTTAAAATAAAATTAAAGAATTCCTCATTGAATGATGCATTATAGTCTGGCGGACGATAGATCAATAAAACAAAAAGTGTGGATGTAGGATTGATACAGCATTTTTACCAGCATAGATTCAAAATTTGTGGTCTCTTGTATATGTAGTTTAGAGCATTTTAGTGAATCGTCATATATAAAGCCTAGGCCCCCCCCCCCCCTTTTTTTATGAAGGCGGTTTTTGAAAATAATTTTATAATTATCAGGGATTAAATCTATGAGGCAAGCCTCAAAGCCAGGTTGAAACCATGTCTCAGATAACCCTAAAAAATGGAGGTCCTTACGGGTGATAGTATCAGCGATTTCCAAGGCGTGTTTTATTGCTGATCGTGCATTGATGTAGCCACATTTCAAGACTTCCACCGTTTTAAGAAATGCCTTTCTGCTGGGGAGAGTAACATTCACCAATATAGAGTGGTATAGTAGTGTCTGACAGGTGATTAGCTATCTCTAGTAAATCACATAATGTACGGGTAGCTTGTGGTACATGGCCTTTCTTGTTAAATAGTTGCATAAGCATATCTTTTGAATAACAAAAAGACTCACGGTTTAAAATCAGTTCAGTCTGATTAGTGTTCGGGTACAAATCCTCAGAAGCAAGGGTCTGTAGATGTATGTTTGCAGACCAGCAGAGTCACTTGCCTCTGGCGCGCCGCCGGCACCCGGCAGGGTGCCGCCACCATGTAAATACTTCCTGGATGGTCAGGTGATCCCTAGGCTCCTCCCCCGCTCGGCACGCTCTCACAGCGTCAGGCGGAGTTGATCAACAGGCGTCACAGATGGAAGTCGCTGAGGAGAGCAATCAGGCAGTCCACACAGAGCAGGTCAGCAGACAGGTGAGTGGAGGCACAGGTTTTAAAAGCACAGTGAAAAGTAAATGTCTTATCTGGCCAGGCAGGGTGCCGCCGCCATGTAAATACTTCCTGGATGGTCAGGTGATCCCTAGGCTCCTCCCCTGCTCGGCACGCTCTCACAGCGTCAGGCGGAGTTGATCAACAGGCATCACAGATGGAAGTCGCTGAGGAGAGCAATCAGGATCTTTGCTCACTATCACCTGTTCACTCAGTCACGTCTGCCCTCCGCGTATTGCATTCTCTTTTTGCTCCGGGCCTTTCTTTCTTTACAATACAGTAAAACCTTGGATTGCAAGCATAAATTTGTTCCAGAAACATGCTTGTAATCCAAGGCACTTGTATATCAAAGCAAATTTCCCCATAAGAAATAATGGAAACTCAAATGATTCTTTCCACAACCATTTATTCATAAGTCCTTCAGTTTATAGTCCATATAAAAAGGATTGTAGTAATCCCCCCCAACCCCTGAAAAACAACCCCACCCCCTCCACCAAATGATTTGGACCAGTACACAAAGCAAGGTCCATAGTGACATGGACGAGCGCGTCTGGGGTGAGGGAACTTGACTGGCCTGCACAGAGTCCTGACCTCAAGCTGATAGAACACCTTTGGGATGAATTAGGAGCGCAGACTGGGAGCCAGGCCTTCTCGTCCAACATCACTGCCTGGCCTCCCAAATGTGGTTCTGAAAAAATGGTCAAACATTCCCATAGACACACTCCTAAACCTTGAGAACAGCCTTTCCAGAAGAGTTGAAGCTGTTATAGCTGCAAAGGGTGGGCCGACTCAATATTGAACCCTATGGACTAATGCCCCATACACACGATCATTTTTAATGTCATTTTTAAAACTGACGTTTTTCTCGTCATTTTTTTTCTTGTTTCCTCTCAAGCCTGTCTTGCGTACACACCATCATTTTAAAAAATGTTCAAGAAAAGCGCAGTGACGTACACCACGTACGACGGCACTATAAAGGGGAAGTTCCGTTCGAATGGCGCCACCCTTCATGTTAGTAAAGTTTGTTGAGAGACGATTCGCTCTTTTCAGTCTAGTGCTTTTCAGTCCGTTACTGCGTGACGAATGTGCTATCTCCATTACGAACGCTAGTTTTACCAGAACGAGCGCTCCCTTCTCATACTTGATTCTGAGCATGCGCATTTTTTTTCACGTCGTTAAAGCATACACACTATCATTTTTCACGTCGTTAAAAAAAACGACATGAAAAACAACGTGAAAAAAGAGAGCATGTTCGAAATTTTTAATGCCCGTTTTTCACGGCGTTAAAAATGCTCTGGAGCATACACACGATCATTTTTAATGGCCATTTTTTTTAATGGCATTTTTAACGGCATGAAAAATGATCGTGTGTATGGGGCATTAGACTGGGATGCCATTAAAGTTCATGTGCGTGTAAAGGCAGGTGTCCCAATACTTTTGGTAATGTAGTGTATGTAATGCTTGAAAGGACTGTGAGAAACTGCAGACTCAATAGAGGGAATGAGGGTCAGGATGTGTGGACATTTTGGCTGCAGAGGACAATATGAAACAGGGAACATGTTACATGGGCTACAGGTTGGGCACCAGGGGCCAAAGCAATCAGAATTGGGAGCGGGTACCGGTCAAACTAGGTACCCGCTGCCCCCCCCCCAAAAAAAAAAAAGTTTGCATTAGTGGCAGAGAAGGGGGGAGTAATAATTATAGCAGAGCTTCTGTCTTTAAATTAAGTTCTGCTTTAGTGAAAGGAAAAAAAAAACGCTACAAGTAATTTTTCTTTGCTTTTACCTGCAATTTTTGAAGTTGGTGTCGGTGACATGATCTCTTTAAAGTCAGATTAAAAAAGGCAGACAATCCCCAAAATGACTAATGCGGCTTCGTCTTTCATTCTCTTTGATTGGCTGCTGGAAGAGAAAGTTCTTCTTTTTGCGTCTGTCTCAGAGTTCCGTGGTGACTAACAATGTAACTCGGCTTCCCGAGGACTTCCATCTCTTGCCACACAACACAAATGATTACAGAACTCTCGCTCTAATCTCCATGTCTAAAAAAAGTAATGCCGCTGAGAGGTGATGGGAAAGCTGAGAGTGTAAAACACGGAGTGACAGAGAAAGCGTCAGGAGATATTGTTTCCACATATTAGAGCAATCAGCGTGCAATCCTCACACTTCCTCTACAGAGTGTCAAACCACGAGCGGCATGGTAATAAAGAATATGTTTATTAGATGGAACGTTGGGCTCACAGGAGAATTGGCATATTTTTATATAAAGCCTGGTCGCCAACCTAGGTAAATGTACAGAACAATCAAGTATTTCAAAGGCTTACTTTATTCTTATGCCGCTTACACATGACCGTTTTTCCTGTCATGCAAAAAAAAAACCTATGTTTTTCTCGACGTGATTCGTCGTGATTCTTCTCAAGCCTGCCTTGCCTACACACGATCATGAAAAAAAAAACGCTCGAGCAAAGCGCGGTGACGTACAACACGTACAACAGCACTATAAAGGGGAAGTTCCATTCTAATGGCGCCACCCTTTGGGCTGCATTTGCTGATCCTCGTGTTAGTAAAAGTTTGGTGAGAGACGATTCGCGCTTTTCAGCCTCGTGCTCTTCAGTCCGTTACAGCGTGACGAATGTGCTATCTCCATTACGAACGCTAGTTTTACCAGAACGAGCGCTCTCGTCTTATACTTGTGTAGCGGGGTATCGCTTTAAATGAGCGCAAAGACTACCATACCCAGTGTGCAGCGGGAAGGACTATTTAAGGAGGGAGGAGCAACACGCGGGTCTCTTCGGACGCCGCCCTCCTAGCAAGTGGAGCCTACGTTTGGGGCCGGTTGTTTCGACTAGGCCGGAGAGCCTGGGCCTAGAGGATCCGGAGAGCTTGCCAATCGTCAGTGGAGAACCCAGAGTTGTCTCATCTATCTATCTCCCGCGGATGGTCGAGAGGATCGGAGACTACGGGTATCGTGAGACTGTGTTCCGGGACATCAGTTGCTGAAGTCGGTTGTACGGACTGGTCCGGTCGGATGAGAGAGCACTTGCTCATTATACTTTGACTACCTTTTAGGCCCAGTATCCTTTGGCCAGGGCCCACCGATACCGGAGTGTTATACTGCACCCCAGAGGAACAGTGTGTTGTGCAGCCGGAGTTAAGTTGTCTTATCGCTTGCTGGGAAACCAACAGTTTAATACCTTTTGGATTACAAATAATCTACAAAGTGCACCACCATTGCTAGCGAAGAACCTTCTCAACAAACTAACTGTGTGTGACTTAGTCAGGCCTGACTGTCCAACAGGGAGACATTTACCTGGCCGCCATATTGGTCACGAGGGGAAGGCTCGCAAGTGTAGTTCATTAAGAGACTTTGAAAGAGCATAAGACTGTTAGAATATAATACTTGATATTTGCTTGACTATTGATATTGCAGGGCCCTGCATAGATAAATGTACTATTGTCTAACCTTATATTTCTATTCAGTAATGTATTTGTGGTTAAGCAGACAAGTGTGTGGCGTAATGTTTATCCCAGCTGAAGCAGCCAGCTCAGGTAATTCAATATTAACCATTGTGTACAGTGTTGTAACTAACGCCGTTTAAATAAACGGCGTTAGGTAACGTAGCCACTTTTTGGGGTAACGAGTAATCTAACTGATTACTCTTACCCTCGTGGCACCGCCGTTCCCATTACTTGGGCGGCGTTACCCCAATTACATCTACTCGCCGCAGCCGCCGCGAGTAGATGTAATGTAAGTCTAACTGCAAGCCGCTGTCTGCCTACCTGAACAGCGTGTCATGCAGACAGACGGCGGCCATTGCAGTCTTCAAAAGCTGCGCCTCCCGAGTCCTCGTCGCCTGTGATAGGCGGAACACTCAATTTCACAGCAGGCAGTGTTCCGCCTATCACGGAAACCTCTCATCCCCGACTGTGTTATGAGGATGAGAGGATGACCGTGATAGGCGGAACACTGCCTGCTGGGAAATTGAGTGTTCCGCCTATCACAAACGAGGAGGACTGGAGGAGGCGCGGCTTTTGAGTAATAGAATGGCCGCCGGGAGTCGGGAGTCTCGGGACGCCACCGATCTGAGGTACCGTAACACACAGGCACAGTGAGGCATGGGGCACAGTGAGGCATCGGGCACAGTGAGGCATGGGGCACAGTGAGGCATGGGGCACAGTGAGGCATCGGGCACAGTGAGGCACGGGCACAGTGAGGCATTGGGCACAGTGAGGCTGCAGCATGGGCACAGTGAGGCTCGGGGACAGTGAGGCATGGGCACAGTGAGGCATGGGCACAGTACCAATATTATTTGTTATCCCTCCTATTATTTTTATACACTGAAAAAATTACATATATATCATCCTTCTACCGCCCGCCCCCGTGTATATATAATATAACCAATATAGTTACTTTGCTGAGTAACTAGTTACTTTTCCTATGTAGTAACTGAGTTACTAACTCACTTACTTTTTGGGAGAAGTAATTTGTAACTGTAACTAATTACTTTTTTAGAGCAAGATGAACAACACTGATTGTGTATGCTTTGTTGCGGAGTGGTGGCTCCTATAGCCTAGTGAGTTTCACCCTTCCATTTGTGCTAGCTGTGCCAAGGGAGGTTAGAGTTAGTTCCTGGGGGTTGACAGCAGTGTGTTACAGGCCCAAAACTATACTTGCAGCCCTCTTAACTGGGGGTATTGCCACACTTGATTCTGAGCATGCGCGTTTTTCCCCCCCCTCGTAAAAGCATACACACGACCGTTTTTCACGACGTGAAAAACAACGAGAATTTTTTTTTTTTCGGGCAGTTTTCTCTATGCTATGGAGCATACATGGCCGTTTTTCGCGACCGATCTAAAAAATTGCATTTTTCGCATCATAAAAAACAGTCATGTGTACGCAGCATTACATTTGCTTACAGTTTTTTGTTTCCCTTTATTAGCTTTTGGTGTGTCTCTGGTGATCAGGCAAAGGCAAAGTCCATGCAGCAAGCCAGGGTCATACACTGGTGATCAGGCAAAGGCAAAGTCCATGCAGCAAGCCAGGGTCATACACTGGTGATCAGGCAAAGGCAAAGTCCATGCAGCAAGCCGGGGTCATACACTGGTGATCAGGCAAAGGCAAAGTCCATGCAGCAAGCCAGGGTCATACACTGGTGATCAGGCAAAGGCAAAGTCCATGCAGCAAGCCAGGGTCATACACTGGTGATCAGGCAAAGGCAAAGTCCATGCAGCAAGCCGGGGTCATACACTGGTGATCAGGCAAAGGCAAAGTCCATGCAGCAAGCCAGGGTCATACACTGGTGATCAGGCAAAGGCAAAGTCCATGCAGCAAGCCAGGGTCATACACTGGTGATCAGGCAAAGGCAAAGTCCATGCAGCAAGCCAGGGTCATACACTGGTGATCAGGCAAAGGCAAAGTCCATGCAGCAAGCCGGGGTCATACACTGGTGATCAGGCAAAGGCAAAGTCCATGCAGCAAGCCAGGGTCATACACTGGTGATCAGGCAAAGGCAAAGTCCATGCAGCAAGCCGGGGTCATACACTGGTGATCAGGCAAAGGCAAAGTCCATGCAGCAAGCCGGGGCCAGCGCCACCCCCTCCCCCCACCACTTTAATCACCATAGATAGATTCATGCATTGATGAATCTATCTATGGTCGCTGCTGACACCCCGTATTCAGGTGTCAAGCACCGGGCACCTGAATTACAGTGGCGGGGGTGTTTTTTGGAAGCACGAGATTAGAGCCATAGGCGCCCAAAAATGTGATTAGCAGGCGCAACGCTATTCGTTCGTTATTCACTAAGCTGTGTGTTAGCAAAGCGTCCTATGATACATGTTACTGAACTTTCTCCATTTACAGACAATTTGTCTTACCGTGGACTGATGAACAGCAAGGCTTTATGAGATACTTTTATCACCCTTTCCAGCTTTATGCAAGTCAACAATTCTTAATCTTAGGTCTTCTGATAGCTCTTTTGTGCGAGGAATCATTCACATCAGGCAATGCTTCTTGTGAAAAGCAAACCCAGAACTGGTGTGTGTTTTTTATAGGGCAGGGCAGCTGTAACCAACACCTCCAATCTCATCTCATTGATTGGACTCCAGTTGGCTGACACCTCACTCCAATTAGCTCTCGGAGATCTCATTAGTCTAGGGGTTCACATACTTTTTCCACCTGCACTGTGAATGTTTACATGGTGTGTTCAATAAAAACATGGTAACATTTAATTCTTTGTGTGTTATTAGTTTAAGCAGACTGTGATTGTCTATTGTTGTGACTTAGATGAAGATCAGATCACATTTTATGACCAATTTGTGTAGAAATCCATATCATTCCAAAAGGGTTCCCATACTTTTTTTTTTGCAACTGTATATGTATATATATATATTTATATATTTATATATAATGTTTGGGGGTTCTAAGTAATTTTCTAGCAAAAAAAAAAAAACAGATTTTACCAACACCAAATCTCAGAAAGAGGCTCTTAAGTGGTTAAGGTGCGTGTTATACGCCGACAAATACGGTAGTTTAATGACTCAAGTGTACAGCTCTCCTGCTTCCTGTCCTTGATGTAGATATATTTTATATTAGAATCAATGACACTGTTGTTCCAATTCATTTTGCATGGTGTCAAAGAGAGAATCAATGGCTGGGCCCCATCAACATTCTGCCATGGGGCCACATAAATTGTAGGTATGTCCCTCATTAAAAAAAAAATATTCTAAAGATCTAGTACAGGTTTCTCCAATCTTTCTAAACAAAGTGGCAGTTTACTCTCCTTCAGATTTTAGTGGTCAGTGGGGGTATAAAATGCACTGGCATAAGTGGGAGCAAACATTGCCCCACCATTAATGTCAGTGGGAGGAATTGTGCCCCTTTGTTGGTGTAATTGGGAGAAAGAGTGCCCCATTATTGGTGTCATTGGGACGAATAGTGCCCCATCGTTGGTGTCATTGGCAGGAATAGTGCCCCATCTTTGTTGTCATTAGAGGGAATAGTGCCCCATCATTGGTTGCATTGGGAGTAATAGGGCCCCATCGTTGGTGTCCTTTGAAGAAAAAGTGTCCCATCACTGGTACCATTGTGAGGAATAGTGCCCCATCGTTGGTGTGATTGGGAGGACTAGTGCCCCATTATTGGTATAAGTGGGGGGGAATACTACCCGGTCATTGGTTGCATTGGTTGCATTGGCAGGAATTGTGCCCCTTTGTTGGTGTCATTGGGAGGAAGAGTACCCCATCGGTTTCATTGGGAGGAATAGTGCCCCATCGTTGGTGTGCTTTGGGGGAAAAGTGTCATATCATTGGTACCATTGTGTGCAATAGTGCCCCACCATTGGTGTCATTGGGAGGAATAGTGCCCCATTCTTGGTATACGTGGGGGGAATAGTGCCCCATCATTGGTGTCATTGGCAGGAATTGTGACCCTTTGTTGGTGTCATTGGGAGAAATAGTGCCCCATCATTGGTGTCATTGGGGGGAAAAGTGCCCCGTTATTGGTGTCTTTGGCAGGAATTGTGCCCCTTCGTTGGTGTCATTGGGAGAAATAGTGACCCATCATTGGTGTCATTGGGGGGAAAAGTGCCCCGTTATTGGTGTCTTTGGCAGGAATTGTGCCCCTTCGTTGGTATCATTGGGAGAAATAGTGACCCATCATTGGTGTCATTGGGGGGGAAAAGTGCCCCATTATTGGTGTCTTTGGCAGGAATTGTGCCCCTTCGTTGGTGTCATTGGGAGAAATAGTGCCCTATTATTGGTGTCATTCAGAGGAAGTATCCCATCATTGGTGTAATTGGGGGGGGGGATAGTGCCCCATCTTTGGTTGCATTGGGAGGAATAGTGGCCCATCATTATCGTCAAGGGCCAGATAAAAGAAAGCAAAGGGGCAATCCGGCCTCCGGGACGCAAATTGGAGACCACTGTTCTAGGTACAAAATGTTAAAAACACACAAATCAATAGTTTTTAAACCTGTGAACTTCCCAAAAAGAATTATATATAGAGATATACATTATATATTATAATTTCATTTAAAAGTGAACTTTATAATCATAGATTACAAGGTTGAGGCATGCATGGACTCTTTCATTTCTTATTTTATTTATTTTTTTGCAACATGAAGGGTCCACTTTATATTTTTAGTGATGAAGAATAAAGGTCAGTGCCGATCATAAGATGACACTGTGTGATACAAGCTTTTATCTTATTGCGAGATGCTCGGGGGGTCAATCATTACGGGAGTAGAAAAGCTTGGGCCTTACATCTGCCGATTGATTTTTGCTCGCTGCCGACCGCATTGCTGATCTTCAATGACTCCTTGCACCTTTTTATTTGTACATGGAGACTTTTGAGGTTTCAGAGTGAGAAATATGACTATCTCCTCCATTAACCTCTACAGCGATGGCACACCGCACACAGGCCTGGGCGCTTCTATTTCCTCTTGTGCGTGGCTTGAGTCACCGATGGTTAAGATTTTATATTCGCTTTCAGACCACATTGTGCTATTTTGCACCTGGAAGAAGTCAATAAGTTTCCATTTAGACCTGCTCTTTGTCACTTTGATACGCCATCAACTCAAGAATGCCCATATCACTGCCGTAATTCAATATAGACGCGGTCGGAAAATATGTCATTCATGCCTGGAAATAATTGCCTTTCCGGTTTATTCGAGGCTCACAACATTGATTTTTTTTTTATACTTCCACCAAAAAGTATTTACCGTATATACTCAAGTATAAGCCGACCCGAGTATAAGCCTATAAGCCGAGGTACCTAATGTTACCACAAAAAACTGGGAAAACTTACTGACTCGAGTATAAGCCGAGGGTCAACAATGCCCATTTGCACGCCTCACTGTGCCCATTGCAACTTCACTAAGCCCATTGTCACTGCCCATTACCACCTTACTGTGCCCATCCTCACTGTGCCCATCCTCACTGTGCCCATCCTCATTGTTCCCATCCTCACTGTTCCTCACTGTTCCCATCCTCCCTGTCCCCATCCTCACTGTTCCTCACTGTTCCCATCCTCACTGTTCCCATCCTCACTGTTCCCATCTTCACTGTTCCCATCTTCACTGTGCCCATCCTCACTGTGCCCATCCTCATTGTTCCCATCCTCACTGTTCCTCACTGTTCCCATCTTCACTGTGCCCATCCTCACTGTGCCCATCCTCATTGTTCCCATCCTCACTGTTCCTCACTGTTCCCATCCTCACTGTTCCCATCCTCACTGTTCCTCACTGTTCCCATCCTCACTGTTCCCATCCTCACTGTTCCTCACTTTTCCCATCCTCACTGTTCCTCACTGTTCCCATCCTCACTGTTCCCATCCTCACTGTTCCTCACTGTTCCCCTCACTGTTCCCATCCTCACTGTTCCTCACTGTTCCCATCCTCACTGTTCCCATCCTCACTGTTCCTCACTGTTCCCATCCTCACTGTTCCCATCCTCACTGTTCCTCACTGTTCCCATCCTCACTGTTCCCATCCTCACTGTTCCTCACTGTTCCCATCCTCACTGTTCCTCACTGTTCCCATCCTCACTGTTCCTCACTGTTCCTCACTGTTCCCATCCTCACTGTTCCTCACTGTTTCCATCCTCACTGTTCCCATCCTCACTGTTCCTCACTGTTCCCATCCTCACTGTTCCTCACTGTTCCCATCCTCACTGTTCTCATCCTCACTGTTCCTCACTGTTCCCATCCTCACTGTTCCCATCCTCACTGTTCCTCACTGTTCCCATCCTCACTGTTCCTCACTGTTCCCATCCTCACTGTTCCCATCCTCACTGTTCCTCACTGTTCCCATCCTCACTGTTCCTCACTGTTCCCATCCTCACTGTTCCTCACTGTTCCCATCCTCACTGTTCCTATCCTCACTCTTCCTCACTGTTCCCATCCTCACTGTTCCTCACTGTTCCCATCCTCACTGTTCCTCACTGTTCCCATCCTCACTGTTCCTCACTGTTCCCATCCTCACTGCTCCTCACTGTTCCCATCCTCACTGTTCCTCACTGTTCCCATCCTCACTGTTCCTCACTGTTCCCATCCTCACTGTTCCTCACTGTTCCCATCCTCACTGTTCCTATCCTCACTCTTCCTCACTGTTCCCATCCTCACTCTTCCTCACTGTTCCCATCCTCACTGTTCCTCACTGTTCCCATCCTCACTGTTCCTCACTGTTCCCATCCTCACTGCTCCTCACTGTTCCCATCCTCACTGTTCCTCACTGTTCCCATCCTCACTGTTCCCATCCTCACTGTTCCCCTAAAATTGAAATTGAACATTGTAAATTGTACCTGAAAAAAAATTGAGAGGCTGCGGCGTCCATCGTTTAAAACTCGCGGTCTCTTCCTCTTCCCTTCCGTGATAGGCGTTTTCTAAACAGACACAGTTCCGCCTATCACGAACGTTCTCTCATCCTCAGTTTCCCAGCAGACGTCCGTGATTGGCGGAACACCGAACACAGTGTCTGCTGGGATGGGTGAGGATGAGAGAACGTTCGTGATAGGCGATTCTCAGCAGACACAGTTCCGCCTATCATGGAAGGGACCAGGAAAAGACTGCGAGATTTAAACGATGGACGCCGCAGCCTCTCAATTTTCAAAAAAAAGGGCTGAAAATCTCAGCTTATACTCGAGTATATACGGTATTTAATTTCAGGTGGAAAGTAGGTGGAGCAGTGGACAAATCTCATTGGTGGTGTAATTAGAGCCACAGCTCATCACAGGACTGCAATGGGGCCAAGCAGCTTGGGGTCCCCGATCATTTGGTAGCATTAGGATTTTTCAAAGCTATTTTTCATACATTACCCGTGTAAAATGATCGGAAAAATAGTTTGAACATCAGGAAAATAATGTTTAACCGCTTGCCGACCAGCGCACGCACTTTTACGTCGTCAGGATGGCTCTCCTGACCAGGGGAGCGTTTATTTACGTCCCCTTTAAGAAGCGGCATTGTGGACTCCGTGAGCCCGACCACGGGTTTCCTGGTGACTCGATCGCCGCGGGGATGCCCGCGATCGTCTCACGGTGAGGAAGAACGGGGAGATGCTGATGTAAACAAGCATCTCCCCGCTCTGCCTAGTGACAATGACACTGATCACCGCTTTCTGCATTTTTATAGCACTGATCGCTGTAAAAATGACAATGGTCCCAAAAATGTGTCAAGAGTGTCCGATGTGTCCGCCATAATGTCGCAGTCATGATAAAAAATCGCTGATCGCCGCCATTACTAGTTAAAAAAAATTATAATAAAAATGCCATAAAACCACCCCCTATTTTGTAGACGCTATAACTTTTGCGCAAACCAATCAATATACACTTACTGCAATTTTTTTTACCAAAAATATATAGAAGAATACGTATAAACTGTGAAAAAAAAAATTATATATTTTTGGGGATATTTATTATAGCAAAAAGTAAAAAATTTAATTTTTTTCAAAATTGTCGCTCTATTTTTGTTTATAGTACAAAAAATAAAAACCGTAGAGGTGATCAAATACCACCAAAAGAAAGCTCTATTTGTGTGAAAAAAAGGACGGTAATTTTTTTTCGGGAGCCACGTCGCATGACCGCGCAATTGTCAGTTAAAGTGACGCAGTGCCGAATCGCAAAAAGTGGCCTGGTCATTTAGCAGCCAAATGGTCCGGGGCTGAAGTGGTTAAATTAAAGTGACTCTGTTGCGAAGGTTAGCCTGGCATAGGTGAAAAATTTGGGCTCCAACAAACTGGTCAGTATGGAAGGGACCAAAAATTGCCTGACCATTGTCCAAGCATCACTCTTTATTTAGGACCTCCCTTAGTATAGGTGTAGCGCTTACCCCAAAGGAGAAGCTATTTCTTGGGTCCGATGTTCCTGTGCCAGCAACTCTGCAAATAAATATGTGAAAAGTGTGGTGTGTATTTGTATGGCGCCCCCCGGAGTCAATACTTTGTAGAACCGCCTTTCACTGCAATTACAGCTGCAAGTCTTTTTGGGGATGTCTCTACCAGCTTTGTACATCTAGAGAGGGACATTTTTGCCCATTCTTCTTTGTAAAATATCTCAAGCTCTGTCAGATTGGATGGAGAGCGTCTGTGATCAGCAATTTTCAAGCCTTGCCACAGATTCTCAATGTGATTTAGGTCTGGACTGTGACTGGGCTATTCTAACACATGAATATGCTTTGATCTAAACCATTCCATTGTAGCTCTGGCTGTATGTTTAGGGTCGTTGTCCTGCTGGAAGGTGAACCTCCGCCACACTGTCACAAGTCTTTTTCAGACTAACAGGTTTTCTTCTAAGATTGCCCTGTATTTGGCTCCATCCATCTTCCCATCAACTCTGACCAGCTTCCCTGTCCCTGCTGAAGAAAAGCATCCCCACCACATGATGCTGCCACCACCATGTTTCACGGTGGGGATGGTGTGTTAAGGGTGATGTGCAGTTTTAGTTTCCCCCCCCACACATAGCGTTCAGTTTTGGTCTCATCTGACCAGAGAACCTTCTTCCCCATGTTTGCTGTGTCCCCCACATGGCTTCTCGCAAACTGCAAACGGGACTTCTTATGGCTTTCTTTCAACAATGACTTTCTTCTTGTCACTCTTCCATAAAGTGAGGGTCACATTTGGCCAAGAACACCTAACAAAAGACCTTTCCAGAACGTCAAGCATGTTTTTATTATGCATGAAACCTCCAACACCTTCAAGTAACCCCCTACAGGTATGCAATTGTCACAAGTTCTTTGCAGTGGTATCCATTCGGGGGCTATCCAGTGGCGTCCTCCTGAGTGGCGCGATGCTATAATTACACTTTAGCGAATTGTGTTTTCTCCACTTTATTATGCAGCAAAGCCTGGGAGTGTTGCGAGATGGCAAAACAACACAGCCAGGGTTGCTTAGCATATGTATTTGAGAGCACAGAAATGCTTTGCGTTGATTTCTTCACATTATGTGGCGGAAAGGGATTTGTGCGGCGGATGCACAGGTGCAGACAAGTTTATTGAAGCCGCTGGAGCGTGTTCCTGGAACCGTATACCCTCAAAATAACTACCTGGTGTTGCAACGGAGGCGTTCACGGCGTATTTTCCATTTCTACCCTGCGTACATATGGAAAATTCTGACTGCAAATTTTCTCGTTTTAAAAAACTGAACAATCTTTACTCACGATCCTCTAAGTCCCCTGAAATCAAATACTTCGAACTAAAACGCACCGTTTTGTGTATGGTAATTATTGTTTTTATTATTAGGCAATTATCATATTACACACAGAGGGCTCAATGACATCATTTAAACTTAACCCCAGGCAAACAGCTAAATATATATTAAAGTGATTGTAAACCCATATTTAAAAAAAAAAAAAAAAAAAAAAAACTGCAAGACAAAGGCATAATGAGCTAGTATGACTAGCATGCTAGCTCATTATGCATTACTTACCTTAGATCGAAGCCCCCGAATCCGTCCTCGTCTCCCCCTCCAGCCGCAGCCATCTCTCCCGGGAGGTTACTTCCGGATATCGCCGCTCATCGCCGCTCCGGCGCTGTGATTGGCCAGAGCGGCGATGGCGTCACTCCGCGCATGCGCGCCAGAGCTGTAAAAGCCGGCGTTTTGATTCATAAAACCGGCATTTACAGTGCACCTGCGCCGATGTGTACAGCGCGCATGCGCCGTACACATCGGTGTTCTCTTTTTGGCAAATATCTCCTAAACCTTATAGGTTTAGGAGATAATGAAAACACCTACAGGTAAGCCTTAAAGGGGTTGTAAAGGTTCGTTTTTTATTTTCTAAATAGGTTCCTTTAAGCGAGTGCATTGTTGGTTCACTTACCTTTTCCTTGGATTTCCCTTCTAAATGTTTTTTTTTCTTTGTCTGAATTTCTCACTTCCTGTTTCTCCTCACTGAACTCCACACCATCATCCGAGTGGTGTTGAGTCATCCAGAACAGCTTACTGAACAGCTTACTGAGGAGGAACAGGAAGTGAGAAATTCAGACAAAGAAAACAAAGAAAAATAATATTTAGAAGGGAAATCTAAGGAAAAGGTAAGTGAATCAACAATACACGAGCTTAAAGGAACCTATTTAGAAAATAAAAAACAAACCTTTACAACCCCTTTAAGGTAAGGTGACCAGATTTTTAAAATGAAATCCGGGGACATATTTTGTTTTACTAGTAATGGCGGCAATCTGCCCGTCGCCGCCACCGCCCGCCTCACAGCCTCTCAAGTCTCACTCTCCAGGCCCCCGCTATTACTGGGTGGGGAGCGGAGGAAGATCACTCCACCAGGGAAGGCAAGGAGATAAGCAGGCCGCTGGCCGGGACTTGAGCCAAGGCAGAAGAACATGCGAGCGGAGCTGACTGGGCACCCGAAACTGAATAAATATTCCCTCCGCTTCGAACAGCACGTGACCATCAGAAAGGGGCACAGACAAAGGAAAAAAATAGACCCCCTAATTCAGATTTTTATTAATGTGAAATTGCCCCAGCCCCTGTTCAAATCCAATCCGGGGACAAAAATGGGGACAGACTTGGTCCGGGGACAGTGTCCTCAATCCGGGGACTGTCCCCGGAAACCGGGGATGTCTGGTGGTCACCCTACTTTAGGGCCCGTACACACGGTCTGACTTTTTGCTTCAAAATGAGCAAGTTTTCCAAAAAATCTGACCGTGTGTACGCTCCATCGGACAAACGTTTTTCGGTTTTCATCGGACAAAAGTTCACTCTGCAAACGGACAAACTTTTCGGCAACAAAAGTCCGATGGTGCAAAGTCTGACCGTGTGTACAGAAATCCATCAGACTTTTGTCGGAAGTACAAATATGCATGCCCTGTTAAAATCATCCAACGATAACAGAAGTTGACCAAAGGGTGGCGGTAAAGAGCAGAAAAACCACGTGATGTTGGGAAAGTTTTGGGAAAGTTTGCAGAAAAGTCCTGCCGTGTGTATGCTATGGGTGTGCCCGGCCAACTCCCTTTGGACTCCCTTTGGACAAAAATCCACTGAAAAGTTTGTTTGAAGTCTGACCGTGTGTATGAGGCCTAAATATAGGCTTACCCGTAGGTGCAAGTTACAAGAGTGGGTTTACAACCACTTTAAGCCTCATACACACGGTCAGGCTTCAAACAAACTTTTCCGTGGATTTGTGTCCGAAGGGCATTGGCCGTGAACTTGTATAGCATACACACTGCAGGACTTTTTAGGCAACAAACACGAACGTAGTGACGTTTCAACGTACTGACGACACTTCAAAAGAGGAAGTTCAATTCTCCGGCGTCACCCTTTGGGCTCCTTCTGCTAATCGCGAGTTAGTAGTTTTTTGGTCAGTGTTGATTCGCGCTTTTCAGTTTCGTGCTATTTTGTTTGTTTCTGAACGGGCGTTCGTTGTTACTCCGTCAGTATCACCAGCAAAGCAGCTTTATTATTATCTCATTATAAAGAAGAAGAAGAGAATGTGCGCTGCATTTCTAGATTTCATAACTTGTCGCGTCACGAATGTGATATCTCCATTACGAACGCTAGTTTTACAAGACAGAACGCTTCCGGCTGGTCCTTGCTTCAGAGCATGCGTGTTTGTACTTCGGACTAAAGTCCGATGGACTTCTGTACATACGATAGGATTAGCCGATGTAGGACTTTTGTTGCCGAAAAGTTTGTCCTTTTGCAGAGCGAACTTTTGTCCGATGAAAACCGAAAAAGTTTGTCCGATGGAGCGTGGACACGGTCGGATTTTTTTGAAAACCTGGAAATTCAGAAGCTTGTTGTCAAAAAGTCTGACCGTGTGTATGGGCCTTAAGAAAGCTGTTTTACCGGCCAGATAATTTGTATTCTTCCATCTAGTTATGAGATTTAACTAGTTACGGGCCAGCTGCCGCAGTCGTACTGCGGCAGGTTGGCTCCCCTGCGCGAAACGCCGTCATTGTACGTCGGGTGCGTACACGGCGATCTGCGGGCGCGTGCCCATTCGCTAGTGGTGAGCCAACCAGCTGATCCGGCGGATTCGATGTCTGCCGGCGGCCCGCGATCACTCCAGAGACAGGCAGAATGGGGATCTGTCAGTGTAAACAAACAGATCCCCGTTCTGACAGGGAAGTAGAGTGAGATCATCTGTTCCTAGAGATCAGGAACAGCGATCCTTCTCCTCCTCCAGTCAGTACACTCCCCATACAGTTAGAAACACCACCTAGGGAACACATTTAACCCCTTTATCGCCCCCTAGTGTTAACCCCTTCCCTACCAGTGAAATTTATACAGTAATCAGTGGCTAATATTAGCTCTGATCGCTGTATAAATGTCAATGGTCCCAAAAAAGTGTCAAAAGTGTCCGATCTGTCTGCCGCAATGTTGCAGCCCTGCTAAAAACCGCAGATCGCCGCCATTACTAGTAAAAAAAATATTATTAATAAAAAGGCCATAAATCTATCCCTTATTTTGTAGACACCATAACTTTTGAGCAAACCAATCAATATACGCTTATTGCAATTTAAAAAATAAAAATACATATCGGCCTAAACTAAGGAAGACATTTTTTTTAAAAAATTTTTGGGGGGGATATTCATTATAGCAAAAAGTAAAAAATATATATATTTTTTTTTTAAATGGTTGCTCTTTTTTTGTTTGTAGCGCAAAAAATAAAAACCGCAGAGGTGATCAAATACCACCAAAAGAAAGCTCCATTTGTATGAAAAAAAGGACATAAATTTTGTTTGGGTACAACGTCGCACGACCGCACAATTGTCAGTTAAAGCGACACAGTGCCGTATTGCAAAAAATGGTCCGGTCATTAAGGGGGCAAATCCTTCCAGTCCTTAAGTGGTTAAAGTGATTGTAAAGTAATTTTTTTTATAACAAACGTGTTATACTTACCTCCTCTGTGCAGTTGGGTTTGCACAGAGCAGCCCAGATCCTCCTCTTCTCAGGTCCCTCTTCGGTGCTCCTGACTCCTCCACCCTGTCGAGTGCCCCCACAGCCAGCAGCTTGGGAGCAACCCAAACCAAGTCACAGCGCTGTGTGTCCATTCAGACATGGAGCCCCAATCCGGCCCCACCCACTCTCTCTTCTGATTGGCTAACTGACTTTGTTTGACAGCCGTGGGAGCCAATGGCGCCACTGCTGTGTTTCAGCCAATCAGAAGGGGAATCCCGGACGTCTAAGACACTCGTGGACATCGCTGGAGAGAGAAGGGGCTCAGGAAAGTATTAGGGGGGTCTGGGGGGGGCTGCTACACACAGAAGTTTTTTTTTAAATCTTAATGCATAGAATGCATTACGATAAAAAATCTTCTGCCTTTGCAACTTCTTTAACCACTTGACCTCTGGAAGATTTACCCCCTTCATGGTCAAACCAATTTTTGTGATACTGCCAAGAGCGGCCGGTCCATATGGGGCGCAGGGGCCGCCCCCATAGTTTGCATCCTGGGCGCAGGAGGGGTGAGTGCAGACCTGGGGGGAGGGTGGGGGTTTGTTTCCCGACCCCCCCCCCCCCAAAAAAAAGTTTAGCACCAGCCGCCACTGTATACGGCACTGAAACATATTTACAGTATATATTTTTTAATATATAATTTTTAGATTGATGTATACAGTATACACAGTGGGGTAAAAAAGTATTTAGTCAGCCACCAATTGTGCAAGTTCTCCCACGTAAAAAGATGAGAGAGGCCTGTAATTGTCATCATAGGTATACCTCAACTATGAGAGACAAAATGTGGAAACAAATCCAGACAATCACATTGTCCGATTTGGAAAGAATTTATTTTGCAAATTATGGTGGAAAATAAGTATTTGGTCCCCTACAAACAAGCAAGATTTCTGGGTCTCACAGACCTGTATCTTCTTCTTTAAGAGGCTCCTCTGTCCTCCACATATTACCTGTATTAATGGCACCTGTTTGAACTTGTTATCAGTATAAAAGACACCTGTCCACAACCTCAAACAGTCACACTCCAAACTCCACTATGGTGAAGACCAAAGAGCTGTCGAAGGACACCAGAAACAACAAATTGTAGACCTGCACCAGGCTGGGAAGACTGAATCTGCAATAGGCAAGCAGCTTGGTGTGAAGAAATCAACTGTGGGAGCAATAATTAGAAAATGGAAGACATACAAGACCACTGATAATCTCCCTCGATCTGGGGCTCCACGCAAGATCTCACCCCGTGGGGTCAAAATAATCACAAGAACGGTGAGCAAAAATCCCAGAACCAAATGGGGGGACCTAGTGAATGACCTGCAGAGAGCTGGGACCAACGTAACAAAGGCTACCATCAGTAACACACTACGCCGCCAGGGACTCAGATCCTGCAGTGTCAGACGTGTCCCCCTGCTTAAGCCAGTACATGTCTGGGCCCGTCTGAGGTTTGCTAGAGAGCATTTGGATGATCCAGAAGAGGATTGGGAGAATGTCCTATAGTCAGATGAAACCGAAGTAGAACTGTTTGGTAGAAACACAACTCGTCGTGTTTGGAGGAGAGAGAATGCTGAGTTGCAACCAAAGAACACCATACCTACTGTGAAGCATGGGGATGGCAACATCATGCTTTGCGGCTGTTTCTCTGCAAAGGGAACAGGACGACTGAACCGTGTACATGAGAGAATGAATGGGGCCATGTATCGTGAGATTTTGAGTGCAAACCTCCTCCCATCAGCAAGGGCATTGAAGATGAAACATGGCTGGGTCTTTCAGCATGACAATGATCCCAAACACACCGCCCGGGCAACGAAGGAGTGGCTTTGTAAGAAGCAATTCAAGGTCTTGGAGTGGCCTAGCCAGTCTCCAGATCTCAACTCCATAGAAAACCTTTGGAGGGAGTTGAAAGTCCGTGTTGACCAGCGACAGCCCCAAAACATCACTGCTCTAGAGGAGATCTGCATGAAGGAGGGGCCAACATACCAGCAACAGTGTGTGACAACCTTGTGAAGACTTACAGAACACGTTTGACCTCTGTCATTGCCAACAAAGGATATATAACAAAGTATTGAGATGATCTTTTGATATTCAACAAATACTTATTTTCCACCATAATTTTCAAAAACAATTATTTCCAAATCAGACAATGTGATTGTCTGGATTTGTTTCCACATTCTGTCTCTCATAGTTGAGGTTTACCTATGATGACAATTACAGGCCTCTCTCATCTTTTTACGTGGGAGAACTTGCACAATTGGTGGCTGACTAAATACTTTTTTGCCCCACTGTATATATATATAATATATATATATATATATATATATATATATATATATATATATATTAATATAAAGTAAGTATACTGTACATTTTTTTAATGATTTGGATAAAGTAAAAGTAAAAATATAAATATATATATATATATATATATATATATATATATATATATACTTACATACAAAGACAAGTGCGGCGCACTTAACGATGTGCTTATTGATAAATACCTTTATCAACATATATACCTCCAATAAAAAATAATTAATATAAATAATTGAATAAAAAAAATATATATAAACAAAGAACCTCAGATAAAAAAACATAAAAACATAAAAAAATAAATTGACCTAAAACCATTATAGTTTCCCTTCAATTTCCCATTATACCCAAAGAAAGCTCTTTCCTTTGACAAATGCTCCATCGGCGTGTCGCTGAGTGATCGGCGTCCTCCTGGCTCTGTAACACCTAATGACAAAGCTTGATAAAAATAATCTGTTGTTTTCTGGGACTGACAGTGACTGGCAAGCGGCAAAGCACAGAACGGCTTATTGATTTCCCCAGCCAATCCTTGCTCTTTATTGGGAGAGAGTGGCAGCTCTTCGCTTAAATTTCAATAGCCCGCGTCAGCTTTCATCTTCAAATCTATCGCATGCTCGAAAATCATGAAAATCCTATTAATTGCCTTTTGGACATTTTAAAGGCCTGTAGTGAAAAAGATTGATGGAGTCATTTTTGTTTTACCTGGCAGGAGGAATAAAATAGGTGCAAGGTTTATATGGAATTGAAGAACACAGTGATAAACCAAGGTGACGAATGACACATCTGTAGAGTTCTTACACAGAGTCTTTTATTTTTATTTTTTACACATATGCAATTTTACATATATATCTATATCTATATATATACTGTATATATACAGTACTGTGCAAAAGTTTTAGGCGGATGTGAAGAAATGCTGTAAAGTAAGAATACTTTCGACAATATACATTTAATTTTTTTTTATTGTTATCAATTTACAAAATGAAAAGTGAGCAATCAGGAGAAAAATCTAAATTAACCACTCTTTGCGATTCGGCACTGCGTCGCTTTAACTGACAGTTGCGCGGTCATGCGACGTTGCACCCAAACAAAATTGACGTCCTTTTTTCCCCACAAATACAGCTTTCTTTTGGTGGTATTTGATCACCTCTGCGTTTTTTATTTTTTGCGCTATAAGCAAAAATAGAGCGACAATTAAAAAAAAAAAATTCTATATTTTTTACTTTTTTCTAAAATAAATATCCCCAAAAAATATATAAAAAAACAATTTTTTCCCACAGTTTAAGCCGATACGTATTCTTCTACAAATTTTTGGTAAAAAAAAAAAAAATCGCACTAAACGTATATTGATTGGTTTGCACAAAAGTTATAGCGTCGACAAAATAGGGGATAGTTTTATGGCATTTTTATTATTCGTTTTTTTTTATTAGTAATGGTGGCGATCAGCGATTTTTTATCGTGACATTCTGCCGACATATAAGTGCGTGAGCTGGTCGGCAAGTGGTTAAATCAATATTGGTGTGACTACTCCTTAGCTTCAAACCAGCATCAATTCTTAAGCCTCGTACACACGATCGGATTTTCCGCCGGGAAAAGTGTGATGACAGACTGTTGTCGGAAAATCCCACCGTTTGTACGCTCCATCGGACAATTGTTGTCGGAAATTTCCGACAACAAATATGGGATAGCTTTAAAATTTTCAGACAACAAATGTGTGATGTCGGATTATCCGATCGTGTGTTCAGAAGTCCGTCAGAAAAAAATCCAAAGTACAAACACGCATGCTTGGAAGCAATGCTAACCATAACACAACATTAGCAGAAGTTGCCCAAAGGGTGGCGCTAAAGAGCTGAAATACCATGTAGTTTTGTGTTTAACGTGCTTGTAAAGTCTCGTTTTTTTTTTTTCTCTAAAAATAAAACATTTTATACTTATCTGCTCTGTGTAATAGTTTTGCACAGAGAAGCCCAACGTCTCCCCTTCTCAGGTCCTTCTTCAGCGCTCCTGGCTTCTCCCTTCTGTCGATTGCCCCCACAGCAAGCAGCTTGCTATGGGAGTGCCCAAGCCAAGTCACAGCTCCCTGTGTCCATTCAGACACAGAGCTGTGGTTCGGCCCTGCCCCCTCTCCCTCCTGATTGGCTAACTGACTTTGATTGACAGCAATGGGAGTCAATAACGCCGCTGCTGTATCTCAGCCGTTCAGAAGAAGAGTCCCGGACGACCGAGGAACTCATGGACATCGCTGGAGAGAGAGGGGGCTCAGGTAAGTATTCGGGGGTGCTGGGGCGGCTGCTGCACATAACAGGTTTTTATCTTAATGCATAGCATGCATTAGGATAAAAAACCTTCTGACTTTACAACCACTTTAAGTCTACAGGACAGGGAGTAAAGGAAAGTTTCCCTAATGAAACAGATGGCAAAAGAAATTGCAGTTTTTGTTGGCTATGTGATAAGATGAGATGCAGGGATCTTGAGTAGTGTAAAATTCAGCTTTATTTGCATAGGAGAACTGCATACATGTTTGAGAACAGCATTACAGGATAGAGTGCGAGAACAGCATTACAGGAGAGAGCAGAGGGAAAAAACATCCTTACCATGCAGAATATACAAGCATATACAAACATCCCCAAAAAAAAGAGAGCAGCATTCATAAGTCTTGGGAGATGAACGCACAGTGAAGATTTTCAAACACATAGAGGCCAGTATATCACTACAGCGCCATCTATAGTACATGCTGTTGCACTTCCAACAGTTTTAACCCTTCCCTACTCTCTCCCAAATGAAAACAAATTTTTTTGGCTTTAGAGATACTTTACAGTATTTGAGTTTAATTCTTTGACAAGTAGATATAACAACCGTCAGCTGGCCTCCGTGAAACAAATTGGTAATTTTTAGACTTGTATCTGCGTTGACTGTAAATCCGCAGCCCGCATATAATTTACCCACTCTATATCCCCGTTTGCCTTTTTTTTTTTAAACAATTGCCGAAAGATATTTGATAAATTACAATGTTAATAAATATTCATAGCCTTTCAGTGGTAATTCAGGCTCTCTCTACTTATTCAATGCAGTTCTGGAGCGGGATGGATTATAAATAAGATTGTTACAGTTCTATAAATTAGAGGTTGAAGGATGCATTTATTGTGTGCCTGATAGTGTCTGCTTCAATACCGGACACTATTATTAATGTACTTACCCAGAATGATGATAGGAGGAAGCAGACATGTCTTTTCAGGCCTGTGAATGTTTCTTTTTTTTTTTTTTTATATGTGTTGTGGCTTTTGTGAAATATAATAGTAGAATAATTCTTCTACTGATTACTCATCTACTTCCTTTCAGTGCGATAAAGCATGCATGCTCTACTTTTGGTGCAATCCAGTTCAGTTTGTGCCAGAACTCTCGAACATCGCAAAAGTTCAGACCTGAACTCCAAACCCTAATAAAGTCTATGGGACCCGAACTTGAAAAATCAAAAGTGCCCATTTTCAAGGCTTTTTTGTAAGTTATTTGCCAAAAAAAGGTTATAGGGGCCCGGCTACTGCCCTGGGGGACATGTATCAATGCAATTTTTTTTTGTTTAAAACATAGTTTTAACAAGAGCAGCAATATTAATGATGCTTAAAGTGAAAAAATAAAAGTACCTTTAAATATAGTGCATGGGGGGTCCCCTTAGTCTGCCTGTTAAGCAGTGCATCTGTACCATGTATAGAACCTACTGCAGCAAAACTGAAATTTCTAAAGAGAAAAAAATTACATTTAAATTGCTGGCAATACAATGCCTTTTCCGGCAATAGAAACATGTTTAAAAAAACGGCGTTGGGGTTCCCCCAAATCCATACCAGGCTCTGCCCCCCACCCCAAAGCACCTTGTCCCCATGCTGACGACCGGAACGCGGAGAGAGTTGGGTGGGCAGCTCTCCTGCCGCCGATAAAATCTGCCGCAGAGGCCAATTTTATCTTAAAGAGGACCGCCCGCCATTTCAGAAAATACTGTGGTTATGGCAGCTATCTGGTATGCCGGTATCCTACGTCAAAGTACCAATGTACAGCTATGGCGGTTTGCGGTAAGTCATTTTAAAGGGTAACTAAATCCAAAACTTTATTTTAAAGTTTCGGATTGAGCGAGGAGGGATTAGAACCCCTGTCTTTTTTTTCTTTCTTTTTGCTGTCTGTGCCCCCTGATATCGAGATCCATCCTCTCTAGTTGTCATGTTTACCGTTATCACTGATAGTGAAAATAAAACAAAATACCAAACAGACATCTGTACACTAATAGAGGGGAATTGTACCAACGGGGACGCTAGTTCTGGTGACATACTGGGATTTCCTCACTTTGGAGGGATTTTCTCTCACTTCCTGTTTTGGCTATAAGACAGGAATTGAAGGGAAAGCTCCCCAATGGGACAGATGGAAAAAAACAAAACAATGACAGAGGTTATAACCCTCCCTTATTCCACACACAAAAAAAAAAGTTTTGCCTTTAGTTACATTTGAATCTCTATTGGGAGGATGGCAGCTAAACTGTATTATTGGGGTCAGTGATATAGCTGTACTGTCTGGCAGGCCTGCCTACATCATAAGACTGGCAGAACTAAATCACAAATCCTTCTGCAGGTAAACCGTCCCCGTATTTGTACCTAAACGCAGCGGTCTGGCTGGGGTTCCACTTTAACCACTTCAGCCCCAGAAGATTTGGCTGCTCGATGACCAGGCAATTTTTGCGATACGCACTGCGTTGCTTTAACTGACAATTGCGTGGTCATGCTACGTTGTACCCAAACAAAATTGACGCCCTTTTTTTCCCACAAATAGAGCTTTCTTTGGTATTCTTGGTATTTGATCACCTCTGTGGTTTTTATTTAAAAAAAGAGCGACAATTTTGAAAAAAAAACACAATATTTTGTACTTTTTGCTATAATATATATCCCCAATTTTTTTTAAAAAAAGCTTTTTTTTCCCTCAGTTTAGGCCGATATGTATTCTTGCACATATTTTTGGTACTAAAAATCGCAATAAGCGTATATTGATTTGTTTGCGCAAAAGTTATAGCGTCTACAAAATATGGGAAAGATTTATGGCATTTTTATTATTATAATTTTTTTTACTAGTATTGGCGGCGATCCGCGATTTTTATCGAGACTGCGACATTATGGCGGACACATCAGACACTTTTGACACATTTTTGGGACAATTGATAATTATACAGCAATCAGTGCTATAAAAATGCACTGATTACTGTATAAATCTCACTGGCAGGGAAGGGGTTAACACTAGGGGGCGATCAAGGGGTTAACTGTGTTCCCTAGTGTGTGTTCTAACTGTAGTGGGATAGGACTGACTATAGGAGATGTCAGATCATTGTTCCTTGCTATTAGGAACTCACGATCTGCCTCTCCTCTCCTCACAGAACAGGGATGTATGTGTTTACACACATACGTCCCTGTTCTGTCTCTCGTGCCCGTGATCGCTCGTGACCGGCGGTCATCGCGGCTGCCGGTCACGAGCATCAGCACCACCACAGTGCAGCGGGTGCGTGCACCTGCTATCTCGCTTAAAGGAGCTGACGTACAGCTACGACGGCTCGTGGGATCGTGCCGCCCTGCCGCAGTAAAATGACGGTGGCTGGTCGGCAAGTGGTTAATGCACAATGACATCTATATGTCTATCTATCTGCCTAGATGCGCAATAACCGGCTTTGCTGCGCCATATTTCCCCTTTTGTTTGCCTGCGGTCTTTGTGCTCGGAGGCACTCTCTAATACAGACAAATTTTTTGTTTAATCAGTTCTGTGTTTGGCCGAATCGGCATCCAAGTTGGCTTCCCACTCACTGGCACGCAGAGCGGATGACTTGCAATAGTCTCATTTCCAGAGGAAAAGCCAGAGAAAGCTGAATATGCCCTGCCAAGATTGTCAGCATTGTTCCAGAGTCTGACTCTCTGCATCTGTACAGGAAAAAAAAAAGGTCTCCTTCCGTGTCATCTGGAGGAGATGGACGCAGAAAATTATTAAAGCGACTCTGCAATTTTCTGCGAGCTGCAATGGACTGCGCCGGCTAAACTCGGCAATCAGGGGCGGACGTGGGACTTAATGACTCGTCAGACCCAGGATGTCCGCACTTCCCAACTTTGTAAAATGGAAACTTCACTCTCAAAGGACACGAAAACCTATTACATTCCTTAACACAGCTGTCCAAAATCATCTCCATCCGCAATACCGGACACCCCGTGTGATGTACATCTCCAGTGCCTGGGGGGAGCTCCTAGTGTACAATTATATAGAACATTCTGCATTGGATATGGTTCATCACAATGTATGCAGACAGACAGCTGGAGACAAAGGTGGAAGATAGATAGATAGGTAGGTAGATAGATAGATAGATAGATAGATAGATAGATAGATAGATAGATAGATAGATAGATAGGCAGACAGGATAGAAGATAGACTAATTAAATAAATTAAAACATTGAAAATTAGATTAGACAGATAGGATAGAAGATAGATTAAAATAATAAATACATCAAATTAGATAGATAGATAGATAGATAGATAGATAGATAGATAGATAGATAGATAGATAGATAGATAGATAGATAGATAGATAGTCAGGATAGAAGATAGAACCATTAAATGAATAAATACATAGAAGAAAATTTGATTAGATAGATAGGGTATAAGATAGATAAAAATAATACATACACCAAATTAGACAGATGGATAGATAGGTAAATAGATATGTTGTAGATAGATAGATAGAATATAGAATGACAAAAGTAGGATTTTTAAAACAGCTTACCTGTAAAATCCTTTTCTTGGAGTACATCACGGGACACAGAGCGGCATAGTCATTACTATGTGGGTTATATAGAATTACCTTCAGGTGCTGGCACTGGCAACTTCCAAAACAGGAAGTACCCTCCCCTATATAAGCCCCTCCCATCCGGGAGCACCTCAGTTTTGTAGCAAAGCAATACGTGTCCCCAAAAGAGGGGTGGGAGCTCTGTGTCCCGTGATGTACTCCAAGAAAAGGATTTTACAGGTAAGCTGTTTTAAAAATCCTACTTTCTTGTTCATACATCACGGGACACAGAGCGGCATAGTCATTACTATGTGGGACGTCCCAAAGCAATGCCAAATGAGGGGGGGGTACACCATACATAAGCTGGGCGCCATCAGGCATGAGGATCTTTTGCGGCCTGCAACACACTGCGCCCAAAGGCGACATCCTCCTGACTTCTAACGTCCACCTGGTAGAACCTAGTAAACGTGTGTACCGAAGACCATGTTGCGGCCTTACAGATTTGAGCCAGGGAGGCCTGGTGATGCGCTGCCCATGAAGTTCCAACTGCTCTCGTGGAGTGCGCCCTAACTTTGAACGGAGGCGGTCTACTTCTCAAGCCATAGGCTTGTATTATGACCTGTCGAATCCACTTGGCTAAAGTAGATTTTGATGCTGCCTGACCCTTTCTGGGGCCTTCCGGCAGAACAAACAAAGAATCCGTTCTACGAATCTGAGCAGTGGCTTTTAGATAAGCTTTAACTGCTCTTACTACATTCAAAGAATGCAATAACTTTTCCTCTACCGAGCTCGGTTTGGGGAAAAAGAAGGAAGAACCACATCCTGGTTCAAGTGAAAACCTCAATACCACCTTAGGAAGAAAGGCTGGGTGAGGACGTAATACTACTCTGTCCTCATGAATAACCAGACATGGCTCTTTACAGGACATGGCGGCTAATTCCGACACTCTTCTAGCCGAGCATATGGCTACTAAAAATATCAATTTTCTGGTGAGTAGAACCAAGGAAATGTGCCGCAAAGGTTCAAATGGCTGCTTCTGCAGAACCGACAGAACCAAATTTAGATCCCATGGACATATGGGAGCTTTAATCGGTGGAATAATACGAGTCACCCCTTGCATAAAGGATTTGACAAGTGAATGCATAGCCAGGGGCCTTTGAAATAGTATTGATAAGGCCGAAACCTGACCCCTGATAGTACTTAAGGCAAACTTCCTGTCTACAGCCCACTGTAGGAAGTCCAGAATTCTGCCTATAACGTACTTACGTGGATGCCACTTTCTGGCCTCGCACCAAGTGATGTACGCCTTCCAAACTCTATAGTAGATCTGCCTGGATACAGGCTTCCTGGCATTGATTATAGTTGATACCACAGAGTTAGAGAGACCTCTCTTCTTTAGGATGTGGGATTCAATAGCCAGGCCGTTAAACTTAGAGTTAGTAAGGAAGGGTGGTATATCGGCCCTTGCGAAAGCAGGTCCGGACGACGTGGAAGGGTCCAAGGACTCCCCACAGACATTTTGATGATCTCCGCGTACCAGGCCCTTCGGGGCCACGCTGGAGCCACCAAGATCACCGGCTTCTTTTCCAACCTGACTCTGCGAAGGAGTCGAGGCAACAATTGTAGCGGAGGGAATGCATCTATCAGTCTGAACTGATTCCAAGGGAACACCAGAGCATCCGAGCCGCAAGCGAGGGGATCCCTTGTCCGGGAGACAAATCTGTCCACCTTTGCGTTGAATCTGGATGCTAGCAGATCTACATCCGGTGTTCCCCACCGCTGACATATTGCTCGGAAGACCTCGGGATGAAGGGACCATTCCCCTGGGCATAACTGTTGGCGACTTAGAAAAGTCCGCCTTCCAATTCTCCACCCCTGGAATGAAGACAGCTGACATACATGGGACATGCTTTTCTGCCCATTCCAGGATGTGACTTACTTCCCTCTGGGCTGCACAACTCCTGGTGCCTCCCTGATGATTGATATATGCCACTGCTGTGGCATTGTCTGATTGAATTCTGACAGGGGACCCTTGGAGTCTGGATGCCCAGGCTACTAGGGCATACCGGGCTGCTCGTATCTGTAAGAGATTGATGGGCAGGGTTTTTACTACATTTGACCATCTGCCCTGGAGAGACCATTGCTCCAGTACTGCCCCCCAGCCTATAAGGCTGGCATCTGTAGTGACCACCTTCCAGGATATCGGACTGAAGGGTTTTCCCTTCTGGAGATTCTGGGGGATCAACCACCAGCAGAGACTCTTCCGAACGGAAGGGGACAAAGCCATCGGGAAGTCTAGAGCCTGAATTTTTCCGTTCCAGGCTGACAATATGGCCCTCTGTAAATTCCTTGAGTGGAATTGGGCGTATGGCACAGCTTCGAATGATGCTACCATCTTTCCTAGCAGCCTCATGCACAGGCGTATGGACGGCTGTCTTTTTGCACAAAGTAGGTCCTCAAAGAGGATACCTTGTCTAGAGGTAAGAAAATCTTCCTCTGGTCTGAATCCAGCCGTAGCCCTAGATATACCAGGTTTTTCACTGGCTGTAGGGCTGACTTGTCCAGGTTGATGACCCAACCGTGAGATTCTAGATACTTGGTTGTATCGACAATTACCACTTCTAGCTTGGCAACTGAGTGGTCCATCAACAACAGGTCGTCTAGGTATGCCATTATCGTTACACCTCGTGTTCTTAGATCGGCCAACAGTGGGGCCAGAATTTTTGTGAACACTCGTGGTGCTGTGGCCAGACCGAATGGTAAGGCTCTGAACTGAAAATGGCGCCCTTCTACTGCAAAGCGTAGAAATTTTTGATGACCTGGAAAGATGGGAACGTGCAAGTAAGCATCTTTGATGTCGATCGAGGCTAACCATTCCTCCCCCTGTAGGGCAGCGGTGACCGATCGGATCGACTCCATCCGGAAGGACCGGACGTTTAGAAATTTGTTTAGACTCTTTAGGTCCAATATGGGTCTTATGTCCCCGTTTGGTTTCGGGACTGTGAAAAGGTTTGAGTAGAAACTCAACCCCCACTCTTCCATATGAACCTCCATAATTACTCCTTGGAGCAATAGCTGTTCTAACGCCACTAGGAGACACCTTCTTTTCAGAGGGTCTTTTGGCATGCCTGACCACATAAAATGGGAAGGAGGAGACTCTTTTAACTCCAACTTGTATCCCCGAGTTACTGCGGAGAGCACCCATCTGTCTTTGATCGTCTCCCGCCAGGTCTCTGTGAACAACTGAAGTCTTCCCCCCACCCGTTTGAGTGGGGGCAGCCCTTCATAGGCTTGACTTGGAGGCTGGTTTAGTACCTCTTTGGATCCAGGGTTTTTTATTACCCTGTGACTGTCCCTGATTTTTACCTCCTGAGTTTGACCGAGGAGGCCGTCGGAACTGCTTAGTAGCAGACGTCCCAGGGATAGGAGAGGTAGTCCTCTTAAAAGATGGACCCCTAGACCTCTTCTTACTCGGTAAGAGAGTACTTTTACCACTGGAAATCTTCTGGATATACTTATCCAGGTCCTCGCCAAAAAGGCGTTCCCCATGAAATGGGAAGCTAACTAAGAGCTTCTTACAGGGAGCTTCAGCAGACCAGTTTTTGAGCCACAGAAGCCTACGCATATGTACCAAAGACAGCGTGAGGCGGGAGGCCTGATGGATAGAATCCTTGATGGCATCAACCGCAAAGCATAATGCTCTAGGCAGATCAGCCAGAGCCTGGGCCTGCTGGTCTGGCAAATCCCTCAGGACCATTTTCATCTGATCCTTTAAAGCTTGGCAGACCCCAATAGCTGCCACTGCTGGCTGTGTAACAGCCCCTGCTGTGGAAAAAGCAGATTTTAATAAAGATTCCAATTTTTTATCTACTCGATCTTTGAACATTTGAACATTATCTACTGGGCATGTCAGTGATTTGTTCACAGAAGAGATGGCTGCATCCACCGTAGGAACATTCCATCTCTGGGTGAACTTTTCCTCCATGGGATAGATCACCGGAAATTTCTTAGGCGAAACAAATAGTTTATCAGGATGTTCCCAGTCCTGGTATATAAGTCCTTCCAATAATGGATGTATTGGAAAGGAGCAATTAACCTGGGGAGCTTTTAGCGACCCCAACGAGGAGACAGCAGTAGTTGATGGTTCAACAAGAGGCATTTTAAATGCAGATCGAACCATGTCAGTTAGGGTCTGGACCCACAATCTTTCAGTCTGTGATGCTGAAAATGGTTCATCTACTGTCGATTCCTCAAAAACAGAGTTAACCTCCTCCTGATCCCCTTCAGGTAGGTCGGTCCCTTCCTGGGACTGTTGCTCTGCCAACAGGCACTCTAATGGAGGTGATGGAGATCTGGCGCGCTTTCTTTCCTGTAGAGAAGAAGCGATCAATGCTGCCAATCTCTGCTCCAATCCCTCCAGAGTTGAGGCAAAAACCTCCTCTGTTATATATGCAGGAGCAGGTGGACTGAGGACAGCCGCAGTACCTGGCACTCCCGGGGGTTCCTTATGGGTATTAACCTCTGATTTCTCAGGGGAGGAGGGTGCAGATGACTGCTCCAGATCCTCAGAGCCCGATGGAGACCCCCTACACTTCCTGAGAGGTATCTCTCGGAGTTTTTTAGGCGGCATATTCCTTAGTTCAAAGCTGAGGTATTCCAGCCGCAATACACCCCTTTACTGAAATAGTCTAATGCAATTTGCTGCTATGTACATCAGTGGGTGTCTACTAATGCGTCTTTCTGGGGATGCCTGTATCAACCGCCCGCTGTAAGCCCCTATACCATGCTACCAGCTCCTTTTCATGCTCTGTGTCCATAGCAAGCAGCGTGGACTGAGTCCTTTTATCTTGCTGGGACGCCCGCACATGTGCAAATGCGCTGGGCGCACAGAGCGCGTCATCCGCCAGGCTCCGCCCACTTTTTTGAAGCTAAATCTATAAAAGGAAAGCGTGTGTGCGCGCGCGCGTGCACGTGTGCGCTCTTGGCGCCCTGTAGGGAGAGGAGCCAGGGTCCCTGTTACCAGGACTCGGGGATGGAAGGAAACTACTTGGCAGCATGACAGAGGAATGCAGCTTCCCTGATAGAGAGCTCACTCTTTTTTTTAAAACCTCCTTTATGAAAAACATTTCTAGGTTTACAGTTTTTAAAACTTCCTTTATGAAAAGACATTTCTAGGATTTCTTAGGCATATACAGCTATTAGCGGGAATACCTTTAGGTAACAGGCAGAAAGACATATTAGGCTTGGGGGTCCCCTCAATAGAATCAAGTTCCTGAGGGGCCCCCACTTACCTTTTCCCCGCCGCAGGACTTCGTTTGGTCCACAGAAGCCCAAACTTCACCTCTCACGGCAGGCATTGTACTAGACCTTCAGGGACTGGGTTCCCAAGGATTCCACTCCCCTGGACCTGTATAGCACCCTGCACAGATAGCCTCTTGGTTTTGGGTATGACCAGAGCTCTGGATCCCAGGGTCCAGCCCTCCTAAGAGAGGCATTACAGGCAAAACCCTGCTCTTCTCTGCAAGGCCCGGGTACCGACCGTTTAGCTATGAAGCTTTTTTGGTCGGATCCGGAATAGCTTGCTAAGGCCCAGAGAACCTGTACACAAGCCCAGATGAATACATGTTAACCTTGGCCAACACCTTAGACACTGGCAAAAAACTGAGGTGCTCCCGGATGGGAGGGGCTTATATAGGGGAGGGTACTTCCTGTTTTGGAAGTTGCCAGTGCCAGCACCTGAAGGTAATTCTATATAACCCACATAGTAATGACTATGCCGCTCTGTGTCCCGTGATGTATGAACAAGAAATGAATACCTATATACCAGAAGCTTAGATTAAATAGGATAGAAGATAGATAAAAAGAATAAATACATAACGTTAGATAGATAGATAGATAGATAGATAGATAGATAGATAGATAGATAGATAGATAGATAGACAAGGAAATAGACAAGAGAAAATTAATAGATAGATAACAATTAAAAAATATAGATAGATAGATAGATAGATAGATAGATAGATAAAAAGATTAAATACATAACATTAGATAGATATATAGATACATATGGATAAATAGATAATAAGGAGATAGACAGATCAGTAGGTAAATACGAGTTAGTTAGATAGATAGATCAGTGTTTCTCAACTCCAGTCCTCAAGGCGCCCCAACAGGTCATGTTTTCAGGATTTCCCTCAGATGAAACTGCTGTGATAATTACTAAGGCAGTGAAACAGATCAAATCACCTGTGCAAAATAATGGAAAACCTGAAAACATGACCTGTTGGGGCGCCTTGAGGACTGGAGTTGAGAAACACTGAGATAGATAGATAGATAGATAGATAGATAGATAGATAGATAGATAGATAGATAGATAGATAGATAGATAGAAAATTAGAAACTAGTTTAGGAGAAAATTAATAGATAGATAGATAATAATTAACAAATAAATACGGACAGAGAAATAGATAGACAGATTGGATAAAAGATAAACATAAAATAATAAAATACATAGAAGAAAATTAGATTAGATAGATAGGATAGATAGGATAGAAGATAGATAAAAATAATAAATACATAAAACTAGATAAGATAGATGCATAGATAGATAGATAGGATAGATAGATAGATGGATACTGTAGATAGATACACTTGTACCGCCAATGGAGCATTATTTCTTCCACTGTCGCCAATGATGGGGAACTATTCCTATTAATAATACCACCAAAAAAGTGCTATTCCACTAACACAAGTGATGGGGCACTATTCTTCTAACTGATACCGCCAATGGAGCACTATTCCTTCCACTGACATCAACAATGGGGCACTATGCCACCCACTAATACTGCCAATGGACATTATTTCTTCCATTGACACCAGTAATGGGGCACTGTTCCTCCCACTGGTACCAGCGATGGGGTATTATCGTTCCCATAGACACCAACGATGGGGCACTATTTTACTTTCCATAAACCACAGGCACTAGGACATTTTTTACTCCCACGGCCCACTGGAGCTTTTTTTTTTTACTTCTACTGGCCACACTTGTCCCCCTATGAGGTCTAAATGACAGGAAAGTGGCCCTTTGTTTAAAAGGTTTGGCGATTTAGATGTAGTACATTTTCTGCAATAACCGTGCAAAACAATTTAATAACAATCTGTTTGAAAAAAAACATTAAATAACAATACTTTACAGAAAAGCAACTTGAAATACCGTAGGTTTTTCTTGGTAAGTGTCTGTCCAAGAATAGCTTAATCAATCTCTGAAATCTTCAGGACAATGAGGGTTAAACCAGCTCAGCCTTCCCTGTAGAATCCTTGTGTTTCTTCTTCTCGTATTCTTGCACCATGCTCTATAATTTTTGAGTCAAAAAAACCCTACACTGCTTATATTCTCAGGATTTGAAAGACTCGTCTGTGAGTCCTCCAGAGGTTTATTTTGCCCGGCATAAACTTGTGTGTTTACAAAAACAGATTAATCACCATAAATGGAAAAGGATTAAAAGGTGCCGAGGTTCAGAATGACCCAACTGAAAATCAGAAAGATCAAAACTGAGGGAGATATCAAATCCATTTCAGCTTCAAAATTAAGGCCATTTCTCATATGCGGAACACCGGTTTTTCAAAGTTTTGTGAAAGATGAAAGGGAGCCCATTACGTGGGAAGAAATTGATGTGCTCTAAGAGCTAAACAAACTCTTCTAGCCCTGGAAAAGATGAAGGCTCTCAAGCCAGTATGCTAAGGGAGAGTGTTCTATCCAGCCTTCAAAGAATGTGAGATTTTACTGGACCGCTGAGACCATTTCTGTGTAAGAAGAGAAAGAAGTTGCTATAGGTAACTGGAACAAAGAACAACAACCAGTCATTGGCGTGGTACCTGGTTAGGTAATACTTCATATTCCCATTGCACACATTCCTGGAAGAGCTCTCAAATTTGGGTGCTGCAGCAACAACCAGCTGGATACTGGTTCAAGTCACAACGAAGATATTTGCCAGCACACCATGGAACGACATAAATAGCGTCCAAACGGAAAGTTTATTGCATGATCGCGGATGTTTGGACAGTGACAGCGCTAGCGGAATATGTGCTAACATATAATGCAATATAACTCAATACAAAATAGTGAACTGTTCATAAGGTGCTAAGTGTTTTCAACCTAATTTGGAACATGACGGCACTAGCCGAAAATAAAGTGCTACAATGTGATAAAACTGTTCATAAAGTGCTAGGTGCTTCCAATAATGGTAAATATTAATGTATGTAGGTTCCACTTAGATGGTCTCCCCTCTTGTGGCCCCACTCACCAAAATTAATGGTCCCTCAGCTTTGCAGTCCAGGGGTCAAACAGGCTTAGGATTTTGGGAGTTCTGATATGAGTATCCAAGTTCCAGAGATAATTTCCAAAGATCTCAGAGAAAGTGAGGGCGATGAGACATGGCAAGGAAAAGAAAAGAGAAATACACATGTGAAGTACCGCCAGTATAGACAACACTGCGCTGTTAGCATGTATCACGACGGCGTGCGTTCCACGGGAAACGGAATTAGCGTCACTGGTTCACAAAACCGGAAATATACGTTGACGCGTTTTGCCCCTCCTTCAGGGCATCATCAAGGATCGTGCATGATCACAAAACAAGGAGAGTGCAACGTTTCGGAGTCACGCAGGACCCCTTCGTCATCACATGCCTGACGAAGGGGTCCTGCGCGACTCCGAAACGTTGCACTCTCCTTGTGTTGTGATCATGCAATAAACTATCTGTTTGGACGCTATTTATGTTGTTACATGGTGTGCTGGCAAATATCTTCATTGTACCTGGTTAGGTGACGGGTCCTCCGGTAGTGAGAAGGCTCAGTGTTCTGACTCCCTCTCTAGCTGTCTGTCCCCGTCAGTCAATGGTGTGGATTACCATTATGGAGATCTATGGCCTGATCACTAGGTACGGAAAGCTAGGAGTTAAAAGAGAGAATGCGTGAGGTCCTTGCTATGTGCTGGGCGGGATCCCATTCTGTTACTGGAAGTTAGGTAAGCTGACTAGTGTAGTGGGCATAGGCTCTGAATGTTCCTCCTAGTGCAACACATACACCTGTATTAGTGTGCAGCACAAGGGTCAACATTTTCTGGAGGAACTCCACATTCAACACTACACACAAGTAGCAATCTCTGAGTTAGGGGACGGCCCTAATGTATGAATTTTCACATGACCGTGGTCCTCTCCCTGTTTCGGGCATTGGTGAGCACGCCTTTGGGCAAGGCGTTACCCTTGTGCTATGAGTGACCCCGTTCATCGCCTGGAATAGCCCAAAAAACCCACTCTGGGGTAGGCATTAAAAGAGGAGGTACCATCCACCTACCCTACATGCCAATCACGTGAAAACTGTAATTGGCTGTCACAGGGGTCTCCTGATCAGGAGCTGGTTCCGTCAGCTACCGTTTATTAGTCCAGGCCAAGATCTGTTTTTGATAGCTCAGTCACTGTGCTGGGACCACACATGAAGACAAATGTACATATATGTATGCCCGGGGGGGTGTGAAGGATTGGCCAGTCACATGACCACTGTGATTCACTTTCACAGTGGTCACAGGACCAGGAGCTGGCAGGACCGGCTCGTGATCATTAGTATGGACAGTTCAGTCACTGTGCTGTGTTAAAGCCCACCCCCTTTGGCTTTATTAGGATCTTACCAATAGGAGGTTACCTTTCTGTTCTTCATATGTTAGGTATAATAATGCAATGGTGTTGGGATAGACACAAACCCAGCATGCCTATCTTTTTTTCTTTTATTTCTTCCATTCATTTTTATTTGTAATTTTTCAATATGCAAAATTTTGGTACAAAAACAACAAATCCATTTCCATAAAAACATACGTCAAATTTCGCTGTTAAATTAGTACAGTGGAACCTTGGATTACGAGCATAATCCATTCCAGGAGAATGCTCGTAATCCAAAGCACTCGCATATCGAAGCGAGTTTCCCCATAGAAGTCAATGGAAACAAAAATAATTTGTTCCGCATTGACTTCTATGGCATGCAATACCATATGTGGCCAGATGTGGGGGGCGCCGGAGAGCCTCGGAAACACTCGGAAAGGCTCAGGGACAGCTCGGCTGAACTCGTAAAACCTCGGTGAGGCTCGGGAATGGAGTATTTTTGAGTTTTTCCAAGTATTTCTGAACGGCTCCGATTAGCTCCGGCGCCCCCGCACCTCTGGCCAAATGCGGTACTGCACACTGCTGTGGCTTGAATCCTGCTCGTGTTGCGAGACAACACTCGCAAACCGAGTCAGGATTTAAAAAAAAAAAATGCTTGCATTGCGAAACTCTCGTTAACCGCGTTACTCGAAATCGGAGGTTTCACTGTATAGTACAGCCACAAACTTTCTATATGTTCTCAAATTCAGGTACAAGTCCTGGGGTGTCAATCCATGCTTTCCATATCTTCTCAAATGTAGTTTTGCCTCCCCTTCTTATGTAGGCACATTTTTCCCTTATTATTGTATTATTGACAATTCGCAGACAATCTATTATAGAAGGTGGCCTTGGCTTTATCCACGTCCAAGTAATCCCCTTCCTAGCCTGATATAGGCATCTCAAGACTGCGATTCGTGTAGACGCTGATCCCACATTTTCCTCTATATATCCTATATACATAGTAGTGGGTCCATCAGTAGCTCTAATTCAAATACTGAGTTTATTTTACTCAACAACCTTTCCCAATACCTATATAGCTGGGAGCACCTCCACAGCATATGAATCAAATCCTCAGCTGCAGCCCTACACCTAGGGCAGGAGTAGTGATGAGCCGAACACCCCCGGGTTCGGTTCGCACCAGAACCCGCGAACGGACCGAAAGTTCGAACGAACATTAGAACCCTATTAAATACAATGGATGCGAACGTTCGAATTCTAAAGTGCTAATTATAACAACTATTATGCATGTTATTGTCCTAAAAAGGGTTTGGGAACCCGGGTTCTGCACCAGGGGACATGTATCAATGCAAAAAGAAGTTTTAAAAACGGTCGTTTTTCGGGAGCAGTCATTTTAATGATGCATAAAGTGAAAAAAAAAAAGTCAAATATTCCTTTAAATATCGTACCTGGGGGGTGTCTAAAGTATGCCTGTGAAGTGCCACGTGTTTCCCGTGTTTAGAACTGTCCCTGCACAAAATGACACTTCTAAAGGAAAAAAAAGCCATTTAAAACTGCTTGCGGCTTTAATGTAATGTCTGGTCCCGGTAATATGGATGAAATTCTTTAAGAAAAATGGCATAGCTACCCCATGACCCCCCCCCTACCCCAGCCCATTACCAGCCCCTTTGGGTCTTGTATGGATATTAAGGGGAACCCCGCACATAAAATAAAAAAGGCCCTATATACTCTGAACAGCCCTATACAGGCGGTGCATACAAGACAGGGACTGTAGGTTTGTTCTTATGTAGAGTCTGTTTGTAATTTTGAACAGGTACATTGTTGAAGTGTAGCTCCAGACCAAAAATCTATTTTTAAACTTTTTGGAAAACATAGGTAAGGGTTATCACCCCTGTAACATTTGTTTTGCTGTCTGTGCCCCTGTTCAGAACATTTCACCTCACTTTCCGTCCCAATGACAACTGTTTTTGAAATGTGGTGTTTTTCTTGAAACAAGGATTGCTGATAAAGCATCAGTACAGAGGAGACACCTTTCTCCCATATTTATTCTTACAGGAGAGAATTTTCCTTCCTAGTGGTAGATTTCCTCTCACTTCCTGTTGTCTTCTTGCGTTTGCAAGTAGGAGTCGTTTGTAAGTTGGATGTTTGAAAGTAGGGACCTGCCGTATATACTCTGCAGAAATAGGCCCCTTAGTTGTTGGTGTTGGCACAACACTGTAAGCACTCACAGTTACTCTTGGTTGGTGCTGGAACGCCCTGCTGTCAACTATTATATCAGGAATTTTAATTACATATAATTGTTGAACAGTGGTAGTAAAAATTGGGCCTTTGATGGTGGTGCTGGTGCCACAACACTGTAAGCCCTGACAGTTACTCTTGGTGGGTGCAGCAATGGGCCCTGCTGTGAATTATTAGATCAAGAATTGTAATTACATGCCCCTGTTGAACAGGGGCTGAAAAATTGGGCCTTAGGCACTGGTGGCACAACACTGCAACTCCTCACAGATACTGTACTTGGAGCACAGCAATGAGCCCTGTTGCAAAGTATTGCTTCAAAAATTGTAATTACACGCCCCTGTTAAACAGGGGCTGAAAAATTGGGCGTTAGGCACTGGTGGCGTCACCCATAAACAAAAATGATCTTACAAGCTATCATCATCAATCGTATCATTGAGGACTCGGAGGAGGAGGATAGCCAGTCAACATAACAGCACAGGCACTCAGCATCAGCATCAGTCTTGAAGGGATGTGACATGTTAAAATCAATTAGTCTGTTATATCAGCATCAGGTGTGTGGTAGCTGGTGGTGATCCAAGACTGGTTCATCTTGATGAAAGTCAGTCGATCAACCGAGTCGGTGGACAGGCGCACCCTGTGATCCGTGACAAATCCTCCAGCAGCACTGAATGTGCGTTCCGAAAGAACGCTGGATGCAGGACAGGCCAGTAGCTCAATTGCATACTGTGCAAGCTCTGGCCAGTGATCCATCCTCAAGACCCAGTAAGCCAGAGGATTTTCGGTGGGGAAGGTGTCCAAGTCTGACCTTGCCCCTAGATATTCCTGCACCATGTTTATCAGACGCTGGCGATGGTTGCTGGAACCGATCATACTTTGGGGCTGCGGACTAAAGAATTGTCTGAACGCATCGGTCAGACGGCCACCTTCCCCACCGCTCCTTCTTTGACTGGCCGAAGCCTCAGCAACTCGTTGTCCAGGACCAGGAGTTTGCAACCTCCCAGTCTCTGGGAACGCGTTGCACAGACCTTTCTGCAAGGCCTCCCGGAGTTGTCTCATCCTCTGCTCCCTCTGCGACGGTAACATAAGGTCCGCAACCTTACCCTTGTACCGTGGATCAAGGAGAGTGGCCAGCCAGTAATGGTCCCTCTCCTTGATCCGAAGAATACGAGGATCCTTCCGCAGACTTTGCAGGATCAGGGAGGCCATGCAGCGTAGGTTTGCTGAGGCATTCGCTCCGGAGTCCTCTGGGTCACTAAGGACGACATGATCCGCAGCCACCTCCTCCCAGCCACGTACAAGTCCACTGGTTTCTTGGGACTGTAAATCATCCCTAAAAGACTGCTGCTGATGATGCTGAGTGCCAGCCTCCACCTCCATGCTGACACAATCCTCCTCCTCCTCCTCCTCCTCCTCCTCCTCCTCCTCCTCCTCTTCCTGTGCGATGGGTGGGACAGAAGGAACACTGTCTGGGTAAAGGGGGCCTTGAGAGGCAAGGAAGTCCTCCTCTTCCTGCCTCTGTTCTGCCTCAAGTGCCCTGTCCATTATTCCACGCAGCGTGTGCTCCAACAGGTGGAGAAGAGGTACAGTGTCACTGATGCATGCACTGTCACTGCTCACCATCCTCGTGGCCTCCTCAAATGGTGCCAGGACAGTGCATGCATCCCTGATCATGCCCCACTGGCGTGGAGAAAAAAAACCAAGCTCCCCTGACCCTGTCCTGGTGCCGTAGTCGCACAGGTACTCATTGATGGCCCTCTGCTGCGTGTGCAGCCGCTGCAGCATGGCCAACGTTGAGTTCCACCTGGTGGGCATGTCACATATAAGGCGGTTCTTGGGCAGGTTCAACTCCTTTTGCAGCTCAGCCAGGCGAGCACTGGCATTATAAGATCTGCGGAAATGCACACAGACTTTCCTGGCCTGCCTCAGGACATCCTGTAAGCCCGGGTACCTGCCCAAGAAGCGCTGCACCACCAGGTTAAGGACGTGAGCCACACAGGGCACATGGGTCAGTTGTCCCTGTCGGAGGGCGGAGAGGAGGTTGGTGCCATTGTCGCAAACCACCATTCCTGGCTTAAGCTGGCGTGGCGTCAACCACCTCTCGGCCTGGCCCTGCAGAGCAGACAGGACCTCTGCCCCAGTGTGGCTTCTGTCCCCCAAACACACCAGCGCAAGCACGGCATGGCATCTTTTTGCCTGCGTACTTGCGTAGCCCCGTGAACGGCTACGGAGCACCGCTGGTTCATAGGACAAACCACAGGAAGAGGCCATGGAGGAAGAAGAAGAGGAGGGGGTGGAGGAGAGAGGTGTGTCACAACCAGTAGTAGCATTTTGGAGGCGTGGCGGTGGGACAACCTCCAACACTACTGCACCTTGTCCTGAATCCTTCCCAGCTGCCAAAAGAGTGACCCAATGGGCCGTGAAAGAAAGGTAACGTCCCTGTCCATGCCTGCTGGACCATGAGTCAGCGGTAATATGCACCTTACCGCTGACCGCCCTGTCCAGCGAGGCCAAGACATTGCCTTCCACATGCCGGTAGAGAGCCGGAATAGCCTTCCGTGAGAAAAAGTGGCGTTTGGGAACCTGCCACTGAGGAACTGCACATTGCACAAACTCACGGAAGGGGGCCGAGTCTACCAACTGAAAAGGCAGCAGTTGAAGCGCTAGCAATTTAGCCAAGCTAGCATTCAACCGCTGGGCATGTGGATGGCTGGGAGTGAACTTCTTTCGACGGTCCAGCAGCTGGGGCAGGGAAATTTGCCTGCTAGAATCGGACGTCGGTGTACTGCTAGCAGAGTGGGCGCAAGTACTTGGCTGTGACACACCTAATTCTACACCTTCATTCCTCTCAGTGCATGTTTCAGAGAGGACTGAAGTTATAGTGGGGTTGGAGATCCCAGCTGATGCGGTGCAAGGAGAGGTCCGCTTTGTTCTTTGGTGTGGGTCTTTGAGGTAGGCTTGCCAACGAGCTGCATGGCAGGTCAACATATGTCTGGTCAGGCATGTGGTACCCAAGCGGCTGATGTTTTGGCCACGCGATATACGCTTGAGACATATGTTGCAAACAGCAGCTGTGCGATCTGATGCACTAGCCTCAAAAAAGGCCCACACCAAAGAACTTTTTGAATGACGGGCAGAGGCAGCGCCCTGCACAGGCGGAGCTCTGCGGTGTGATTCCGTCGGTGTACTGCCCTTACGCTGGCCACCAAAGGGCATCCTGCCTCGTTGGAGATGTGCCTCCTCCTCATCCTCCTCCTCCTCCTCTCTCCTATTAGGCACCCACGTGGAGTCAGTGACCTCATCATCCCCTCCCTCCTCTTCACTGGAGCCAATCTGGCAGTATGCTGCAGCTGCTGGAACATGACTGCCAGATTGGTGTCCTTCTTGAGCATCCCCTCTGTCTGCTCTCACGCTACTGCCTTCCTCTAGCTGGGTTTCATCATCAGACCCTTCGAAACGCTGGGCATCCTCCTGGAGCATGTACCCAACACTGTGCTGAAACAGTTCGGGGGACTCCTCAGGAGGAGGACATGGTGGGTCTAGGGAAGGAGTGACTGATGATTTGTCTGACATTGATACCAGGGAAGACGACGCTTTGGCAGCTGCTTTTCCAGTACCCTGAGCCTGGGTGAGAGAGGATGAGGAGGAGGAGGAGGGCTTGGTCATCCACTCTACCAAGTCTTCGGCATGATGTGGCTCAACATGTCCAGCTGCCGAAAAGAAGGACAAGCGTGTCCCATGGCCATGTGCTGATGACAATGCACCGCGTCCACGACCAGCACTGTTGCCCCCAGACACAGAGCCTGCTTGCCCTCTTTTATTGCCTCCTGACTGTCTGCCTCTCCTTGTTTGCCTTCCAGACATTCTAATAGATGGCCTGCAGGGAGATGGGAAAAAAGCAATAAGGGCTACCTTCAGGTGTCCTTCTCTGTCCCTTGAAACAAGGACTTTCACAGTGAAAGAAACTGACACTCTCCCTACCTACAGTTTTCTGTCCCTAGAAAAAATGTTTTTTTTAAGCACAATATAGCACAAGGACAATTCACTCACTGTCCTTCCAGGTCCCTGGAAACAAGGACTTGCAGAGTGAAATAAACTGACACTCTCCCTACCTACAGTTTTCTGTCCCTAGAATAAATGTTTTTTTTAAGCACAATATAGCACAAGGACAATTCACTCACTGTCCTTACAGGTCCCTGGAAACAAGGACTTGCAGAGTGAAAGAAAAAAAACACTCTCCCTACCTACAGTTTTCTGTCCCTAGAAAAAATGTTTTTTTTAATCACAATATAACACAAGGACAATTCACTCACTGTCCTTCCAGGTCCCTGGAAACAAGGACTTGCAGAGTGAAATAAACTGACACTCTCCCTACCTACAGTTTTCTGTCCCTAGAATAAATGTTTTTTTTAATCACAATATAGCACAAGGACAATTCACTCACTGTCCTTCCAGGTCCCTGGAAACAAGGACTTGCAGAGTGAAATAAACTGACACTCTCCCTACCTACAGTTTTCTGTCCCTAGAATAAATGTTTTTTTTAAGCACAATATAGCACAAGGACAATTCACTCACTGTCCTTACAGGTCCCTGGAAACAAGGACTTGCAGAGTGAAAGAAAAAAAACACTCTCCCTACCTACAGTTTTCTGTCCCTAGAAAAAAATGTTTTTTTTAATCACAATATAGCACAAGGACAATTCACTCACTGTCCTTACAGGTCCCTGGAAACAAGGACTTGCAGAGTGAAAGAAAAAAAACACTCTCCCTACCTACAGTTTTCTGTCCCTAGAAAAAATGTTTTTTTTAATCACAATATAGCACAAGGACAATTCACTCACTGTCCTTACAGGTCCCTGGAAACAAGGACTTGCAGAGTGAAAGAAAAAAAACACTCTCCCTACCTACAGTTTTCTGTCCCTAGAAAAAATGTTTTTTTTAATCACAATATAGCACAAGGACAATTCACTCACTGTCCTTCCAGGTCCCTGGAAACAAGGACTTGCAGAGTGAAATAAACTGACACTCTCCCTACCTACAGTTTTCTGTCCCTAGAATAAATGTTTTTTTTAAGCACAATATAGCACAAGGACAATTCACTCACTGTCCTTACAGGTCCCTGGAAACAAGGACTTGCAGAGTGAAAGAAAAAAAACACTCTCCCTACCTACAGTTTTCTGTCCCTAGAAAAAATGTTTTTTTTAATCACAATATAGCACAAGGACAATTCACTCACTGTCCTTCCAGGTCCCTGGAAACAAGGACTTGCAGAGTGAAATAAACTGACACTCTCCCTACCTACAGTTTTCTGTCCCTAGAATAAATGTTTTTTTTAATCACAATATAGCACAAGGACAATTCACTCACTGTCCTTCCAGGTCCCTGGAAACAAGGACTTGCAGAGTGAAATAAACTGACACTCTCCCTACCTACAGTTTTCTGTCCCTAGAATAAATGTTTTTTTTAAGCACAATATAGCACAAGGACAATTCACTCACTGTCCTTACAGGTCCCTGGAAACAAGGACTTGCAGAGTGAAAGAAACTGACACTCTCCCTACCTACAGTTTTCTGTCCCTAGAATAAATGTTTTTTTAAGCACAATATAGCACAAGGACAATTCACTCACTGTCCTTCCAGGTCCCTGGAAACAAGGACTTGCAGAGTGAAAGAAACTGACACTGTCCCTACCTACAGTTTTCTGTCCCTAGAATAAATGTTTTTTTTAAGCACACTATAGCACAAGCACAAAACACACTGACACTCTCCCTACCTATCCTTCTCTTTCCCTAAACTAAAGGAATCCAGGTTAAGCAAGAAAGAAATAACAGTCACTGTCCCTGCCTATGCTGCTCTATCCCTGCTCCGGAACACACTACACTAGGCCGCCGTGCTGGCGGCCTTTTATAGTGTGGGGCGTGTACTAAACACCCTCAGCAATAATTGGCCACAGGCATCCTGCCTGTGGCCAATCATTGCTCTCCTCGCTGCCGGCGCTGTGATTGGCCAAGCATGCGGGGTCACAGTGCATGCTTGGCCAATCACAGCGCCTGGATGACACTGCGATGGCGTAGTGCATTGTGGGCCGTTCGCGTCACTCGAATTTGGCGCGAACGGCCCAAATCGTTCGATCTTCGTCGAACGATCGAACAGCCGATGTTCGAGTCGAACGTATGTTCGACTCGAACACGAAGCTCATCCCTAGGCAGGAGCATGCCTATCTTTGACTCCCAGTGATATTGAAGCAGGGTGGGCACAGGCATCAAACTATTCTAGATGCCTGTTTACATATTAGCTGCCCATCGGAACAGAGATGAAATCGGTACGAAGTGACATTTAGAGACCCAAATCTCTAAAGTCTTTAGCAACTAAATCAAAGCCTTTGTTTAGTTTGGAGCTCTCCTTTAATTCCTTTTGTAAATCAATTCCACTGTAATCTTGTCGGGGGAACAGAGCGCCATTATTATTATTCAAACAGTTTGGAGACAGGAAGCAAACACTTGTTACCACAAATGGTTATTGTGTGTTGATCCAAGCAAGCAGATGGGCTTTGCAGGAATTTACTGGCTGTTGTTGTGGATTATTTAATTTGCTTAAGTACTATAATCATTTTTTTTTCTAAATATGTTCAATTTGATGCAATGGGCCTGGGTCTAGATTTCAGCATGCCCCGTTTAATCTCCCAGTAATTTGGCAGGAACGTTTGGTCAGCTTCACCCGGCAGAACAAGGTTCTGCTTTGAATAATGGATTATTTTAGCAAGCCGTTAATAAAAAGAAAATAAAATAAATATTTCTATATTCCAGCTACTGTCATTCCAATAGTATGGAGTGGTGTAATTGGAGAAGCGGAAAGCGGGTTTGTGATGTAAAGTAGCGCAAAAGGGGCATCGGGGATAATTAAGTATTTTTGTATGTTGGAATGCTCTTCATACAAGCAAAAAATCAATGTAGAATACTGTAATTCTCTTATGTCAATTGAAGGCAACTACAAACAAATTTCTAAATAGACTACCAAATGTACTCTGTATGTAGAGACCATTTTGCCTGATGGAAGATATCGGACATTTTCTGTTTGTAAATGGTAAGCTTTATGCTAATGATAAATTCTCTTGCCTACTGCCTGACTTGATCTGTCTGAAGATTGACTATTCCCTTGCTTGCTGCTTGCCTTGACCTCTGTCTGGAAATTTACTATTCTCTTGCCTGCTGCCTGCCTTGACCTCTGTCTAGAGGTTGACTATTCTCTTGCCTGCTGCATTCCTTGACCTCTGCCTGGAGATTGGCTATTCTCTTTCCTTGACTTCTGCTGGAGATTGATTATTTTCTTGCCTGCTGCCTGCCTCAACCTCTTTCTGAACATTGACTATTGTCTTGCCTACTGCCTGCCTTGAACTCTGTCTGAACATTGACTATTCTCTTGCCTGCTGCATGCCTTGACCTCTGCTGGGACATTGACTATTCTCTTGCCTGCTGCATGCCTTGACCTCTGCCTGGAGATTGACTATTCTCTTGCCTTGACCTCTGCCTGGAGAATGATAATTCTCCGTTCCTGCAGCATGCCCCAGCCTATTTTCTGAACATTGACTATTGTCTTGCCTGCAGCCTGCTGCCTGCTGCCTGCCTTGACCTCTGCCTGAACGTCGACTATTCCTTTCCCCGCTGCTTGCCTGGACATTGACTATTCTCTTGTCTCCTGACTGCCTTGACCCTGTCTGAAGATTAACTATTCTCTTGCCTGCTGCATGCCTTGACCTCTGCTGGGACATTGACTATTCCCTTGCTTGCTGCTTGCCTTGACCTCTCTCTGGAAATTGACTATTCTCTTGCCTGCCGCCTGCCTTGACCTCTGTCTAGAGGTTGACTATTTTCTTGCCTGCTCCATGCCTTGACCTCTGTCTGGAAATTGACTATTCTCTTGCCTGCTGCCTGCCTTGACCTCTGCCTAGAGCTTGACTATTCTCTTGCCTGATGCATGCCTTGACCTCTGCCTGGGGATTGGCTATTATCTTCCCTTGACCTCTGCCTGGAGATTGACTATTTTCTTGCCTGCTGCCTGACTCAACCTCTTTCTGAACATTGACTATTGTCTTGCCTATTGCATGCTTTGACCTGTCTGAAGATTGACTATTTTCTTGCCTGCTGCATCACTTGACCTCTGCTGAGACATTAACTTTTCTCTTGCTTGCCGCTTGCCTTGACCTCTGTCTGGAGATTGACTATTCTCTTGCCTGCTGCATGCCTTGACCTCTGTCTGGAGATTGACTATTCTCTTGCCAGCTGCCTGCCTTGAACTCTGTCTGGAGATTGACAATTTTCTTGCCTTGACTTCTGCCTAGAGATTGACAATTCTCTAATCTTGCTGCCTGCCCCAGCCTCTTCCTGAACATTGACTATTGTCTTGCCTGTTGCCTGCCTCTACCTCTGTCTGAACATTGACTATTCTCTTGCCTGCTGCCTGTCTTGACCTCCTCCTGGATATTGACTACTTTCCTGCCTGACACCCATCCTAGCCTCTGCCCAGACATCAACCTGCTGCCTCATTTCAACATGTTGTCTCAATTTAGCCAACTTGGTCTTCCAAACGCTTGGTGGGGCAAATCCAAGGGCCATGACCTGGTGATAGCTAGCAGCAAAGTAATTTGTGGTCTACTACGGTCACTGGCCCATCACACCTCCTGGGGTGCTTTGATGAAGACCAAGCTGTCACTTAGAATCCATGCCTTGGGGGAGCCCGTGTCACCTGCCAGGGGTGTCACCCTCACCCATAATAGTCTGTATTCCTATTGAAGTTGATTTACCCTTGCATCCTATCCTGATGTTGCAACAGGAAGTGAGGGTAAATCAATAAATATCTCCAACAGAGATACAGACAAATGAAAAGACATGATGCCGCTTCTAACATTTGCCTGCTCCATTCAAAACGAATGAAAAGTTCCATTAGAAAGAAAATAAACTGTTTTGTATTATAAATGTAGCCAGAAGATAGCTACTGAAAGTGTTATGCATTGTTTATTTGGTAAGGGTTGGCTCCCTCTGGTGACCACTGAACGTTATTAAAATGTTTATTTTCTAGGTTTAGAATTGAACTGTGGTGCATTGTGGGATGGGTAGTTTATGAGGAAGTGACTCTATTGCCTTACAGTTAGTTAAAGACTACAAAACCCACATTTCCACTGTGTTACCAGGATGCAACGCGACACCGCACAGCATGCTGGGTGGCCAGATAAAAAGGACAAGCTAGGCCGCGGTTAGGCCTCTCTGGACACACCTTTCAACTGCCAGCAGGAGGTCTTCATGAGTGACTGAGAGTTCAGGCTTGTGGCCTACAGTGGAGTGCCGGATCAATCGCCTCAGCAAGATCCCTGAAGGACATTCCTGTCCCGCAGGACAGGTGGATCGGCCCACGCTTCCATGCTCATCAGCACCTGGAGGGCAGCCGCGCTGTGTATCAGCGCCATCTTCTTTCCAGAGACATCCGCAAGGGAGTTCCGGACGGAGCATTCCAGTGGGCTGAGGAACCAGAGTGGTGAGAAGGCACTTGCCTACCAAGTAGCTGACTGAGATATAGAGAAGTGCTTCCTATTATCCAGACTGTGTTTGCTGACACCTGTAGTCCCACAGATAGAGATCTATTACACCTGAGTGTCTTGACAGCCGGATTGACAGAGTAAAGCCCTGTACACACGATCGGATTTCCTATGGATTTTAAACCAATGGATTTTTCCATCGGAAATCCGATGAAGCTGACTTCCATTGGTCTTGCCTACACACCATCAGTCAAAAAACCGATCGTCCCAAACGCCGTGACGTAAAACACTCTGACGAGCCAAGATAAATTAAGTTCTATGCTTCTGAGCATGCATCGACTTGATTCTGAGCATGCGTGGGTTTTTAATCCAATGGAGTTCCCCACAGACGATAGTAATTTGCTATTGTTTCTTTTTTCCATTGGATAAATTTAAAACATGTTCTATTTATTAAAACCCATGGAAAAAAGACCGATGGGGCCCATACAAGATCGGTTTGTCCGATGAAAAAAGTCCATCGGACTGTTTTCATCGGTAAAACCGATCGTGTGTACAGGGCTTTAGTGGTTCTTTCACAAGCACCTCATATTCTCACAGTTATCATTCTTTTTCACCTTTTGGATTACAATTAAGTGCACCAACAGAGAAGGACTGAGAGATATTGGAACAGTCATCATCTTGATTATTCTTCAAGTTCACCATATATGGTCACAGTTACACTGGACTGTCCTCTAGAGGGAGCCATTTAGTAACATAAGCTTTCAGCACTTGATGTAATTGTTTGCACTGTTCTTGTCATTTTGGTGTGTGTGTTTGGGCCTAGGTGGAGAAGGATCCCAATACTGGTGTTATGGTGTTGGGGATTTTCTTCACTGCACACCTACTCACATCTACCTTCCTTGTATGGTAATTGAGTATAGTGAGTGAACAACATTTAATAGATTGTGTTGCTTTGCCTTTCCTTTGCAGAAATTTGTGATTTGTCATTTATGTTTGCAGAATAACTGTTTTATTATTGTCTAGTAAACATTCTTTAAGTGGTTAAGCACATCTGCCTAAGAGTAATACTGTTTACCAGGGCTTTTTTTCAGCGGGAACGCGGGGGAACGCAGTTCCGGCACCTCCTGGACTGACTGTATGTAATGTCAAGGGGTGCTGGGGTGTGCTGCAGGGTATTGATGCTCACTGCTGGTGGATCTGTTCTAGCTGGAGGGGACCTATTTTTGCAGGGGGGTCTATTGTTGTTGAAGGAGATCTACTGTTGGGGGAGGGGTCTATTGTTGATGGCTGCCAGAGAGTCTATTAATGCTGGCTGTGCAGAGATCTGTTGATGCTGCCGGGAGTCTATTGTTGATGGGGGGGGGGATTTTGTTGTGGGTGGTACATTGTGTGACAGCAGGAAGGTAAAGTCACCTGGTTGCATCCAGGGGGGTAGATATATTTCTCCCAGATTCAGGCTTTATGCTGACTTATACAACTAGGGAGGGAGAGTTGTATAAGCCCAGCTAAGGCTAGTGGGCTCATGGATGACTCATACCTCTAGGGAGAGTGCTGGGCGTCGTGCAGACAGGGAGTTGATGAGACCAGCTGAAGCTTGTCAGCTCATTTAGGCCTCTATAAGAACTCCCAGCTTCATTAGGGGTTAGCTCATGCCTGGACCCAGACCTGTGTGGACTGTCTAGGGAGAGTGAACCCCTGTGCGGTGAGGCAAAGCCTGTGTGGCTATTTGTTTGGACTTTTACTAAACCAGGGACTTAGGGACTAGGACAGCACCAGGCTGATCCCAGTTGTTAGTTTAGGAAACCTGCATGTTTAGTCAGAGGTCAAACTGACCAGGATTTATTTTGTTTATGTTTCTTTTTGGCTTTGCTGTGTTTTTGTCACTGTACATAGAGAAATAAACCGCACCTTTTGATTTTGAAAACCACAACCTCCGTCTGCTGGCCCTGTTTTTGTGTGGGGAGCCCAACCAGGGGGTCACACACACCCGCTACTGAGTTAACCCCCTCACAGTTGGTGGAGAACCAGTGGCAGTTTTTTTTAAGCCAGCATGGAGGAGATACTGAAACAGCTGGCTCTAGCAAATGCCAATCAACAGCAGACAAATGCAGGTTTGCAAAGGAGCCTTGCAGCCCAGCAGCAAGCTCATCAACAAGCCCAGCAGCAATCTGAGGCCCGCTTCATAGACCTGTTACAGAAGCAAGAGCAGAGACTACAACAAATGGAAGCAGTAATGCAGCAACGTCTGCAGACCAGTGAGGAAAGCCGTCCCACTAATACCGCGTCCTTTGGGGTGAGTCGTTTATTGACAAAAATGACTGGAGAGGATGATCCAGAGGTATTTTTGACCACATTTGAAAGGACTGCTGAAAGAGAAAAGTGGCCTGAGGAGCAGTGGGCTGGACTGGTGGCTCCTCTGTTAACTGGTGAATCGCAGAAGGCTTACTATGACCTAGAGCCTGACCAAGCAAAAGACTATGTGATGCTAAAAGCTGAAATATTGGCAAGGCTGGGTGTCACCCTGGCTGTCCGGGCTCAGCGTGTGCATAACTGGACTTTCCAGCTTGGAAAACCCCCCAGGTCTCAAATGTATGATCTCATTCACCTGAGCAGGAAGTGGCTACAGCCAGAGACTTTGTCCGCACCAGAGATTGTGGAACGTGTTGTAATGGATCGGTTTTTGAGAGCTCTTCCTACTGCCATCCAAAAGTGGGTAAGCCATGGAGACCCAGAGACGGCCGGTGGTCTTGTGGATCGTGTAGAGAAATACTTGACTACAGAGAACCTGACGGCCTCTTCCAGAGACTCTCGGACTTTCCACCCTAAGACCAGACCATCCCCAGGGGCGGATAAGAGGATTCCAAGGGGTGAGGGTGGAGAGAGTGAGAGGGTGGGAGCTCTACCCAAAGTTTGGCGAGAACAGCCTGGGAAGTCAGGGGCTCAAGAGGCAGCCAAAAGGATTGTTTGCTACCGCTGCCGGCAAGCGGGACATATTGCAGCAAATTGCCCGGTTGTGGAGGAACCCATGCAATGTGACTTTCTGACGGACAGACGTCAGTCGCTGTGTGCGACAGTCGCATGCACTGCCATTCGGGGAACTGAGAAACATTTATGCAAAATGTGTATTAATGGTAGAAATGTTGTGGTATTACTGGATTCAGGTAGCCTTGTGACCCTGATAAAGGCTGAATTAGTTAAAACAGAGGTCTCTGGGAATAGCAAGGTAGCTGTTATTTGTGTGCATGGGGACACCCGAGAGTATCCAGTGACTACAGTGTGTTTCGAGACCCCCAAAGGTACCCTCTCTCATCCAGTGGGGTTAGTATCTCAATTACCGCATGATGCCATTGTGGGAAGAGATTTTCCGAAGTTCTGGGAACTGTGGGATGATCCTGAGCCCCCCACTGGTGCCCCTATGTACCAGGAATGTGATAGCCAGAACTCCTCAGAGTGGTGAGGACTCTCCAGAATTTCCCTTGTCAGTATTGGCAGGGGAGACTCAAGAAACTGGAGAGGAGCCCACCTCCTCAGACGAAAACCTACCGTCTGTGGAGTTTTCTGATCTGGAGGTTCACAGGGAAAATTTTGCCACAGAACAGTTAAAAGACCCCGCCCTAATAAAGGCACGGGAAAACGTAGTGGAAATAGATGGCGAGTTAGTGAACCCAGATAATACCTGCACTTACCCATACTTCAGCGTAGAGAAGGACCTACTGTATCGGGTGGCAAAAAGGGCAGAAGAAACCGTTGAGCAGCTTGTGGTGCCCAAACCTTACAGGAAGTTGGTGTTGGAGTTGGCCCATGGGCACATTCTTGGAGGTCATCTGGGGACAGAGAAAACCCGAGAGAGGGTATTACAGAGATTCTATTGGCCTGGGGTGATGAAGGACATAGAAAATTATTGTTCCTCCTGCCCTGTGTGTCAGAGGTCGGCCCCGATGCCACATTTCCGTAGCCCGCTGGTCCCTCTACCCATCATTGAGGTCCCGTTTGAGAGAATCGCAATGGATTTGGTAGGTCCTATAATCAAGTCCGCTAGGGGGCACCAGTACATATTGGTTATAATGGACTATGCCACCCGTTATCCAGAAGCAATCCCTCTCAGAAATACCTCGGCCAAAACCATAGCCAAAGAGCTATCTCTTGTTTTTAGCCGGGTGGGTATTTGTAAAGAACTGCTTACGGACCAAGGTACACCCTTTATGTCCCGGGTTATGAAAGAGCTGTGTAAATTGTTCAAAGTGACGCAATTGCGTACATCTGTGTATCACCCCCAAACCGATGGGCTGGTTGAAAGATTCAACAAAACCCTAAAACAAATGTTGAAGAAAGTGGTGGATAGAGATGGAAAGGATTGGGACTGTCTACTTCCTTATTTGATGTTTGCTATTAGGGAGGTGCCCCAATCCTCTACGGGATTCTCCCCCTTTGAGTTACTGTATGGGAGACACCCAAGAGGGCTGTTGGATATTGCCAAGGAAACTTGGGAAAGTGAGAGTTCTCCCCACAGGAGTGTGATTGAGCATGTCGCCCTGATGCAAGATCGAATTGCACAGGTAATGCCCATCGTGAAGGAACATTTGGCCCAAGCGCAGTTGGCACAGCAGAGAGTGTACAACCGTGGAGCAAAGACCCGTACCTTTTCCCCGGGGGATAGGATATTGGTACTTGTCCCTACGGTTGAAAGTAAATTCCTTGCCAAATGGCAAGGCCCCTACGAGATAATGGAAAAAGTGAGCGAAGTGAATTACAAGGTCAGACAACCAGGAAGGCGAAAGCCCGAACAGATATATCACGTTAATCTGTTGAAAGCCTGGAGGGATAGAGAGTCCCTAGTCGCAGAAACTTGGTCACCAGCTCAAACTGGTTGCGTGATTCCGGAGGTTGGAATAGCAGCCACCTTGTCACAACCCCAACAACAGGAGGTTAAGGAGTTTGTGCTTCGCAACAAGGAGGTGTTCTCTGAGCTGCCGGGACAAACATCTGGGGTAGAGCATGATATTATTACCCCGCCCGGTGAAAGGGTGAAGTTAAAACCCTATCGGATCCCAGAGGCCCGACGGGAGGCAATACGGGAGGAAGTACAGAAAATGCTGAACTTAGGGGTGATAGAGGAGTCCCAAAGTGATTGGTCTAGTCCCATTGTGTTGGTGCCTAAACCGGATGGGAGCTGGCGATTTTGTAACGATTTTCGTCAGTTGAACAAAGTTACAAAATTTGACACCTACCCCATGCCACGTATAGATGAGTTGATCGACCGGCTGGGAACAGCCCGATACATGACGACTCTTGACCTCACAAAAGGGTATTGGCAAATTCCCCTGGCCAAGTCGGCCAAAGAGAAAACCGCATTTGTAACCCCAGACGGGGCGTTCCAATATAAGAGAATGCCGTTCGGGTTACAGAATGCGCCGGCCACATTCCAGCGGAAAATGGACCAGATACTGAGGCCCCATCGGAAGTATGCTGCGGCTTACCTGGATGACGTAATTGTCCATAGCATAGATTGGGCCTCACATCTGCCAAAAGTGCAAGCAGTCCTAGACTCTATCCGGGAAGCGGGGTTTACGGCTAACCCCAAGAAGTGTACCATTGGGCAGGAGGAGGCCAAATATCTTGGGTACACCATTGGCAGGGGAGTGATAAAACCCCAACTCAACAAAGTCGAGGCCATCCAGAGTTGGCCACGTCCCAACAGCAAGAAGCAGGTACGGGCCTTTCTGGGAATCGCGGGTTATTATCGGCGCTTCATTCCCCACTTTGCTTCTAAGGCTGTGCCCCTAACCAACCTGACGAAAGGGAAAGGGTCGGTCATGATTAAATGGACCCCCGAGGCTGAGGCAGCATTCCAATTCTTGAAACAAGCCTTATGTAGCCAGCCAGTGTTGTACTCACCCGACTTCTCTAAAGACTTTGTCGTACAAAGTGATGCGTCAGATGTGGGGTTAGGAGCAGTATTGTCCCAGGTCTGGAACGGGGAAGAGCACCCAGTCATTTACCTCAGCAGGAAGTTGAAGTCCCATGAGGTAAATTACGCCACGGTTGAAAAGGAGTGTTTAGCGGTGAAGTGGGCTCTAGATTCCCTTCGGTACTATCTGCTAGGTAGGCACTTTGACATGGTTACGGATCACGCTCCGTTAAAGTGGATGGCTCAAAACAAGGAGACAAATAGAAGAGTGAATAGGTGGTTCCTGGCCCTACAGGAATTCAACTTCACAGTAAAGCATCGCCCTGGCATTCAAATGGGGAATGTGGATGCTTTGTCTCGAGTACATGAATGCCTGATTGCTGGTGTTCCAACCCCAAGGTTAAAACAAGAGGGGGGGGTATGTGACAGCAGGAAGGTAAAGTCACCTGGTTGCATCCAGGGGGGTAGATATATTTCTCCCAGATTCAGGCTTTATGCTGACTTATACAACTAGGGAGGGAGAGTTGTATAAGCCCAGCTAAGGCTAGTGGGCTCATGGATGACTCATACCTCTAGGGAGAGTGCTGGGCGTCGTGCAGACAGGGAGTTGATGAGACCAGCTGAAGCTTGTCAGCTCATTTAGGCCTCTATAAGAACTCCCAGCTTCATTAGGGGTTAGCTCATGCCTGGACCCAGACCTGTGTGGACTGTCTAGGGAGAGTGAACCCCTGTGCGGTGAGGCAAAGCCTGTGTGGCTATTTGTTTGGACTTTTACTAAACCAGGGACTTAGGGACTAGGACAGCACCAGGCTGATCCCAGTTGTTAGTTTAGGAAACCTGCATGTTTAGTCAGAGGTCAAACTGACCAGGATTTATTTTGTTTATGTTTCTTTTTGGCTTTGCTTTGTTTTTGTCACTGTACATAGAGAAATAAACCGCACCTTTTGATTTTGAAAACCACAACCTCCGTCTGCTGGCCCTGTTTTTGTGTGGGGAGCCCAACCAGGGGGTCACACACACCCGCTACTGAGTTAACCCCCTCACAATTGTTAGGGGGATCTATTGTTGTTGGCTGAAGGGGAAACCAAATTCCATACAAATTACTTAGCACAACAAAATGATACTTGGTTCTGTATTGTCTAAAAGGGGCGATACTGGGAGGTGGGTAGGGGATGGAACCAAGGGACATTGCTCAGAGGTGGGTAGGGGCAGAGAAAACAAGTGACTCGGAAAAGGGAAGTTCCTGCACCTATTGTCTGAGAAAAAAAGCCCTGCTGTTTACTATGGACTGCCGCACTCCGTAGAAGATGCTCCTCAGAGCTATGAGTAAGCATCACATGATGTGAAACGCGTTAGCCTTGTCCCTGTCCACATTTCAAGTTTGTATGCTGTGCTGTGTTTTGGATTTTATATAATAAAATAAGAGCATCTTCTACAGAGTGCGGCAGTCCAGGATCTCTTTCTTTCCATTGCCCACAATGTGCAGAGCCAGCACCTGTGAGTTTAGAGTGGGGCGGAAGCATTTCATGGATTCGGAGGTTTGAGAGCGGTAATTTTTTCTCCTCATACTGCTGCTATGAGTCAATCAAAGATGGAACCCAAGGTGTCAGAGGTAAGAGATAATCTGCAGAGTCGGGATAGCCTATGGGGTATAGAGTCAATCAGCAGCCCCCATGGGAGTACCGCTACATAAAGATCTCTTTGCAGCTCATGTTTAGACATTTCTTCATAGTAATTACTTCACAGCATCTGAAAGAGAGCTGACTTTGTAGCTGATGTGTGATCAATGAGCCCACTGGTACCTGCTGATAAAATCAATAGTCCATACAGCGGGCAGTGGTTGGTATTGAAGGCTTTGTATTGGGTGTAGTGTCTGCCTCTGCAGTGACTCTTATTAAATATCTAGCACAGAATACAAATGAATTATTTTCTTTATTGTAAGCTTTTATAACTTCTGATTAACTCTTTCATTGTCAAGTGCCCTTGTTTTATTTTTTTCTAGCCTTTTAGTTTGTCTCAACAACCATTTAATTGCACATCACAGCTTGAACGTTCAGTAGAGACCTGAAGAGCATTACTACAGCCATAGCGGTCCGTGCAGTTTCTATGGAGCCTTGGGGGCTCAGAAGGGGGGCCCTGTCCATGTCCGAAAGGGAATTGGAAAATTGCTGGTACAGGTGTTGATGAATGCAGATTTTTCTGCTTATTGACCACATACCCGCCCAAACAAGCATACTTCTTGCTGACTGTGAAGGAGGAATCTCTCTTCTTTGGTACACAGCCCACCCACGCTCAACACAGCAGCAACTAATAAGGAGGAATCTGGGCCTTTGAGGGTCAGTAACTGTACCTACAGGCTGTGGACTGACTTATTTACATTCTCTGGCTACAACTTGTTAATGTTTAAAAAATAATTCCAGATATAGATACACCATAAAGCTGCACGATTCTGGATAAAATAAGAATCACAATTTTTTTGCTTGGACTAACCCTTTACATACCTAAGCCAATTTCTGACATTTGTTGCTTACAAGTTAAAATCCATATTTTTTGCTAGAAAATTACTTAGAACCCCCAAACATTATATATATATATATATATATATTAGGGCTGCGGAAATTAACGATTAATTGTTCGATTAATTGTTAATTTCTTTGATCGATCAAAATAATTTTGATCGAGGACGATCCGCGGAGTGAGCTCCGCGGTCTCGTCCATAGGAAAGGCCACAGCTTCGGCCTAGCTCCGGAGCCGCGGCCATCTTGGTCCACCCAGCGGCGGGCTAGTAGCGGCGCGCTGACGTCATCATCAGCCGCCTGCTTGTGCCGTCTACTCTGCGGTTCTGCCTGGATTTTACGGTATGGGGGGAGATGTGGACATTACAGTATGGGGGGGGCAGATGTGAACATTACAGTATGGGGGGGCAGATGTGGACATTACAGTATGGGGGGGCAGATGTGGACATTACAGTATGTGGGGGCAGATGTGGACATTACAGTATGTGGGGGCAGATGTGGACATTACAGTATGGGGGGGAGATGTGGACATTACAGTATGGGGGTCAGATCGTGGACATTACAGTATGGGGGTCAGATCGTGGACATTACAGTATGGGGGTCAGATCGTGGACATTACAGTATGGGGGTCAGATGTGGACATTACAGTATGGGGGGCAGATGTGGACATTACGGTAAGGGGGAGATGTGGATATTATGGTATGGGGGGAGATGTGGAAAATTGTAAAAACTATGTGCATTATAATTAATCGAAATTAGTCGGATAATCGATAAAAAAAAAATCGATTAATCGAACACCAAAATTTTAATCAGTAACAGCCCTAATATATATATACACCCCAGAAATTTTTCCAGAAAATCAAGTATTTCTCACAGAAAAGTATTGCAGTAACACATGTCTTGCTATACACATGTTTATTCCCTTTGTGTGTATTGGAACAAATCAAAAAAAGGGAGGAAAAAAAGCAAATTGGACATAATGTCACACAAAACTTCAAAAATGGGCTGCTCAAAATTCTTGGCACCCTTTAAAAATTGTGGATAAATAAGATTGTTTCAAGTATGTGATGCTCCTTTAAACTCACCTGGGGCAAGTAACAGGTGTGGGCAACATAAAAATTACACCTGAAAGCAGATAAAAAGGAGAGAAGTTCACTTAGTCTTTGCATTGTGTGTCTGTGTGTGCCACACTAAGCATGGACAACAGAAAGAGGAGAAGAGAACTGTCTGAGAACTTGAGAACCAAAATTGTGGAAAAATATCAACAATCTCAAGGTTACAAGTCCATCTCCAGAGATCTAGATTTGCCTTTGTCCACAGTGCGCAACATTATCAAGAAGTTTGCACCCCATGGCACTGTAGCTAATCTCTCTGGGCGTGGACGGAAGAAAAAAATTGATGAAAGGTTGCAACGCAGGATAGTCCGGATGGTGGATAAGCAGCCCCAAACAAGTTCCAAAGAAGTTCAAGCTGTCCTGCAGGCTCAGGGAGCATCAGTGTCAGCGCCAACTATCCGTCGACATTTAAATGAAATGAAAGGCTATGGCAGGAGACCCAGGAGGACCCCACTACTGACACAGAGATATAAAAAAGCAACACTACAGTTTGCCAAAATGTACTTGAGTAAGAAGCCAAAATCCTTCTGGGAAAACGTCTTGTGGACAGAGGAGACCAAGATGGAGCTTTTTGGTAAAGCACATCATTCTACTGTTTACCAAAAACGGAATGAGGCCTACAAAGAAAAGAACACAGTACCTACTGAGAAATGTGGTGGAGGTTCATTGAAGTTTTGGGGTTGTTTTGCTGACTCTGGCACCGTGTGCCTTGAATGTGTGCAAGGCATCATTAAATCTGAGGATTAATAAAGGATTTTGGGTCGCACTGTAGAGCCCAGTGTCAGAAAGCTGGGTTTGCGTCCGAGATCTTGGGTCTTCCAGCAGGACAATGACCCCAAACATATGTCAAAAAACAGCCAGAAATGGATGGCAACAAAGCGATGGAGAGTTCTAAAGTGGCCAGCAATGAGTCCAGATCTAAATCCCATTGAACACCTGTGGAGAGATCTTAATATTGCTGTTGGGAAGAGACCTGGAGCAGTTTGCAAAGGAAGAGTGGTCCAAAATTCCGGGTGAGAGGTGTAAGAAGCTTATTGATGGTTATAGGAAGCGACTGATTTCAGTTATTTTTTCCAAAGGGTGTGCAACCAAATATTAAGTTCAGGGTGCCAAGAATTTTGAGCAGCCCATTTTTTAAGTTTTGTGTGACATTATGTCCAATTTGCTTTTTTTCCTCCCTTTTTTTGTTTTGTTCCAATACACACAAAGGAAATAAACGTGTGTTACTGCAATACTTTTCTGTGAGAAATACTTGATTTTCTGGAAAAATTTCTGGGGTGCCAACAATTTCGAGCATGACTGTATATATATATATATATATATATATATATTTTTTTAGCAGAGACTCTAGAAAAGAAAATGGTGATCGTTGCAATATTTTATGTCACACGGTATTTGCGCAACGGTCTTTCAAACAAATTTTTTTGGGGAAAAAATACACTTTCATTAATAAAAAAAAAAGAAAGAGTAAAGTTAGCCCTATTTTTTTGTATAGTGTGAAAGATGATGCTACGCTGAGTAAATAGAAACCTAACATGTCATGCTTTAAAATTGCGCACACTCGTGGAATGGCAATAAACGACGGTACTTAAAAAACGCCACAGGCGACGTTTAAAAAAATTAAACGGCTATCAGGTTAGAATTAGAGTTGCTAGAATTATTGCTCTCGCTCTAACGATCGTGGCGATACTTTACATGTGTTATTTGAACACCGTTTACATATGCGCGCACGACTTACGCATGCGGTTTCTTTGCTGCGCGAGCTCGCAGGGACGGGGGCACTTTAAAAAAAAGTATCCCTTCTTTGCACTTCAAAGTATTCAGATCGCCAAAAAACAGGGGAACCCCACTGACAGCTGAATGAGTCATTGGTTGTTAAGGACGCTGTGGCTCCGCTCCTTAACAACTGATAATTACCATTTTTTTTTTTTTTTTACATTTTATCTGTCAGTGGGGAAATCCCGCTGACAGCTAAAAGAGCCGAGCCTGAAAGTATCAGTTTCAGGTGTCGGAACATTTGCATGAGTACCGTTACTTGTGCAAATGCTTAGTATCGGCACCGATACCAGTATTGATATCAGTGCAACCCTACTTGCCGTATACTAAATATCCATACCTGGAATTCCACTTTAACCACTTAACAACCGTGCCAAAGCCAAAAGATGGGTACAGCGTGGATCAATAACTCTAGGAGGGTGTACTATGACGTCCTCCCAGAATTGAGCTCCTGTCTGGGGCGCGCACCTGGGAATATCTGTGACCGGACCCAGCGCATCACGGATCAGGTAAATGACCAATGACAGCGGCCATTTACCACGTGATCGTTCCATCAAATGACGGAGCGATCATTTGTAAGCTGGCTCATGCCCGGCTTAGCTCTTCCCCTCTCCGTAGGCAAACATATCACTATACAGTATCTGGGCATTTGGAGCACATGACTCTGGTCTTCTGCTTGCTGTTCCAAGTCAGTGAGACCCAGCTTGCTGCAGACATCATAAAATGCATTGATCTGCTCAACTGTGTTCCTTCCATTGACACCAATGTAAGGGACTGTCTTGCTCCCATTGACACAAATGTAAGGGACTGTCTTCCTCCCGTTGACATCAATGTAAAAAGGACAGTTTTCCTCCCAACAACACCAATATAAAGGACTGTCTTCCTCCCACAGCCCCCTATATAAGGGACTGTCTTCCCCTGAAGACATCAATACAAAGGACTGTACTGCCTTCCTCCCAATGACAATGTAAAGGACTGTCTTCCTCCCAATGACAATGTAAATATCAAAAAGATTGGAGGTTTGTGAAACAAATCTGTTGTGACATAGCCAACATCCCTAACTCACATGGAACGCAACGTTTCCCCTCAAGGGCAGGACTTTATAGGCATAGACTGTACAACCACTATAGGGTAAAAAATTATTTGATTGTTTATTATACAAATTACAAAAAAAAATATAGGAAGTAACACAAAAACAATAATTTCATAAAATGAAAATAGGTCGTCATATAAATCATACAGAGTTACATCTGGTGCCTGGACCTAGCCACGCATGTATGCACTGATGATAAGGACATAAAGTTAAAGTGGATACATATATAGATCCTACGCGTTACGGAGAGAAACTCCTTCTTCAGGGAAAATCCAATATATGACATGAGTTGTAATCTAAAAATAAAATTCTTAAAATAGCATTCATTTAATCAACATGAAATCCAACAAATGGCAGATGATGGATCATTTAGGAACAAATAAAAAAATAAAAAAATCAATGGTGGCTGTATACTTACACATACAACACATGCATCAGTGTCCAAAACAGGATAAACAGAAAAAAGACCGGAGGGTCACAGAGGAGAAGACCGAAGGTCCAAAGAGGATTAAAAGGCAAAGCCCATGGAAAGGCGTGCGACAGGTTGGCGCAGGGGTCACCTGGGAGCAGACCGGGACCGCGTCAAACTAGAAAATGAGAAAACAATTGATATATTATACTCAGCCACCATTGAATTTTTTTTTTTGTTCCTAAATGATCCATCTGCCATTTGTTGGATTTCATGTTGATTAAATGAATGCTATTTTAAGAATTATCTTTTTATTTTTAGATTACAACTCATATCATATATTGGATTTTCCCTGAAGAAAGAGATTCTCTCCGTAACGCGTAGGATCTATATATGTATCCGTTTTAACTTTATGTCCTTATCATTAGTGCATACATGCGTGGCTAGGTCCAGGCACCAGATGTAACTCTGTATGATTTATATGACGACCTATTTTCATTTTATGAAATTATTGTTTTTGTGTTACTTCCTATATTTTTTTTGTAATTTGTATAATAAACAATCAAATAATTTTTTACCCTATAGTGGTTGTACAGTCTATGCCTATAAAGTCCTGCCCTTGAGGGGAAACTTTGCAATGACAATGTAAAGGACTGTCTTCCTCCCAATGACAATGTAAAGGACTGTCTTCCTCCCAATGACAATGTAAGGAACAGTCTATCTCCCTCTGACAACAATGTAAGGAACTGCCTTTATCAAACAGACACGAATGTAAGGGATTGTCTTCTTCCCACAAACACCAGTAAAATGGACACTCTTCCTTCCACTGAGACCAATGAAAGAGACAGCCTTTCTTCCCCTGACACCAATGTAAGGACCAGTCTTCCACTATAACCAATGTAAAGTATATTCTTCCTTCCACTGACACCAATGTAAGGACCAGTCTTCCACTATAACCAATGTAAAGTATATTCTTCCTTCCACTGACACCAATGTAAGGACCAGTCTTCCACTATAACCAATGTAAAGTATATTCTTCCTTCCACTGACACCAATGTAAGGACCAGTCTTCCACTATAACCAATGTAAAGTATATTCTTCCTTCCACTGACACCAATGTAAGGACCAGTCTTCCGCTATAACCAATGTAAAGTATATTCTTCCTTCCACTGACACCAATGTAAGGACCAGTCTTCCACTATAACCAATGTAAAGTATATTCTTTCTTCCCCTGACACCAATGTAAGGACCAGTCTTCCACTATAACCAATGTAAAGTATATTCTTCCTTCCACTGACACCAATGTAAGGACCAGTCTTCCGCTATAACCAATGTAAAGTATATTCTTCCTTCCACTGACACCAATGTAAGGACCAGTCTTCCACTATAACCAATGTAAAGTATATTCTTCCTTCCACTGACACCAATGTAAGGACCAGTCTTCCACTATAACCAATGTAAAGTATATTCTTCCTTCCACTGACACCAATGCAAGGACCAGTCTTCCACTATAACCAATGTAATGTAAAGTATATTCTTCCTTCCCCTGACACCAATGTAGGGACTAGTCTTCCACTATAACCAATGTAAAGTATATTCTTCCTTCCACTGACACCAATGTAAGGACCAGTCTTCCACTATAACCAATGTAAAGTATATTCTTCCTTCCATTGACACCAATGTAAGGACCAGTCTTCCACTATAACCAATGTAAAGTATATTCTTCCTTCCACTGACACCAATGTAAGGACCAGTCTTCCACTATAACCAATGTAAAGTATATTCTTCCTCCCACTGACACCAATGTAAGGACCAGTCTTCCACTATAACCAATGTAAAGTATATTCTTCCTTCCACTGACACCAATGTAAGGACCAGTCTTCCACTATAACCAATGTAAAGTATATTCTTCCTTCCACTGACACCAATGCAAGGACCAGTCTTCCACTATAACCAATGTAATGTAAAGTATATTCTTCCTTCCACTGACACCAATGTAAGGACCAGTCTTCCACTATAACCAATGTAAAGTATATTCTTCCTTCCACTGACACCAATGCAAGGACCAGTCTTCCACTATAACCAATGTAAAGTATATTCTTTCTTCCCCTGACACCAATGTAAGGACCAGTCTTCCACTATAACCAATGTAAAGTATATTCTTCCTTCCACTGACACCAATGTAAGGACCAGTCTTCCACTATAACCAATGTAAAGTATATTCTTCCTTCCACTGACACCAATGTAAGGACCAGTCTTCCACTATAACCAATGTAAAGTATATTCTTCCTTCCACTGACACCAATGTAAGGACCAGTCTTCCACTATAACCAATGTAATGTAAAGTATATTCTTCCTTCCACTGACACCAATGTAAGGACCAGTCTTCCACTATAACCAATGTAAAGTATATTCTTCCTTCCACTGACACCAATGTAAGGACCAGTCTTCCACTATAACCAATGTAAAGCATATTCTTCCTTCCACTGACACCAATGTAAGGACCAGTCTTCCACTTTAACCAATGTAAAGTATATTCTTCCTTCCCCTGACACCAATGTAAGGACCAGTCTTCCACTATAACCAATGTAAAGTATATTCTTCCTTCAACTGACACCAATGTAAGGACCAGTCTTCCACTATAACCAATGTAAAGTATATTCTTCCTTCAACTGACACCAATGTAAGGACCAGTCTTCCACTATAACCAATGTAAAGTATATTCTTCCTTCCACTGACACCAATGTAAGGACCAGTCTTCCGCTATAACCAATGTAAAGTATATTCTTCCTTCCACTGACACCAATGTAAGGACCAGTCTTCCACTATAACCAATGTAAAGTATATTCTTCCTTCCACTGACACCAATGTAAGGACCAGTCTTCCACTATAACCAATGTAAAGTATATTCTTCCTTCCACTGACACCAATGTAAGGACCAGTCTTCCACTATAACCAATGTAAAGTATATTCTTCCGATGGCGCATGCGCGGATGCCTGAGGGAGAAGTCGCATCCCCTTAGAGCTCCGCTCCCGGGTTAAACAAACCGGAGAACCGACCGCTGTTTTCACCGCAAACGGCACCAGCTCCCGCAAATTCATAACAGGTACGCTTTGGCTTATTGAGGATGGTCACGAGGGGGCCAAAAACAAAGTATAAGATTGGTACCTCTAAAGATACACCGGCCCGGCAGACATCCAAGATGGCGGCGCCTGGTACCTCACAGACTCGCACACAGCGGGTTCCTAAATCCCTGTCACACAATGTCAAAACTCTGGACACAGCTGGTGAGATTGATTCTGACTATGAAACACCTGAAAATGTTATTCAGTCTAACATGTTCAGACAATTTGAGAAAATGCTTCAAAAAGCTTTGAAACAAACTTCTGACCAGATAACAGAGAAGCTGACAAGAGAGATTAGGGAGCTGGGGCATAGAACAGCTGAATTGGAAATGCGGGTAGATGATATAGAAACTACCACACAGCATTATAATACTACTATTGAACAGCTTAAGGATGAGAACTTTTTATTACAAAACCGTTTGGAAGACCAGGAGAACAGGGACCGTCGCTCCAACCTAAGAATCAGAGGTCTCCCTGAATCAATCATAGACTTACAGGGAACTATATGTGCACTGTTTCAGGAACTGTTACCAGGTATTTCACCTGAGAGATTGGAAATGGACAGAGTCCACAGGGCCCTAACTCAACGCAAACCCAATGGACCCCCTAGAGATATTATAGTTAAATTTCATTACTATAAAACAAAGGAGCAAATACTTGCTGCTGCTAGAGGTAAAAACACTCTTGAGTTCCAGGGCAATATCTATCAGCTCTTTACAGACCTCTCCCCTCTAACTGTTACTAAGAGACGTTCTATGAAACCACTGCTGCAAGTACTTCAAAAGCACCAAATCATATACCACTGGGGGTTTCCATTCTCTCTCCGCTTTACATACTTGGAAACCAGATATACCTGTCGCACGTCCGATGAACTTCGGTCAGCCTTAATTGATCTAGGCCTGATGGATCACACCAATTCTAAGGAGCAACCTCGTAGACGTGCGGCTTCTAGATCACCTCCAAATGAAACCGACCTGGACCCAAACCCCTCTGGCTATACTAGACAGAATCTTCATAAAAGAGGACGTTTTGATAGTCAGGCACCGATAAATGTCGACTCAATGGACTGATTATTCACTTCTCATTAATCTTATCCATGTTTCTCCCCTTTTGTAGGGTATTAGCCCCATTGCTTTATTCTGAAAAGCATTGCACTATCTATGCTTGGAGAACTAGAATCCTGTTCTCCAATTTTTTTTTTTGTGGTGTTTTGTTTCTGTCAAAAATATCTATTTCTTTAATCTATATGCACATAATATATCCATATTAATTTGTACTTATGAAATATGAATCTAGGTTTCTATTTAGGGTTTTAATCAGCCAGAATATTTATTTTTCATTTACATTTTTGAGTCAAGTGTTTTTAAGGGGTTTTTTTTTTTTTTTTTTTTTTTCTCTGTGTTTGTCCCCTTCCTGACAAATATGTCTACTTAGTAATTTAAATGCATATTATATTGTACCTATGAAATATATATTTGGGTAATTACTTATTGTTTCAGTCAGCAAGAAGGTCTATATTACATTTACATTTTTGAGACAAGTGTTTTTTTTTGTTTTTTGTTTTTTTTTTGTTGTCTTGTCCCCTTTCTGACAAATATGTCTACTTAGTAATTTATATGCATATTATATTATACTTCTGAAATATGAATTTGGGCATTAATTTATTGTTTTAGTCAGCCAGAAGGTCTATATTACATTATTTTTTTTATTTATTTTTTTGTGTGTTTGTCCCCTTTCAGACAAATATGTCTACTTAGTAATTTAAATGCATATTAGATTGTACCTATGAAATATAAATTTGGGTAATTATTTATTGTTTTAGTCAGCCAGTAGGTCTATATTACATTTCCATTTTTTTTTTTTCCCTCTCTCCCTTCCCTTTCCTCTATATTTGCGAGCTTGTTTATTAATTATTTCGCTTGCGTTGACGGTTTGCTTCACAAGTGTTAAGATTGATATTTTCCAGCCTCCTTATGGACGCATTCATTTAGAAATTGACTCAACATACTTCCCAAAGTTGGTATGCTTCCTTTCTCTCTCTTTTTTTGTTTATTGCATCTCCAGTCTTCTTGATAGAGAATTATTTATGTTTTCTACTATAATACTTAAGTGTTCTCCGGCGTTGTTTTTCCCTCCGGAACTTCTTGCGGCCCCCTACGTACCCCCTGACTCCTGCTACTATTATGCAGGAGTCGGTCGGTGACCATGGAACCCCTCGGAGATTTTTTGTTATCTCTCCGAGATGTTCCTGCGCCCTACTAGTACATCATTATTTTATGACACTAATTGCAGTCATTAGGGCTTCTTTTTTATTTGGTTTCTTCTTTATTCTTTCTTTTCTGTCTTTCCTTTCTTCTCCTCTTCTCTCTCCCTTGGTGGCGGTTCGAACTCATAATATGGGTTTCATTAACCCTTATATAAAACTTACCCTTACTATGTCATGGCCCCCATAAACATTTTGTCCTTAAATGTACAAGGCTTCAACGTTCCACAAAAAAGAACTAAAGCTCTACGTTCCTTTTCAGCTAGAAAAGCTCACATCATTTTCCTTCAAGAAACGCACTTTATCAATAACGCCTCCCCTAAATTTCTTTCCTCCTCCTACCCTCAATTCTACGCAGCTTCAGCTACAACTAAGCAACGTGGGTCCTTGATTGGATTCCACCGTTCTACACCATTTACCCTTAATACACAAATATGTGACCCTGAGGGTAGATATGTTTTATTAACAGGCTTTATTGCTGATACTGAAGTCACATTAGTTTCGTATTACGCCCCAAATAAACGTCCTGAAGCTTTTCTATCACATCTTTTCCAACTAATCGAATCACATAAATTTGGAACAATAATATTATGTGGCGACTCCAATACTACCATTTATCCTTTCTTGGATAAACCCCCGTCATCTCCTAACTCTCCTATCCATAAACGGTCCTTCCAATCTCTACTTACTTCTTTTAATTTTGTTGATACCTGGCGGGAACTTAACCCAACTTCCAGAAATTTTACACATTATTCTTATCCACACAAATCTTTTTCATGAATAGACCATATTTTCCTCCCCTCTAGTATGCTCCCTGAAGTAATATCCTCTAATATAATCCCATTTCCTTGGACAGACCATTGTGCGGTCACTGCTACAATTACCTCTCCTATACCTAGGTCACATGACACCACTTGGTGTATTAACGACTCCATCCTAACTCACCCCTCACACCGTTCAGATATTGAACTGGCTCTTAATGATTATATCTCATTTAATGACACTACTGATGTCTCTGCCCTTACATTATGGGAAGCCCATAAAGCTGTTATTCGGGGCAGCTTGATACAAAAGGCGAGATCTATTAAAAGAGTCCGCAAGATTCTGTTTACCAAACTTGAAGCAAATTTTGACGCTTGTCATTTGGCTCATCAAGCTACCCCGAATGCACACACAAACACTAAATTGGAAAGGGCCCGGCTTGAGTTGGATCTTTTTCTGACAGATTTGGCAGACAAACTCTTACGCAAGCGGCAACATACCCTATACCGCAAAGCCAATAAGCCCGATACCCCAATGGCCCGCAGCCTCAAGTCTATTGATCGTTCACAAGCTGCATTCCGACTTAGAACCTCCAGAGATGCATACACTAGTAACCCATTAAAGATCTTGGACATCTTTCAATCTAAATTAGCTAAGCTCTATGACTCTGGCTTAATCTTTGATAAAAACAAAGCAGACACTTTGTTCTCAGATGTTAAACTTCCCACAATGACACCGGAACAGTGTGAATATTTGGAGAGTCCCATAACGGCCTTGGAAGTTAAAGCTGCTATTAAAGAATTGAAGCCTCACAAGAGACCGGGCCCCGATGGGTTTTCTGCACTATACTACAAACAATTTGATTCGATTTTAACGCCTCTATTGACTAGAGCCTTCAATTCTTTGTTAGCTGGTCATTCGTTTAAAACCGAAACACTAACTTCCATCATAGCAATGATTCCCAAACCTAAATCTGACACTACCTCTTGGTCTAATTACCGCCCCATATCTCTTTTAAATCTAGACATTAAGTTACTAGCTAAGATCTTGGCAACTAGATTGAATAGCATTATAGGTAAACTTATCCATCGTGACCAAACTGGCTTCATGCCCTTGCGTCAAGCAGGGGATAATGTCAGAAGAGCACTTTTATTAATTCATGCCGCCAAAAAAAGACGTATCCCAACTTGCCTTATATCATTAGATATTAGGAAGGCGTTCGACTCAATCAGCTGGCCATATCTACAATATACTCTTCAAAAATGGGGTTTTGGGGAAAATTTCTTAACTTGGGTCTCCTCACTATACAGCACTCCGAAAGCTTATATTAAATATATGGGCTATAAATCGGCTATGATAGATATTAGAAGAGGTACTAGACAGGGTTGCCCCCTATCCCCTTTGCTTTTTGCCCTACTTATTGAACCCTTAGCATGTATTATTAGAAATAATCCTAATATCAAAGGTGTAGAATTAGGTAGACATCACCACAAATTGAGTCTTTTTGCAGATGACATCCTGATTTTTTTATCCCATCCCCACGTCTCAGCCTCAAATCTAGTAAATACTTTAGACAAGTTTGCAAAGATTTCTGGTTTGTGTGTTAATCATGCCAAATCTAATGCCCTTAATATTTCCCTTTCGCCATCTGAGTTACAACAAGCTCAAACGTCTTTACCTTTCAATTGGGAATTGCATCATATTTCATATCTTGGAGTCCAACTCACTTCTTCTATATCCGACCTATTTTCAGCTAACTACTTACCCTTATTGAAGTCAACTACTAATCTGATGAAACAATGGTCTTCTCTTCCTTTATCTTGGATTGGGAGGATTAATGATACTAAGATGTCAATCTTACCAAAGTTCCTTTACCTATTCCGAGTTCTCCCCATACATATACCTCCTTACTTCCTGAGGCTCACTCAAAAGAGAGTGATGGCTTTTATATGGGGCTCTACAAAGCCCCGTATACCTAGATCGACTCTTTATCTTGATAAATTGAAAGGTGGTCTGGGAATTCCTAACTTTTCCTCATACTACTTTGCTGCTCAGCTAGCACAACTCCCCAAATACCATTCTACAATAGAATCCCCTCTATGGGTAGCGATTGAATCAGTGGATATTGACCCCATTTCTGTGAATAATTTGCTCTGGTTAGCTCCTAAAGATAGACTAAACTTATCTAACCCTGTAACCAAACATTCTATAGCTATCTGGGACAAATATAGATCCACAAAAAGCCTACAATCCACTCATAACCCTCTACTCTCTTTTCTTCGAAATCCCTCATTTTACCCCGCCTGGAAATTTCCCCTATCATTTGCAGCTTGGTCCAGAAGAAACCTACTTCAATTCCATAATCTAGTTTCCTCCAATGATATTCTTACGTTCCCAACATTATGTGATTTATACAAACTCCCCATGAAGGAGCTCTTCCGCTATCTACAAATTAAGAACTTTTATACACCCCTCGTTGATACGGGATCCCCTCTCACCCAAATGACTCAATTTGAACGTATCTGTAACAGTGATCCCCATGCTAGAGGATTAATATCACTTTTGTATAAACGCATCAATTCCACATCCGACGATACTTTACCATCCTATACGACTAAATGGGCACACGACATGGATAGAACATTCAGTAAAAGTGACTGGGATATTATATGGTCAGCTACTAAGCATTCCTCGCCAAACTATTTTGCGTTGGAAACAAATTATAAGGTCCTTTCTCGATGGTACCTGGTTCCGGCCAGGATTGCCAAATTTGCCCCCTCGTACCCAAATCTATGTTTCAGAGGCTGTTCTGAACCGGGCACGCAGTTCCATATTTGGTGGCAATGTCCAATCGTTCAATCCTTCTGGAGTAAAATATTTCACATGGCCTCTACGGCCTTGGAAATACCAATCCCGCCAGACCCGGCACTGGCTCTCCTCAACCTCAAACCTCCTAATTTGAATAAGTCACAATTCAAATTACTACTACATCTCACCACGGCGGCTAAACAATCTATAGCTAAGGCCTGGAAAACCCAAACTTTGGTTGTGGCTGAAACTAAACATAGAATTAACAGAGCCCTTATCTTTTCCAAAATGTCTGCTATTGAAGATGACAACATTGCAACATATAATAAAATATGGAAACCATGGATTAAGCACTTCTTACCCCCAGATTTTGATCAACTATTGTTGATGCCTCTTTGAAATACTTTAATATTTATCTATTAATATAATATTTAAACGGGGCCTTGATCTGACTGGACCGCCACCCGGAGAGACAACCTTCACCTTTTTCTCTATTTTCCTACACCCATACCTTCTTTTCTATAAATTTTACTTTTCTCCCATATTTCTTCTTCTTCTCTCTTACTTCTTCTGTCTTTCTGTTTTGGTTAGTTTTGTTACTTGTGTAATACAGATTTTTTACACATGTGATGTTCATTACATGACTTATATATATAACTTTAAAGTTTCACTTTATCAATCACTAATATCTTTGTGTCTTAAAGATTTGTTAGGAAAGTCTCCACTAAACAATTGAGGTATGACAACGTTCATCTGGTGTATCCTTCTGGATAGCCCAACATATTCTCTCATACTTAATCGAGCCCCCATCTGCTCACAGCTTGCTCCCTTCGGGGGTGAGTGGTTGGTCTGGAGACGTGATATTCTATCCTAAATATTGCTTATCTTCATTGCTCTAATCTTTTATACCTCTATTTGTATTGATATAATTGTTACTGAGGTTTATCCTCTACTGCCTTTCTTTCAATATGTATTTTTAGTGACTACTGTATTTATTTACAATTCTATTCTTGATCAGAATGTAATGTTCAGTATATTTGCTATGTACTTGTAAAATCTAATAAAAATATTAAACAAGAAGTATATTCTTCCTTCAACTGACACCAATGTAAGGTCCAGTCTTCCACTATAACCAATGTAAAGTATATTCTTTCTTCCCCTGACACCAATGTAAGGACCAGTCTTCCACTATAACCAATGTAAAGTATATTCTTCCTTCCACTGACACCAATGTAAGGACCAGTCTTCCGCTATAACCAATGTAAAGTATATTCTTCCTTCCACTGACACCAATGTAAGGACCAGTCTTCCACTATAACCAATGTAAAGTATATTCTTCCTTCCACTGACACCAATGCAAGGACCAGTCTTCCACTATAACCAATGTAAAGTATATTCTTCCTTCCACTGACACCAATGTAAGGACCAGTCTTCCACTATAACCAATGTAATGTAAAGTATATTCTTCCTTCCACTGACACCAATGTAAGGACCAGTCTTCCACTATAATCAATGCAATGTAAAGTATATTCTTCCTTCCCCTGACACCAATGTAAGGACCAGTCTTCCACTATAACCAATGTAAAGTATATTCTTCCTTCCACTGACACCAATGTAAGGACCAGTCTTCCACTATAACCAATGTAAAGTATATTCTTCCTTCCACTGACACCAATGTAAGGACCAGTCTTCCACTATAACCAATGTAATGTAAAGTATATTCTTCCTTCCCCTGACACCAATGTAAGGACCAATCTTCCACTATAACCAATGTAAAGTATATTCTTCCTTCCCCTGAAACCAATGTAAGGACCAGTCTTCCACTATAACCAATGTAAAGTATATTCTTCCTTCCACTGCCACCAATGTAAGGACCAGTCTTCCTCTATAACCAATGTAAAGTATATTCTTCCTTCCACTGACACCAATGTAAGGACCAGTCTTCCACTATAACCAATGTAAAGTATATTCTTCCTTCCACTGACACCAATGTAAGGACCAGTCTTCCACTATAACCAATGTAATGTAAAGTATATTCTTCCTTCCCCTGACACCAATGTAAGGACCAGTCTTCCACTATAACCAATGTAAAGTATATTCTTCCTTCCACTGACACCAATGTAAGGACCAGTCTTCCACTATAACCAATGTAAAGTATATTCTTCCTTCCACTGACACCAATGTAAGGACCAGTCTTCCACTATAACCAATGTAAAGTATATTCTTCCTTCCACTGACACCAATGTAAGGACCAGTCTTCCACTATAACCAATGTAATGTAAAGTATATTCTTCCTTCCCCTGACACCAATGTAAGGACCAGTCTTCCACTATAACCAATGTAAAGTATATTCTTCCTTCCACTGACACCAATGTAAGGACCAGTCTTCCACTATAACCAATGTAAAGTATATTCTTCCTTCCACTGACACCAATGTAAGGACCAGTCTTCCGCTATAACCAATGTAAAGTATATTCTTCCTTCCACTGACACCAATGTAAGGACCAGTCTTCCACTATAACCAATGTAAAGTATATTCTTCCTTCCACTGACACCAATGCAAGGACCAGTCTTCCACTATAACCAATGTAAAGTATATTCTTCCTTCCACTGACACCAATGTAAGGACCAGTCTTCCACTATAACCAATGTAAAGTATATTCCTCCTTCCCCTGACACCAATGTAAGGACCAGTCTTCCACTATAACCAATGTAAAGTATATTCTTCCTTCCACTGACACCAATGTAAGGACCAGTCTTCCACTATAACCAATGTAAAGTATATTCTTCCTTCCACTGACACCAATGTAAGGACCAGTCTTCCACTATAACCAATGTAAAGTATATTCTTCCTTCCATTGACACCAATGTAAGGACCAGTCTTCCACTATAACCAATGTAAAGTATATTCTTCCTTCCCCTGACACCAATGTAAGGACCAGTCTTCCACTATAACCAATGTAAAGTATATTCTTCCTTCCATTGACACCAATGTAAGGACCAGTCTTCCACTATAACCAATGTAAAGTATATTCTTCCTTCCACTGACACCAATGTAAGGACCAGTCTTCCACTATAACCAATGTAAAGTATATTCTTCCTTCCCCTGACACCAATGTAAGGACCAGTCTTCCACTATAACCAATGTAAAGTATATTCTTCCTTCCACTGACACCAATGTAAGGACCAGTCTTCCACTATAACCAATGTAATGTAAAGTATATTCTTCCTTCCCCTGACATCAATGTAAGGACCAGTCTTCCACTATAACCAATGTAAAGTATATTCTTCCTTCCACTGACACCAATGTAAGGACCAGTCTTCCACTATAACCAATGTAAAGTATATTCTTCCTTCCACTGACACCAATGTAAGGACCAGTCTTCCACTATAACCAATGTAATGTAAAGTATATTCTTCCTTCCCCTGACACCAATGTAAGGACCAATCTTCCACTATAACCAATGTAAAGTATATTCTTCCTTCCCCTGACACCAATGTAAGGACCAGTCTTCCACTATAACCAATGTAAAGTATATTCTTCCTTCCACTGCCACCAATGTAAGGACCAGTCTTCCACTATAACCAATGTAAAGTATATTCTTTCTTCCCCTGACACCAATGTAAGGACCAGTCTTCCACTATAACCAATGTAAAGTATATTCTTCCTTCCACTGACACCAATGTAAGGACCAGTCTTCCACTATAACCAATGTAAAGTATATTCTTCCTTCCACTGACACCAATGTAAGGACCAGTCTTCCACTATAACCAATGTAATGTAAAGTATATTCTTCCTTCCCCTGACACCAATGTAAGGACCAGTCTTCCACTATAACCAATGTAAAATATATTCTTCCTTCCACTGACACCAATGTAAGGACCAGTCTTCCACTATAACCAATGTAAAGTATATTCTTCCTCCCACTGACACCAATGTAAGGACCAGTCTTCCACTATAACCAATGTAAAGTATATTCTTCCTTCCACTGACACCAATGTAAGGACCAGTCTTCCACTATAACCAATGTAAAGTATATTCTTCCTTCCACTGACACCAATGCAAGGACCAGTCTTCCACTATAACCAATGTAAAGTATATTCTTCCTTCCACTGACACCAATGTAAGGACCAGTCTTCCACTATAACCAATGTAAAGTATATTCTTCCTTCCACTGACACCAATGTAAGGACCAGTCTTCCACTATAACCAATGTAATGTAAAGTATATTCTTCCTTCCACTGACACCAATGTAAGGACCAGTCTTCCACTATAACCAATGTAAAGTATATTCTTCCTTCCACTGACACCAATGTAAGGACCAGTCTTCCACTATAACCAATGTAAAGTATATTCTTCCTTCCACTGACACCAATGTAAGGACCAGTCTTCCACTATAACCAATGTAAAGTATATTCTTCCTTCCACTGACACCAATGTAAGGACCAGTCTTCCACTATAACCAATGTAAAGTATATTCTTCCTTCCACTGACACCAATGTAAGGACCAGTCTTCCACTATAACCAATGTAAAGTATATTCTTCCTTCCACTGACACCAATGTAAGGACCAGTCTTCCACTATAACCAATGTAAAGTATATTCTTCCTTCCACTGACACCAATGTAAGGACCAGTCTTCCACTATAACCAATGTAAAGTATATTCTTCCTTCCACTGACACCAATGTAAGGACCAGTCTTCCGCTATAACCAATGTAAAGTATATTCTTCCTTCCACTGACACCAATGTAAGGACCAGTCTTCCACTATAACCAATGTAAAGTATATTCTTCCTTCCACTGACACCAATGCAAGGACCAGTCTTCCACTATAACCAATGTAAAGCATATTCTTCCTTCCACTGACACCAATGTAAGGACCAGTCTTCCACTATAACCAATGTAATGTAAAGTATATTCTTCCTTCCACTGACACCAATATAAGGACCAGTCTTCCACTATAACCAATGTAAAGTATATTCTTCCTTCCACTGCCACCAATGTAAGGACCAGTCTTCCACTATAACCAATGTAAAGTATATTCTTTCTTCCCCTGACACCAATGTAAGGACCAGTCTTCCACTATAACCAATGTAAAGTATATTCTTCCTTCCACTGACACCAATGTAAGGACCAGTCTTCCCCTATAACCAATGTAAAGTATATTCTTCCTTCCACTGACACCAATGTAAGGACCAGTCTTCCACTAAAACCAATGTAATGTAAAGTATATTCTTCCTTCCACTGACACCAATGTAAGGACCAGTCTTCCACTATAACCAATGTAAAGTATATTCTTCCTTCCACTGACACCAATGTAAGGACCAGTCTTCCACTATAACCAATGTAAAGTATATTCTTCCTTCCACTGACACCAATGTAAGGACCAGTCTTCCACTATAACCAATGTAAAGTATATTCTTCCTTCCACTGACACCAATGTAAGGACCAGTCTTCCACTATAACCAATGTAAAGTATATTCTTCCTTCCACTGACACCAATGTAAGGACCAGTCTTCCACTATAACCAATGTAATGTAAAGTATATTCTTCCTTCCACTGACACCAATGTAAGGACCAGTCTTCCACTATAACCAATGTAAAGTATATTCTTCCTTCCACTGACACCAATGTAAGGACCAGTCTTCCACTATAACCAATGTAAAGTATATTCCTCCTTCCACTGACACCAATGTAAGGACCAGTCTTCCACTATAACCAATGTAAAGTATATTCTTCCTTCCACTGACACCAATGCAAGGACCAGTCTTCCACTATAACCAATGTAAAGTATATTCTTCCTTCCACTGACACCAATGTAAGGACCAGTCTTCCACTATAACCAATGTAAAGTATATTCTTCCTTCCACTGACACCAATGTAAGGACCAGTCTTTCACTATAACCAATGTAATGTAAAGTATATTCTTCCTTCCCCTGACACCAATGTAAGGACCAGTCTTCCACTATAACCAATGTAAAGTATATTCTTCCTTCCACTGCCACCAATGTAAGGACCAGTCTTCCACTATAACCAATGTAAAGTATATTCTTTCTTCCCCTGACACCAATGTAAGGACCAGTCTTCCACTATAACCAATGTAAAGTATATTCTTCCTTCCACTGACACCAATGTAAGGACCAGTCTTCCGCTATAACCAATGTAAAGTATATTCTTCCTTCCACTGACACCAATGTAAGGACCAGTCTTCCGCTATAACCAATGTAAAGTATATTCTTCCTTCCACTGACACCAATGTAAGGACCAGTCTTCCGCTATAACCAATGTAAAGTATATTCTTCCTTCCACTGACACCAATGTAAGGACCAGTCTTCCACTATAACCAATGTAAAGTATATTCTTCCTTCCACTGACACCAATGCAAGGACCAGTCTTCCACTATAACCAATGTAAAGTATATTCTTCCTTCCACTGACACCAATGTAAGGACCAGTCTTCCACTATAACCAATGTAAAGTATATTCTTCCTTCCACTGACACCAATGCAAGGACCAGTCTTCCACTATAACCAATGTAAAGCATATTCTTCCTTCCACTGACACCAATGTAAGGACCAGTCTTCCACTATAACCAATGTAATGTAAAGTATATTCTTCCTTCCACTGACACCAATGTAAGGACCAGTCTTCCACTATAACCAATGTAATGTAAAGTATATTCTTCCTTCCCCTGACACCAATGTAAGGACCAGTCTTCCACTATAACCAATGTAAAGTATATTCTTCCTTCCACTGACACCAATGTAAGGACCAGTCTTCCACTATAACCAATGTAAAGTATATTCTTCCTTCCACTGACACCAATGCAAGGACCAGTCTTCCACTATAACCAATGTAAAGTATATTCTTCCTTCCACTGACACCAATGTAAGGACCAGTCTTCCACTATAACCAATGTAAAGTATATTCCTCCTTCCACTGACACCAATGTAAGGACCAGTCTTCCACTATAACCAATGTAAAGTATATTCTTCCTTCCACTGACACCAATGTAAGGACCAGTCTTCCACTATAACCAATGTAAAGTATATTCTTCCTTCCCCTGACACCAATGTAAGGACCAGTCTTCCACTATAACCAATGTAAAGTATATTCTTCCTTCCACTGACACCAATGTAAAAGACTTTCCTCCCCCCAAACACCATTATAAAGGATGGTCCTTCCCCACCAGACACCAAATATAAAGGACTGTTTTTCCCCCTCTGACACCAATTAAAGTCTGTCATCCTCCTCCTGACACCAATGTACTGTAAGCATAAAAACCTGCCACTCACAGGACTTGGAAGCTTTATCTTCTACTACCTAAAGGAGCAGAAGGGGATTTAATACATCTACAAAAACTTCCTCCTGCAAAGTTACAAACCTCTTGTTTTTCACTTTGCCTTTCTTGAATGTGATGTCTGCAGTCAGTCATGCCCGTGAGGATACACAGCAACTATTTGTTAACGCCGAGCATTATATTGCAGGAATACAAGACTAATCAGCCAATTTTATTTGATTATGTGAATGCACCTAAAGCAAAAACAGCACGACATGGAATAAATAGGCTACAAATTGCCTATGTAAATGGGAGACTTGAAAGGCAAGCCTTGATTCGGGAAGGAAGGGAGCCCGAGAGTCTTTGTACTGGGATATGAAGTGCGCTGTAATTGGATGCTGCATTCTATAGACTTATACTGACTTTTTTTGAAGAGCCACAGCAGAATCATTAAAAAACCACAAGGCAGCTATAGCTAGAGCGAGTGTAACATGTTGTACATATACAGATGCCTTGGAGTGACCCAAATCAGATGAGATTTCAGATTGTTCAACTATTATGTGTTGTATAACAAATAGCATAAGCAAATCTGTGATCACTACTTGAGTCCTGTGAGGTCAGGCACTGATGTTGGACGAGAAGGCCTGGCTCATAGTCTCCGCTCTAATTCATCCCAAAAGTGTTCTATCAGGTTGAGGTGCAGGCCAGTCATGTTCCTCCACCCCAAACTCGCTCATCATGTCTTTTTGGACCTTGCTTTGTGCACTGGTCCAAATCATTTGGTGGAGGGGGGATTATGGTGTGGGGTTGTTTTTCAGGGGTTGGGCTTGACACCTTAGTTACAATGAGGGGAACTCTAAGGTGTCAGCATACCAAGGCATTTTTTGGACAATTTCATGCTCCCAACTTTGTGGGAACAGTTTGGGGATGGCCATGACTGCGCACCAGTGCACAAAGCAAGGCCCATAAAGACATGGATGAGGGAGTTTGGGGTGGAGGAACTTGACTGGCCTACACAGAGTCCTGACCTCAACCCAATAGAACATCTTTGGGATGAATTAGAGTGGAGACTGCGAGCCAGGCCATCTCGTCCAACATCAGTGCCGGACCTCACAAATGCACTATTGGAAGAATGGCCAAACATTCCCATAGACACACTCCTAAAACTTGTGGACAGCCTTCCCAGAAGAGTTGAAGCTGTTATAGCTGCAAAGGGCGGGGCCAACTCAATATTGAACCCTACAGACTAAGACTGGGATGCCATTAAAGTTCACGTGTGTGTAAAGGCAGGCGTCCCAATACTTTTGATAATATAGTGTATATGAAAACCATAAAAATTACCTTTTTTATTTGCTTCTAGTTCTTTTTGGTCTGTTAAATATACTCTTAAAGCATTTTATTATATGTGTTCAGTCTTATCTCAAACAATGTTATCAGTAAGTGTTTGAAGCTGGGTTCACATATAAGCCACATGCGGCTCACAGCAGGAGTCCGGTGCGTCCCAGTTCACCGTTTCAGGTTAGATTTCAGTCCAAATTTTGAGCTGAACTCAGAGCTGAAACGGACCAAAAGACGCACAGCGTTTTTTTTGCAAATCGCCCCGGGCCCGCTGTGAAGATATGTGAACCGGCTCTATAGAGAGCCAGTCAAAATCTCCTGCTATTGCGAATTGGATGCAATTCGCAATGGTGTGAACCCAGCCTTAGGATACTACTTATGTTAAAAATACTTACTCTCCCAGGGTTACAACGCTGTTCCTCCACAGATGTAGTGTGGTGAGTGTTGTCAACCTAGAACAGGAAGTGTGTTATTGGCAGGATCATCAGGTGAAATTAAAGAGCTGAAAAAGCAAACAAATGCAGCCGCCACATTTAAGAACTGGTAAGCTGCAATACATTAAAGATATTGAACCTCAAAATGGGATTTTAAAGCCAATTTTGGTGAAAATAAGGAAAAATTATATATATAAAAGATATACATTTATTAATACAAAATAGATCATAAAAACAGCATTCTTATAGAAAAAAAAAAAAAGAAAAAACACACATGTACATGCATTGTAAATATTACACAGCAATTGTGGTAGAATCCTACTACATAAATTAGAACCATCCGTGCAGATTGTCGAAGATGGTGAGTAGTGGAAAATCCCAACGCGTTTCGAAAAGTGCATAAATTATAATCTTCATCAGGGATTGTTACCACCTCTGAAAATGTAAATAACAGTATAATGCATTAGGTACAAAATTACATTGAACCATTTACCGTATTTATCGGCGTATAACATGCACTTTTTCCCCCTTAAAATCAGGGGAAAATCGTGGGTGCGTGTTATATGCCGATCCCCGCTGATTGTGAGCAGAGCGGAGCGATCGCAGCCGAGATACACATAGCCGAGTGTACTCGGCTCTTCTCGGCTTTGCTCACAGTCGCGCCCAGTCCCGCCATTGGATCTGTGTTATGTCCATCATGGGGCGGGACTGGGCGTGACTGTGAGCGGAGCCGAGTACACTCGGCTATGTGTATCTTGGCTAAGCCCAGTCCCTGCGATCTTGGCGGCGATCTCGGCGGCGCTATATTTTAAATTCGGGCAAGGCTGCAATGGACACTGGGGGCAAGGCTGCAATGGACACTGGGGGCATGGCTGCAATGGACACTGGGGGCATGGCTGCAATGGACACTGGGGGCATGGCTGCAATGGACACTGGGGGCATGGCTGCAATGGACACTGGGGGCATGGCTGCAATGGACACTGGGGGCAAGGCTGCAATGGACACTGGGGGCAAGGCTGCAATGGACACTGGGGGCAAGGTTGCAATGGACACTGGGGCAAGGCTGCACTGACAAGGCTGCAAATGACACTGCATTGATGGGCATTTAAATGTAATTTTTTTTTTCCTTAAACTTCCCTCGTAAAAGTTTATTTCCTTAAAATTCCCTCCTAAACGTGGGGTGCGTGTTATACTCCGGCGCGTGTTATACGCTGATAAATACGGTAAGTACAAGATTAACTTTGGCGTATGATAAACACCTATCAGTAAGTCAACAAACTTACATGTCAAATAAATTTATTTGGAGAAAATATTCCCTCAACACCAAAGATCATCCTGGAGGTTTGTATAAGCCTTTCATCACACAAGGGGGCCATAGAGTATAAAACCCAACAAGGGCGCCAAAAAAGGAGGGAGATCCAAAAGAGGTCCCAGCCAACAAAATAGGGGAGACCTAGAACAAGAATTGTGAGTTTTAATAAAAAAACACACTTGAGCAGGTTATAAAGGTGTCTCAAGGGGACAGATCCGGTAGCTTCAATACATTACATTTTTGTTCTTGAGTTTACATCTTAAGTTCATCTTCTTGGAGGTCATTGTCACCATTGCCAATACATTTTTCCTAAATAAGGACATTTTGCAAAAATCCACAGATTTTTGCTAAAAGTTTTGAGAAATGAAAACTCCTTGGTTTTTCTTATCTCCGACGTTTGTAATTTCAGATATAAATGTTGCAATAGTAGCAATAACTATTTAATGTGTGTCCTTCATTTAAAAACACCTTGGTTTCCCTTTACACCTGCTCTTCTTTGGTTTGCCTTTGATTGTCCTTTTCCTTTTTTGCATCTGGCATGTAAGATAAACTCATTTTGTTACTGAAACTCAAACTCTCTTCATGAAACACAAACTGGTAATTGATTCCCTTCTAATGCAGCGATGGAATTTTATCTTAATTACATCATCGACACTTCAAAAGTAGAGATTGATTCGGCAATTCTCAAATTTCTATCACTAGTTGAAATGTGAACCAGAACGCGTGTTAACAAAGTCCGTTCAACAGTTCTGGCTTCATCGTCCACGTCGCTTCACTTTTCCATTACCGTGCTATTGGAGCTAGTTGGGTCCTTCAGCTCTCTCTCTTTTATCTTGAGATGCACAGCTTACCACTAATAGACACTCAGCAGGTCCATCATACTTTAGATCAGTGGTTCTCAACCTGGGGTCGGGACTCCCTCGGGGTCGAATGACGATTTTCCAGGGGTCACCAAATCCTGGGCTGTTCCTGAAGCCCGCACCGCTCTACCAGCCTTTTCGCAGGCCGCCCAGCTGGGCTGTTCCTGGAGCCCGCGGCCGCCCACTCAGCCTCTTCGCAGCCGCCCATTCAGTTCAGACTAGAGGTCAGCTGACTGGTGAGGAATGTGAAGTGGGAGGGGCTGGAGGAGACCCTATCTCCTGATTTTGGCATAGGTGTCACAGCTGCGAGACACCACAAAGTCGGAGACAGTGAAGCCGGAGACACAGTGAGTAACACAACCTGTGATTATAGTTGCCATTAAAAGTCCCCACTACAGTTCTCAGATCAGCAGATGACCTTGATCAAGAGCACCTAAGTTGGCTGATCAGATATCCCCCTAGCATTGCCACTGATCCCAACTCCCCCAGCACTGCCACTGATCCCACCCCCCACCAGCACTGCCACTGATCCCAACTCCCCCCAGCACTGCCACTGATCCACCCCCCCAGCACTGCCACAGATTCCAACTCCCCCCAGCACTGCCACTGATCCACCCCCCACCAGCACTGCCACTGATCCCCCCCCCACCAGCACTGCCACTGATCCCACCCCCCACCAGCACTGCCACTGATCCCACCCCCCACCAGCACTGCCACTGATCCCAACTCCCCCCAGCACTGGCACTGATCCCACCCCCCCAGCACTGCCACTGATCCCACCCCCCCAGCACTGCCACTGATCCCACCCCCCACCAGCACTGCCCCTGATCCCAACTCCCCCCAGCACTGGCACTGATCCACCCCCACCAGCACTGCCACTGATCCCAACTCACCCCAGCACTGCCACTGATCCACCCCCCCAGCACTGCCACAGATTCCAACTCCCCCCAGCACTGCCACTGATCCACCCCCACCAGCACTGCCACTGATCCACCCCCCACCAGCACTGCCACTGATCCACCCCCCACCAGCACTGCCACTGATCCTATCCCCCACCAGCACTGCCACTGATCCTATCCCCCACCAGCACTGCCACTGATCCCACCCCCCACCAGCACTGCCACTGATCCACCCCCCACCAGCACTGCCACTGATCCACCCCCCACCAGCACTGCCACTGATCCCAACTCCCCCCAGCACTGCCACTGATCCACCCCCCACCAGCACTGCCACTGATCCCACCCCCCACCAGCACTGCCACTCATCCCATTCCCTCCACCAAGGAGTAAGAGAAGGGAAACAAATAGAGAATACATGGAAAGGAGAGAAAAAGAGGGGAAGGAACAATAAGAGAAAGAACAAGAAATACGGCTAGAGAGAGGGGTGGGGGGGGAACAAGAAATTAGGATAGAGAGAGATAAAAGGGAGAGAAAGGAGAACAAAGAGAAAGAGTGGTACATCCTAAAATGTACCATAAGGGGTTTTAATACTGTACAAGTGGAAGGGACTCAGGGAGCGCCAAATGTCCATGGGTTAGGGGTGCAAATTACTTGTCTTGCCTTGGGTGCTGACAACCCACGCTATGAAAATAATTTTACTGTTAGGGGTCCCTACAATTTTGGAAAATTTATCAAGGGCTCGCGACACTAGAAAGGTTAAGAACCACTGCTTTAGATAATCTGATGTGCTTGTGTGTTAGCTCAGGAGAAATCAGAGGCTATACCTTGCCTCAACCAACCTATTTGTGCATAAGCCTCATGAAAATGACAAGCTTATTTAAGATGTACTGAAGGAGGTTTGTAAGATACGATCCGTAGACAAGAGAAAAGTCAGATGAGATTTGACTTTGTTTTCTTATCTTCGAGTCAATAGCCAAGAAATATGTATTTCTGGTAAACTTAAGATGCTTTAAACAAACTTAGTGTGGAGCAATTCATTTGTGCTGTATAGATATTCACAGCCATGGTGCCACTGTTCAGGCCGATGATACTCTACAGCTATTCTCAGCCAGGGTTACGTGGAACCCTTGGGTTCCTCCAGAGCTTGTTAGGGGTTTCTTGAGCTGTAGCTGAATGACCCTACATTTAATGGAGTCTGCAAAAATCCTGGGCCAATACCAAATGACAGAAGCAGCTGCATGACGCCAATGACCTTTTTAGCTGTCTGTAAAGGCGGCATTCTGGCCAACACTAAAAGTGGGACATCCTGCCCACTGGCCCGCAATATAAGGGGGAGTTTTTTCTGGTGACCCCCAAGGAAGTGGTTTTAGCATTAGGTTCCTTGAGACCTGAAAATGATTTCAAGGGTTCCTTTGGGGTATTATGTAGAAAAATCTGGTTGGCCGCACTTTTATAAAATCACCTTTATAGATTCATAATCCACATAGACAGCCAACAATGCACAAACAAGGGAATATAGCCCACCAGCTAATGCATTTCATGCCAACTTAGGCACTTAATCATAGCTCAAATAATATTTCCCCACACTGGCATATATATACAGGCGGTCCCCTACTTACAAACATCCGCCTAACAAATGACTCCTACTTACAAACGGAAGGAGACAACAGGAAGTGAGAGGAAATCTACCCCTAGGAAGGGAAATTCTCTCCTGTAAGAGTTAATATGGGAAAAAGGTGTCTCCTCTCCACTGATGCTTTATCACCAATCCTTGTTTCAAGAAAAACCCAAAATTTTCAAAATCCAATTGTCATTGGGACAGAAAGTGAGGTGAAATGTTCTGAACAGGGGCACAGACAGCAAAAAAAATGTTACAGGGGTGATAACCCTTCCCTATGTTTTCCAAAAAGCTTTAAAAATGTTTTTTTTGGCTGGACCTACACTTAAAAAATCTACCTGTACCAAGTTACAAACAGATTCAACTTAAAAACAAACCTACAGTCCCTGTCTATATATGTGTGTGTAGCACACCACCGCAGGAGCTGCTGGTTTAATTTTGGGCCTTGCACGTTACCTCGGTATTCGTTGTCTAGGGGAAGAAAGTCTCTGGAAACTCCAATGTCCACACAAGATGTAAAACCTTAAGCAGTTAGGTTTTATTTTCCTTTTTTGCATAAACATATAGAAAGATGAAGGGAAAAGGGTGGGTTCAGGCACACAGTACAGATCACTGGGGAGAACTCCTCAAGTACACAGTCACCCATCACTCTGTAAGGTACCTGTGATAGGTAGTGTCCGAAGTGGAACTTGTGTGCTGAGGATTCAGGCGAAAACGTAGTCAGGCAGATTAGGTTGGCAACAGATCAGGCAAAATGGTACACAATCGAAATCCAGAGAGTGGTCAGGCAGGCAAAGGTCATACACGAGCTGGCAGTGAAGTACAAAATCAGCAGGCTGGAGAGTAGTCAGGAATTCAGGCAGAAGTTCAACACGAAAATCAGGATCAAAAAGCAGTCACAACACCCAGGGAGCTATTCCACACAAACGGGCGCTGAGAGATAGCATCACTTCCTTTTTAAGGGCTGCTTTGATTGAAAATTGTCCACAGCTGGCAGTAGGTGGGGCTAGTGAGTCCAAGGTAATGTTTAATACTGAGAGGACATTTCCAAAAGTCTAGATCTGCTCAGTAGCGCAACAGGTAAGGCTGCAGCTTTGGGACCAGGAAGATCCCGGTTCAAATACACCCAGGTACATGACAGGGCCCCCTCCCCAGTGGACCCCTCCGGGGGCCCAGCGGGGCTTAGTGGGAAAGGAGGCATGGAAGTCTCGAATAAGAGAAGGGGCATGCAGATCTTTGGCTGGAACCCAGGAACGGTCTGTGACAGGATATCCCTTCCAATGAACCAGATACCGAAGGCCACGACCCTGTCTTCAAGAATCTTGGAGACTTCAAACTCATTTTGTCCATCAACAAGAACAGGAGGAGGTAGCTGTTGTGTTCTGGAGTAGCGATTGAAAATTGCTTTTTTGAGGAGGGAAACGTGGAACACAGGATGAATCCGGAGAGAAGAGGGTAATTTCAACCGATAGGAGACTGGCCCGACTCGAGCAATAATTCTGTAAGGACCAATGAATCGAGGGCCCAATTTGATAGAAGGTTGTTTCAGTCTCACATATTTGGTTGATAGCCAAACTCTGTCCCCCACCACATATGGAGGTATATGGCGTCTTCGTTTGTTGGAAAAAAGTGCATACTTGCCTGCTGACTTCCGTAGTAATAAGCAAATCTTTTTCCAATGTAGCAGAATATTTTTAACCCGCTGATCTGCTGCTGGTACACCAGAAGAAGGCTGAAGTAGGGGAAAAGTCTGAGGGTGATAGCCTAGGGCTGCGTAGAATGGTGTGGTATGAAGAGCACTGTGCCAACGGGAATTAATGGCGAACTCAGCTAAAGGCAAATACTCAGACCAGTTGGAGTGTAAGGCATTGACATAATGTCGAAGATAGGTTTCTAGGGTCTGGTTCATGCGTTCGGTTTGACCATCTGTTTGAGGGTGATGTGAGGTAGAGAGTGAAAGCGTTACTCCCAGTTTCTTGCAGAACGCTCTCCAGAATCGGGAAACAAACTGGGATCCGCGGTCTGAGACGACATTGGTAGGTATGCCATGATATCTCACAATATGGGAAAGGAAGAGAGTAGACAGTGCTTCCGCTTTAGGTAATCCCGGGAGCGGCACAAAATGAGACATTTTTGAAAAGCGATCCACTATGACCCATATAGCAGTCATGCCCTCAGACTTGGGTAAGTCTGTAATGAAGTCCATAGTCAAATGGGTCCAAGGCTGACGAGGTGCTGAAAGTGGTTGTAACAGTCCAGTAGGCAATGTACGGGGTACTTTATTAGCAGCACAAGTTGGACAGGCAGCCACATAGTCAGTAACATCCCTTTTCATATGAGGCCACCAGACATGACGCTGCAAGGTCTTAAGAGTGATGGTGACACCAGGATGACCAGATAAAACACCATCATGTGCCCAGAGGAGTACAGGTTTTCTGAGGCTAGGGGCTACGAACAGGCGACCTGGTGGTATCTTCAAGCCTTGGGGAACACAATTCTGGGTTTCTTGTAACTGTTGGGAAAGAGCCGTAGAGATCTGTGCGACAATTTTGTGAGGTGGGATTATATACTGCTCGGTAGGTTGGTCTTCTTCAGAGGTAGCAAACTGTCTGGAAAGAGCATCGGCTTTCTTGTTTTTATGCCCAGGAACATAAGAAAGAACAAAATTAAAACGGGAGAAAAAGAGAGCCCATCGAGCCTGACGTGAGTTCAAACGTCTTGCAGTCTGAAGGTACAGTAGGTTTTTATGGTCAGTGAGGATAGAAAAAGGTTTGGGAGCCCCTTCCAGAAGATGTCGCCATTCAGACAATGCCAATTTGATGGCCAGTAGTTCTCGATTCCCAACATCGTAATTCATCTCCGCTGGAGAAAACTTTCTAGAAAAAAATGCTACTGGATGGACTCTACCAGACTTAGGCTGTCTCTGGGAGAGCATGGCACCTGCTCCTACCTCAGAGGCATCAACCTCAACTATGTACTGGAGATCAGGATTTGGATGCTGAAGAATTGGAGCTTTGCTGAACATGTCTTTTAATTGCTGGAAAGCCGATTCTGCTTCTGAGGACCATACCTTGCAATTTGTACCTTTCCTAGTCATAGCAGTAAGGGGGGCCGCAATGGAGGCAAAACCTTTGATGAAGCGTCTGTAGTAATTTGCGAACCCTAGAAAGCTTTGGAGCCCTCTTAAAGTGGTCGGTTGGGGCCATTGCAAGACAGCGGAAAGTTTTTGAGGGTCCATTTGGAAACCGGCAGCACTTATAATGTATCCAAGGAAAGGAATACGGCTTTGATGGAAACTGCATTTCTCAATCTTCGCGTAAAGATGGTTTTCTCTCAGTCGTTGCAATACCTGCTTTACATGCGAGATGTGCTCTAGATGAGTCTTGGAAAAGATTAAAATGTCGTCCAAGTAGATGATCACAAAACTGTTGCTGAAATCATGAAAAATTTCATTCATGAAACGTTGGAAGACAGCAGGGGCGTTACACAACCCAAATGGCATAACCAGATATTCAAAATGTCCATTACGAGTGTTGAATGCTGTCTTCCACTCGTCCCCGTCTTTAATTCGAATTAGATTATAAGCCCCTCGTAGGTCTAGCTTGGAGAAGATAACAGCCCCCTTAAGTACATCAAACAGTTAATGAATGAGAGGCAAAGGGTAGGAGTCTTTTACAGTGATTTGATTTAACCCTCGATAGTCTATGCATGGTCGAAGACCCCCATCTTTTTTTTCAACAAAGAAAAAACCTGCCCCTACTGGAGAAGAAGAGGGTCGGATAAAACCTCTTTCCAAGTTGTTTTTTACGTATTCCTCCATGAATTTTTGTTCAGGCAAAGACAGGGGATAGGTCCTTCCTTTGGGAAGAGGTGCTCCAGGAATCAATTTGATTGCACAGTCAAAAGAACGATGTGGAGGTAAAACCTCTGCCTTTTGCTTGCAAAATACGTCTGCAAACGCATGGTATTCATGAGGCAAGGTAGGTGGGACAGCCCAGGGAAGCCAACATACAAGCAGGAAGTCTTTTGGGTTGAGACAAACAGTTTGAATAACAGAACGACCCCCAAGAGGTTAGTTCTCCATTTTCCCAATCAAAAGAAGGGTTATGTTGTTGTAACCATGGGTAACCAAGGATAACAGGCAGAAGTGGAGAATCAATAAGAGACAAGACAACTTCCTCTTTGTGGAGTACGCCTACCTGAAGGGTGATTGTCATAGTCTCAAATTTTACAATGCCATCTCCCAAGGGTTGTCCATTCACGGTGGTAATGTTCAGGGGTCTAGATTTTGGAACAAATGGGATATTATTTTTTTTAGCAAAAGTGTAGTCCAAGAATATGCCAGCAGCTCCAGAATCCACAAAAGCCTCACAGGAGACAAGTTTAGAGGGTAAATGGATAATTGCAGGAATGGTAATCTTGGTCTTGGAGGATATACCTGTAAGGTCTAAGCCAGCTCCTCCAACACTGGTTAGACCCTGCCTTTTACTGGACGGGAAGGGCAGACAGATAATAAATGTCCTTTAAGTCCACAGTATAGGCATAGGCCCAATGCACGCCTCCTTTGTTTCTCAGACTCAGTTAGGTGGAGACGGCTTACATCCATGGGTTCCACAGGTGTCTGGGGTTCAACTGAGATTTCAGGTTCTGGCTGAGGTGGTGCTTGGAAGTTAGGGGCCAAACGGTAGACTGGCCGAGGAAACTTGCGAGTTCTAAGTCTCTCTTGGCACCTTTCATGATACCGGACATCCAGACGAACACAGAGCTCTATGAATTTCTCTAGGTCTTCTGGGGAATCCTTATAGACTAATTCGTCTTTGATGCGATCTGCAAGACCTTTTCGGAAGGCTGCACGTAATGCCCTTGAGTCCCAAGTAGTCTCAGCAGCAAGGGTACGAAACTCAATAGCATATTGTGCCACAGTCCTGGTGCCTTGTTGCATGTCCAAGAGTGAGTACTCAGCTGCAGAAGCTCTATCTGGCTTGTCAAATACAGTCTGGAGAGAAGCCAGAAATTTGTCAGCGTCTTGCAGCACAGGATCATTGCGTTCCAGATAAGGAGAGACCCAGGCCAGGGCCTTCCCCTTTAACAAGGAAATTACAAAAGTCACTTTGGCAGAAGAAGTGCTAAAGGTCCCAGGGTTGTTGCGGAAATGCAAACGGCAAACATTTAAAAAGCCTCTGCAGTCCTCAGTATCACCACCAAATTTGTCAGGCATAGGAAGTTTGGGTGGTACAGAAGAGGTGGGTTGGATCGTAGCAGGAGTAGGATCCAGAGTCTGGACCATTGCAGAGGAAGCAGGCAAACAAGATTTAAGCATAGTACAAAGTTCATCTAACTTGGCGTCCAGGGAAGAAAGATGCTGTTCATGAGCTCCAATCAATTGTCCCTGACGTGAAATCGCCTTAACAATCTCAGCAGGGTCCACTGTCATTGTGGCCCGTTTGTAATGTAAGGTACCTGTGATAGGTAGTGTCCGAAGTGGAACTTGTGTGCTGAGGATTCAGGCGAAAACGTAGTCAGGCAGATTAGGTTGGCAACAGATCAGGCAAAATGGTACACGATCGAAATCCAGAGAGTGGTCAGGCAGGCAAAGGTCATACACGAGCTGGCAGTGAAGTACAAAATCAGCAGGCTGGAGAGTAGTCAGGAATTCAGGCAGAAGTTCAACACAAAAATCAGGATCAAAAAGCAGTCACAACACCCAGGGAGCTATTCCACACAAACGGGCGCTGAGAGATAGCATCACTTCCTTTTTAAGGGCTGCTTTGATTGAAAATTGTCCACAGCTGGCAGTAGGTGGGGCTAGTGAGTCCAAGGTAATGTTTAATACTGAGAGGACATTTCCAAAAGTCTAGATCTGCTCAGTAGCGCAACAGGTAAGGCTGCAGCTTTGGGACCAGGAAGATCCCGGTTCAAATACACCCAGGTACATGACACACTCTCCCTGGAGTGGGTATTGCTCACCCAGATACGCCCCTCTCACCTGGCCTAGCAGCCGGTATGATGCACAAACAATATCAGGACCAATCTCTGCCACAGACTGGTGATGCACAGAATTGGATAATCCAGGATCCTCTGCCACAGGACTCAACACCCAAATCTCCAGCCGAACAGTCAAGAGCCTTTAAGCCGACCCGGCAGACTGTAAGGTAACTTGCATCCTCCAATAGATTTACCAGGCCCTCCTCAAGACACCAGCCTTCCGCTTGGTCTTTTCCAGGACAGGTCCTCCCCTGGTTTCCTCCATTGAGTGGCTTCCTCCCTCAGGACGGACAGCACAGGATCACCTTCAAAGTGCAGACCCAGTCAGCATAACTGGGCCTACTGGTTGGAGTTGCGGCCTCGGACCAGCATGGTTCCAAAGGCCAAAAATCACACAATACACCACTCACGCCAGGGGCCACGAGGGGATGAAGGACCCCAAAAGATGGCGTCTGCCCCTTAAGTACCCTTCCCCAGCATACTCAGCGGGTAGACCACGCCCACCAAACTGTTTCTAGGGGAAGGTACCCAATACACTCTGGCTTGTCAGTCTTCCACATTGGCCCGAGGTGGTAACGCCACCTACAGGCAAACAGTGGAAAGTCTGCCCAACACAGCCATAGCCAGAACAGAGGCTAATTTAACATCAATTATTTACATCTGAGCCTAGCTATTGGCTCAGATACCCTCTAAATTGAAACATAGTGCCCAGTCATTGGGAGCAGGGCGCTACATATATATATATATATATATATATTGTGACAGCAGGAAGGTAAAGTCACCTGGTTGCATCCAGGGGGGTAGATATATTTCGCCCAGATTCAGGCTTTACGCCGACTTATACAACTAGGCGGAGAGTTGTATAAGCCCAGCTAAGGCTAGTGGGCTCATGGATGACTCATACCTCTAGGGAGAGTGCTGGGCGTCGTGCAGACAGGGAGTTGAGTAGACCAGCTGAAGCCTGTCAGTTCGTTTTAAGGCCTCTATAAAAACTCCCAGATTCATTAGGTGTTAGCTCATGCCTGGAACCAGACCTGTGTGGACTGTCTAGGGAGAGTGAACCCCTGTGCGGTGAGACAAAGCCTGTGTGGCTATTTGCTTGGACATTTAAAACCAGGGACTTAGGGACTAGGACAGCACTAGGCTGATCCCAGTTGTTAGTTAGGAAACCTGTATGTTTAGTTAGAGATCAAGTTGACCAGGATTTATTTTGTTTATGTTTCTTTTGCTTTGCTGTGTTTTGTCACTGTAAATAGAAAATAAACCGCACCTTTTTGATTTTGAAAACCACAACCTCCGTTTGCTGGGCCTGTTTTTGTGTGGGGAGCCCATCCCGGGGGTCACCCACACCCGCTGCCGAGCTAACCCCCTCACAGTTGGTGGAGAATGCAGGCAGTTTTTTTTTAAGCCAGCATGGAGGAGATACTGAAACAGCTGGCTCTAGCAAATGCCAATCAACAGCAGACAAATGCAGGTTTGCAAAAGAGCCTTGCAGCCCAGCAGCAAGCTCATCAACAGAGCCTTGCAGCCCAGCAGCAAGCTCATCAACAGAGCCTTGCAGCCCAGCAGCAGACAAACGCAACTTTGCAACAGAGTCTGGAGGCTCAGCAACAAGCCCAGCAGCAATCTGAGGCCCGCTTCATAGACCTGTTGCAGAAGCAAGAGCAGAGACTACAACAACAGATGGAAGCAGTAATGCAGCAACGTCCGCAGACCAGTGAGGAAAGCCGTCCCACTAATACCGCGTCCTTTGGGGTCAGTCGTTTATTGACAAAAATGACTGGAGAGGATGATCCAGAGGTATTTTTGACCACATTTGAAAGGACCGCTGAAAGAGAAAAGTGGCCTGAGGAGCAGTGGGCTGGACTGGTGGCTCCTCTGTTAACTGGTGAATCGCAGAAAGCTTACTATGACCTAGAGCCTAACCAAGCAAAAGACTATGTGATGCTAAAAGCTGAAATATTGGCAAGGCTGGGTGTCACCCTGGCTGTCCGGGCTCAGCGTGTGCATAACTGGACTTTCCAGCTTGGAAAACCCCCCAGGTCTCAAATGTATGATCTCATTCACCTGAGCAGAAAGTGGCTACAACCAGAGACTTTGTCCGCACCAAAGATTGTGGAACGTGTTGTAATGGATCGGTTTTTGAGAGCTCTTCCTACTGCCATCCAAAAGTGGGTAAGCCATGGAGACCCAGAGACGGCCGATGGTCTTGTGGATCGTGTGGAGAAATACTTGGCTACAGAGAACCTGACGGCCTCTTCCAGAGACACTCGGACTTTCCACCCTAAGACCAGACCATCCCCAGGGGCGGATAAGAGGATTCCAAGGGGTGAGGGTGGAGAGAGTGAGAGGGTGGGAGCTCTACCCCAAGTTTGGCGAGAACAGCCTGGGAAATCAGCGGCTCAAGAGGCGGCAAGAAGGATCGTTTGCTACCGCTGCCGGCAAGCGGGACATATTGCAGCCAATTGCCCGGTTGTGGAGGAACCCATGCAGTGTGACTTTCTGACGGGCAGACGTCAGTCGCTGTGTGCGACAGTCGCATGCACTGCCATTCGAGGAACTGAGAAACATTTATGCAAAATGTGTGTTAATGGTAGAAATGTTGTGGTATTGCTGGATTCAGGTAGCCTTGTGACCCTGATAAAGGCTGAGTTAGTTAAAACAGAGGTCTCTGGGAATAGCAAGGTAGCTGTTATTTGTGTGCATGGGGACACCCGAGAGTATCCAGTGACTACAGTGTGTTTCGAGACCCCCAAAGGTACCCTCTTTCATCCAGTGGGCTTAGTATCTCAGTTACCGCATGACGCCATTGTGGGAAGGGATTTTCCGAAGTTCTGGGAACTGTGGGATGATCCTGAGCCCCCCACTGGTGCCCCTATGTACCAGGAATGTGATAGCCAGAACTCCCCTGAGAGTGGTGAGGACTCTCCGGAATTTCCCTTATCAGTATTGGCAGGGGAGACTCAAGAAACTGGAGAGGAGCCCACCTCCTCAGACGAAAACCTACCGTCTGTGGAGTTTTCTGATCTTGAGGTTCACAGGGAAAACTTTGCCACAGAACAGTTGAAAGACCCCGCCCTAATAAAGGCACGGGAAAACGTAGTGAAAATAGATGGCGAGTTAGTGAACCCAGATAATACCTGCACTTACCCATACTTCAGCGTAGAGAAGGACCTACTGTATCGGGTGGCAAAAAGGGCAGAAGAAACCGTTGAGCAGCTTGTGGTGCCCAAACCTTACAGGAAGTTGGTGTTGGAGTTGGCTCATGGGCACATTCTTGGAGGTCATCTGGGGACAGAGAAAACCCGAGAGAGGGTATTACAGAGATTCTATTGGCCGGGGGTGATGAAGGACATAGAAAATTATTGTTCCTCCTGCCCTGTGTGTCAGAGGTCGGCCCCGATGCCACATTTCCGTAGCCTGCTGGTCCCTCTACCCATCATTGAGGTCCCGTTTGAGAGGATCGCCATGGATTTGGTAGGTCCTATAATCAAGTCCGCTAGGGGGCACCAGTACATATTAGTTATAATGGACTATGCCACCCGTTATCCAGAAGCGATCCCTCTCCGAAATACCTCGGCCAAAACCATAGCCAAAGAGCTATCTCTTGTGTTTAGCCGGGTGGGTATTTGTAAAGAACTGCTTACGGACCAAGGTACACCCTTTATGTCCCGGGTTATGAAGGAGCTGTGTAAATTGTTCAAAGTGACGCAATTACGTACATCTGTGTATCACCCCCAAACCGATGGGCTGGTTGAAAGATTCAACAAAACCCTAAAACAAATGTTGAAGAAAGTGGTGGATAGAGATGGAAAGGATTGGGACTGTCTACTTCCTTATCTGATGTTTGCTATTAGGGAGGTGCCCCAATCCTCTACGGGATTCTCCCCCTTTGAGTTACTGTATGGGAGACACCCAAGAGGGCTGTTGGATATTGCCAAGGAAACTTGGGAAAGTGAGAGTTCTCCCCACAGGAGTGTGATTGAGCATGTCGCCCTGATGCAAGACCGAATTGCACAGGTAATGCCCATCGTGAAGGAACATTTGGCCCAAGCGCAGTTAGCACAGCAGAGAGTGTACAACCGTGGAGCCAAGACCCGTACCTTTTCCCCGGGGGATAGGATACTGGTACTTGTCCCTACGGTTGAAAGTAAATTCCTTGCCAAATGGCAAGGCCCCTACGAGATAATGGAAAAAGTGAGCGAAGTGAATTACAAGGTCAGACAACCAGGAAGGCGAAAGCCCGAACAGATCTATCACGTTAATCTGTTGAAAGCCTGGAGGGATAGAGAGTCCCTAGTCGCAGACACTTGGTCACCAGCTCAAACTGGTTGCGTGATTCCTGAGGTTGGAATAGCAGCCACCTTGTCACAACCCCAACAACAGGAGGTTAAGGAGTTTGTGCTTCGCAACAAGGAGGTATTCTCTGAGCTGCCGGGACAAACATCTGGGGTAGAGCATGACATCATTACCCCGCCCGGTGAAAGGGTGAAGTTAAATCCCTATCGGATCCCAGAGGCCCGACGGGAGGCAATACGGGAGGAAGTACAGAAAATGCTGAACTTAGGGGTGATAGAGGAGTCCCAAAGTGATTGGTCTAGTCCCATTGTGTTGGTGCCTAAACCGGATGGGAGCTGGCGATTTTGTAACGATTTTCGTCAGTTGAACAAAGTTACAAAATTTGACACCTACCCCATGCCACGTATAGATGAGTTGATCGACCGGCTGGGAACAGCCCGATACATGACGACTCTTGACCTCACAAAAGGGTATTGGCAAATCCCCCTGGCCAAGTGGGCCAAAGAGAAAACCGCATTTGTAACCCCAGACGGGGCGTTCCAATATAAAAGAATGCCGTTCGGGTTACAGAATGCGCCGGCCACATTCCAGCGGAAAATGGACCAGATGCTGAGGCCCCATCGGAAGTATGCTGCGGCTTACCTGGATGACGTAATTGTCCATAGCACAGATTGGGCCTCACATCTGCCAAAAGTGCAAGCAGTCCTGGACTCTGTTCGGGAAGCGGGGTTTACGGCTAACCCCAAGAAGTGTACCATTGGGCAGGAAGAGGCCAAATATCTTGGGTACACCATTGGGAGGGGAGTAATAAAACCCCAACTCAACAAAGTCGAGGCCATCCAGAGTTGGCCACGTCCCAACAGCAAGAAGCAGGTACGAGCCTTTCTGGGAATCGCTGGGTATTATCGGCGATTCATTCCCCACTTTGCTTCTAAGGCTGTGCCCCTAACCAACCTGACGAAGGGGAAAGGGTCGGTCATGATTAAATGGACCCCCGAGGCTGAGGCAGCATTCCAATTCTTGAAACAAGCCTTATGTAGCCAGCCAGTGTTGTACTCACCCGACTTCTCTAAAGACTTTGTCGTACAAAGTGATGCGTCAGATGTGGGGTTAGGAGCAGTATTGTCCCAGGTCTGGAACGGGGAAGAGCACCCAGTCATTTACCTCAGCAGGAAGTTGAAGTCCCATGAGGTAAATTACGCCACCGTTGAAAAGGAGTGTTTAGCGGTGAAGTGGGCTCTAGATTCCCTTCGGTACTACCTGCTAGGTAGGCACTTTGACTTGGTTACGGATCACGCTCCGTTAAAGTGGATGGCTCAAAACAAGGAAACAAATAGAAGAGTGAATAGGTGGTTCCTGGCCCTCCAGGAATTCAACTTCACAGTAAAGCATCGCCCTGGCGTTCAAATGGGGAATGTGGATGCTTTGTCTCGAGTACATGAATGCCTGATTGCTGGTGTTCCAACCCCGAGGTTAAAACAAGAGGGGGGGGTATGTGACAGCAGGAAGGTAAAGTCACCTGGTTGCATCCAGGGGGGTAGATATATTTCGCCCAGATTCAGGCTTTACGCCGACTTATACAACTAGGCGGAGAGTTGTATAAGCCCAGCTAAGGCTAGTGGGCTCATGGATGACTCATACCTCTAGGGAGAGTGCTGGGCGTCGTGCAGACAGGGAGTTGAGTAGACCAGCTGAAGCCTGTCAGTTCGTTTTAAGGCCTCTATAAAAACTCCCAGATTCATTAGGTGTTAGCTCATGCCTGGAACCAGACCTGTGTGGACTGTCTAGGGAGAGTGAACCCCTGTGCGGTGAGACAAAGCCTGTGTGGCTATTTGCTTGGACATTTAAAACCAGGGACTTAGGGACTAGGACAGCACTAGGCTGATCCCAGTTGTTAGTTAGGAAACCTGTATGTTTAGTTAGAGGTCAAGTTGACCAGGATTTATTTTGTTTATGTTTCTTTTGCTTTGCTGTGTTTTGTCACTGTAAATAGAAAATAAACCGCACCTTTTTGATTTTGAAAACCACAACCTCCGTTTGCTGGGCCTGTTTTTGTGTGGGGAGCCCATCCCGGGGGTCACCCACACCCGCTGCCGAGCTAACCCCCTCACAATATATATACACAGTGTATATAATCTTTCTGGGTTAAGATTGATGCCCAAGTCTTAAGAGAGTGCTGCCTCCATTTAGACACAGGCTTCCGCAAGATGCCCACCAGAAGCTTATTGCCACCTCACTCTATGCTAGCACCTGCTTGAGCTCATTAGGTGCAGAAGCGGCCCACCCTCCTTCAAACTAGAGAAGTGAAGTGACCTACCAGGTCTATCTATCTATCTATCTATCTATCTATGTAGAGCAGTGGTCTCCAAATTGTGGCCCTGGGGCCGGATGTGGCCCTTTGCTTGCCTTTATCCGGCCATTGTGGCAATATTCCTGTAACTGACACCAACAACGGGGCACTATTCCTTCTACTGACACCAATGAGGGGGCATAATTCCTTCCACTGACATAAAAAAAGGGGCACTATTCCCCCCAACAACACCAGATTGAACATTGTTTATTCCCACTGGGCACAGTTCGGCCCCCCTGAAGACTGAAGGACAGTAAACAGGCCCTTTCTTTAGAAAGTTTGGTGAACCCTGATGTAGAGCATATAATTGGCTATCCTTCTCCCCAAATAACAGCACTGATGCTTGATGATTGGCTGCTTGGCCATCAGTAATGTCACATGGGGCAGGGAGAGAATTCTCAACCCAGTGTAAGCTCCAAGTCCCTTAAACTTGTTTAAACCTGCAAAGGTCACTTTAAATCTTAATAGGTTTATTTAGCCACTGCTATAAAAATCAAGTAAGCAAAAACCACTGAGCACAGGCTCTGCTTTTTCAGGTGCTATTTTAAGAAAGTCTAATCACATTACATTAAAAGTACAAATATGCACAATAAGTACAAACAGATCTACGCAGGTCGCAGACAGAGCCAAGTTCAGGCTAACTCATGGAACAAAACATTGGTTTCACTGCTTTGAAATGCAGAGTTAAAGGAGAAGTACAGCTAAAGCTCATTCGGTTGTACTTCTCCTGGGGGTTCACAGGAGTACAGCCCTGCTTAAAAAGAGGACACTTACAAGATAAAAAACGAACAGCTGCTGAGGAAGACCGATCAGAGGTCGATACGCGTGCAGAGGGGAGGAACCAAGCCTATTACGTCACGCAACCACGGCGGTGAACGAGCGGACACTCTTATTATACACACAAGCGAGTGTTCGTTTTTTATCTTGTAAGTGTCCTCTTTTTAAGCAGGGTTTTTTAATAAATTTGAAAAACAGAGAGCACTATGTCTGCTGTATTTTTGATTACATGACATTGGAATCCAGTACCTAGGAGTGGAGGAGAGTCTAAGGAGAGAGGCTCTTTGTATGGGAGATCAACCCTCCATCTATGTGAAACACATTGGGAGTAGTTGGAACTACAAGATGGCGGATGGTGAACAGCTGATCCACAGTAGAAGGGAGAGATCATTGAAGAGTGAAAGATAAGGAGTTACATTTGAGTCTGCCTGACTCATTCTTGAGGTGAGCAGGTAAAATAGTTGGTGAAGGTGTGCAGAGTATAAAGTGTTTAACCACTTGCCGACCGGGTAACGCCGATATACGCCGGCAGAATGGCACGGGCAGGCAAAGCAACGTACCTGTATGTTGCTTTGAACCTGCCGCCTAGAGGGCGTGCGCACATGTGCCGCGAGCTCCATGACCGTGCCCCCGGTACCCGTGGACTCGATGTCCGCCGGTTTCCCACGATCGTGTCACGGAGCTGCAGAACAGGGAGATGCCCATGTAATCAAGGCATTTACCTGTTCTGCCTAGTGACAGGACAGTGATCTACTGCTCCCTGTCATCGGGAGCAGTGATCACTGTCATGTCACTTGTAGCCCATCCCTCACACAGCTAGAATCACTCCCTAGGACACACCTAACCCCTTCATCGCCCCCTAGTGTTTAACCCCTTTCCTGCCAGTGTCATTTACACAGTAATTAGTGCATGGTCCCAAAACAGTGTCAAAAGTGTCTGATGTGTCCGCCATAATGTCACAGTTATGATAAAAATCGCTGATCACCACCATTACTAATAAAAAAAATTATAATAAAAATGCCATAAAACTATCCCCTATTTTGTAGACGCTATAATTTTTGCGCAAACCAATTAATATATACGCGTTTTGCGATTTTTTTTACCAAAAATATGTAGAAGAATACGTATCGGCCTAAACTGAGAAAGAAATTGTTTTTTTTAGATATTTTTTGGGGATATTTATTATAGCAAAAAGGTAAAAAAATAAATTGCTTTTTTTTTCAAAATTGTCTCTCTTTTTTTGTTTATAGCGCAAAAAATAAAAACCGCAGAGGTGATCAAATACCACCAAAATAAATCACTATTTGTGGGAAAAAAAGGACGTCAATTTTGTTTGGGAGCCACGTTGCAGGACCGCGCAATTGTCAGTTAAAGGGAAGCAAGTGCCAAATCGCAAAAAGTGGCTCAGCCATTTGGCAGCCAAATCGTCCGGGGCTGAAGTGGTTAAAGAAAAGCACGGTGGTGAAAGAATATCACAGAAAATCACAGCAATCAAGAACTGTGTTTACAATAAGGACTTTTGTTATCCTAAAGCCCACCATAGACGGTTCGAATCTCGGCCGATTTAGCAGGAACCAGTTAATCAATTCACTTGGGTTCAACCAGCCTGACGGATTTTACATGTGATTATTGCCAGCGGCTGTGTTCTCCCAGTGGGGACGGCTCCCTCCACCTTCCCGCTGGAAGAACAAAATAGCTCGGCAGGAGGGATTCCCCATTACCACTGACTGTGTTGAAGGGGGAATCAAGCTAATTTCTTTCCTGCAACTTGGCCCAAATCTCTAACTTTATCCTAAATCCCTAACTTTATCCTAAATCTCTAACTTTATCCTAAATCTATAACTTTATCCTAAATCTCTAACTTTATCCTAAATCCCTAACTTTATCCTAAATCCCTAACTTTTTCCTAAATCCCTAACTTTTTCCTAAATCCCTAACTTTATCCTAAATCTCTAACTTTATCCTAAATCCCTAACTTTATCCTAAATCCCTAACTGTATCCTAAATCTCTAACTTTATACTAAATCTCTAACTTTATCCTAAATCCCTAACTTTATTCTAAATCTCAAACCGTAACCTAAATCTCTACCATTATTCTAAACCTCTTAAGCCCTGTACACACGATCGGATATCCTATGGATTTTCGTCCGATGGATTCTTTTCATCAGACAAACCGATCGTGTATGGGACCCATCGGTCTTTTTTCCATCGGTTTTAAAAAATAGAACATGTTTTAAATTTTTCTGATGGATAAAAAACCGACCGAAAACTCAGATCGTCTATGGGCAAGTCCATCGGATCAAAAACCCACGCATGCTCAGAATCAAGTCGACGCATGCTCAGAAGCATTAAACTTCATTTTTCTCGGCTCATCAAAGTGTTTTACGTGACCGCGTTTGGAACGGTCGGTTTTTTGACTGATGGTGTGTGGGCAAGACTGATGGAAAACAGTTTCATTGGATATTCGATGGACAAATCCATCGGACTAGAATCCATAGGAAATCTGATCGTGTGTACAGGGCTTCACTTTTTCCTAGAACCTTAGCTTTATCCTAGAATTCTAACTGTATCCCAAATCTCCAATCTTACCCAAAATCACTAACTTTATCCTAAATCCCAAACTGCATTTTAAATCTCTAACTTTATTCTAAATCTCTAACTTATTTCTAAATCTCAAACTTTATCCTAAATCTCGAACTTTATCCTAAATCTCTAACTTTATCCTAAATCTCTAACTTTATCCTAAATCCCTTAATTTATCCTGAATCCTTAACTTTATCCTAAATCTCTAACTTTATCCTAAATCCCTAACTTTATCCTAAATCCCTAACTTTATCCTAAATCTCTAACTTTATCCTAAATCCCTAACTTTATCCTAAATCTCTAACTTTATCCTAAATCTCTAACTTTATTCTAAATCCCTAACTTTATCCTAAATCCCTAACTTTATCCTAAATCTCTAACTTTATCCTAAATCCCTAACTTTATCCTAAATCTCTAACTTTATCCTAAATCTCTAACTTTATTCTAAATCCCTAACTTTATCCTAAATCTCTATCTTTATCCTAAATCTCTAACTTTATCCTAAATCTCTAACTTTATCCTGAATCCCTAACTTTATCCTAAATCTCTAACTTTATCCTAAATCTCTAACTTTATCCTGAATCCCTAACTTTATCCTAAATCTCTAACTTTATCCTAAATCTCTACCTTTATCCTAAATCCCTAACTTTATTCTAAATCTCAAACCTTAACCTTAATCTCTACCTTAGCTTTATCCTAGAATTCTAACTGTATCCCAAATCTCCAATCTTACCCCAAATCACTAACTTTATCCTAAATCCCAAACTGCATTTTAAATCTCTAACTTCATCCTAAATCTCCAACGTTATTCACATTTTCAAACTACCTAAAAATCTTTCCTCTGATACGGGTTTCTCAGAAGATGAAATTAACTATCCTGGGAGTCGTTGGCGGGGAACTCTTTCTCTCCTCTTTATCTCATTAAAACAATTATTCACATTATCAAGACATTCTGGAAGCTGTAAAGCATCAAAATCTGTTAAGATGATGTGAAGGGACTGAGCGGCATTGGAAGTAACAGGCTTAGAGCTTATTATGTCATTGACACAATAATGCAATGTCCTTTTTTTCCCTTGATGGGAAGGATGTGTACTCAACTCTCTGGATAAATGGGAGTGACATTTAAATACACACTTGTGTAAAAAAAAAAAAAAAATCCACAAGGAAATTCATTACTTTAAAAAAAAAAAGAAGCACAATGAGAATCTCATAAGCAATATTACAATCAATGCTATGGCATTATTGAATAAGAAGATTACCCATGGGTCAATAGGTTCCCAGACATTATATTCCATAGATGACAATGGAATAATGGATTGCAAATTTAATAGGATTACATATTTTTTAAGTGCATTGATTAGTTCAAAAGGGAATTCGAGTTAATATCATCTTGCTTTTTAAATAATACAAGCATTCTGCTAAAGAGAATCATTCTCAACTAGGCTTATATGAGAATTTGAATATTCAATCCTACATTATTATAAAGTGTGTAAGCTTACTTATACAAAGTTCACCCCCCTCCTTTTTCTTTTAAAACTATGAATATTTTTGCATAATTACATTGGTTCTGCTTTTTTGTTAATGTTCTTTTTAACAGTATGGCTCTTGATACTGATATGGTGCCTTGGGGAAGGTCAAGTAGTAAACAGGTCAGTCAGCAACTGTGAAATTTTAGGGAAAACTATAGGTCTGACTCAGTGGCGACTTGAGCTCAATATTTTTTTTTCTGGGTGGGCGGCAAACAAACCTACCCCCCTCTCTCGCACAAAAGTCACCCCCCCACCCATGGAAAACAGACAGTGGGTTCTGATCAGAGGTGGTGCGGGCTCCTGGAAGCTGCCCCTGTCCCCCTCACTAGCACCGAACTGGTCAGACGGGTAGGCGGCCATCTATGTCCTTACCTTAGGAGGTGGTGCTGTATCCAGGGTAGGACTCCTGGAAACTTCCCCCTCCTGTAGCTTGCCGGAGGGGAAGAGCTGAGCCATTGCTTCTCCTCCCGGCTGAACAGGAAGTGGGTCCTGAGACCTGATTGGCCTGGGAGTCCTAAGACCTGCCTCCTGATTGGCCAGGAGGAGAAGCAGGAAGACATTAGTAAATATTAATTTGCTAATGTCACACAACCGGGTGGGCTCAGGGTGCAGTGCTCTGCGACCCGAGCCCACCCTTTTTTTAAGCCAATTAGAGCCTCAGGCTCTAATCATGTGATCAAAAAAGAAAACAACCCCATTGAAATAAATGCATCCAGCGCCCTGCATTTAGACTAGGGGCCCGGCGCATGGATTAGGGGGGAGCCCCTAATGGAGTGGCCGCCACTGGTCTGACTCTCATCTCAAGACTAATGCTTGCCGATGGGAAAAAGGCAACTCTCAGGAAGATAAAAAAAGGTACACACAAGCACTTCTCTTTGTCGTTGAAAGTCTTTTTAAAGACATGACATGTATTTTGATAACGTAAGATTAGAACTGAATTTCATGAATTCTAATCCAAAATGAATAGTTATTTTTTGACAATCCAGATTTCCAAAAGGCTTCTTAAACAAAGGGACTAAAGGCTGATTCTTTCTTATATATGTTTCTGTTGTTGCCTCAATACCCTTAGCGTGACTGCCAAAACCACCAAGTTCCATCCTTCTATCTTAGGATCCCTGGTCAGATTTTTAAAGGAAGAGGCTCCCCAATATCCAGGGGATTAACGCCGTTTACGATGTTCCCTCTCCTAGACACACATCCACTCGCTACCAATATCCACAGCTAAACGACCCTTTCCTATAGGAGCCGACCCCTCTGGAAGAAGACGAGATGCACTCTGTCTCTTCTGTAGTAGGAATGAATGACTTTATTATTGAGAAACATTGTAACTTTATACACAATTCAAGGCACATGATTTAACGTGAACAAGGGCCCAGCTCCACCCACACATCCCAAGACTCAACACCTCCTCCTGACGTCTGCTAGGCTTCAAAAGATCCCAACACAATAGAATATACGATCTCCAATACACATCTTTTCACAAAGGGTTGGCAGCCAGTCTGTCTGGCACTTTACAATACACACAAGGACAGACTTAAATGAACAATAGAAATGCAAAACAACTTAATTCCTCACAGCAATGATACTTAACCCCCACATACAGTATACATCCAATCTATATACAATGTATATACAACCTTGAATATGGCTATCACAGACCATATCGGGGGTTTCTTTTATTCACCCTGTGTCCAAAGTGACCCCACTGTCACACATCTCCCCTTTCGGCAGGGGACTAACAGAGGAGGGGACCCCAGACGGGTCTACTCCGAAGTTAGTCCATGGGTCCATTCTTCCAATGCTGGTATCCACCCAGTACCACAAATGAATTGCTCCAAGCAGAGCATTACTTACCCAGCCAACCTCTGCCTCTCTCAGAGAACATACCCGCCGCTGGGGAGAAGACAGGGTGACTGGGCTCAGTCCGTCATGCTGTTGGGGATCTGGGTCGACTGCCCGGCATCCCTGGGGTATACAAGTGGAGACTGAAGTCCCATCCACTTGTGGTAGGTGGAAGTCCCCCAGTACTTGCAAAGCAAGGCTGACATCCTCCTGTCTCAGTGTCACACCATTTTCTGGGGTTGTGTCAGTGAGGACTGAAGTCCCATCCAATACCACAGGAACTCCCTCTTCTGTTAGTTGAGAGCAGAGGCCCGTGGCACTCTGCTCTGTTGCCAGCTCTTCTGCTGGGTACTCCACACCATCTGCTCTGGTTAACTGTTGGGGGGGGGAAATGGCCTGCTTCTCCTCCCTGCATCTCTGAAATCCACTGGGAAAGAGGAACCATCGCCTTCTCACCTCGGGCCTCCAAAACTGCCACGGGTGTAGAGCAGGGGTCTGCAGTACTTTGTCCTGCCACCAGTACACCCTGTGTCCAAAGTGACCCCACTGTCACAAGGCTCAGTCTGTTTTTTTTGTATCCACCATCTCATCAGGTAGGGCTTCCAGAAGCTTCCCTAACCATTCTGAACAATTTTGCACCATTGCCTACCAGGTAACATACACTTATTTTTCAAATTGTACTTTCAGTTCAGTAATTCCAAAAGTTTGAGGTTCACAATTTTTTTTAAAGTTTCACTGAACCACAACTGATCAAATTTTTCAGAGGTCCACTGCACTACCGACTGATGTTAATGTTAGATCTATAAACACTTCCAAATCTATTTAAGTCAGGGCATTGTCGAAGTTATAAAGTAGTCAAGCCCTGAAGAAAGGGAAGAGTGTGAACCACTGAAATGTGATTGTTCAATAAAAGGTCACACTGGACTCAACCACAATTGGTGTTGGTGCCCATATTGGTTTTTACTTATCTGGACCGCTCAAATATAGTAATAGGGTTACGTTAAGGAAGACCCTCACTCTCTCAATGAATTATACATTCTTCTCTTCCCGCACTTTTGCTGCTGTTCGTATGCTGAAATTAGATACTTACAAGCTGAGTGGACCTAGCGTTGTCCTCCTCTCTTGCCCCCATCTCCTGCTGCACGTCCTGTCTCGTGCCACCATCTTTCTTTTTACACCATAGGGAGCCAGCTGTCTCTTGCATGCACAGAGATATAGTGCCATGACTACCTATACACTGCTCTAAAAATAGAGAATAGTAATGCCTCCTGGGATATCCTAGGTTTGCGCATGTGCAAGATCAGGAACTGCCACTCCAGAATGGGGAAGCAATGACTTCTGAAATATGTGACCTCCATATCCCAGGAGGCAGTGAGCAGAGAGTGAAATTTCATTTTCATCTAGGAGATATTGGCAGCGGTGGGGGTGGGGGTTGGGGGGAATTTGTGCCCCACTCCAAAAAAAATAAAGTAAATAAAAGATAATATTACAAAAAATGATTCTTATGTTAAAGTACAAGGAGGGATTAGGTTGATGCAAACTTTTGAGTGAAGGGTCGCTTTAAGTAAGGTCAGACAATAGGGTTGGCGCAGTTACTTTTTCTTTTCTTGCAACACTAATTACCCCACAACACTGGTGGGGAATACTGAACTGCAGCAGACCCATTGTTTTAAAGGTTTTTGCGCCAGTGACACACACATCACAATGGGGAGGAGTGGAGTAGGAGGCTTGGCTAAAAAAGGTAAGATTGCCTCTGGATTGTGATAGTTGCAAGTAAGCATCATAGTTGCAAGTAAGCATCATTTGATTATTCATTGATTTTAAGAATATCATAGAGCAACCAATCTCAACAAGAGTTTCATGGAACTCCAGGTTCCTCCAGAGGTCGCTAGTGCTCCTTGAGCTGATTGACCTCCTATCTAATAATGCCTACATAGTTCCGAAGCCAACACTACTTGGCAAAGCCAGTTTCAGGACACCAATAATTTTTTTACCTGTAAAGGGGGCATTCTTTCCACTGGCCACCAATGTGAAGAGCATTTTTCCCCATTGACCACCAAAAAAGTGGTTTCCCTGAGACCTGAAAATGATTTCAATGGTTCCTCCGGGGTAAAAAGAGAGAAAGGCTGTTGAAAAGGCTTCAGATTGAAGTTAAAAAGTTTCTTTTAAATAATGTTACATTCCACATTGACTTGTAGCAATTAAATATATTTTACCTTTTATTAAATTTTTTTAACAAAAGTGTAACTTTGCTTTAAGAAGTGCAAGGCAGTTTAATACATGGATTTGGAAAAGCTACAAATAAAACCTGCTGTTTCATTAGTAGCGGTTGCTAGGGCTCCTTGAGCTGATTGACCTCCCATCTGATGGTGCCAATCTCAACAAAAGTTTCATAGGAACCTGAGGTTCCTCCAGAGGTTGCTAGGGCTCCTTGAGCTGATTGACCTCCCATCTGATGGTGCCAATCTCAACAAGAGTTTCATGGAACCCTAGGTTCCTCCAGAGGTTGCTAGAGCCCCTTAAGCTGATTGAGCTCCTATCTAATGGTGCCTTCATAATATCGGAGCCAACACTACTTGGGAAAGCCAGCTGCAGGGCACCAATGATCTTTTTACCTGTCAAGGGGGTATTATTTCCCCTGGCCACCAATGTGAACAGCATTTTTCCCCAATGACCATCAAAAAAGTGGTTTCCCTGAGACCTGAAAATAATTTCAAGGATTTCTCTGGGGTAAAAAAGTTGAGAAAGGCTGTTGAAAAGGCTTCAGATTGAAGTTAAAAAGTTTATTTTAAATAACGTTACATTCCACAATGTCTTGTAGCAATTAAATATGTTTTACCTTCTATTTTTTATTAACAAAAGTGGAACTTTCCTTTAAGAAGTCCAAGGAAGTTTAATACATGGATTTAGAAAATCTACAAATAAAACCTGCTGTTTTATTTGTAGCGGTTGCTAGGGCTCCTTGAGCTGATTGACCTCCCATCTGATGGTGCCACTCTCGACAAGAGTTTCATGGAACCCTAGTTTCCTCATGAGGTTGCTAGGGCTCCTTGAGCTGATTAACCTCCCATCTGATGGTGCCAATCTCAACAAGAGTTTCATGGAACCCTAGGTTCCTCCTGAGGTTGCTAGGGCTCATTGAGCTCATTAACCTCCCATCTGATGGTGCCAATCTCGACAAGAGTTTCATGGAACCCTAGTTTCCTCCTGAGGTTGCTAGGGCTCCTTGAGCTGACTGACCTTCCATCTGATGGTGCCAATCTCAACAAGAGTTTCATGGAACCCTAGTTTCCTCCTGAGGTTGCTTGGGCTCCTTGAGCTGATTGACCTCCTATCTGATGGTGCCAATCTCGACAAGAGTTTCATGGAACCCTAGTTTCCTCCTGAAGTTGCTAGGGCTCCTTGAGCTTATTAACCTCCCATCTGCTGGTGCCAATCTTGACAAGAGTTTCATGGAACCCTAGTTTCCTCCTGAGGTTGCTAGGGCCTCTTTGAGCTCATTAACCTCCCATCTGATGGTGCCAATCTCGACAAGAGTTTCATTGAACCCTAGGTTCCTCCAGAGGTTGCTAGGGCTCCTTGAGCTAATTGACCTCCTATCTAATGGTGCCTACATTGTTCCTGGAGCCAACACTACTTGGCAAATCCAGCTGCAGGACACCAATGATTTTTTTACCTGTAAAGGGGCATTCTTTCCACTGGCCACCAATGTGAAGATCATTTTTCCCCAATGACCAGTAAAAAAGTGGTTTCCCTGAGACCTGAAAATTATTTCAATAGTTCCTCTGGGGTAAAAAAAAGGTGAGAAAGGCTGTTGAAAAGCTTCAGATTTAAGTTAAAACGTTTATTTTAAATAACGTTACATTCCACAATGTCTTGTAGCAATTAGGTAAATATGTTTTAACTTTTATTTTTTTTTAAGGAAGTTTAATACATGGATTGGAAAAGCTACAAATAAAACCTGCTGTTGCTTTTCAAAATAACTCTTATGTATAATAATAATAATAATGATGCCATTTTAATATTTCATGCTCCTATATTGCTGCCCTGCTCCGTTGCACCTGATTGAGACTTTCGCTCCAGTTATCAAACGAGTATTGTATTTTCTTCACAGGTATAATTATCCAGCATAATTTGTAAGTATAACAGCTGCACAATGCAGTCACTCTTAGTGCTATTTACCCTGACTGCGCAGATACAAACCCTGGAGGAGCCGTGTATTAAAGGGCAAGGCACTTTACCGAACAGTGACAGCAATTTGAGAGAAGGAGCCTATAACTACCCGGGATATCTACACCACTTAATGTAATTATTAATAATAAGAGACAGCGGGAAGTATAAATGTTTAGACCAGAGTGCTACATCTATATTATTACCGCTGTTGCTTTTATGAGCATTTACTGGTAGTGGGCAGAAGGCTTGCTTTTTTTTTATAGATTGCATGTTGCTGTTTGAAGCTGAACTCTGGCCTTCCTTTTAGTCCTGCACAGTTGTACCGGCTCCTCTCCTTTACTTAAATGGCTTATTCTGATTTTGCTGCACACTGTGAGCTTCTCACAATGTGAATTAGAAGCTGCAGCAAGCTCACCTCATTTCCTCCCCAGCCTAACTGTCCCTGGCCTGCCTCTTTCATTCATTGGAGTTTAGTTCTTTCAATCATGGAGGTTCATCATCACATGTGGGTAGGGTTGCCACCTGTCCGGGATTCACCCAGACAGTCCGGGTTTTGAATCAAGTGTCTGGGGTTTCAGTCCGCCTGAAACCCGGACACATTATTCAGACAGGAATGTGGCCCGGAACAGGGCCTGACAGGAGGGTGAGAGGGCACTATGTGCGCCATGGTAGTATTCTCTTTGGAGTGCCCCAGGTCTGTTACAATCCTATAGTGTACACTAAAACAAAAATAATAATTACTGTGCGCCACTAAAGTGTTTGGGTTTGGCTTGAAGAAAAAGTGTCATCCCTGCATGTGGGTATTACCTAGAGAGGTCTGCATGCAAATGTAGCCTTCCTAGCAATGCCCACTCCTTCACTGACATCCACCCATCAAGACCTTTAACCGCTTGCCTACCGCATGCAGTACATATACAGCGGCAAGGCGGCTCTCTTGTGCAAAATCATGTACGGGTACGTGATTTTGCACATCCGGTTCTGGGGCACGCACGCATGCCGCCAGAAAACCCAATCCCACTGTGATTGAACACAGCGGCAGCCAGTCAGCGGGTCTGGCGGACTTAATGTTCGCCTCAACCCGCTGATCGTTCCCGAGAGAGGCAGAACGTCGGTCTGCCTATGTAAACAAGGCAGATTGCCGTTCTGTCAGTAGGGAAGGTAGAGATCCTGTGTTTTTGCTAAGCAGGAACACAGATCTCTGCTTTCCCACAATCAAAGGAACTCCTCCACAGTTAGCAAGCACTTCTTAGGAGCACAGTTTACCCCTTGATCACCCCTGATGCTAACCCCTTCCCTGCCCGTGTCATTTGTTCAGTGACAGTGCATATTTTTAGCAATGATCACCATATTAGTGTCACTGGTCCCCAAAAAAGTGTCAAAAGTGTCACTTTGTGTCCGATTTTTCCACCACAATCTCGCAGTCCCACTATAAGTCGCTGATACTAAATATAAATAAATAAATATAAATTCCATAAAAATATCACATAGTTTGTAGACTCTATAACTTTTGCGCAAACAAATCAATATATACACTTATTGGGATTTTTTTTTACCAAAAATATGTAGCAGAATACATATCGGCCTAAACTGATGAAGAGATTTTATTTTATTTTTCTAATTATTGGATATGTTTTATAGTAGAAAGTAAAAAATATTGTCGTTTTTTTCAAAATTAGTTATAGCGCAAAAAATAAAAACCGCAGAGGTGATCAAATACCACCAAAAGAAAGCTCTATTTGTGGGGAAATAAAGGACATTTTATTTGGGTACAACAGCGCATGACCGCGCAATTGTCAGTTAAAGCGACGCAGTGCTGTATAGCAAAAAAATAGGTAGTAGGCGCAACGACAAAAAACACACAAGCATTGATCAAAGAAAATGATTTAAGTTTAAAAGTTTTTTTAAAGTGTAAGTAAACCCCCCTATCGTATTCAGCCAAAGAAGCTGCCATCTTTGGAGGAGGTGTTTAATCTACAACTAACTGTGGAGGAGGTGTTTAATCTACAACTGCCATGATGCTGCACATGTGATCAGTTATGACACCAGCCATTGGATGGTTTGACAGTTTGGTTGAGAGCAAAACCAATGGGAGTGTTACATTTCCGGCACGTGCCGGAAATGAAACTGTTTACTGGATGGGTTTACTTCCGCTTTAAGTTTAAAAAGTTTTTTGCTAGAGTCTCACCGGAGAAGTCCATACACTTGTGTCAGCTATTGATCCAGAGCGCAGCCCACTCTGTAGTAAACAGGTAAAAAGAAGAGAAAGAAGTGCCACTAAGTGTAGTATTTGGTACAATTTATTAAAGCCCCCATATTGGGTTACTCACAGGAGGTAGATATAATACATGCTCTTTATCAATATAATCACTGGGGGGGTCCGTCTGTGTGCTCCTCGTATGCCAAACGACTCGGGTGTCTCACGCTGTGGGGAAGCAAGGCTTGTGTATGGAGGAAGTCCTCTGAAGCCCTCTGATTGTTCCGGGATTCTAACTGTGGAGGGGGATGAGACTGACTATGGGAGGAGACCGATCAGTGTTCCTATATACTAGGAACACACGATCTGTCTCCTCTCCCCTAACAGATCCACGTTCCACACACAGATCCACGCTCTTGCTCTGTCATGAGCGATCGCGCATCGGCTCCTCAGTGATGTGGCAGGGGCGCCCCCTATACCGCCAGGAAGCCGAGGATGTCATATAAAGCCCGATCAGGATGGGAGATCCCATCTGCAGACGTCATATGGGCATGATTGAAATGGTTAAAAAAAAATATTCTTGCCTTTAATGTCACTTTAATATTAAAATGTATCTGGTGATAATCTCACCTTAAAGTGGAGCTCCACCCTAAATAGCAACTTTTGCTATTTGGAACCCTCCCCCCCTCCGGTGTCACAATTGACACCTTTCAGGGGGGAGGGGGGTGAAGATACCTGTCTAAGACAGGTATTTTCACCCACATCCGGGAGTCCTGTCTCCGGGAATCTGCGGGAGTGACGTCACTTCCCGCAGACTTCCCTTGGTGTTCTGGGAGACACTCGGCTCCCAGAACACAGGAGCACCAATCAGAACGGCGCAGCGCGACTCGCGCATGCGCCGTAGGGAACCGGGCATGAAGCCGCAGGGCTTCACTTCCTGGTTCCCTCAGCGAGGATGGCGGAGGGAGCAGCAGAGCGACGAGCGGCTCGCTCGTCCTCTGCTGCGGACGTCGCTGGACTCCAGGACAGGTAAGTGTCCAAATATTAAAAGCCAGCAGCTGCTGTAGCTGTAGCTGCTGGCTTTTAATATTTTTTTTTCCGGCGGAGCTCCGCTTTAAAGTGGTATTAAAGATTCATTGTTTTTTTGTTTGTTTTTCTTTGTAACGGTTTTGCATGGAGAAGCTCCAGTTCTCTTCTTTACGGTTCCCCCGCCGGTGCTCCTGGCTCCTCCCCCTCGAGCAGAGCCCCAAGAGAAAGCCACTTGCCCTGCGTGATCGCCCCCGAGCCACTGCTTTATGCGTCCATAAGACACATAGAGCCGTGGCTTGGCCCAGCCCCGCCAGCTCTCTCCTTATAGGCTCACTGGCTGTGGTAGACAGCATTGAGAGCCAATGGCTCCTGATGCTGTCTCAGCCAATGAGGAGGGAGAGTCCTGGGACAGATAAGGCTACCATGAACATTGCTGGATTGGAGGGAGCTCAGATGAGGATTGGGGGGGGGGGGCTGGGGGGCTTCAGCATTTAGAACCACTTTAAGAGAAAAGGGATCTACTACAGAAAACAGCAATTGCCATATTATCTAAACTTTAACCACGTTTCTTACAAAAAAAAAAAAGAACATCTGCCTTAATGATTCATCTGCTGGCTTTGACTCAAGCAGAATAAAAAGACTTTAGAATCTCTTCTACGTCTCATGTAAGGCTTCGACATTCAGAGTTGAATCATGCAAATAAGTGATAACAAGTACAGAAGAAATCACATCAGCGCTCAAAAAATTTCATCAACATAATAGAAATAACAAAAATCAAAGAGGTTTCTGGTCGGCAAGACGGTAAGTCCCAGCAGTGGCTGAACTAAAGGGCGATCGGAATCTTAAACAATTCGTCGGCGGGATTCGAGAGAGATGTGTTTTTCTTAAAAAAAAAAGCTGCCTCCTTGATCCATCAATTAGGTCATTAGTATTGAAGGCCTATATGAGGGAGTCGGGTCCGTGGGACGTCTCAGGTCATTGTTGATGGCTTCTGATTACCACCGAGGGAGATGTCCATGGCTATTAGTCATATGGGGGGGGTGGCTGTCAGCGCCTCCCTGTCCAGACCGTTTATAAAGCGAAGATTATTGAAGAATATTATAGATTTATGGAAATGAAGGGACACGACATGTAAGGAAATAATTGCCTGACTTCGGTTGGTGAAAAATAGCAACAAGGACCCAAGTGGCCGGTCTAATGGATGGGCTGGGGTTGTGGTGTGTATACAGAAAGCTGAATTATTGATGAAATGGTCACAAGGAACTGTAGCTACTGATCTACCTTGCTATTTACAGCTTAATTCCTGTAGGCAAGATGTTGAAGTAAATAAGTAAATAAAAAAAAGATGAAAAATAACGTTTTCTACAATATTCTTCTTCAGTGCAGAGTACACAGTACTTCTTTTCCACCACTAGGTGTCCTCAGTCTTCCAGGTTGGATGACAGCCAGCATCAATCAAGCCACTTCCTCTAAACCTAGACTGTCATAAAAGGTGGGCGGGTCTATGACTAGACATGTGCAATTAATTGGTTTTGTTCCTTTTTTTTTTTTTTTTTTACGAATTTCGACAAATTACTTACGTTGGAAACATCTGAATTAACGAAAACCCATTTAACAAATTTTTGGGAATATTCGTAAATTCGAAAATGGTAAAATTCGTAAATTCTAAATTGGAAGATTCGGAAATTCGTAAATTAGTTTATAAGAACATTCGTAAATTAGTAAATTCGTAACGGGTTAAGGTGCCCGCCAGGTGTGTGCCCTCTAGGTGGTCTCACCTGAGCTGACTCAGTTGAGCCTGGTCTGGCCCCTCCCCTCCTCCCCCACAGCAGGCAGGTGTCAGTCAGGTCTGTCAGTATGGACACAGGGTGGCATGGGGCTCTTGCTGTGTGGTGAAGTATTGGACACTATCACAGTAGGACTCAGGGGGAGGGTGGGAGAGAAAAACCGATGGCCCCAGACTCCCAGAATGCTCCGGCGCAACAGCAGCGCCCCCAGTGGAAGTGAAGCTGTGCAGGGAGAGGCAGAGGACAGATTACTCCTACTGCTCCCTGGACAGCGCAGGCTGAAAGGACAGCTGCTTTGGGCCCAACAATAATGACTGGGCCTGGGGCAGCTGCCCCTTTTACCCTGCATTAATCACTTCACACAAATCGCTGTACCTGTACGTCAGTACTTTGACTTTAACTACTGGGGTTATGGCGGCAGCTAGCTGCCATAACCCCGGTATTTTCAGAAACAGTGTGCAGTTCTCTTTAAGATAGAAGTGGTCTCTGCGGCGGATTGGCCACGAGATCACTTTTATCGGGGGCGGGATGACACATTTAAGAGGTCCTGTCATTCTTTTTTCTATTACAAGGGATGTTTGCATTCCTTGTAATAGGAATATAAGTGACATCAACATAATTTTTTAACCACTTGAGACCCGCGCTATAGACGAAAGATGTCTGCAGCGCGGCTCTCAAGTGCCGGGTGGACGTCCCTGGACTTCCTGCTGTTTGCATTCCCCCCGCGCGCCGCCGGTGGGGAACAGCTGTGCCTGCCGTGTCACGTGTTGCCGATGCGCGTGCCTGGCGGCCGCGATGTCGGCCTGGTACGCGCGATCGGCTATTACAGAAGCAGGACGTGGATCTCTGTGTGTAAACACAAAGATCCACGTCCTGTCAGGGAGAGAGGAGACCGAAGCTGTGTCCCTTGTACATAGGGACACAGATCGGTCACCTCCCCCAGTCACTTCCCTCCCCCACACAGTGAGAATCACTCCCAGGGAACATATTAAACCCCTTGATCGCCCCATAGTGTTAACCCCTTCCCTGCCAGTCACATTTATACAGTAATCAATGCATATTTATAGCACTGTTTGCTGTATATATGTGAATGGTCTCAAAATAGTGTCAAAAGTGTCCGATGTGTCCGCTGCAATATCGCAGGCCTGACAAAAATCGCAGATAATGGCCATTACTAGTAAAAAAAAAAAAGATATAATAAAAATGTCATAAATCTATCCCCTATTTTGTAGGCGCTATAACTTTTGCGCAAACCAATCACTATACACTTTACCAAAAATATGTAGAAGAAAACGTATCGGCCTAAACTGAGAGAAAAAATTGTTTTTTTTAAAAATTGGGATATTATTATAGCAAAAAGTAAAAAAATATTGTGTTTTTTTCAAAATTTTCTGTCTTTTTTTGTTTATAGCGCAAAAAATAAAAACCGCAGAGGTGATCAAATACCACCAAAAGAAAGCTCTATTTGTTGGAAAAAAATGATAAAAATATAATTTGGGTACAGTGTTGTATGACTGCACAATTGCCATTCAAAATGCGTCAGCGCTGAAAGCTGAAAATTGGTCTGGGTACGAAGGGGGTTTAAGTGCCCAGTAAGCAAGTGGTAAAGGACAGTGTAAAAAAAAAAAAAAAAGAAGAAAAGTAAAATAAACAAGATTTTTTAATTTTTTTTAAAGCACCCCATCCCAGGAGCTTGCGTGCAGAAGTGAACACATACGTAAGTCACGCCCACATATGAAAACGGTATTCAAACCACACTTGAGGTATCGCCGCAATCGTTAGAGTGAGAGCAATAATTCTAGCCCAAGACCTCCTCTGTAACTCAAAACTTGTAACCTGTAAAAAAAAAAAAACGTCGCCAATGGAGATTTTTAAGGGCCAGAGTTTGTCGCCATTCCATGAGCCTGACGCAATTTTGAAGCGTGACATGTTGGGTACCAATTTACTCGGCGTAACATTATCTTTCACATTATAGGAAAAAATTGGGCTACCTTAAAGCCCCGTACACACGATCGGATTTCCTATGGATTCTAATCCGATGGATTTTTCCATCGGAATTCCGATGAAGCTGACTTCCATCAGTCTTGCCTACACACCATCAGTCAAAAATCCGACGGACCCCAACGCCATGACGTAAAACACTCCGACAAGCCGAGAAAAATGAAGTTCAATGCTTCTGAGCATGCGTCGACTTGATTCTGAGCATGCGTGGGTTTTTTGTCCGATGGAGTCCCACACAGACGATCGGAATTTGCTATCGTTATTTTTCCCCATCGGATAAATTTAAAACATGTTCTATTTTTTCCTCACCGATGGAAAAAAGACAGATGGGGCCCATACACGATCGGTTTGTCCGATGAGAAAAGTCCATCTGACTGTTTTCATCGGTAAAACCGATCGTGTGTACACGGAATTACTGTTGTCTTATTTTTTTATTCAAAAAAGTGTATTTTTAAAAAAAAAAATTGTGCTTGTAAGACCGATGCGCAAATACAGTGTGACATAAAGTATTGCAATGACCACCATTTTATTCTCTAGGGTGTCTGAAAAAAAATATATATAATGTTTGGGGGTTCTAAGTAAGTTTCTACCAAAAAGAAAAAAAATATTTTAACTTGTAAACACAGAGTCTGCAAAATAGGCCAAAATAGGCAAATTTATCTTAGATTGTAAGCTCTAATGAGCAGGGCCCTCTGATTCCTCCTGTATTGAATTGTATTGTACCTGTAATGTCCGCCCTCACACTGTAAAGCTCTGGTGCAAACTGTTGGCGCAATATAAATCCTGTATAATAATTATTATTACAGGTTCACCACATTGAGAACGGCAACCAAAAGTGGCCCTAGTAAAGCTATTTTCATATTACTTTGGTATTGCAGTGAAAACACCTGAATGCATCTCTATCACAGAGGGGGGACTGCGTCTGTTATGCAGTCTCTAATTTAAACTTCTAGACAAAATTTTCACAGCCATTAAACATATTGAATACAGGCAGGATGGGCAGCTCAGGCAGACTGGGCGTTAAATGGATGGTTGGTTTCTTTATATTGCATCTTCAATGTCGGCTGCCGAGTGGAAAGATACTGATTTCTTCTAAAGTGAATCAGCTTTCAAAGAGAACAAATTGTGCTTCTGTATGAGTAATGCAAACTTTTTTCTTTAACTGCTTTTTTAAAAAGTAAATACAGTATAAACTGTTGCATGCAACCAGCAGGTGGAGCTAAAAGCAAATCTAGGATAGCGAGGATAGCGGCATATGCGGTTTGTAGTTGGGCTGAACACCCCCCCCCCCCCCGGTTCGGTTTGCGCCAGAACTCTCGAACATCGCTAAAAGTTCGGACCCCGAACGGTGAACCCTATTAAAGTCTACGGCAGTGGTCCCCAACCTTTTTGGCACTGGGGACTGGCTGCGTGGAAGAAAATTGTGCCAAGGCCCGGCAAGAAGGGGGGATGTACGCACACGCGGGGGTAAGCGATTTTTCACAGGCAATTTATCGAGGCAATAGCTGGTGTTCTGCTGTTGGCGCTTCAATCATCACGGCACCATGGTTGGTATGGTGTCAGAATGATTGAAGCGCATTATTTCTTATATTACATTGTAATATAAATGAAATAGTTCAACTCACCATAATGCTGAATCAGTGGGAGCCCCGAGTGTGTCACTTGCAACGCTGCCTGCCACCAGATGAGGAATGTCACTTGCCACGCTGCCTGCCACCAGATGAGGAATGCCACTTGCCACGCTGCCTGCCACCAGATGAGGAATGCCACTTGCCACGATGCCTGCCACCAGAAGAGGAATGCCACTTGCCATGATGCCTGCCATCAGATGAGGAATGCCACTTGCCACGTCACCTGCCAGTGCCACCAGACGAGGAATGCCACTTGCCACGCTGCCTGCCACCAGATGAGGAATACCACTTGCCACATCACCTGCCAGTGCCACCAGATGAGGAATGCCACGTCACCTACCAGTGCCACCAGATGAGGAATGCCACTTGCCATGCCACCTTCCAGTGCCACCAGATGAGGAATGCCACTTGCCACGCTGCCTGCCACCAGATGAGGAATACCACTTGCCACGTCACCTGCCAATGCCACCAGATGAGGAATGCCACTTGCCACGTCACCTGCCAGTGCCACCAGATGATAAATGCTACTTGCCACGTCACCTACCAGTGCCACCAGATGAGGAATGCCACTTGCCACGCCACTTTCCAGTGCCACCAGATAAGGAATGCTACTTGCCAAATCACCAGCCAGTGCCACCAGATGTGGGTTGTCACTGCATTGGTGGCACTGGTTCAGTGGTCATTCTTGAGTAAGGGCAGGAGAGCGGAGGTGCGGGGTGGGCGGTGAGAGATGATGTCATCTCTCTGCTCCACGTCGCACCTCCGACATTCCGCATGCTAGGCGAGCGGAAAGAGATGAGGTCATCTCCACTTGCCAGCCCGCTTCTCTCATCTGCCTGCCCGCCTTAAAATGTCATGTCGCCCGCCGCGGCCCGGCTGCAAAGACGCTGCGGCCCGGGGGTTGACGACCCCTGGTCTACAGGACCTGAACTTGAAAAATCAAAAGTCCCCATTGTGAAGGCTTATATGCAAGTTATTGGCCATAAAAAGTGTATGGGGACATGTGTACTGCCTGGGGGACATGAATGAATGCAAAAAAGTTTTTTAAAAATATTGTTTTTACAGGAGCAGTGATTTTAATGATGCTTAAAGTTAATAAAAAATGAAACAATCCTTTAAGGGCCTGGTATGAATTAGTGTGACCCCTACGCCGTTTTTTTTTTTTTTTACTTTTCTCTATTGCCGGCAATTTTTTTTTTATTCAGCTGTCAGCGGGAAGCCCGTTGACAGCTGGTGACTCATCCGTTGTTAAGGATGCAAAGGCCAGATTCCTGACCCCGCTCCTTAACAATCAGCTATGCACTAGCTCCTCGCAAATTCGGGTGTTCGCCGAATGGGCGAACAGATGATGTTCGGCCAAAACTTTTGCTTGACTCGAACTGTTCACCCAACTCTAATGCTGTTGCAGAGAGAGGTCTAAATAAAACAGAGGAGGGGCATGGCGCCCCATCCCTCTCCTCTCTGCTAGCCCAACTCCAAACATTTATTTTATTTTGTTTTTGAAAGAACAGGGAAAAGGGTTAGAGCCTCTGCCTATTTTTTTATTGCTGTCTGCCTGTGACCCCATTGGGGAGATTTACCCTCACTTTCTTTCAGGTCAAGACGCAGTGATAAATCTCCCCATTCCCCATCTTTATTATTAAGGGATACAATGCTGATTGTTGCAGGGGTCACAGTGACAGAAACTCCTCCATGGGGTCACATACAAAAAATAATTAGATGGAGATAGGCCTTAACCACTTCCCGCCCAACCTATAGTCAGTTGACGGTCAGGTGGGTGCTTTCCCATCCTAACTGGACATCATATGACGTTCTGTCAGGAAGAGCCGTTTGCACGGCCATAGGGCCGCGAATCGGCGCAATCTGTCACCAGCTGTGTCCACGAGACACAGCCGATGACTGATCAGAGTATCGGCTCGCTGCCAGTACCATGTGACCGCCGTGACCAATCACAACCAGTCACAGACAGTTGTACACAATGGATGGCTTCCGTTCATACCATCCATTGTGTACAATTGTGTTGCTGGCTGCGATTGGTCAATTTGGTAAAATGGTACAGACAAAGCCAATCACAGCCCATCTGTACCATGTGATTAGCTTTGACCAATCACAGCTAACTGCAACAAAACAAACTGAATGAATCAGTTTCATTCAGTTAAATGCTTGCTTATAGCAATGTAATTAACTGCTATAAGCGATCATAATATGGAAAAAAAAAAAAATCCTGATCGCTTCCCCAGAGCAGTACAACTTTTAAAGTTATAAAGGAAAAAAAATGTAAAAAAAAAAAAAAAAAAAAATTTTTTTTCATACTGTCACCAGTCAGTGTCCCTGATCACCGCCACACCAGTTATATGATGACGCTGTACTCCACTGGTGAGAGTATGTAAAAAAAAAAAATTTAAAATAAATTTTTTTACATTTCTTTATTTCCCAAAAAATTATAACTTCAAAAAACAACCATGCCTCTTAGGCCCCTTTCACACTGGGCGGTTTGCAGACACTATTTTGCTAAAAATAGCGCCTGCAAACCGAGCCTAAACAGCGGCTCCTGTCTTTTCAATGTGAAAGCCCCGAGGGCTTTCACACTGGGGCGGTGCGCTAGCAGGACGTGAAAAAAAGTCCTGCTAGCCGCATCTTTGGAGCGGTGAGAGGAGCGGTGTGTTTACCGCTCCTACACCGCTCCTTCCCATTGAAATGCATGGGACACCGCGGTAATACCGCCCGCAAACCGCGGCTGTAGCCGCGGTTTGCGGGTGGTATTAACCCTTTTTTGGCCGCTAGCGGGGGTTAAAACCGCACCGCTAGCGGCCGAATACCTCAGCGATCCCGACGGTATAGCGCCACTAAAAATAGCGGCGCTATACTGCCACCGCACACACCGCCCCAGTGTGAAACCGGCCTTACTAAATACCCTAGACTGTCTACTTTCCAAAACAGGGGGAGGGGGGTAATTTGGGGGGTATTTGTACTGTCCTGGTGTTTTCGGGCCTCAAGAAATGTCAGTACATCAGGATCGATAATTTTTTCTACATATATCCTATAGTTTGTGGACTCTATAACTTTCCTACAGACTAAATAATATCCACTGATTTGGGTTATTTTCACCAAAGAAATGTAGCAGAATACTATTTGATCTAAATTTATGAAGAATAATTACTTTTTTGCAAAAAAAAAAAAAGAAAATTTAATTTCTTTTCAATATTTTCAGTTTTTTTTAGTTTTAAAAAAAACTGTGGTGACTAAATGCCATTAAAAGAAAGCTCTGGTTGTATGAACAAAATGATATAAATTTACTTTGGGTACAGTGTTGCTATTGTTGTTCTAATGCCGCCTACACACGATCGGACATTACGACAACAAAACCGTGGATAATTTTCCGACGGATGTTGGCTCAAACTTGTCTTGCATACACACGGTGGCACAAATGTTGTCGGAAATGTCAAGAACGCGGTCACGTACTGCACGTGCGACGGCACAATAAAACGGAAGTTCCATACCAAGTGCGCCACCCTTTGGGCTCCTTCTGCTGATCTCGTGTTAGTAGAAGTTTGGGGAGAGACGATTTGTGTTTTTTCAGCCTCGTGCTTTTCAGTCCGATACAGCGTGACGAATGTGCTATCTCCATTACGAACGCTAGTTTTACCAGACTGAGCGCTCCCGTCTTGTACTTGATTCAGAGCATGCGTGGAATTTTGTGCGTCGGAATTGCCTACACACGCTCGGAATTTACGAGAACGGATTTTGTTGTCGGAAAATTTGAGAACCAGCTCTCAAATTTTTGTTGTCGGAAATTCCGACAGAAAATGTCCGATGGGGCCTACACGCGGTCGGAATTTCCGACAAAAAGCTCCCATCGAACATTTGTTGTCGGAAATTCCGAGCGTGTGTACGCGGCAAAAGTGTGACAGCGCTGAAAGCTGAAAATTGGCCTGGGCAGGAAGTGGTTAACCACCTAGAGATGGCTGTTCTGAGAGAATGCACATTGGTTGTCATTTCTGGGATCCCTTCTGAAAAATGGCTTGTGGGGGGGGGGGGGGGGTGCAGCACGCGGTGCGGCGGCTGTAATTATGCAAACTTCGGTTGCAGGGAACAGAACTTGTATTAATGCAGAATCCAGTAATTCATAACAGATCGGTCTGGAAGGCACCCAACCTGAAACACCCATGGCAAGTAACAGCAACGTGTAGCAGGGCAGGTCTCAGATGTGCCGACAGCATCTGTCTTGAGAGGCAGAATGCGTATTGGCCAGTCCCAAATGGGAAGGTCTCCAGGTAGGATGGAAAGGATGTGCAAGGATTTCGACACCCCAGATGATGACTGTTTAGTTGAAATGCGTCGGGTGGACCCATTCACACACATCGCTCTTGCACTTTGTGATATGCCTATGATGTTCTTCCAAATGTGAATGTTCATTATTTAATCTTTTTTAATAAATACTACCTTCTACGGTATCACACTATGTGAGTTTTCTTCCAATTACGCATGTTATGTGGTTACCGTATCTCTGGCTCCAACAAGACTACATGTATTTACACTTCCTGGTGTTTATGGGAATTTACGGTGCCGACTGATATGCGGATTCAGGATACATCTTGCTGACTGATTATTTAAGCCTGTTTTGACTTGGGTGGTATACACCTCACCAAGTCAACACCATCTGGTAAGCCTCCTCCTTATATCGGTGGTGGTGTCTCTATCCTTTTACAGAGAGGGTCATATCCATGTGGGACTCTTCATTTCAACCTTGCAGTTTTTTCTACACTTTTGGATTGTTATTTGTGCGTGGTCAGGGCTGGTTCAAAGATTTTTTACTCCCTAGGCAAAACCTAATTTTGCCGCACACCAATGGCTCCACCCCTGACTCCACTCCCTTTGCCCTGCCCATGTATACCCCACCTTTCTAAGGAAGCGCCGTCAAATGCAGCCCACCAGCGCCCATCAAATGCAGCCTCACCAGCGCCCATCAAATGCAGCCTCACCAGCACCCATCAAATACAGCCTCACCAGCGCCCATCAAATGCAGCCTCACCAGCACCCATCAATGCAGCCTCACCAGCGCTCATCAAATGCAGTCTCACCAGCGCCCATCAATGCAGCCTCACCAGCTCCCATCAATGCAGCCTCACCAGTTCCCATCAATGCAGCCTCACCAGCGCCCATCAAATGCAGCCTCACCAGCACCCATCAATGCAGCCTCACCAGCGCTCATCAAATGCAGTCTCACCAGCGCCCATCAATGCAGCCTCACCAGCTCCCATCAATGCAGCCCCACCAGCTCCCATCAATGCAGCCTCACCAGTTCCCATCAATGCAGCCTCACCAGTGCCCATCAATTAATGTTTGCTTGTTTCCATTCATTCGGGAGTCGGGACACAGACACAGTTCTCCTTCACCACTGTGCCTCTGACACTATGTGCGAACGGAGTGGTGGCTGCCTGCTGATGCTGAGACTTAGTTGCTTGCTGCAGAGAGAATAGAGTAGGAAAACCAGTGGCAGGGCGCCCTAGGCAGCAGTGCGCCCTAGGCGGCTGTCTAGTTTGCCTAGTGGTAGCACCGGCCCTGTGTGTGGTCACAATAGAGGACTGCTTCGTTCTGATTTATTTGTTACATATTTTTTTTTTTTTTCACGGATCACACTCAGTCACTTGGTGTCACTGAAATTAAGATTTCATATATATGCATGTTTGCAACATTTGATATGTGTTGGTAACTGACTTTTTTACAAAAATAAGCGCTACACTTTTTCATATTCACCAGGATGGAAAGGATGGCCTTTCCCTGCCGCTAATCACTTTCCATGCCAGACGGGTCACTACACTACCCACCAGGTGGCTGGTGCTAAATATTTTGGAGGAGGGGGCGGCAAACCTATGCCCCCACCCCCATGGGAGACGGACGAACAGGAAGGCAGCGATCACCCCCCCCCTTCCCCCGGCAGGAGACGGACGAGCGGAAAGTCTCTGGCTCTAATCATGTGCTTCAATTTTTTTTTTTACAAAACTTGATTAAGTTCTGTTTAGAATTGTTGGGAGTTCAGATTCAACTTTAACTTTTGCAATTTTGAAAAAAAACTTGATTTTTTTCTCTCTTTATTTTTTTCTTTTTTTTTTCGATGCAATGAATCTTACCTAAGTGTAACTCTTGTTAAATAGTCATTTTTCTCCTTCAGAAGATCCACGGTAGGTGAAAGAAGATCATTTAACAATGCAAACTCTTAATGAATCATCCCATTATACAACGCGATCAGCATTAAGATTTACAAAATCATTAATGTGCAATTGTTAGCAACTCCAACACGCATCCATCAAGGCAACAAAATTCACAATTACAATAAATAAACTTCAAAGAATGAAAGAAGAAAAAACAAAAAAAACAAAGTGCTCCAATCCCTAAGTGAATTCTCCATCAAATATCTTAATTTAAGCTGATTTTTTATACCGATTACCTAATTGAAGCCGTTTGCGAAGATGGAGGAATTTGACACGGGCATCTATCTCAATTTCTCGATCAGCTGTGTTTGTTAATTAATATCTCTCGATAATTGCCAAAAGATCCATAAACTTACAGCACCGGTTGCAAGACAAGTTTTATGAGAGCCAATTGTACCGTCTTTCTAAATGAATGATAATAGGATGGGGGTAGCCTTGCCGCACTGTACTAAGATTTTGCTTCCGAGCGGAAATTGCCAGATCAATCCATCAAATCTTGTTTGCAGGCTATCAAGGACTTCTTGTATTGTTCTGCGACAACCGTCATTCGTCAACTGAAAAATGTCTGAACACATACAGGATACAGATGTAACAAAGCGGTGTTACAAGTATCAATCTTGATGAAAAACATACATGAAGTGCCATATCTATCTATCTATCTATCTATCTATCTATCTATCTATCTATCTATCTATCTATCTATATATATACAATGGAACCTTGGTTTACGAGTAACTCAATTAAGCGTTTTAAATAACGAGCAACTTTTTACAAAAAAATCCTGACTCGGTTTGCGAGTGTTGTCTCGCAAAACGAGCATAATTCATGCTAATGGGGTGTGCAGTACCGCATTTGGCCAGAGGTGCGGAGGCGCCGGTGACACTCGGAACGCTTCGGAGCCGTTCGGAAATAGTTGGAATCACTCGGAAATACTCAGAAATACTCCGTTACCGAGTGTTTCTGAACCTTTCCGAGGGTTTCCGAGATCAGCCGAGCTGTCCCCGAGTATTTCCGAGGCTCTCCGGCGCCCCCCCACCTCTAGCCACATGCGGTATTGCATGCCATAGAAGTCAATGATCTTCGTTTCCATTGACTTCTATGGGGAAACTCGCTTTGATATGCGAGTGCTTTGGATTACAAGCATTCTCCTGAAACGGATTATGCTCGTTATTCAAGGTTCCACGGTATATATACAGTATACATACACTATATTGTCAAAAGTATTGGGACACCTGCCTTTACAGGACTTTATGAACTTTAATGATATCCCAGTCTTAGTCTGTAGGGTTCAATATTGAGTTGGCTCACCCTTTGTAGCTATAACAGCTTCAACTCCTCTGGGAAGGCTGTCCACAAGGTTTAGGAGTGTGTCTATGGGAATGACTAACCATTCTTCCAGAAGGGCATCTGTGAGGTCAAGCATTGATGTTGGAGGAGAAGGCCTGGCTCGCATTCTCCACTCGAATTCATCCCAAAGGTGTTCTATCGCATTGCAAGCCAGTCAAGTTCCTCCACCCCAAACTCGCTCATCCATGTCTTTATGGACCTTGCTTTGTGTACTGGTGCGCAGTCATGTTGGAACAGGAAGGGTCATCCCCAAACCGTTCCCACAAAGTTGGGAGCGTGAAATTGTCCAAAATGTCTTGGTATGCCGACGCCTTAAGAGTTCCCTTCACTGGAACTAAGGGGCCAAACCCAACCCCTGAAAAACAAACCCACACCATAATGCCCCCTCCACCAAATGATTTGGACCAGGGTCAAATAGAAAAGGAAAAAAGGTAAAATGAACTAAGGGAGTATCGTACATAAACCATGTTTAATTTTTAATTCAGTTACCTTTGGATAACCTAACTAAAAATGTAAACCCCCAACTGAATGGCCATTAATTTGCTACATAACTCTGTATTTTAAGCAATTACCCTTTTTTATCCTTTATTGCATCTCTATCTATTGCTACTGATTGGGTATGAGCTTGGGTTCGACTCTGAGTTCGGTCTGAACCTGTGTTCAGTCAAATCTGGAAGTCAGGTGTCAGTTCCTAGGCCAATGAGCTGTGGGAGGGGGATTCCCTGTCATACAGCTGCATGTTTACAATAGGGCAGTGATGCTCATGGCATCATTGACCTAATAGGCCCACATGGCAAAATCATGACAATGCCATGTAGCTATATTAGGTCAATATTATTGTCCTAACGTGACCACGTGGCCATATTAGTTCAATCACATTCATTTATTATAGCCATTTGGCCATTTTGGATGATTCACATTGACCTAATAGGGCCACTTGGCAAAATTATGTCAATGTTATGTGGCCTTTTTAGGTCAATCTCATTGATTCAATATGGCCATGTGGAGGACATATTAGGTCAATTTAATTGACGTACCATGGCCATGTGGCAATTTTAGGTGAATTCCATTGATATGATATTGCCAATTTGCCATGTGGTCATGTTAGTTCAATCACATTTACCTAATATGGCCATGTGGCCATATTGGTTTAGTCTCATTGACCCATTAGGGCCACATGGCAAAATCATGTCAGTGCCATGTGGCCCTATTAAGTCAATCTCATTGACCTAATATAGCCATGTAGAGCACACATTAGGTCAATTTCATTGATCTAATATGGCTAGGTGGAGGACATATTAGGTCAATTCCATTGATCGAACATGGTCATGTGGCCATATTGGTTCAGTCTCATTGACTTAATTTGGCCATGTGACAATAATGGGCTAATCTCATTGACCTGATAGGGTCAGTTGGCAAAATCATGTCAATATCATTTGGCCTTATTAGGTCAATCTGATTGACCTAATATGGCCATGTAGCGAACACATTAGATTAGTTTCATTGACATAACATGGCTATGTGGTCATTTTAGGTCAATTCCATTGATCTAATATGGTCATGTGGCCATAATGGTTCAATTTCATTGACTTAATATGGCCATGTCGCAATAATGGGTCAATCTCATTGACCTGATAGTGCCACTTGGCAAAATCATCTCAATGCCCTTTGGCCTTATTAGGTCAATCTCATTGACCTAATATAGCCATGTAGAGGACCCATTAGGTCAATTCCATTGATCTAACATGGTCATGTGGCCATATTGGTTCAATCTTATTGACCTAATGCTGTGCATGGTAGCCAATCAGCTTTTAACTTCAGCTTGCCTAATTAAACTTTGACAAAAAATAAATAAAACTGTAAGCTGATTGGTTTCTATGCAGCGATGTACCATACTTTGCACTCTCCAGTTTTAGTAAATCAACCCCAATATGTCCATGTGGAGGACAAATTAAGGTAATTTCATTGACCAAATATGGCAATGTGGCCATATTAGCTCAATCTAATTGACTTAATATGGCTTAGTGGCCATATTGGGTCAATACATTGACCTAACATGATCATCTGGCCATGTTAATTCAATGACGTCAAGAAGAATGCCCCCTCCCCCCCCCTTAGTGTGCATGCTTTCGGTGTGGGGAATCCAAGGCCTGCAGCTCATTGGCCCAGAAATTACAGCTGCCTTCCAGTTTGGGCCGAATACAAACTCATCAATGCTGCTGAACTTCTACAGTCTTATTGCATTTACTTCCTGCCTTCATGCACTCTAGCTTTGGCAGTATAGAATTTAAGTAGGTGGGTTTCCTGATGGTAACAACAGTGGGCCATACAGTACCTGTGTAATGTGTGTTCCAACAGCCACTTGTAGTCCCTAGTAGAAGCCCATGTTTCAGGGTGACAACACAGGAGCACAACTAACAGCCAACTTCCAGGCTCAAACCAAACCCAAGCTCATCCCTAATCTGAAGCTGCCTCCCGCAGTACTTCATTTTCACCACAAGATGTCCTCAGTCTTCCGGATTGAATGACTTCCAGGATCTTTCCACCTGAAAGACTGAGGCTGTACTGTGAGTTCAGAGCGTCACTGACCCACCCCTTGAGGGGGTGTCACCATGGCACCCATCATTCACAGTAAGAAAATGCAGAAAGCAGTGCTGAGGAGGGTAGGAAAACTGGAAAAGGTAAATATTTTTTTGCAAAAAAACAAACAAACAACACATTGTAGGGGGCCTCTGCAGGGGGGGGGGAGTAGTGTTTCATTGGGGAAGAGTGGGGGCCATTAAGGGATTGAGGGGTTGGCTGAACCTGAAGTTAGGCTTTAAAATATGGTTTGTGCTGACTGTAAAAAAAATAAAGAGCAAAAAAAAAAAAATCAAAACCATTTTTTATTTTGTTAAAAAAAAAAAAGAATCCATAAATAAATAAATTTGACCCAACCCATTACAGTTTCCCTTTAAGATATAGAACAAATGGCAATGTTTCTCTGCTACTGTCATTCAACGGTGGCATCTGCCACCCGCTCTCAGCTCTGCCCCATAATAAATGAGAGGTTCGTTAGCGAGCACATTAATGAAAGAAGTAATGATCTGCGCTCCTGAATTAAACATGCATTACAGTTTGAAAAGTTTGTTGCTAATTAATATTTAACACCTTTTTCCCATGTTTGTAATGATCTTTGTATACACAGCGGTGAAAGTGTAAAAAAAAAACTCCTTGGAGAATAGAAAACCCTTTAAATTAGCGCGTTTGCCGCAGTAACGCTCCTACGAGGCCTCTGGGTCTTAATGCAAGGCTAGGATCTTTTTAATGAACTTGTAATTAATCAATTAAGCTGTCCTGGCACATAGTGCTCCGGTAGTTGTAGGATCTGTTACAAAATTCAGCGTAAGCACGTTTTGCTATTCCAGTCCAACGTCTAAAAATATTAACTAAAAACCTGTCTTTATAGGAAACTGGGGTATTTGTAATGTCTCCTAGTTATTACATATTGCCATGGCGGAGTTATTTATGCACTGGTAGTATGAGACCACACAGCATGTTTTGGTTGCAAGCTGGCTCCACATAGCTTTATTGCACATCCAACACAACATACCGTATATACTCGAGTATAAGCCGAGTTTTTCAGCACATTTTTTTGTGCTGAAAATGCCCCCCTCGGCTTATACTCGAGTCACCTTTTTGCGCCTGATCTCCCAGATTTTGGGGACCCGGTACTGGCAGGCCGTAGGTCCCTTGGACTCCAACCTTGGCACACATGTAGCCCCACTCTTTCTCTACAAGTGTGCAAAGTTTGCTGTCCGGGGGATCTACGGCCAGGGAGCAATGATTTTTCAAAGCCCTTCCATAGACTCCCATGTTAAATGGTAATTTCTCTGGTGAATTTGGGGACCCGGTACCGGCCGGTTGTAGGTCCCTTGGACCCGGATCTTGGCACACATGTAGCCTCTCCTCTACAAGTGTGAAAAGTTTGTTGTCTGGGGGACCTACGGCCGGGGAGCACAGATTTTTCAAATTCGGGCACCCCTTCCATAGACTCCCATGTTAACGTCAGTCTAGTCATGGGCACAGTGAGGCATGGACACAGTGAAGCATGGGCACAGTGAAGCATGGGCACAGTGAAGCATGCACATGGACACAGTGAGGCACAGTGAGGCATGCAGATGGACACCCTAGGCTTATACACGAGTCAATACGTTTTCCCAGTTTTTTGTGCTAAAATTAGGTGCCTCAGCTTATATTCGGGTCGGCTTATACTCGAGTATATACGGTAATCAGTTGTCAACAGCAAAAAAAAAAAACTTACACCCAAATTGTAGACTGTGTTGCACAAAAACACCAAAGTGAACAAAAAAGTGCATGTAAACACACACAAAAAAGGAGACCTAGGGCGTATCACATGGTCCCCTACTTAAAGCGGAGGTCCGCCTAAAAAAAAAAATATTAAAAGTCAGCAGCTACAAATACTGCAGCTGCTGACTTTTAATAATCGGACACTTACCTATCCCAGGGTCCAACGATGCGGGGCAGCGAAGCCCCGCTCGTCTCCCCCTCCTCTCCGCGGCGCCGGCATTGACACTGTGGGCGCCCGGCTGTGGCTTCACAGCCGGGCACGCACTGCGCATGCGCGAGCCGCGCTGCGCATCGTGACTTGTGGAGCAATCACCTGGGATCTATGACGTGTCCCAGATGATTGCGGAGAGGGAGGGGGCTGTGGTGAGCTTACTTCTGCCGCCGAGGCGGCCTAGGGAGGAAGTGGGAGCTGGAACCCTCTAAAAAGAGTGTTTCCGCTCCCCCCCTCCCAAAAAAATTACATGCCAAATGTGGCATGTCAGGGGGTCACCTTCCCTTAAAGTGGAAGTTCTATTTTTGGGTGGAACTCCACTTTAAGAGGAAGGCCCCCTCAATTATCCTCTGGGGTGCAATATTCCTGATGGGGGGTAGGGTCTGGCAGACACATCTCTTCATGACCAGCTGAAGATGACCAAAGAGTACCAGGTGGAGGAGGGGGGTCTCACCCCATGTTGGGGGGGGGGGCTGATGGGCAAACATCCTCCCCTTATGCCGCGTACACACGACCGCTTTTCATGACGAGAAAAATTCAATTTTTAAAAATGGTCGTAAAAAGCGGTCGTGTGTAGGCTCCAGAGCATTTTTCTCGATGAGAAAAATGCCCGAAAAAAAATTAGAATTTGCTCTATTTTTTCTAGTCGTTTTTCATGTCGTTCTTTTTAACGTCTTGAAAACCGCTCGTGTGTAGGCTTTTACGAGCGGAAAAAAAATGCGCATGCTCAGAATTAAGTATGAGGCGGGAGCGCTCGTTCTGGTAAAACTAGCGTTTGTAACGTAGATAGGACATTCGTCACGCTGTAACGGACTGAAAAGCACGAAGACTGAAAAGCGCGAATCGTCTCTCACCAAACTTTATTAACACGAGGATCAGCAAAAGCGTCCCAAAGGGTGGCGCCATTCGAATGGAACTTCCCCTTTATAGTGCCGTCGTACGTGTTGTTGTACGTCACCGCGCTTTGCTCAAGCGTTTTTTTTTTTTTCATGAACGTGTGTATGCAAGGCAGGCTTGAGAGGAAACACGAAGAATCACGTCGAGAAAAACTTAGTTTTTTTCCATGACATGAATAACGGTCGTGTGTACACGGCATTAGACTTCAGGGTAGTTCAGAAGATTCCCAGCCTATCATCCTGAGTGAAAGGGAAACACATACTGTATATAAGTGCAGATGACGCACATGAGGAGAAAAAAATAAAATAAATGAAAATAAAAAAGTGCCAGTGAGTGTGCAAGTGCACTGGCTAGTTCTTATGGCCCAGTAACAAAAAATTGCCCTGCTCTCAGCCAAAAGGCCAAGTCCATAAGGCCTAAAAAAAAGCTTAGGTGTCATGGTCTAGTGCAGTTTCACACAGTGGGGTCCCAAATCCATAGTACTACTCCATCACCCCTGGAAAGCCACCCCCCAGGGGCACTTGACACCGCGGTCCCTTTGCCTTCCCAGCCTCTGGCCAGACAAGTAGCACTGCTCAAATCAGAAGGCACTGGGCCCCTCAGAATCCTCCACACCAGGGAATTACTGGGCCAGCCCCCAACTCCCCAGTGGGCGCTCCAGTTTCTGCTCCCACGGGCAAGATCTCTCAGGAACCCTATCAAACAAACATGGATACCATACAGCCAAGCATATCAGCCAAAAGGCCATAATGACAGCAAAGTACCCCTACTGAGCACTGATAAGAACAGATACTACACTTAATCTTAGTAAAAGGCTGAGAAATCTCCAAAAATAGTGTTTTGGGTCAAAGCTGCCAAAACATGGCATTTCTCTATAGAGCACCATGCTCTGGATTCCTAATGCCCCATACACACGATCGGATTTTGACTGCTTATCCTACGCTTGACCTTAGGGACTGAGTCCATGAAACCATTTTTTTTTCTTTTATTTCCAAAAATCTCACCAATCCCTACTACCAACCCTGCCACCATTTGGGCCCCTGTCTGCATTATCTGTTATGCCGCACACACACGATCGGATTTTCCGTCGGAAAAACCTTGGATGGTTTTTCCGACGGAATTCCGCTCAAGCTTGGCTTGCATACACACGGTCACACAAAAGTTCTCTGATCTTTTGACCGTCAATAACGCGGTGACGTACAACACTACAACGAGCCGAGAAACTGAAGTTCAATGCTTCCGAGCATACGTCGAATTGTTTCCAAGCACGCGTCGGAATTTTGCGTGTCGGAATTGCTACAGACGATCAAAATTTTCGATCGGAATTTTTCCCGTCGGAAAAATTGAGATTCTGCTCTTAATCTTGTTCTGGCGGAAATTCCGACAGCAAAAGTCCGATGGATCCTACACGGAATTTCCGATGAAAAGCTCACATCGGACTTTTGCTGGCGGAACTTCGGACCGTGTGAACGCAGCATAAGGCTTCGAAGACTCTGAGAGGCTAAGGGAGAAAACTTTAACTAGGTAGCTGATTATTCTATCAGGAACAATTATTGCAACTCTTTTCCCAGATTACTCACTTTTCTCAGATACACATGGCACCCTCTCCTTTCCAAGCAGAGCATCTATTTTTCTTTCCATTTGAGCCACCAATTGAGCTCCTTTCCCTTTGTTTTTTTTTGCACCATTATGGCGCGTACACACGATCGTTTTTAATGACGAGAAAAATTAAATTTTTTAAAATGGTCATTAAAAATGATCGTGTGTAGGCTTTCCAGCATTTTTCTCGACGAGAAAAACGCAGAGAATCACAACGAGAAAAATTGGAACATGCTCTAATTTTTCACATCGTTTTTTTCATCGTCGTTTTTCTCGTCATGAAAAACGGCCGTGTGTAGGCTTTAACGACGCGAAAAAAAATGCGCATGCTCAGAATCAAGTATGAGACGGGAGCGCTCGTTCTGGTAAAACTAGCGTTCGTAATGGAGATAGCACATTCGTCACGCTGTAACAGACTGAAGAGCACGAGGCTGAAAAGCGCGAATCGTCTCTCACCAAACTTTACTAACATGAAGGGTGGCACCATCCAAATGGAATTGCCCCTTTATAGTGTCGTCGTACGTGTTGTACGTCACCGCGCTTTGCTCGAACATTTTTTTCCACGATAGTGTGTAGGCAAGGCAGGCTTGAGACGAAACACGAAAAATCACGTCGAGAAAAGTGCCGTTTTTTTCAATGACATTAAAAACGATCGTGTGTACGCGGCAAAAGGTTCAAAATGTTGCCTCCATGTTACCTCTCTTGAAAAGCTCTGCTTGACCAGTATCTGCATAGCCTTAAGCACACCCACTGCCCAACTAACAGACTTATTGATAAGTTGTTCAAGCACAGAATGAACATGGTGTAAGAAAAGCTTAACAATTCGACGCATGCTCGGAAACTTATTTTTCCTGAAGTGAGAACAGAGACATGGAGCAAGTATTCTAACATGACAAGAGCCATTGTTGACCATTGCTAGCTTGGTGTTGATGGTACAGACTCTGGCAAGGCCGCCATCAGCGGGGTACAGGCAGTACACCTGTAAGGGGCCCGGATGGCAACACCCCTTTATTTTTTTATTTTTTTTGTAAGGGGCCCAGAGGTCCCCAGGGGCCTGGATGGCAACCCCCCTTCATTATTATTTTATGTTTTTTCTTGTAAGGGGCCCAGAGGCCCGGAGGTCCCCAGGAACTTTTTTTTTTTTTTTTATAAACATTTTTTTTTATTTTTTGTAAGGGGCCCAGAGGTCCCCAGGGCCCGGATGGCAAACCCCCCCTTTTTTTGTTCCTTTGTTCGTCAGCACCCAAAGCCCCCCCAACCTCAACAATTTGTGGCGGCGGCAGCACCCCCCGCTTCTCAATTCGTGGCACCCCCCGCTTCTCAATTCGTTTGCGGCAGCCCCTCCGCTTCTCAAATTGCAATTTGCGGCGGCAGCACCCCCCCGGGTCTCCTCTGCTCCAGGGGGCCCATGCCTGAAGCTGTGTAAGGGGCCCCAAACTCCTGATGGCGGCCCTGGACTCTGAGTCATCCCTTTCTTTGCTACTTTGTTAGTAGCTGACCCTGAACATCCAGATGCAGGCTCCTGACACCCATTATGTTCATATTTTCAGTTCAGAGGCTCACCAATGACAGCCCTGGAGCTTTAGGCCCACCTTCTGCCCAACTGATGGGATGGGAATGCAAAAAGGGCCCAAGGGTAGTGAGGTCGGTGGAAGGGATTGGTGAGTTTTTTGCAAAAACAAAAGAAAATGATCTCACGGATCTAATCCCCGGGATCAAATACAGGATAAGCAGTCAGGTTTAAGCACAAAATGATCATAATATAAGAAAGGTAGGAGAGGGGGGCTGCTTATGTGCTTGTGCCCTGGAAGTCTGGATTTGCCTGAAGGATGATCCCAGGGCATGACGTTGAAGGTGCATCCTTTGGGTCATCCATTTCATTGCTACGTTGTGAGTTACTGACAACTGGTACAATCCAGATATGTATACTAATGCCGCGTACACACGATCGGATTTTCTGACAAGAAAAGTTCGATGTGAGCTTTTGGTCGGAAATCCCGACCGTGTGTAGGCTCCATCGGACTTTTGCTGTCGGAATTTCCGCCAGAAAAAAATTTGAGAGCTGGTTCTCAAATTTCCCGACAGAAAAAATTTTGATCATCTGTAGCAATTCCGACGCGCAAAATTCCGACGCATGCTTGGAAACAATTCGAACGCATGCTCGGAAGCATTGGACTTAATTTTCTCAGCTCGTCTTAGTGTTGTACATCACCGCGTTCCTGACGGTCGAAAGTTCCGAGGACCGTGTGTATGCCAGCCAAGCTTGAGCGGAATTCCTTTGAAAAAACCATCCAAGGTTTTTCCGACGGAAAATCTGATCGTGTGTATGCGGCATAAGAGATAATGCAGACAGGGGCCCAAATGGTGGCAGGGTTGGTAGTAGGGATTGGTGAGATTTTTGGAAATAAAAGAAAAAAAATGGTTTCATATACTCAGTCCCTAAGGTCAAGCATAGGAAAAACAGTCAAGTTCACGCACAGAATGATCATGATGTAAGAAAGGCAGGGGCGTGGGCTGCTTACATGCTTGTGTCCTGGAAGTCTGGGTTTTCCTGAAGGATGATTCCAAGATGAAAGGGACAAGGGACATATATTTTTACATGGGAGGAACCATTGTTGACCATTGCTGGCTTGGTGTTGAAGGTGCATCCTTCGGGTCTTCCATTGAATTGCTACATTGTGAGTTACTGACAACTAGGGATGGGCCCGGTGCTCGATTCGAACCCATGTTCGAATCGAGCACCGGACGTTCGCTCGCTCGTCGAGCCCAGAACTATTTGGGCCGTTCGCATCACATTCGTGTGATGCGAGCGGCCCCGCAATGCATTGCGGCCGGCGCGGCCGGCGCAGTGCATTGCTGGCTGATGATTGGCCAAGCATGCACTGTGACCCCGCATGCTTGGCCAATCACAGCGCCCGAAACTCGGAGAGCAATAATTGGCTACAGGCAGGACGCCTGTAGCCAATTACAGCTCAGGGGCTTTAGTACACGCCCCACCATTTAAAAGGCCGCCACGCCATCGGCCCCGGTCACATGAGTTCCGGCTTTAGGAGAGATCAGTCTGCTGATTCTGTCTTTGCTTGATACTGAAAGATTTGCTCTTCTTTGCTAAACCATTGGCTATTTCTTTGCTAAACCATTGCTACCTAAGTCATTGATCGTTCATTGCTGCTGATTGCACAGTTAGCGTGTTATTAGCTGCTGCTGGGGATTAGTCTGGTGCGTGCTTACTGTTAGTACAGTATTGCAGTAGTACCAACCGCAGTGCTGTTAGCACAGCATTGCACCCCAACAGCACCCATAGGACTTCTAGTGTGTTAGTGGCAGCAAACAGAGCTCCTATATTTTCTTCTCAGCAGCACCCATAGGACTTCTAGTGTGTTAGTGGCAGCAAACAGAGCTCCTATATTTTCTTCTCAGCAGCACCCATAGGACTTCTAGTGTGTTAGTGGCATCACACAGAGCTCCTATATTTTCTTCTCAGCAGCACCCATAGGACTTCTAGTGTGTTAGTGGCAGCAAACAGAGCTCCTATATTTTCTTCTCAGCAGCACCCATAGGACTTCTAGTGTGTTAGTGGCATCACACAGAGCTCCTATATTTTCTTCTCAGCAGCACCCATAGGACTTCTAATGTGTTAGTGGCATCACACAGAGTTCCTATATTTTCATCTCAGAAGCACCCATAGGACTTCTAGTGTGTTAGTGGCATCACACAGAGCTCCTATATTTTCTTCTCAGCAGCACCCATAGGACTTCTAGTGTGTTAGTGGCAGCAAACAGAGCTCCTATATTTTCTTCTCAGCAGCACCCATAGGACTTCTAGTGTGTTAGTGGCATCACACAGAGCTCCTATATTTTCTTCTCAGCAGCACCCATAGGACTTCTAGTGTGTTAGTGGCAGCAAACAGAGCTCCTATATTTTCTTCTCAGCAGCACCCATAGGACTTCTAGTGTGTTAGTGGCAGCAAACAGAGCTCCTATATTTTCATCTCAGAAGCACCCATAGGACTTCTAGTGTGTTAGTGGCATCACACAGAGCTCCTATATTTTCTTCTCAGCAGCACCCATAGGACTTCTAGTGTGTTAGTGGCATCACACAGAGCTCCTATATTTTCTTCTCAGCAGCACCCATAGGACTTCTAGTGTGTTAGTGGCAGCAAACAGAGCTCCTATATTTTCTTCTCAGCAGCACCCATAGGACTTCTAGTGTGTTAGTGGCAGCAAACAGAGCTCCTATATTTTCTTCTCAGCAGCACCCATAGGACTTCTAGTGTGTTAGTGGCAGCAAACAGAGCTCCTATATTTTCATCTCAGAAGCACCCATAGGACTTCTAGTGTGTTAGTGGCATCACACAGAGCTCCTATATTTTCTTCTCAGCAGCACCCATAGGACTTCTAGTGTGTTAGTGGCATCACACAGAGCTCCTATATTTTCATCTCAGAAGCACCCATAGGACTTCTAATGTGTTAGTGGCATCACACAGAGCTCCTATATTGTCATCTCAGCAGCACCCATAGGACTTCTAGTGTGTTAGTGGCAGCAAACAGAGCTCCTATATTTTCTTCTCAGCAGCACCCATAGGACTTCTAGTGTGTTAGTGGCATCACACAGAGCTCCTATATTTTCTTCTCAGCAGCACCCATAGGACTTCTAGTGTGTTAGTGGCAGCAAACAGAGCTCCTATATTTTCTTCTCAGCAGCACCCATAGGACTTCTAGTGTGTTAGTGGCATCACACAGAGCTCCTATATTTTCTTCTCAGCAGCACCCATAGGACTTCTAATGTGTTAGTGGCATCACACAGAGCTCCTATATTTTCTTCTCAGCAGCACCCATAGGACTTCTAGTGTGTTAGTGGCAGCAAACAGAGCTCCTATATTTTCTTCTCAGCAGCACCCATAGGACTTCTAGTGTGTTAGTGGCATCACACAGAGCTCCTATATTTTCTTCTCAGCAGCACCCATAGGACTTCTAGTGTGTTAGTGGCATCACACAGAGCTCCTATATTTTCTTCTCAGCAGCACCCATAGGACTTCTAGTGTGTTAGTGGCAGCAAACAGAGTTCCTATATTGTCATCTCAGAAGCACCCATAGGACTTCTAGTGTGTTAGTGGCATCACACAGAGCTCCTATATTTTCTTCTCAGCAGCACCCATAGGACTTCTAGTGTGTTAGTGGCATCACACAGAGCTCCTATATTTTCTTCTCAGCAGCACCCATAGGACTTCTAGTGTGTTAGTGGCATCACACAGAGCTCCTATATTTTCATCTCAGAAGCACCAATAGGACTTCTAGTGTGTTAGTGGCAGCAAACAGAGCTCCTATATTTTCTTGTCAGCAGCACACATAGTACCTATAGTGTGTTAGTGTCAGCACCCATAGGACCTACAGTGTGTTGTGAGCACACATAGGAGTTCTATTTTTTATACTATATACACTACCGACTACAATGGCTGGAAGACCGCCAAGGAGAGGCAGAGCGTGCCGAGGCAAGAACACAGGGCAGGCAGGCTCTGTTTCTAGAGACAACAGTGCTGGCCGTGGACGTGGTCGTGCATCGTCATCAGCACGTGGCCATGGGACACGCTTGTCTTTGTTTTCGGCAGCTGGACATGTGGAGCCGCATCATGCCGAAGGCTTGGTAGAATGGATGACCAAGCCCTCCTCATCCTCCTCATCCTCTCTCACCCAGGCTCAGGGTACTGGCAGAGCAGCTGCCAACGCGTACTCAATGGCATCATCAGCCACCCCTTCCCTAGACCCACCATGTCCTCCTGAGGAGTCCCCCGAACTGTTTGAGCACAGTGTTGGGTACATGCTCCAGGAGGATGCCCAACGATTCGAAGGCTCGGATGATGATACCCAGCTTGAGGAAGTCAGTAGTGTGCGCGCAGAGAGAGGGGATGCTGAAGGACAGCAATCTGGCAGTAGTGTTCCACCAGCTGCAGCTTACTGCCAGGTTTGCTCTAGTGGTGAAGAGGGAGGGGATGATGAGGTCACTGACTCCACGTGGGTGCCTGAAGGGAGAGAGGAGGAGGAGGAGGAGGATGCAGCGTCACATGTCCAACGAGGCAGGATGCCCCCTGGAGGCCAGCTAGAGGCCAGCACAGCAACTGTACCACACCGCAGAGCTCCGCCTGTGCAGGGCGCTGCCTCTGCACGTTATCACAAAAGTTCTTTGGTGTGGGCCTTTTTTGAGACGAGTGCATCAGATCGCACCACTGCTATTTGCAATATTTGTCTCAAGCGTATCTCGCGTGGCCAAAACATCAGCCGCTTGGGCACCACAAGCATGAGCAGACATATGTCGACCTGCCATGCAGCTCGTTGGCAAGCACACATAAAAGACCCACACCAAAGAACAAAGCGGACCTCTCCTTGCTCCTCATCAGCTGGGATCTCCATCCCCACTATATCTTCAGTCCTCTCTGAAAGCTGCTCTGAGAGGACTGAAGGTGTAGAATTAGGTGTGTCACAACCAAGTACTTGCAGTACACCGACGTCCGATTGTAGCAGGCAAATTTCCCTGCCCCAGCTGCTGGACCGTCGAAAGAAGTATACTCCCAGCCATCCACATGCCCAGCGGTTGAATGCTAGCTTGGCTAAATTGCTAGCACTTCAACTGCTGCCTTTTCAGTTGATAGACTCGGCCCCCTTCCGTGAGTTTGTTCAATGTGCGGTTCCTCAGTGGCAGGTTCCCAAACGCCACTTTTTCTCACGGAAGGCGATTCCGTCTCTCTACTGGCATGTGGAAGGCAATGTCCATGCCTCGCTGGACAGGGCGGTCAGCGGTAAGGTGCATATTACCGCTGACTCATGGTCCAGCAGGCATGGACAGGGACGTTATCTTTCTTTCACGGCCCATTGGGTCACTCTATTGGCAGCTGGGAGGGATGCAGGACAAGGTGCAGTAGTGTTGGAGGTTGTTCCGCCACCACGCCTCCAAAATGCTACTACTGGTTGTGACACACCTCTCTCCTCCACCCCCTCCTCTTCTTCTTCCTCCATGTCCTCTTCGAGTGCTCTGTCCTCGGAACCAGCGGTGCTCCGTAGGCGTACAAGGGGCTACGCGAGTACGCAGGCAAAAAGATGCCATGCCGTGCTTGCGCTGGTGTGTTTGGGGGACAGGAGCCACACTGGGCCAGAGGTTCTGGCAGCTCTGCAGGGGCAGGCCGAGAGGTGGTTGACGCCACGCCAGCTTAAGCCAGGAATGGTCGTTTCTGATAATGGCACCAACCTCCTCTCCGCCCTGCGACAGGGGCAGCTCACCCATGTGCCCTGTATGGCTCACGTCCTCAACCTGGTGGTGCAGCGGTTCTTGGGCAGGTTCCCAGGCTTACAGGATGTCCTGAGGCAGGCCAGGAAAGTCTGTGTGCATTTCCGCCGATCTTATAATGCCAGTGCTCGGCTGACTGAGCTGCAAAAGGAGCTGAACCTGCCCAAGAACCGCCTAATATGTGACATGCCCACCAGGTGGAACTCAACGTTGGCCATGCTGCAGCGACTGCACACGCAGCAGAGGGCCATCAATGAGTACCTTTGCGACTACGGCACCAGGACAGGGTCAGGGGAGCTTGGCTTTTTTTCCCCACGCCAGTGGAGCATGATCAGGGATGCATGCACTGTCCTCTCACCATTTGAGGAGGCCACGAGGATGGTGAGCAGTGACAGTGCATGCATCAGTGACACTGTACCTCTTGTCCACCTGTTGGAGCATACGCTGCGTGGGATAATGGACAGGGCACTTGAGGCAGAACAGAGGCAGGAAGAGGAGGACTTCCTTGTCTCTCAAGGCCCCCTTTATCCAGACAATGTTCCTTCTGTCCCACCCATCACACAGGAAGAGGAGGAGGAGGAGGAGGAGGAGGAGGATTGTGTGAGCATGGAGGTGGAGCCTGGCACTCAGCATCAGCAGCAGCAGTCTTTTAAGGATGATGTACAGTCCCAACAAACCAGTGGACTTGTACGTGGCTGGGAGGAGGTGGCTGGCGATCATGTCATCCTCAGTGACCCAGAAGACTCCGGACCGAATGCCTCAGCTAACCTACGCTGCATGGCCTCCCTGATCCTGCAAAGCCTGCGGAAGGATCCTCGTGTTCTTCGGATCAAGGAGAGTGACCATTACTGGCTGGCCACTCTCCTTGATCCACGGTACAAGAGTAAGGTTGCGGACCTTATCTTGCCGTCGCAGAGGGAGCAGAGGATGAGACATCTCAGGGAGGCCTTGCAGAAAGGTCTGTGCAACGCGTTCCCAGAAACTGGGAGGTTACAAACTCCTGGTCCTGGATGACGAGTTGCTGAGGCTTCGGTCAGTAGCAGAAGGAGCGGTGGGGAAGGTGGACGTCTGACCGATGCGTTCAGACAATTTTTTAGTCCGCAGCCCCAAGGTATGATCGGTTCCAGCAACCATCGCCAGCGTCTGATATACATGGTGCAGGAATACCTAGGGGCAAGGTCAGACTTGGACACCTTTCCCACCGAAAATCCTCTGGCTTACTGGGTCCTGAGGATGGATCACTGGCCAGAGCTTGCACAGTATGCAATTGAGCTACTGGCCTGTCCTGCATCCAGCGTTCTTTCCGAACGCACATTCAGTGCTGCTGGAGGATTTGTCACCGATCATAGGGTGCGCCTGTCCACCGACTCGGTTGATCGACTGACCTTCATAAAAATGAATCAGTCTTGGATCACCACCAGCTACCAGACACCTGAAGCGGATATAACGGAATAATTTATAATGTCACATCCCTTCAAGACTGCCTATGCTGATGCTGAGTGACTGTCCTGTTATGTTCACTGACTATCCTCTTCCTCCTCCTCAATGATCCATGCCACCACACCAGTGCCTAAGGCACAATTTTTCAGCCCCTGTATAACAGGGGCGTGTAATTACAATTTTTTAAAAAGATGCTTCGCAACAGGTGTGACTGCTGTGCTCAGAGTACAGTATCTGTGAGGGGTTGCAGTGTTGTGGCACCAGCACCAGTGCCTAAGGCACAATTTTTCAGCCCCTGTTGGGGCGTGTAATTACAATTTTTAGGCAATGCTTTGCAACAGGTCTCATTGCTGTGCTCAGAGTACAGTATCTGTGAGGGGTTGCAGTGTTGTGGCACCAGCACCAGTGCCTAAGGCACAATTTTTCAGCCCCTGTATAACAGGGGCGTGTAATTACAATTTTTTAAAAAGATGCTTCGCAACAGGTGTGACTGCTGTGCTCCAAGTACAGTATCTGTGAGGGGTTGCAGTGTTGTGGCACCAGCACCAATGCCTAAGGCACAATTTTTCAGCCCCTGTTTAACAGGGGCGTGTAATTACAAATCTTGATCTAATAGTTCACAGCAGGGCCCATTCCTGCGCCCACCAAGAGTAACTATGAGGGCCTACAGTCTTGTGGCAACACCGTCCACCACCACCACCACCACCAAAGGCCCAATTTTTCTGCCCTGTTCAACAGGTGCATGCAATTACAAATCTTGATCTAATAACTCACAGCAGGGCCCATTCCTGCACCCACCAAGAGTAACTGTGAGGGCTTACAGTCTTGTGGCAACACCGTCCACCACCACCACCACCACCACCAAAGGCCCAATTTTTCTGCCCGGTTCAACAGGTGCATGCAAGTACAAATCTTGATCTATTAACTCACAGCAGGGCCCATTCCTGTGCCCACCAGTCTTGTGGCTACACCAACATCTAATAGGGCAAATTTCTGCAGAGTATATACGGCAGGCCCCTACTTTCAAACATCCAACTTACAAACGACTCCTACTTGCAAACGGCAAGAGAAAACAGGAAGTGAGAGGAAATCTACCCCTAGGAAGGAAAATTCTATCCTGTTAGATTTAATTTGGGAAAAAGGTATCTCCTCTCTACTGATGCTTTATCACCAATCCTTGTTTCAATTAAAACCCCACTTTTCCAAAAACATTTGTCATTGGGACGGAAAGTGAGGTGACATGTTCTGAACAGATGTGCAAAGACAGCAAATGTTACAGGGGTGATAACCCCTCCCTATGTTCTCCAAAAAGCTTAAAAATTGTTTTTTTTGGGATGTAGCTACACTTCATAATGTACCTGTTCAGATTCTACTTAAGAACAAACCTACAGTCCATGTCTTGTTTGCACCACCTATATACTGCTGTTCAGAGTATATAGGGTTGTAGGTATAGGGTTTTATTTTGGGTGCGGGGTCCCCCTTAGTATCCATACAAGACCCAAAGGGGCTGGGGTGGGGGGGGGGGGGGGGTGATGGGGTAGCCATGCCATTTTTCTCAAGGATTTTCAGCAATATGGCGGCCAGGACAAGACATGACATTAAAGCCGCAAGTGGTTTTAAATGGCTTCTTTTTTTCCTTTACAAATGTCATTTTGTGCAAGGACAGTTCTAAACACGGGAAACACATGCCACTTCACAGGCATACTTTAGACACCCCCCAGGTACCATATTTAAAGGAAAATTTCACTTTTTTTTTTTCACTTTATGCATCATTAAAATGACTGCTCCCGAAAAAACTTTAGTTTTTAAAATTTCTTTTTGCATTGATATATGTACCCTGGGGCAGGACCCGGGTCCCCAAACCTGTTTTATGACATTAACATGCATATTGGCCGTTGTAATTAGCAATTTTGATTTCGAACGTTCGCGTCCATTATAACGAATAGGGTTCGAAAATTCGCGCGAACTTTCGGTCCGTTCGAAGGTTCTGGTGCGAACCGAACCCGGGGGTGTTCGGCTCATCCCTACTGACAACTGGAAACTAACAAATAATGCAGACAGGGGCCCAGGGGGTGGTGGGGTTGGTAGTAGGGATTGGTGAGATTTTTGGAAATACTGTAGAAAAAAATAAATTGGTCTTATAGTCTCAGTACCCAGGCTCAAACTAAAACAGTAAACTTTACCACAGAATGATCATGGTGTAAGAAAGGCAGAAGAGGGGGCTGCTTACCTGCTTGTGCTCTGGAAGTCTGGGTTTTCATGAAGGATGATTCCAAGATGAAAGAGGCACAGAACATATATTCTTACATGGGAGGAACCATTGTTGACCATTGCTGGCTTGGCGTTGATGGTGCAGCCTCTGGATCACCGTTTTCATTGCTACTTTGTGAGTTACTGACAACTAAAAACCAGGTATGTATGCTAACAAATAACGCAGATATGGGCCCAATGGGTGGTGATGTTGGTAGAAGGAATTGGTGAGATTTTTGCATATAAAAAAAAAATGGTCTCATGGAGCCAGTCCCCAGGGTCAAGTATAGGATAAACAGTCACAATAAATTATAATATAAAAAAGGCAGGAGAGGGGGCTGCTTACATGCTTGTGCCCTGGAAGTCTGGGTTTTCCTGAAGGTTGATTCCAATAGGAAAGAGACATTGAAAATATATTCTGACATATAGGGAGCCACTGTTGACCATTGCTGACATGGTGTTGATGGTGCAGGCTACAGTTCCTCTCTTAAAGGGACACTATGCGCGTCGGGACCCTTCGGGGTAAGACCGCGCTATATTAAGATACCTCTCAACTCTCAACTTAACTAAAGGTTCCCGTATTATTATTTTTTTAATAACAAACATGTTATACTTACCTCCGCTGTGCAGCTCGTTTTGCACAGAGTGGCCCCGATCCTGGTCTTCTGGGGTCCCTCTGTGGCTTTCTCGGCTCCTCCACACATCAGCTAACCCCCTTCATGGGAAGCTCTCTCCCAAGGGGGTTAGCTTGCGGGTGCGCTCCCGTGATACAGCCGGCGGCTGTAGCCGCCGACTGTATCACTCGGCCCCCCACCCCGGTGCGCCGCGTCATTGATTTGATTGACAACAGCGGGAGCCAATGGCTGCACTGCTATCAATCAACCACTGAATGAGCCGAGAAGCCCGGACGAGAAGCCAGCGCGTTCACGGAGCAGGACTTTTGAGGGGTCAGGTAAGTAAACGGGGGGGGGGCGCTAATCCTCAAATGTTTTTTCACCTTAATGCATAGAATGCATTAACCACTTAAGGACTGCCGCACGCCGATGTACTTCGGCAGAATGGCACGGCTGGGCACAAGGGCGTACAGGTACGTCCCCTTTAAGAGCCCAGCCGTGGGTCGCGAGCGCTCGCGACCCGGTCCTCTTCTCCGTGACCGTCCCCGCGGGACCCGCGGACCCGATCGCCGCCGGCGTCCCGCGAATCCGCGATCAGGTCACAGAGAGGTAGAACGGGGGAGGCAGTGAGCCTGTCACTGATCGTCTGTTCCCTGTCATAGGGAACGACGATCAGTGATGTCACATGCCAAGCCACGCCCCCTTACAGTAAGAAACACACATCAGGGCACACTTAACCCCTACTGCCCCTCCTGGTTAACCCCTTCACTGCCAGTGTCATTTTTACAGTAAACAGTGCATTTTTATAGCACTGTTCACTGTAAAAATTACAATGGTCCCAAAATAGTGTCAAAAGTGTCCGAAGTGTCCGCCATAATGTCGCAGTCACAATAAAAAATCGCTGATCGCCACCATTACTAGAAAAAAAAAATATTAATAAAAATGCAATAAAACTATCCCCTATTTGGTAGACGCTATAAATTTTGCGCAAACCAATCAATAAACGCTTATTGCGATTTTTTTTACCAATAATATGTAGAAGAATACGTATCGGCCTAAACTGAGGAAAAAAATGTTTTTTTTATATATTTTTTGGGGATATTTATTATAGCAAAAAGTAAAAAATATTGCATTTTTTTCAAAATTGTCGCTCTATTTTTGTTTATAGCGCAAAAAATAAAAATCGCAGAGGTGATCAAATACCCACAAAAGAAAGCTTTATTTTTAGGAAAAAAAGGACGCCAATTTTGTTTGGGAGCCACGTCGCACGACCGCGCAATTGTCAGTTAAACCAACGCAGTGCCGAATCGCAAAAAGTGGCCTGGTCATTAAGCTGCATAATGGTCCGGGGCTTAAGTGGTTAAGGTGAAAAAACATGTACCTTTACAACGCCTTTAATTTTCTAATTTGTGAGAGACAGCTGGAGGCCAGGTAAGTTTACTATCAAAATACAGACAGGGGCTCAAGGGTAGTGGGGCTGTTAGGAGGGATTGGTGGGCTTTTTTCAAACAGAAAAAAAAAATTCTCGCAAACCCAGTCCCCAGGGTCAAGTATAGGATAAGCACTAAATGATCATAATAGAAGAAAGGCAGAAGAAGGGGCTGCTAATCACAGTGCCTATCATGGGCGTCCGCTGAACTTTTTTCAGGGGGGGGGGGGCATCATTTTAAGGTTATCCATGCTTCTTTGGGGCAGTGAAGCAGCGCTGTATACACCACTCCTCCACCGCCCATTGAAATAAATGGGCACCGCTGCCGAAGCGCCTGCAAAGCGCTTCGGCAGCGGCGATACACAGCTGCATTTATCCCTGTCTTTGACCACTAGCTGGGGTTATTGCAACACAGGGGGCAAGTGTCTTCACTCTGACTTCAACACTCTTACGTTTCCAGGGGGGGGGCAATTGACCCCCCTTGCCCTATGGAGCGGACGCCCATGGTGCCTATGTTTAGATTCTTTATAAAAATTAAAAGAAAATGTATAGCTTAGAAAAAAAAAAAAAATGGTTTTGCAGACCAAGTCCCCAAGGTCACGTGTAGGATAAACCGTCAGGTCATTGCCCTTTTTGTTTCTAACAAGCTGAGATCTTGTGAATGCGAATGTTTGCGGTTGCCTAATGCACCTCTACAGGTCCCTACACAGCTACAGCTGGTTACATCTCCGCAACAAATGCCTGCTGGGGGTGAGCTGGGGGGAGGGGGGGGATTGATGTGCTTTTTAATTTTCCTCTATGTTTCTTTTGCTACATCCGTTCCCCTCTGAGTTTTTACAAAAGTGTACTCAATTGAATTAACTATTTATTCACAGCTGGCTGGGCACTGCCCTTCTCCTACATTTGCCTTTTAAGATATGAACACAAATCTCTCTTCAATGCCCAAAACCCTCCAGGGGCCACAGTGTACATGAAAGCAAAGAAAAAAAAAAAGAGAAAAAAAAAAGAGAAGAAAGAATGGAAAAAGGAAAACATCCAGCTCCTGGGAATGGATCTCCTCGGTGAACTTTGTGCTGTGTAACAACATTGTAATTCACTGGACTGAGATTAAAGCCGTAACAAAGGATTGCTTAATGCCCATTCTGAGTGGAAGCTTATCAGTGCGCATAAATTAACGCAAACACCGGAGCACCAGGTAGGAAGCTGCGTACGTACGATCCTACCTGCCGAAGCAAGTGAAAGAAAGCAAAAATCCTGATTTCGTTAAAAAAAATATGTATAATTTAACCACTTCAACACCGGGCTTTTTTTACCACTTCAACACCGGGCCTATTCTGGCACTTCTCTCCTACATGTACAAATCATCATTCTTTTGCTAGAAAATTACTCAGAACCCCCAAACATTATATATGTTTTTTAGCAGACACCGTAGGGAATAAAATGACGGTCATTGCAACTTTTTTTCTTGCACGATATTTGCGCAATCATTTTTCAAACGCCTTTTTTTTGGGAAAAAAATGGTTTCGTGAATTAAAAAATAACAAAACAGTGAAGTTAGCCCAATTTTTGGGGAAAATATGAAAGATGATGTTACGCCAAGTAAATAGATACCTAACATGTCACGCTTTAAAATTGCGCACACTCATGGAATGGCGCCAAACTTCGGTACTTAAAAATCTCCATAGGCGATTCTTTAATTTTTTTTACAGGTTACCAGGTTAGAGTTACAGAGGAGGTCTAGTGCTAGAATTGTTTCACGCGCTCTAATGCACGCGGCGATACCTCACATATGTGGTTTGAACGGCGTTTATGTGGTGTTTATATGTGGGCGGGACTTACGTGTGCGTTCGCTTCTGATCGCAAGCTACCAGAGACAGGGGCGTTTTAATTATTTTTTTTTATTATTATTTTTTTTATTTTACTTATTTATTTATTTTTTAACACTTATTTTACATATTTTATTTTTTTTTGATCACTTTTATTCCTATTACAAGGAATGTAAACATCCCTTGTAATAGGAATGGTGTGTGACAGGTCCTCTTTATGGAGAGATGCGGGGTCAATGTGTACATCTGAGGACCCGGCCGGGCGTGACGTCATCACATCGCGCCCGGGCCTCCGACGATCATAGAGATGACTGGTGACCATCTGGTCACCAGTCATCTCTATGCTCGTCACGTGACCCACCAACGACGCCGGAAGATTCGCTCCGGGTCCCCGATCGCACGGGAGAGCCCGGAGAAGCACCGGATGGCGGCGGGAGGGGGGGGGGATGTCCCCTCTCGCCGCCTATAAGAACGATCAAGCAGCGGAACTGCCGCTATGATCATTCTTATGGTGCGCAGAATCGCCGGCACAAAAAATGGATATCTGAATGATGCCTCTAGCTGCACCCATCATTCAGATATCCCCCCTCAAAGCAGAGGATGTCATATGACGTCCACCCAGGATGGGAGATCCCATCTGTGGACGTCATATGACTATGGGCGGTAAGGAAGTGGTTAAAAAAGTTATTTTACCCTTTTTTTTTTGTATACAAATATTTATTTGTTTCATTATTTCTTTACCACTTGCTAACCAGGCCATTTCTGACACTTTTCTGATATGTAAAAATCTGTTGTTTTTTCTTCTTTTTTGCTAGAAAATCACTCATGCCTCGTACACACGACCGGTTTTCCTGACATGCCAAAAAACATTTTTTTTCCTGACGTGATTTCTCTCAAGCCTGCCTTGCCTACACACGTTCAGGCAAAAAAAAAAAAACGCGCGGTGACGTCCAACACGTACGACGGCACTATAAAGGGGACGTTCCATTCAAATGGCGCCACCCTTTGGTCTGCTTTTGCTGATCTCGTGTTATTAAAAGTTTGGTGAGAGACGATTTGCGCTTTCAGCCTCGTGCTTTTCAGTCCGTTACAGCGTGACGAATGTGCTATCTCCATTACGAACGCTAGTTTTACCAGAACGAGCGCTCCCGTCTCATCACTTGCTTCTGAGCATGCGTGTTTTTTTTCCACTCGGAAAAGCATACACGCGACCGGTTTTCGCGACGAGAAAAAGACTGACGGGAAACACAACGGGTAAAAATAGAGCAGGTTCTAATTTTTTTCGGGCAGTTTTCTCGTCGGGAAAACTGCTATGGAGCCTACACACGACCGGTTTTCCCGACCAATCTAAAAAAATGTCAGTTTTCTCGTCGGGAAAACCGGTCGTGTGTACGGGGCATTAGAATCCACAAAATGAAATATATATATATTTTAGCAGAGACCCTAGAGAATGTTGTGGGGAGATGGGCCGATTAGATACTGGTCTTCATCAGATAGGGAGTTCTGCCAACATCCCGGAAAAACTCAGATAGAGAACAATGTTACCCCAATAGGGACTTTGGAGGCAGTCTAAGGAGGTGTAACAAAGGGTATAATAAAAATTACCAAAATTGTATTGTTATACAATCTTACAAAATCACCACGAAGGTCAGTGGTGAATCATATCATAAAAACACATAACATGATGACACAGATTATTGTATACAGAAAGCACCCCGAAACTCGGATATGCTGGAGCACCAGGCTGGCCAAGATAGAGTAAGAGGCCAGATTCTTGAAGGTGTTCATAGAGCAACTCCGACACGGTTTGGAGAGATATGTTTGTTCCTTCTTCAGGGGGAGACAAGGGCACAAAAAGAAATGGTCATCATGGGGAGAGGAAAGATATGTATGGCAATAGCATATTCCAGCAAGATGTGTTAGCACGCCCAGCAAGCCGGTAAAGACATAGTCCAGCTGCAGACACCCGCACATACAGGGACCGTAAGCAGCAATAAAACAATTGCATTCTCTGCGGGAAATCTGTAGATAAACATTAGAGAAAGTGTGTGTCAAAAAGTCAGCAAGCATAGGTGTGGTGGTTGATGGAGGTCCGCCATACTAAATACATACATTTCGTATGGCGGACTGCCATAAACCACCACATTGTAAGCAGCACTGCTAGGAGAGGTGCACCCTAGGTAAGGGTATAATATGAAGTCATAGAGCAGTGGTCTCCAAACTGCGTCCCTGGGGCTGGATGCGGCCTTTTTCTTGCCTTTATCCTGCCCTTGCGGCATTATTCCTGCCACAGACACCAACAGTGGGGCACTATTCCTTCCACTGACATCAACGATGGCACATAATTCCTTCCACTGACAACAAAAATGCGGCAATTCCCTCCCCCCCTTCCCAACGACACCAACTGTTTCTCCCTCTATTACTGGACAGCCGCACTCTTAAAACGTTGCCTTTATTCAAATAAGAACAGCACTACAAGCCACAGCAAAACGGCAAACTAGACCGCTAACGCGTTTCACACTATTACTAGTGTTTAATCATAGCTATGATTAAACACTAGGAATAGTGTGAAACGCGTCAGTGGTCCTGTTTGCCGCCTTGCTGTGGCTTGTAGTGCTGTTCTTATTTGAATAAAGGCAACGTTTTCAGAGTGCAGCTGTCCAGAAATATACTTTCTTTCTTATTCTTGCCTTGCTGAATGCATCGCCAGCACTTGTGGTTTCTGTGAGGTGGATCACCATCAAGGCTTCTCACCTGGAGCGGCTCCCTTTTTCTCCTTCTGTTTCTCCCTCTAATACCAAAGATCGGGCATTATTTACTACCACTGGGCACAGTCTGGCCCCCCTAAAGTCTGAAGGACAGTAAACTGTCTCTTTCTTTAGAAAGTGAGGGGACCCTGGGCCCTGCTATAGAGCTTCCTAAGGTTAGTTGGCATGGGAAATTACTGATTGCCTGTGCACTTTCGACCTGGCATTCTGCCACCATGACAAGAAGGGGGCCTGCTGCAGGACATGTGAAAGTGTCCCGCTGTGGGACCATAAGGATTGGTTCACACTGCTGAAACCCCAAAGTAGTGTGACTTGCTTGTGACTTTTGTGATTTGACATTGCAGTCTATTTATTTGTAAAAAAAAAAAAAATGGAAAACCATTTATCATTTTCCTTTCCCTCTACAATTATGTGCCACTTTGTGTTGGTCTATCACATAAAATATGTTTTTTTGTTGTGGAATGTGGAAAATTTCAAGGGGTATGAATACTTTTTCAAGGCACTGTATTTGATCATACTAATGCACCATCAACAAATGCTGATCTCGGATATGTAATGCAAAGGCTGCCCATTCACGAGTGGCATGGGTTTATTGCTATAGGAGAGACTTCTCCTCCAATTTTCCTCAGAGACGTTGCTTGGCAATTCATAGCGCCATCTTTTTACAATCCCGCCTCTCGCAATGATCTTAATAACAGTAAAAATATATGTAAGGTCAGGACAAGTCGACGATTTTTACAGAGAGCTGAGAATGTCAACGCTGAGCTGGTGTCGCTGCAGAGCATGAAAGAGATTGCTCCAAACCGAAAGCGCGCAGTGATCTGAGAGACGGCGGTGTCAAGGACACAGCAAATTCGCTTTCACTGGGCTTTACGACTCACATGCTGGCTCATTGGGTGGAAAATACAAATAAATTGATTATATTAGTTTTAATTCACATCAGGCTCGGCGAGCTCTGCCTCAGGGATGTTCTGTATTTAGGCCTTTTGAATTTTCTGTTTTTTTCCTGCTTCAGACTCTAATCCTTTTTTTTCCTGGCGCCAGTTGTATCACTAGATCTCGTCACAGACGAGCGTGCGCTTGGAGAGGAACGTATGTTAAAGCAGATGTAAACCCAATTAGTAAAACCTCATATTAGCTTTAAAAAGCTAGGATGGTTTTAAAAGTTTTTTCCTTATTTTTTAATCTGCTGGTGTTAATAAAATAAAATAAAACATGGTGATCCTGCCCCGAAGGTCCTCGTTTAGGCACCTTCTGTTATAGAGTGACAACGCTCTGTCTCTGTCTCTCAACTGTATTGTCACCCTGGCACATGGAGACTACACCAATTTCACAGGCATGGTCCAACATAGTCACCACCTGGAAACGCCATGCAGAAAAAAATGGGCATCACAGTTTGTTGTGTATGGGGCTGCATAGACCAGTCAAGGTGCCCATGCTGACCTGTGTCCACAGCCAAAAGCACCTACAATGGGCATGTGAGCATCAGAACTGAACCACAGAGTAATGGAAAACGGTACCCTGGTCTGATGAATCATGTTTCCTTTTACACCATGTGGATGGCCAGATGCATCGCTTACCTGGGGAAGAGTTGGCACCAGGACAGGATGCAGTATGAGAAGAAGACAACCTGCCTGAGCCAGTGTGATGCTTTCTGCAATATTCTGCTGGGACACGTTGGGTCTTGCCATCAGGGCTGGTGCAAGGAATTTTGACACCCTAGGGGAAACCTCATTTTACTGCGCCCCTTGGCTCCACCCCTTTTGTCCTGCCCATGTATACCCCACCTTTTTAATAAAGGGCCCATCAAATGCATCCTACCAGCGCCAATCAATGCAGCCTACCAGTGCCCATCAATGCAGCCTGCCAGAGCCCATCAAATGCAACCGGCTACCATTGCTCATCAATGCAGCCTGCCAGCGCCCATCAAATGCAGCCTACCAGTGCCCATCAATGCAGCCTACCAGTGCCCATCAATGCAGCCTGCCAGTGCCCATCAATGCAGCCTGCCAGCGCCCATCAAATGCAGCCTCACCAGAACCCATCAATGCAGCCTACCAGTGCCCATCAATGCAGCCTGCCAGCGCCCGTCAAATGCAGCCTCACCAGCACCCATCAATGCAGCCTACCAGCACCCATCAATGCAGCCTCACCAGCACCCATCAATGCAGCCTGCCAGCGCCCATCAAATGCAGCCTCACCAGCACCCATCAATGCAGCCTACCAGCACCCATCAATGCAGCCTGCCAGCACCCATCAAATGCAGCCTCACCAGCACCCATCAATGCAGCCTACCAGTGCCCATCAATGCAGCCTGCCAGCGCCCATCAAATGCAGCCTCACCAGCACCCATCAAATGCAACCTCACCAGCGCCCATCAATGCAGCCTACCAGTGCCCATCAATAAATGTTTGCTTGTTTCCATTCATTCAGGGGTTGGGACACAGACACAGTCCTCTGCCACCGCTGCGCCTCTGACACTATGTGCGAACGGAGCAGCAGCTGCCTGCTGATGCTAAGACTGAGCTGCTTGCTGCAGAGAGAAGAGAGTAGAAACACCAGTGGCCGGGCACCCTAGGCAGCAGTGCGCCCTAGGCGACCGCCTAGTTTGCCTAGTGGTGGCACCGGCCCTGCTTGCCATTCATGTGGATGCTATTTGACATGTACCACCTACCTAAACATTGTTGCTGACCATGTACACCCCTTGATAAAAACTGTATTTCCTGATGGCAGTGGCCTCTTCCAGCAGGAGATTGCATGCACCCTGCCACACTACAAAAATGGTTTAGGAATGGTTTGAGGAACACAACAATGAGTTTAAGGTGTTGATATGGCTTCTAAATTCTCCAGATCTCAATCCAATCAAGCATCCGCGGGATGTGCTGGAAAAACATGTCCGATCCATGGAGGTCTCACTTCACAACTACATGACTACAAAGATCTGCTACTGACAGCTTGGTGCCAGATACCACAACGTACCATCAGAGGTCTAGTGGAGTCCATGCCTCAATGCGTCATGGCTGTTTTGGCAGCAAAAGGGGGACCTACTCAATATTAGGTGGCATCTAAAAGTGGGTGGGATATATTAGGCAGCAAGTGAACATGATGTCCCTGAAAGTGATGTGTTGAAAGCAGAAAATAGTAGGATTTTTAAAACAGCTTGCCTGTAAAATCCTTTTCTTGGAGTACATCACGGGACACAGAGCAGCATAGTCATTACTATGTGGGTTATATAGAATTACCTTCAGGTGCTGGCACTGGCAACTTCCAAAACAGGAAGTACCCTCCCCTATATAAGCCCCTCCCATCCGGGAGTACCTCAGTTTTGTAGCAAAGCAATACGTGTCCCCAAAAGAGGGGTGGGAGCTCTGTGTCCCGTGATGTACTCCAAGAAAAGGATTTTACAGGCAAGCTGTTTTAAAAATCCTACTTTCTTGTTCATACATCACGGGACACAGAGCAGCATAGTCATTACTATGTGGGACGTCCCAAAGCAATGCCACATGAGGGGGGGGATACACCATACATAAGCTGGGCGCCATCAGGCATGAGGATCTTTTGCGGCCTGCAACACACTGCGCCCAAAGGCGACATCCTCCTGACTTCTAACGTCCACCTGGTAGAACCTAGTAAACGTGTGTACTGAAGACCATGTTGCGGCCTTACAAATTTGCGCCAGGGAGGCCTGGTGATGCACTGCCCATGAAGTTCCAACTGCTCTCGTGGAGTGCGCCCTAACTTTGAACGGAGGCGGTCTACTTCTCAAGCCATAGGCTTGTATTATGACCTGTCGAATCCACTTGGCTAAAGTAGATTTTGATGCTGCCTGACCCTTTCTGGGGCCTTCCGGCAGAACAAACAAAGAATCCGTTCTACGAATCTGAGCAGTGGCTTTTAGATAAGCTTTAACTGCTCTTACTACATCCAAAGAATGCAATAACTTTTCCTCTACCGAGCTTGGTTTGGGGAAAAAAGAAGGAAGAACCACATCCTGGTTCAAGTGAAACCTCGATACCACCTTAGGAAGAAAGGCTGGGTGAGGACGTAATACTACTCTGTCCTTATGGATAACCAGATATGGCTCTTTACAGGACATGGCGGCTAATTCCGACACTCTTCTAGCCGAGCATATGGCTACTAAAAATATAAATTTCCTGGTGAGTAGAACCAAGGAAATGTGCCGCAAAGGTTCAAATGGCTGCTTCTGCAGAACCGACAGAACCAAATTTAGATCCCATGGGCATATGGGAGCCTTAATCGGTGGAATAATACGAGTCACACCTTGCATAAAGGATTTGACAAGTGAATGCATAGCCAGGGGCCTTTGAAATAGTATTGACAAGGCCGAAACCTGGCCCTTGATAGTACTTAAGGCAAACTTCCTGTCTACAGCCCACTGCAGGAAGTCCAGAATTCTGCCTATAACGTACTTACGTGGATGCCATTTTCTGGCCTCGCACCAAGTGATGTACGCCTTCCAAACTCTATAGTAGATCTGCCTGGATACAGGCTTCCTGGCATTGATTATAGTTGATACCACAGAGTTAGAGAGACCTCTCTTCTTTAGGATGTGGGATTCAATAGCCAGGCCGTTAAACTTAGAGTTAGTAAGGAAGGGTGGTATATCGGTCCTTGCGAAAGCAGGTCCGGACGACGTGGAAGGGTCCAAGGACTCCCCACAGACATTTTGATGATCTCCGCGTACCAGGCCCTTCGGGGCCACGCTGGAGCCACCAGGATCACCGGCTTCTTCTCCAACCTGACTCTGCGAAGGAGTCGAGGCAACAATTGTAGCGGAGGGAATGCATATATCAGTCTGAACTGATCCCAAGGGAACACCAGAGCATCCGAGCCGCAAGCGAGGGGATCCCTTGTCCGGGAGACAAATCTGTCCACCTTTGCGTTGAATCTGGATGCTAGCAGATCTACATCCGGTGTTCCCCACCGCTAACATATTGCTCGGAAGACCTCGGGATGAAGGGACCATTCCCCTGGGCATAACTGTTGGCGACTCAGAAAGTCCGCCTTCCAATTCTCCACCCCTGGAATGAAGACAGCTGATATACATGGGACATGCTTTTCTGCCCATTCCAGGATGTGACTTACTTCCCTCTGGGCTGCACGACTCCTGGTGCCTCCCTGATGATTGATATATGCCACTGCTGTGGCATTGTCTGATTGAATTCTGACAGGGGACCCTTGGAGTCTGGATGTCCAGGCTACTAGGGCGTACCGGGTTGCTCGTATCTCTAAGAGATTGATGGGCAGGGTTTTTACTACATTTGACCATCTGCCCTGGAGAGACCATTGCTCCAGTACTGCCCCCCAGCCTATAAGGCTGGCATCTGTAGTGACCACCTTCCAAGATATCGGGCTGAAGGGTTTTCCCTTCTGGAGATTCTGGGGGATCAACCACCAGCAGAGACTCTTCCGAACGGAAGGGGACAAAGCCATCGGGAAGTCTAGAGCCTGAACTTTTCCGTTCCAGGCTGACAATATGGCCCTTTGTAAATTCCTTGAGTGGAATTGGGCGTATGGCACAGCTTCGAATGATGCTACCATCTTTCCTAGCAGCCTCATGCACAGGCGTATGGACGGCTGTCTTTTTGCACAAAGCAGACGGACCAAGGCCCTCAAAGAGGATACCTTGTCTAGAGGTAAGAAAATCTTCCTCTGGTCTGAATCCAGCCGTAGCCCTAGATATACCAGGTTTTTCACTGGCTGTAGGGCTGACTTGTCCAGGTTGATGACCCAACCGTGAGACTCTAGATACTTGATTGTATCGACAATTACCACTTCTAGCTTGGCAACTGAGTGGTCCATCAACAACAGGTCGTCTAGGTATGCCATTATCGTTACACCCCGTGTTCTTAGATCGGCCAACAGTGGGGCCAGAATTTTTGTGAACACTCGTGGTGCTGTGGCCAGACCGAATGGTAAGGCTCTGAACTGAAAATGGCGCCCTTCTACTGCAAAGCGTAGGAATTTTTGATGACCTGGAAAGATGGGAACATGCAAGTAAGCATCTTTGATGTCGATCGAGGCTAACCATTCCTCCCCTTGTAGGGCAGCGGTGACCGATCGGATCGACTCCATCCGGAAAGACCGGACGTTTAGAAATTTGTTTAGACTCTTTAGGTCCAATATGGGTCTTATGTCCCCGTTTGGCTTCGGGACTGTGAAAAGGTTTGAGTAGAAACCCAACCCCCACTCTTCCATAGGAACCTCCATAATTACTCCTTGGAGCAATAGTTGTTCTAACGCCAATAGGAGAGACCCTCTTTTCAGAGGGTCTCTTGGCATGCCTGACCACATAAAATGGGACGGAGGAGACTCTTTTAACTCCAACTTGTATCCCAGAGTTACTGCGGAGAGCACCCATCTGTCTTTGATCGTCTCCCGCCAGGTCTCTGCGAACAACTGAAGTCTTCCCCCCACCCGTTTGAGTGGGGGCAGCCCTTCATAGGCTTGACTTGGAGGCTGGTTTAGTACCTCTTCGGATCCAGGGCTTTTTATTACCCTGTGGCTGTCCCTGATTTTTACCTCCTGAGTTTGACCGAGGAGGCCGTCGGAACTGCTTAGTAGCAGACGTCGCAGGGATAGGAGAGGTAGTCCTCTTAAAAGATGGACCCCTAGACCTCTTTTTACTCGGTAAGAGAGTACTTTTACCACTGGAAATCTTCTGGATATACTTATCCAGGTCTTCGCCAAAAAGGCGTTCCCCATGAAATGGGAAGCTAACTAAGAGCTTCTTACAGGGAGCTTCAGCAGACCAGTTTTTGAGCCACAGAAGCCTACGCATATGTACCAAAGACAGCGTGAGGCGGGAGGCCTGATGGATAGAATCCTTGATGGCGTCAACCGCAAAGCATAATGCTCTAGGCAGATCAGCCAGAGCCTGGGCCTGCTGGTCTGGCAAATCCCTCAGGACCATTTTCATTTGATCCTTTAAAGCTTGGCAGACCCCAATAGCTGCCACTGCTGGCTGTGTAACAGCCCCTGCTGTGGAAAAAGCAGATTTTAATAAAGATTCCAATGTTTTATCCACTGGATCTTTGAACATTTGAACATTATCTACTGGACATGTCAGTGATTTGTTCACAGAAGAGATGGCTGCATCCACCGTAGGAACATTCAATCTCTGGGTGAACTTTTCCTCCATGGGATAGATCACCGGAAACCTTTTAGGCGGAACAAATAGTTTATCAGGATGTTCCCAGTCCTGGTATATAAGTCCTTCCAATAATGGATGTATTGGAAAGGAGCAATTAACCTGGGGAGCTTTTAGCGACCCCAATGAGGAGACAGCAGTAGTTGATGGTTCAACAAGAGGCATTTTAAATGCAGATCGAACCATGTCAGTTAGGGTCTGGACCCACAATCTTTCAGTCTGTGATGCTGAAAATGGTTCATCTACTGTCGATTCCTCAAAAACAGAGCTAACCTCCTCCTGATCCCCTTCAGGTAGGTCGGTCCCTTCCTGGGACTGTTGCTCTGCCAACAGGCACTCTAATGGAGGTGATGGAGATCTGGCGCGCTTTCTTTCCTGTAGAGAAGAAGCGATCAATGCAGCCAATCTCTGCTCCAATCCCTCCAGAGTTGAGGAAAAAACCTCCTCTGTTATATATGCAGGAGCAGGTGGACTGAGGACAGCCGCAGTACCTGGCACTCCCGGGGGTTCCTTATGGGTATTAACCTCTGATTTCTCAGGGGAGGAGGGTGCAGATGACTGCTCCAGATCCTCAGAGCCCGATGGAGACCCCCTACACTTCCTGAGAGGTATATCTCGGAGTTTTTTAGGCGGCATATTCCTTAGTTCAAAGCTGAGGTATTCCAGCCGCAATACACCCCTTACTGAAATAGTCTAATGCAATTTGCTGCTATGTACATCAGTGGGTGTCTACTAATGCGTCTTTCTGGGGATGCCTGTATCAACCGCCCGCTGTAAGCCCCTATACCATGCTACCAGCTCCTTTTCATGCTCTGTGTCCATAGCAAGCAGCGTGGACTGAGTCCTTTTATCTTGCTGGGACGCCCGCACATGCGCAGAAGCGCTGGGCGCACAGAGCGCGTCATCCGCCAGGCTCCGCCCCCTTTTTTGAAGCTAAACCTTATAAAAGGAAAGCATGTGTGCGCGCGCGCGCATGCACGTGTGCGCTCTTGGCGCCATGTAGGGAGAGGAGCCAGGGTCCCTGTTTCACCAGGACTCGGGGATGGAAGGAAACTACTTGGCAGCATGACAGAGGAATGCAGCTTCCCTGATAGAGAGCTCACTCATCTGCCTGGACTTTTACCATGGAAGGAATAGTCCCAAGAAAAAAGACATTCCACAGCGGCCTCTAGTGGACAAACACAGGTACCGCACCTTTGTCTTTTTTTTTTTTTTTTTAAAACCTCCTTTATGAAAAAAACATTTCCAGGTTTACAGTTTTTTTAAAACTTCCCTTATGAAAAAACATTTCTAGGATTTCTTAGGCATATACAGCTATTAGCGGGAATACCCTTTAGGTAACAGGCAGAAAGACATATTAGGCTTGGGGGTCCCCTCAATAGAACCAAGTTCCTGAGGGGCCCCCACTTACCTTTTCCCCGCCGCAGGACTTTGTTTGGTCCACAGAAGCCCAAACTTCACCTCTCACGGCAGGCATTGTACTAGACCTTCAGGGACCGGGTTCCCAAGGATTCCACTCCCCTGGACCTGTATAGCACCCTGCACAGATAGCCTCTTGGTTTTGGGTATGACCAGAGCTCTGGATCCCAGGGTCCAGCCCTCCTAAGAGAGGCATTACAGGCAAAACCCTGCTCTTCTCTGCAAGGCTCGGGTACCGACCGTTTAGCTATGAAGCTTTTTTGGTCGGATCCGGAATAGCTTGCTAAGGCCCAGAGAACCTGTACACAAGCCCAGATGAATACATGTTAACCTTGGCCAACACCTTAGACACTGGCAAAAAACTGAGGTACTCCCGGATGGGAGGGGCTTATATAGGGGAGGGTACTTCCTGTTTTGGAAGTTGCCAGTGCCAGCACCTGAAGGTAATTCTATATAACCCACATAGTAATGACTATGCTGCTCTATGTCCCGTGATGTATGAACAAGAAATGGCCTACCATAAGGGTTTGAGCAACTTTAACAAGGGCCAAATTGTAGTGGTTACATGACTGGGGCAGAGCGGCTCCAAAACTGCAGCTCTTGTGGGATGTTCTTGGTCTGCAGTGGTCAGGACTGACCAAAAGTGGTCCAAGGAAGGAAAACCAGCGAACCGGTGACAGGATCATGGGCGACCAAGGCTCATTGATGTACATGGGGAGCGAAGACTGTCCCATGAAGTCTGATCCGACAGAAGAGCTAAAAGAGATAAAACTACCAGACCAAGTATTAAGTAATTTTTTTTTAACAAAAAACGCTGTTCGTTATATGAGATTCCATTCAGATTTTTTTCCTTTCTTGTCCTTTCCTTTCTTCCTGCCAGTTTCCCCCTCTTTCTGTTCACCTTTATGGTTGTTTTCTGTATATATACTGTATCAGCATATCTACATATAAATACGTATGTATACCTTATCTACCTAGCTACTGCGGAAGATTAATCCATCCACTTTTACACATCCCCCATACCCGCCGTAGGGGAACGTTTGGTAGTGTCTTGGCTGTGCTTCTGTACATGGGCCTATGGGTAAGCGGCATTGCACCCGTCTCTCCCCTATAAATAAATGTATTCTGTATTTTGTACTAAGTATTTTTACATTTTTGCATGTTACTATTTTCATTCTAGACGTCATCCTCCTGATGAAGCGGTAACATGACGCAAAACATGTAGAGGACCATGATGTGTCCAATGAGGATTTACTGTACATTTGTCTCCATCTTGGAGTACACTAAGTATCAGCATACCTTAATGGACACCCCTATATATATATATATATATATATATATATATATATATATATTTATTTTTTTTTTTTTTTTATTTTTTTTTATAGTTTTTTTCTTGAACATTGGAATATTATGTTCCTGTCTATGTGTGGACCTTGTTTTTTATCTGTGTATATAAAAAAAAAAATTTCATTGAAACTTGTATGTTGTCCCATTGGGACCGAGATAGTCCATTTCTTTATTGGAGACTAGTCTGGGGAACTGTCTCCACCCCCAAATCTCGAATTAAAGCAGAACCCAAAAGTGGAACTTCCACTTATCTGATTCCCCCCCCTCCCCCCGTTGCCAGATTTGGTACCTTTCGGGGGGAGCGGATACCTGGATACTGGACCGCAACAAAGTACGTCAGTAGCTCGGTCCACCTCCTCCCTCCCCTTCTGCCGGTCCAGCGAGAGAGCGCACATGCGCAGTAGGGACCCATCCATGAAGCCGAAAGGCTACACTGCCGGGTTTCCTTACTGGCAATGGCGGCGGCAGCGGTGCTGACATCGCTGGACTCCAGGACAGGTAAGTGTCCTATTGTTAAAAGTCAGCAGCTACAGTATTTTTTAAAGGGGCGGGCGGACCTCCACTTTATTTAGGATGATGGTACCTTTCTTTTTCTGATCTTATGTTTTTTTACCCAATTTTGAGGCTTTCCCTTTTTATGACATACCGTTACAAAATTCCTTTATTCATTAACATTATCATAATTATGTGATAAATAAAAAATACCCCATTGTGAAATTGTCTATTTCTGAAAATTGTTTTCAATTTATAGTGTAACTTTATTTTTTAATTTATTATTTTTTAATTAATTAATTTATTACATTTATTATAAATGTTTAAGCCCCATACACACTCATCAGTTTTCCTGCAGGTTTTTGTCTTCAGGTTTACCAAAACCATCTAATATGAGATCAAACCTTAATGCCGCGTACACACGATCGATTTTCTCGACTGTGAAAACACCGTCGAGAAAATCGACGGGAAAAACAAGGGAACGGCTTGGTTCCCTACACACGGCCGGTTTTCACAACATTTTTTTTTTTGGTCGAGAAAAACGACCGTGTGTGGGCTCCGTGGCAGTGTTTCCCTATGGGAAAACTGCCGCAGAAAAAAACGAGGGGAATCACGACGAGAAAAATTAGAACATGTTCTAATTTTTCTCGCTGTGATTAATGCCATTTTTCCCGTCTGGAAAAATGACAAAAAGCCCACAGACGGTCGTTTTTCTTGTTAAAAAAAAAAAAGACATTTTTCCCGATGGGAAAAATGATCGTGTGTACGCGGCATAAGAGTTTCAATTCGTATGCAATCAGGCAGGCCCTTGCACTACATGGTTTTGGTAAACCTGAAGACAAAAACCTGCAGGAAAACTGATAGTGGAACGGAACTTCCCCTTTATAGTGCCATCGTACGTGTTGTACGTCACTGCGCTTTGCTCGAGCGTTTTTTTTTTAATGATCGTGTGTACGCAAGACAGGCTTGAGAGGAAACATGAAAAAAAACGACGAGAAAAACGTTGGTTTAAAAAATGGCATGAGAATCGATCGTGTGTATGCCGCATTAGACAACTCTTACCAGAAATGACTTCCATGTAAAGCCCTTACATGGAAGTCATTTCTGGTAAGAGTTGTCTAATGCGGCATACACACGATCGATTCTCATGCCATTTTTTAAACCAACGTTTTTCTCGTCGTTTTTTTTCATGTTTCCTCTCAAGCCTGTCTTGCGTACACACGATCATTAAAAAAAAAAACGCTCGAGCAAAGCGCAGTGACGTACAACACGTACGACGGCACTATAAAGGGGAAGTTCCGTTCGGATGGCACCACCCTTCATGTTAGTAAAGTTTGTTGTGCGACGATTCGCGCTTTTCAGCCTTGTGCTTTTCAGTCCATTACAGCGTGACGAATGTGCTATCTCCATTACAAACGCTAGTTTTACCAGAACGAGCGCTCCCGTCTCATACTTGATTCTGAGCATGCGCGTTTTTTTTCACGTCGTTAAAGCATACACACTATCGTTTTTCACGTCATTAAAAAAAACGACATGAAAAACGACGTGAAAAAATAGAGCATGTTCGAAATTTTTAATGCCCGTTTTTCACGCCGTTAAAAATGCTCTGGAGCATACACACGATCGGTTTTAATGCCCATTTTTTAAAATGGCATTTTTAACGGCATGAAAAACAATCGTGTGTATGGGGCATTAGGCCTCAATCACCTCTGCGTGACGCAATGTGTATTTTTGCACTTTTTTGCACTTTTGGTCACAGATATGCGGTATATATTATTTTTTTGCGTGTTGTTCACGTGACAGCATAGGGCCGCCCATTTGCTTAAATGGGCTGTGCTGCACGCAACAAATGTGCCAAAGTAGCTCCTCCTGTTATAGCATCTACAAACTATGGGGTATTTTATTTTATTTTTTTACTAGTAATGGCGGTGATCAGCGACTTATAGCGGGACTGCGATATTGCATCAGACATTCTGACGCTAACTGACACTTTTGACATTGTTTGGGGACCATTGACACCAGGGCCAGTACAATGGGGGGGGGGGGGGGCGGAAGTGGCGGATGCCCTGGGCGGTACTATTTACTGGAGGAATTGGGGGTGCAGCCACGCAGGTGTCGGCAGTGTGCTTCAAGCAAAACAATCAGCAAAGCCTGTGAGACCAGGAAGTGAGGAGAGAAGACTTGTAGCCAGGTACAGTGCTGGATCGATAAAGAACTCAGGTGAGTGTTGGGGGAGAGGGAGTAACAGGCAGTGCAAGGTTTTTGACCTCAATACAGAGAATGCATTAAGGTAAAGAAAAAACCTTTAGTGTTTAGAATCACTTTAAGGCCTCCATTAATTATGAATGGCCTGCCAATGCAAACCAATCTTGAAAAAACCTGCATGGCCCTTTCTTACCTTTGTGGTCTACCATAATGCATGATATATTGCATTGTGTGTTGAGCTCCTCTATACAATGTGTTGAAGGGGAGGGTTGCTAGTGCTACTGTATATGTGTTTTATTAAGGCTTCCATTTACAGTGCATCTGGAAAGTATTCACAGCGCTTCACTTTTTACACATTTTGTTATGTTACAGCCTTATCCCAAAATGGATTAAATTCATTCTTTTCATCAAAATTCTACAAACAATCCCCCATAATGACAATGTGAAAGAAGTTTGTTTGAAATCTTTGCAAATTTATTGAAAATAAAAATCGAACAAAATCCCATGTACATAAGTATTCACAGCCTTTGCTCAATACTTTGGTGAAGCTCCTTTGGCACCAATTACAGCCTCAAGTCTTTCTGAGTATGATGCCACAAGCTTGGCACACCTATTTTTGGGCAGTTTCTCCCATTCTTCTTTGAAAGACCTCTCCAGCTCCATCAGGTTGGATGGGGAGCGTCGGTGCACAGCCATTTTCAGCTCTCTCCAGAGATGTTCAATCGGGTTCAAGTCTGGGCTCTGGTTGGGCCACTCAAGGACATTCACAGAGTTGTCCTGTAGCCACTCCTTTGTTATCTTGGCTGTGTGCTTAGGGTTGTTGTCCTGTTGGAAGATGAACCTTCACCCCAGTCTGAGGTCCACAGCACTCTGGAGCAGGTTTTCATCAAGGATGTCTCTGTACAATGCTGAATTCATCTTTCCATCCATCCTGACTAGTCTCTCAATTCCTCCCGCTGCAAAACATTCCCAGAGCATGATGCTGCCACCACCATGCTTCACTGTAGGGATGGTATTGGCCAGGTGATGAGCGGTGCCTAGTTACCTCCTGACATGAACCTTGCCATTCAGGCCAAAGAGTTCAATCTTTCTTTCATCAGACCAGAGAATTTTGTTTCTCATGGTCTGAGAATCCTTCAGGTGCCTTTTGGAAAACTCCAGGCGGGCTGTCATGGGCCTTTTCCTGAGGAATGGCTTCCATCTGGCCACCCCTACCATACAGGCCTGATTGGTGGAGTGCTGCAGAGATGGTTGTTCTTCTGGAAGGTTCTCCTCTCTCCACAGAGAAATGCTGGAGATCTGTCAGCGTGACCATCAGGTTCTTGGTCACCTCCCTGACTAAGGCCCTTCTCCCCCGATCGCTCAGTTTGGCCAGGTGGCCCGCTCTAGGAGGAGTCCTGGTGTCACGTACCTGGTTGGAGGCCGAAATGCTGAGAGGGCTCCCCTTGCGGCTAAGCGCAGTACACCCCTGAAGATCATGGTACAGAAGGTGTAGTGCCCAAATAAGCACAGGTTGCCGGATGGGTACAGGAGAGTAGAGCCGGTGGTCACCTGAAGTATACCGGATAATGCAGGATACACAGCTGGGCCAAAGTCTCTAGGAATCCTCAGTAACACGTGGCAGTGGAGTGTGCAGGAGATGGTAGTGAAAGCCAGGCCAGGGGTCAAACACTTTAGATCCGACAGGAGGGAGAGTCAGGTAAAAGGAACAGGTAGCAGTAGCAAGTCCATGATACAAGCCGGGATCAGACATTGGAGATAGCAGCAAAGTCAGTAAAGCAAGCCAGGGGGTCAAACCAGGAGAGCAGATCAGACAGGTCAGGAACAAGCCGGGTCACAACAGGAAATCCAAGGAATAGGTACAAAGGTACAGGAACACAGGGAAGCTGATGACAATCCAGCAATGTGATGGGCTCAGCAGCAGTCTTATATAGGCCATTAAGTGGCCGCATCTGTCACATTGTGCGTACGCCGATAAGCGCGTTCGCGCATGCGCGTTCGCATGTTAGCACCGTTGCGGACCTGCGTACGCCCATTCACACTTCTTGCACTAGTGCGCATGGCAATGTGCCGGAAGCGTCCATTACCAGTACTGGCACTATTGCCAGTTCTCCTACGACCATTTCCCTGACACCTGGTGGTTCTAAACTTCTTCCATTTACAGATGATGGAGGCCACTGTGCTCATTGGGACCTTCAATGCTGCAGAAGTTTTTCTGTACCCTTCCCCAGATCTGTGCCTCCATACAATCTTGTCTTGGAGGTCTACAGACAATTTCTTGGACTTCATGGCTTGGCTTGTGCTCTGACATGCTCTGTTAACTGTGAGACCTTATAGGTGTGTGCCTTTCCAAATCATGTCCAATCAACTGAATTTACCACAGGTGGACTCCAATCAAGTTGTAGAAACATCTCAAGGATGTTTAGTGGAAACAGGATGCACCTGAGCTAAATTTTGAGCGTCATGGCAAAGGCTGTGAATAATTATGTTAATTCATTTTTTATTTTTAATAAATTTGCAAAGATTTCAAACAAACTTTGTTCACTTTGGGGTATTTTTTGTAGAATTGTGAGGAAAATAATGAATTAAGTCCATTTTGGAATAAGGCTGTAACATAATAAAATATGGAAAAAGTCAAGCGCTGTGAATACTTTCCAGATGCACTGTATAACGAATGAGCTACAAATGGGTGAAAAACCCCGAAATGACCCTTTCTTGTCAATGCGGTGTACCCCAATGGATGTTATATGTGGCGAAGTGCATTGTGTATTGGGCTCTTTGTACAATGAGTATAATAAAGAACAGGTGCCATGCATTACAGCAATGTGCATCAACACCCACCTTTCCACAATGCACAAGTTTGAATGGACCTTCCGGGTTCTCCTTGGTGCCTGATTGGTTGTCTTTAAGCGTATTGCTAAAATACTTCACAATAATGCAAGTTTCCCTAAAAGCATCAGATTTCGTAAAAAGCAGCACTTGTGTGGAAGTGAAGTGCTCAGGAATCAGCTCCATTGTACAGTATCCATTACAACACTTGTCCTGAAAGGATTGCTCTCCTGAAACAGTGTTAATGATTTTTGGAAAGCACTGCGCACAGTCAATATAATCACTTGTTCTCTTCTATTGACCGGCCGACATCTGAGAAATGCTCCGTAAATCATAGCGCTTGTGTCTCTCTAGATTTGACCGTCACGCGTGTGCATATCACCATTCCAATCAGCGAGAGGATCAATGAAAATTATGCTTTGCAAAATATATGAATATCTCAGAGAACCGCTCACTTCTAGAAGAGAAGAGGAGCTGAGTGCAGGGGAGAGAGACGGATAATGAATGGAAAGAGAGAGAGAGCCGGATGGAAAGGGAGAGAGAGGAGAAAGATCGCAATGGATGGATAGAGAGAGGGAGAGAGATCGCAGTGTATGGAGAGAGAGAGAGAGAGGGGGGAGAGAGAGGAGGGGGTAGAGAGAGGGGAGAGATAGATCGCAATGGGGGGAGAGAGAGAGAGGGAGAGAGAGAGGAAAGAGAGAGAGGGTAAAAAAGAAGGCGAGAGACCGCAGTGGAGGGAGAGAGAGAGAGAGGGGAAAAAGAGAGAGGGGGGAGAGATTGCAATGGATGGAGAGAGAAAGGGGGGGAGGGGGAGAGGGAGGGGGGAGAGAGACCTCAATGAATGGAGATAGAGAGAGAGGGAGAGAGAGAGAGGAAAGAGAGACCCCAATGGACGGAGAGATAGAGGGGAGAGAGACCACAATGGATGGAGAGACAGAGGGGAGAGGGGGGTGAGAGAGACTGCAATGGATGGAGAGAGAGAGAGAGGAAATAGAGCGGTGGGAGAAACCACAATGGATGGAGAGAGAGGGAGAGAGAGAGAGGAAAGAGAGAGGAAGAGAGAGAGAGACCTGAATAGACACAGAGAGAGTGGGGAGAGAGAAGGATGAGGGAGGCCACAATGAATGGAGAGAGAGGGGTGAGAGAGGGATGAGGGAGACCTCAATTGATGGAGACAGACCACCATGGATAGAAAGAGGTGAGAGAGAGGGAGAGAGAGACCACAATGGGGGGAGAGAGAGGGGAGAACGAGGTGAGAGAGGCAGCAATAAATAGAGAGAGAGAGGAAAGAGAGGGAGCGAGAGAGGGGAGGGGAGAAAGAGAGCGGAGGGGAGAGAGAGGGGAGAGGCCACAATGGATAGAGAGAGCGAGGAAAGAGAGTGGGTGAGAGAAACCGCAATGGATGGAGAGAGAAGTGGAGAGTGAACACAATGGATGGAGAGAGAAGTGGGAAAAAGTAGCAGTGACATCACGTTACCATGCTGTAGATAGCTGAGAGAGCAAAGCTGTGGGAGGGGCTAAGCAGGCCCCATCCACTTCAGGCTGCCTGTAAACAAAAGTACAGGAGGGGGAGGAGACAAGACCAGTCACCCTGCACAAGGAGAGGGAGCAGAGCTGTGGGAGGGTTCCCACAGGCTCCACCCACTGCAGAAAACTACAGGAGGGGGGCGGAGACAAGACCAGTCACCCTGAACAGGGAGAGAGTGTGGCAGTGAGTGGTCTTTATTACAGGAAGTCTCACACTGGATTACTATACAGATCTGGAAGAAATACACAAAGCACACCGAGATTCAGGAAGAATATACATGAGGAATGGATTGAGACTATACTTACTATATCTTGAAGAATTATTATTATGTGTGGATGGATATTATTAAAGGACATTATATAATATAATTATTATTATTATCATTTAAAATCCTTACATATATGGATGTCTGTTATTAAAGGGCATTGTGTATTTATGATGATAATAATAATAATTATTAATAATCATAATGATAATTATCATCATCATCATAATCATAATAATAATAACAACAACTAAATAATCACACATATATATATAAATAATACAAATATAAAGTCTGTTATTAATTTTTTTTCTTGCAGAGAGTGCAGCATTTTAGAATTACATTGGGATCATTGTTCTGCTTTTTAAGTGAAAATTGGAAGCTAGTGTTTGTGACAGGACTACATATTTTACAGCTATAATTGAGATGAACTTATAATGAAATGAAAATAGTCCACTAATGAGGCTCAGTGAACATAGAGAACGGATACATCCTCTCCTCACTTCCATCCCTAGGCAGCCCAGCTCCACTTTGCAAAGGATCGGGGGTCACCGCGCTCTCTCTCCGGTTGGTTGGAGCACATTTGCTGACCAGCTCACAACGTGTAACAGGCCCTCTGGCAATGCTATGTCTAATGCTATTACCAGCTCGCGCGTTTTGACCCGGTCTTCTTGGGATTTGGAAGCACAGCAGAGGCGCACCAAACACAAGTTCTGTAATTTCGAATTAACTGAAGCTGTCAGTACGTCCCTGGCATTAATCACGCAATCCATTCTCGCCTTCAAAAGGCCCTTTTTCTCCGACTCAAAGTCAAAGCTCGGTGCAAACTGCCCAGAGAACAGAAGGACAAAATATCTATATATCTATATCTATCTATATATATCTATATCTATATATATACATACTGTATCTATATATATCTATATCTATATCTATATATCTATATATCTATATCTATCTATATATATATAAATATATATATATGCTGTGTGTGTGTGTATATATATATATATATATATATATATATATATATATATATATATATATACACTGTATATTGGTATCAGTGCAACCCTAATATATATATATTATTCTAGTCAAGTTTCTTAAGATACGGACTGAAGTAAACAAAGTTTGTCATTTGACTTGGCAGCGAGAAAAGCAGAATCGGCTCGCCAGCCCGGGGACAGGAAGGGAGGTGATGTGACCAGATTGCGGTTTGTGGACGGGAACTCACTAAAGACTGTGATTTCACCCTAAATTAGTTATTTATCTACAGGAAAATGACCTGCAGCTAAGACTGCAATTTCCATTCTTCAAGGTTTCGGCAGATGTCTCGGTTAACTTACTGTCCAATGCAAATAACCGCAAAGCACCTTCATTCAATCAATAAGTGGAAATGTTGGTTTTTGGCTTCTTAAAATGTACTTTTATTTGGGAGTATTAGAGCATATGTGAACGTAATAATATATTTTTGGCTATAGGTACTTAGCAGTTGACACCACAATTGTAAGCCAGTCAATTATCTAGGGCAGTGGTTCCCAACCAGCCAGCCGTACTCCACTGCCAGGCTTTGGCCCACTGCCAGGCCGTGGTGTTCCTCCTCTGGGGCTTCAAGCCAGCTATAAATCCCCTAACCACCTACATTGCCCCCCAGCTGTCATAATGTCCCCCACCCTCCCATAGTCATCCACATTGCCCCTCAACTTCCCACATGGCCCCCAGGTCCTGAGAGCCCTCAGCCCCCACAATGTTCCTCAACCTCTAGTGACCTATAGAGCTGCTCAACCTTCTGCATGGCCCCCAGGCCCTGAGAGCCCTTCAGTCCCCACAGTACCTCCACCTCCCACAGTGTCTCGCAACCCCCTTTAATACCACTCAGCTTGCCACAGAGCCTCAAACTCTCCATATTGCCCCTAAACTCCAACACTGTCCCACAGTGCCTCTCAGTCCTCGCTAGTCTCCCACAGTGCCCCTGCAAAGCATCCAGCCTTGGAGAGAGCCCCCATCCCCCTCCAGAGACTCTATCCCCTACCATTGCCCCAGGCTTCCTCTGGAAATCATATTCCTGATGCCGCGTACACACAACCAATTTTTCTGTCGGGATAAACTTTGATGGATTTTTCCGACGGAATTCCGTTCAAGCTGTCTTACATACACACTGTCACACCAAATTCCGACCGTCAAGAACGCGGTGACGTACAACACTACGACGAGCCGAGAAAAAGTAAGTTCAATGCTTCCGAGCATGCGTCGACTTGATTCTGAGCATGCGTGTTTTTTCTCCGTCGGAGTTCCATACAGACGAACGGCATTTCCGACGGAAAAAGTCCGATGGGGTGCACACACGGTCGGAAAATCAGATGAAAAAATTCCGTCTGGCTTTTTTCCTCGGAAATTCCGACCATGTGTACGCGGCATTACAGTGACACCAAGTCTGCTACAGGGTCTTAACCCTCCCCAGGACCACCATCCACCTGTGTTGACACCCAGCCCCTTCCAGAGCCTTCCAGCATTTCAATACACATTTTGTGTTTCTATGCTTTTATTATATGAGTATAAACTTTTTCTTGAATGTTGGGACATGGACAGTTTTGGAAGAATTTACTGGCCTCTTGTAGGCTTTATAAGCTTGAAAACCACTAGTTTAGGGTATTACAAAGACAACAGTGTTGGCAGGTGGTTTAGTGGACTATTGATTAAGTTCCCCATTATGCTTGCCCGAGGTATAGAGCTTCCAAAACTCTACAGAAATAAACACTTTCTTGGAGTCACTCTTTGCAGAGATTTAGATGTCCCCACTGATAGCTGGTAGGTAGGGAGCCCAAAGTGGACTTCTAACTGTTAAACTGGCCCCCCACCTCACACTGCTCCTGGGAAAAAACTGGGGGCAGTGCTGGGAAGCAGTAAGTGCAGGGTCTGGAGGAGGACCTGAGGAGGGCTGGAGTCTGCTGAATGCTGAGACCAGGGAAGGTGGAGATAAGGGGGTGCTGTGGCTGCAAAGATTGGCACAGGATCTCTAAGAGGAGTTCTGCCCTCCTCTCTGCTGCTGACGGCTGAGGCTGGGGGAGGGGAGCAGAGACAAGACTCTCCATGGCAGCATGGAGAAGTGCAGGATCTGGGGGAGGAGTTCTGTCATCCAGCCGACTGCTGAGACAAGATGGGGGCAAAGACAAGGGGGGTGCTGCTGCTGCAGGAGAGGTGCGAGGACCAAATGAAATGGCTTTAGGCTAAGGTGACCAGATTTTTAAAATGAAATCCGGGGACATATTTTTTTTTTTACTAGTAATGGCGGCAATCAGCGACTCTCTGCCCGTCGCCGCTGCCAGCCTCACAGCCTGTCAAGTCTTACTCTCCGGGCCCCCGGCTACTACTGGGTTTGGGAGAGGAGGAAGATCACTCCGCCAGGGAAGTCAAGGAGATAAGCAGGCAGGCGGCTGGCCCGGACTTGAGCCAAGGCAGAAGAACATGCAAGCGGAGCTGAATGGGCATGTGCCCAAAACTGGAGAAATATTTCCTCCACTCCGACCAGCACATGATCATCAGAAAGGGGCACAGATAATAGAAAAAATACACCCCCCCCCCTAAGCTAGTAGGAGCGGCAGACCGGGGGTGTGTAATTCAGATTTTTTTTTTTTTTATTCTGCACTGACTGTCTTTGAAATTGCCCCAGCCCCTGTTCAAATCTAATCCGGGGACAAAACCGGGGACAGATTTGGTCCGGGGACAGTGTCCTCAATTCGGGGACTGTCCCCAGAAACTGGGGATGTCTGGTCACCCTACTTTAGGCGCCAGATTCTGCCTGCGATCCTTGTGTTTGACACATGTGCTCTACAGGGTTCTCAGCCGGGTGTTGGATCAAGTGAGTTGGATCTAAAAAAAAGTTGGTGATCCAATCTGCCGCTTGTTTAAAAAAGGATCAAGGTCATCTGGTTTATCGTAGAACAAATAGCTTTATTCATTGTACTATAAACCAGATAACCCCAATACTTTTTTTTAACCACTTCCCGCCCGGTCTATAGCAGATTGACGGCCGGGAAGTGGTTCTGTTATTATGACTGGGCGTCATATGACGTTTAGCAGGATAACATGCCGACCCGCTGGGGCGCGTACCGCGGCGATCGCGAGTGCGGCGTTTCAGTCTGACACACCGCATCTCCGATCGTGGTAAGGAGCCTCTGACAGAGGCTTACCACCTGATCAGCTGTGACCAATCACAGCTGATCATCGTGTGAACCAGGAAGTGCCGGTAAACGTCATTCCCCGGTTTGCGCTGACAGGGAGAGCCGATCGGCGGCTCTCCCTGTCAGTGGGGGGGGGTCTGTGCTGATAATAAGCGCATTAATTATCAGCACATGCCCCCATCAGATGTGCCAATCAGCTGCCAATCAGTGCCCAACATCTGCCAGTCAGTGCCCCCTCAATAAAGTCTCTCAGTGCCCACCACAGTGCCAATCGGTGCCCACCACAGTGCCAATCAAAGCCCACCACAGTGCAAATCAGTGTCCATCTCAGTGCCAATCAATGCCCAGCAGTAACACCTGTCAGTACCTCATAATCAGTGCTGCCCATCAGTGCCATCTATTAGTGTCCATCAGTGCCACCTGTCAGTGGCAATCAGTGCCGCCTATCAGTGCCAATCAGTGCTGCCGGTCAGTGCCCATCAGTGCCACCTGTCAGTGCCCATCAGTGCCATCTGTCTGTGCCCATCAGTGCAACCTATCAGTGCCCATTAGTGCCGCCTATTAGTGCCCACAGTGCCGCCTATTAGTGCCCATCAATTCTTCATATCAGTGCCATCTCATCAGCGCCTGTCAGTGAAGAAGAAAACAAATTTTTATGACAGAAACTAATGCCGCGTACATACGATCGGTTTTTCTGATGAAAAAAGACAGATGGACTTTTTTCATCGGAGAAACCGATCGTGTGTGGGCCCCATCAGTCTTTTTTCCATCGGTATAAAAAAATAGAACCTGTTTTAAATTTTACCGATGGAAAAAAAAACTATAGCACATTACGATGTGGAACTCCATCGGCAAAAAACCCACGCATGCTCAGAATCAAGTCGACGCATGCTCAGAAGCATTGAACTTAATTTTTCTCGTCTCGTCGGAGTGTTTTACGTCACGGCGTTTTGGACAGTTGGAATTTTGACTGATGGTGTGTAGGCAAGACTGATGAAAGTCAGCTTCATCGGATTTCTGATGGAAAAATCCATCGGATTTTATCCTATCGGAAATCCGATCGTGTGTACAGGGCATAAGAAAACTTATTTTTTTTAAATGTTGGTCTTTTTTTGCGCAAACCAATCAATAAACGCTTACCAAAAATATGTAGATGAATTTGTTTTGGACTAAATTGAGGAAAAAAATTGTTTTTTTATATATTTTTGGGGATATTTATTATAGCAAAAAGTAAAAAATATAGCATTTTTTTCAAAATTGTCGCTCTATTTTTGTCTATAGCGCAGAAAAAAAAATCCCAGAGGTGATCGAATACGACCAAAAGAAAGCTCTATTTGTGGGAAGAAAATGATAACAATTTAGTTTGGGTACAGCGTAGCACAACTGCGCAATTGTCATTTAAAAAGTGACAGCGCTGAAAGCTGAAAATTGTCCTGGCCATGAAGGGGGGGGGGGGGGGCAGAGTGCCCGGTATTGAAGTGGTTAAAGGATCGATTAGACCACTGACTGGCTTTTTTAGATGTCATACAACTTCTGGTACTTCATGATGCCTGCACTTGATTTTTAAAGACACGTTCGCTTTTAAAAAGACAAATTCATTTTGAACTGGAAGATTCCTGCGTTCTGCAAAATATGTAAGAGAAGATTTCGCATTTTCTGTATTTTTAACTCCCCATCAAAACAGTGGTTGCTTTCAACTTAACAAGTGATGTTCACATCTAGATGATTCTTGGTGGCTATAGAAATCTTTGAAAGGAATCTGTCAGTCTGAATTGATTGCTTCATTTAGTGCAGGCGCCAGGTTTTCTGTGGAGTAACTGGTGTTTTTGTAAAATATGAATAGATGATTCACAAGGAGCCTTTCCAAGATTCATCTGATCTTTACATCAAGGCGCACTATAACATAAATATGTTTGGGGATGCTGTGATACACCCTTCACCAATTTACTGACATTGATCGCTTTGTACAGCCTCTATATGTGGGAATCGATGACAAGGAAGAGTTTAAAGCTGCGATCCAAGCAAGCGGATAATATACAACTGAAACACATAGAAATTATAAATGTACTTGTTTCATTCTGTTCAACCAGTCATGTGGTCCTGGCTACCCTACCAGACAGCGCAGCCAAGTCATGACTCGACCTCCATTGCAGATAAGCCCTAAAGCTTGGTCACACATACGCCCCCAGACTTGCTGAGAGGACAGTAAAGAGACCATCACATTTATCTTCTCAGCGAACGCCCAATGTTAGATTGACAGCGCTGTTCAGTACAGTATACCTCCCACCCTGAGTCTGTGACAGTGGGAATCATACAGCTGGTGCTCAATATCTTGGGGGGTGGCAAACCAACAGGAGATGGACAGGAAGGTGGCGATCCCCCCACGGGAGACGGACGGGAAGGCGGCAACACCTCCCCCCCTGCAGGAGAGGGTCAGGAAAGTGGTGATCCCCCCCCCCCGTGGTAGGCGGATGAGAACGCAGCGATTACCCCCTTCCCCGGGGGAGACGGAGGGGAAGGCAGCGATCAGAGGCCTCCTTACCTTAGGAGGCAGATGATAAGGATTCAGGGTAAGGCTGCTGCTCATCGTCCAGCTACTCCTTGCCTCCGGGGCCATTGCTTCTCCTCCCGACCGAACAGGAAGCGGGTCAAGCAATGACTCAACGTGTCTCATTGAGTCATTGCTTAAAGAAGGAACCAATTAGCTGTTCCGAAACGCGTTGCATGTTGATGACATCACTTCCGCTATGCTGTCCACACTGGTTGCTGGTCCCTTCCTGCTGACGTCACTTCCTGCATTCGGCTTCCATGCTGTCTCAGACAGCTTAGCTGTCTTCCCAGTATCCATTAGAGTTGTGGCTTCCATCTGCCGGCCACTTTAGAATATGCTACCATAGAATTACACCTTCGGATATCCCTGAGACTCCTTGGGACTACCAGAACGCAAAACCCCCATCCATATTACTAATATGATGTGCTCCTACTAGGGTGACCACATTTCCAAACTGCCATTCAGGGACACCCCCCCTCCCCCCCAAAAAGATAATTTTTGAAAAAAAAAATGCCGATTTTCGGGGCGGGGGCGTATGAAATCAGCGGGCCCATGTGCAAGTGGAGTGTATGGTGGGGGGTAATATGTACAGGAGAGGAGTGCGGAGTGTATGGCTGGGGTTAGTTAGTGGAGAGAGGAGGAAGAAGATGGACAGGGGGACCGTGGGATGGACAGGGGGACCGTGGGATGGACAGGGGGACCGTGGGATGGACAGAGGGACAGTGGGACGGACACGACAGGGGGACTGCACACTTACACATACGGACTTGTCTCTGACTGTCTCCCTGACCTCTCGGTTCTCACTTCTTCCTAGTAGGCTGTTCCCTGAAGCCTGCGCTCTCCATGCCGGACTCTTCTTCCTCCTCGCTGTCCTGGGATGAGCGTCCCCTCCGCTCCTCATGTCTGCCATGTCAGTGAGAAGAGAATCCGCGGGGCTGCGCTGGAAATTACACTTCCCTGAGTGCAGCGCGGCACACGGAGTCCTCCATAGAGATGACTGGGGGAGGCAGCTTGTGTAGCTTGTCTGAGCGGTGCGGACATGCTCCCCACCGGAGCAGAGTGGACCTGCCCAAGCCGAGCCGACCTGGCCCCAGCTCGAGCCAAGCAGATCCGCCCCCGTCCGAGCCGTTTATAAGTGTGGCTGTGTGTCCTTATTTCATTCCGGGACACTGTATTGTCCCAGAATGAAGGTGCCCGGGACACGGGACACAAATATGAATTAAGGGACAGTCCCGGGCAATCTGGGACACATGGTCACCCTAGCTCCTACCCATCCACCCTTTTGTAAGTGTTTTTAAGCCTTTTGGGAAATATAAAGTTTTACTTCTGCACTTAGAGGCGCCTTTTCTTCCAGAGTTTGCTTCTCTCTTCAAGTGCTGCGGGAAGTGCATGAAGACCCTCTTCTTTTTCTACATAGACTGATATCTGCTTGGTCTGTTACTCAGAGCACCCTTATACACACTTTTATTATGATAGAAAATAAGTTCATACAATGTGGACATCATAAAATATATGGTCAGAGACTGGGGACATGCTTCAGGATACTGTTGAAGACTTTGAACATGATTTAGGAGTTGTTATAGACTGGACTGGAAACAAGAAACGGGGTCGCACATATGGTACCCACACACCAAATGTCAAGAGTATCAACACACATTTTTTTTACCAGTATTTATTGAAAACTCAATAAATGTGAGGTCTTTTGCTCTCTCGTTGACTTTTGGTGTGTGGGTATGCGCACCCCCATTTCTTGTTTCTAGCGCATGCACTTGCCAGATTAACCGCTTGCCTACTGGGCATTTTTACCCCCTTCCTGGTCATGTTATAACATTTTGTAAACAGGTAATCTTTCTCCTTCATTGATGTGCGGCACTGGTGGGCACTGATGAGGAGGCACTGATAGGCGGGACTGATGGGCACTGATAGGTGGTACTGATGAGCACTGATAGGCGGCACTGATAAGTGGCACTGGTGGGCACTGATAGGTGGCACTGATAGGCGGCACTGATAGGCACTAATAGGCTGTACTGATGGGCCCTGATTGGTGGCACTGATGGACACTGATAGGTGGCACTGATAGGTGGCACTGATAGGCAGCACTGATAAAGTAGCACTGATGGCCACTGATAGGCAGCACTGATAGGTGGCACTGACTGATGGGCACTGATAAGTGGCACTGATAGGCAAGACTAATAGGTTGCACTAATAGGCTGCACTGACAGGCAGTGATAGGCTGCACTGATGGGCACTGATAGGTGGCACTGATGGGCGGCACTAATAAGTGGCACTGATGGGCAATGATAGGTGACACTAATGAGAAAGCACTGGTGGGCACTGATTGACAGCACTAATGGGCACTGATTGGCAGCACTAGTGGGCACTGTTAGGACTGCACTAATAATCAGGACTGATAATCAGTGCCCTGATTATCAGTGTAGATGTCCCTTTTAGAGAAGCCACTTATCTTCTCTCTTCTCCTCACGCTGAGGAAAGGAGTCCTGATAACCGGCTTCTGTTTACATCTGTGATCAACTGTGATTGGACACAGCTGTTCACGTGGGAAAGACCCGCTGATTGGCTCTTTACCTCAATCTGTGATCAGCAGTGTCCGGAGGACGCTGGCATGCTGTCATATGATGGCGTCTCAGAACTAGTTTACCGCGCTGTAGCCGTCATTCAGCTATAGCAAGGTCGGCAAGGGGTTAAGAGGGCCTTTTCACATATAAAGGGCTATTAGAAATTTTGAGTAGATAGACTGGAGACACGTTAGATTGATAGAGACCACTGCTATAACAGGGCAATAGGGAAACACATAATAGTGAATGCAGGGGGCCCCGAGGACAGTACAAAAAGTGCCAGCGGGTAGCAGGATGGGCTCCAGGGATCTATGGGATACTCATTTATATGTATCTTGAAATTAGCAGGCTATTTCTGAATAAATATTTTTATACAATTTGTGCAAGTTTTGATTGTAGAATGACACAGTGTTGTTTTGAGATTTAGAGGTTGATTTATTTAGGCCCCTTTCACACTGAGGCGTTGAAAAAACGGTAAAAAATTATGACATTTTTTACCGCAATTTTGCCGCGATTTTACCGCGTTCGCGGTAAAAATAGCGCTAACGCCTATGCGTTTTTACCGCGTTTTTGCGGTAAAAAGGATTATTTGGTATCCCACAATCCTCCACTCTACTGCGGTCATGTGACCTTCCCACAGCTTCTGGGTGTTTTTTACTGCGTTTTTACCGCGTTTTTACTGCGTTTTTACAGCGGTACTCATTCATTTCAATGGGGATAGGCGTTTTTACAGCGCTATTTTATGCGCCCCAAACATGCTCCAAAAAAGCTGTTTGCAGGATTTTTTCCAATGCACAGCAAGCAAAACGCCTCAGTGTGAAAGCCCTCAGGGCTTTCACATTGAGAATGAAGGAGCAGGATTATTTCAGGCATTTTTACAGCGCTGTTTTTTCCGCGAAAACGTGGTAAAAACGCCTCAGTGTGAAAGGGGCCTAAAGGTAATTTGGCTTTTCCTTTTGGAAGGGAATTTTCCCTTAGCTTAGGCCCCTTTCACACTGACACGTTTTTCAGGAGGTTTAGTGCTAATAATAGCGCTGCTATACCGCCTGAAAAAATCGTGCCCTGCATTCTTCAGTGTGAAAGCCTTGGGCTTTCACACTGAAGCAGTGCGCTGGCAGGACCGCTCCAAAAGTCCTGCTAGCCGCATCTTTACAGCGGTGAAGGAGCGGTGTGTCCACCGCTCCTTTACCGCTGCTGCCCATTGAAAGCAATGGGAAACCGCGGTATTAACCCTTTTTCGGCCGCTAGCGGGGGTTAAATTCACCCCGCTAGCGGCCGCATACCGCGGTATAAACTAAGGTATAGCGGCGCTAAAAATAGCGCCGCTATACCCACAGCGCACCTTCCCGCCCCAGTGTGAAAGGGGCCTTAGTGAATGTTGTGAAATTTCACTTAGCAAAGAAAAGATGCAAAATTAAAAAAAAAGACTTTTGCTTGCATCACCTCATTCACTGAGCTCGGGGGTAAATTCCTGTGCAAAGTGCATATCACCCTGCAAAGCAAAAAGCCAGTTGGCTAAATCAATTGCTTACAGTAGTTTTATATATACTTTACTGTAACCTTTCACAATACCTTCACCCTGTAAACAACACAAACATAACAAGTTGTTTGTTGTTGCGCTTCAGCGTGTTTTAAAAGTACAAGAGGAATTTCCTTTTTTTAGAATATCGCAGGGACAAATGGAATTTTCCTCTGCAGGCAGCAGCACTTTGCCAAGGCTGCGAGCCTGTTAGATAAATGTCACTCCGGGGTTAAGACAACAAATATATTACAGCGGTGTGACATCTGACCGCTGGCGCACAACATCGGAGGTCACCCAGAGAAATTGCACGGAGTCGCGCTTCAAAGCTGGATTGGATGAGTGCAATATGGTTCAGCGCACCCGGCACAACATACGGGCATCTTGACATATTTCACTCAACGTCACGCGGCGGCTGAGGCCGGCCGGTGGTCAGCGGGTTGCCTGGCAGTGCCAGTCCATGCAGAGAATTTCAAAATAGCAATATCTGAGTCGGTGGAGAGGAGACTGAACTTGCTGTCAGGTCGTGTTCCTTCACAGCCTGACCGCTGTGTTTCTTTTTCGCACATGACCGCAATGAGCCTCAATGGGTTAGGACAGCTGTGATTGCCACGTTCGACCACCCAGCCAGAGCCTGCCTTTCTAGATCTCATCTACTTATACATGGACGTGACATTTGCAATGGCTCCACCATCCCTGCGTCTAAAATAGAAATTATTGTCAATCACAGTCATGTTATAAACTAGAAAAGCTTGGCTTGGTTTCCTCTGGTTATGAATCTCATAAGTAGAACTAAAGTCTCCCCAAGAAAATGCTGGATTGTCAAATAACTAGCACAGGTCAAATGTACTGTAGCGGGTATGTACTTTTCAGAATGTTTAATTCGGGTGAAGACATCTAGTTCCCTGCGACCCAGCAGGTGGCGCTGTCACTTTGGGCCGGGGTTGAACCATCAATCAGTGCCGTACCCTTTGTGACCTCTCGCAGAAGTTGTACGGCGGGGCAGGGATATAAAGGGGGCGGACATCTTCGCCACGGGGTCCGAGCCCCAGGCACCTTCAGCCTGAGGGCTGCTGTCCGCGGTCGGTGTCCAGGCGGCCTAGGCCTGGACACGTGGAGTTCGGGAGTCACCCCAGACCCCCTCAGTCTGGGGTGAGGTACATCATTCAGGCCTGGGGCCCAGCTTCTTCCACTGGGTCCCGCCCGGGAGGAATCGTCCTAAGGTGCCCACAGTTTTGGGTACCCGAATCCAGGCGTAACGGACCGTGCAGGTGACCTTCCCGTAGATCTGGTGCAGCATATTGCCAGTGCCGGGACAGGGCCTCCGGAGACCGTCGGGATGGATGTCCTTTCCAAACAGGGGCTGTATTCACACGGAAGGTGGTCCATGTTCTAAGGTCGGTGGCAGAGACCGTTACATACAGGCCTGTGGCAGGGGCTGCAACAGTTCACTTGGTAGGTGGCAGCTACCAACTTCACGGTCGGTGGCAGAGACCGTGCGCCAAGCCTATCCACACGCAAAAGGAATAGGAGAGTTAATTTGTGCCTGGGCCTAATCACATCCACACCCCTGTCTGTTACAAGAGTTCAACTGATTATGTTCATCCTGGCAAATGGAGAAATAAAAGAGTGTTGGACTTTTAATGGTGTGGGGCTCTATTACTGGTAGACACATCTCCACGGAACAAACAGAGGCTCCGTATGCAGAGAACAGACCCGAAGGTAATTTAAGTGACTTTGCTCAACCCTCATACACATACGAGGTGAGAGCTTGGCGTAGTGTTCCTGCACTCTCTCTCCCAGGTACCCCTAGACAACAGCCGTATAAGAGAGAACGAGAGAGAGAGAGAGAGAGAGAGAGGCCGCTACAGTACATTAGCATCAAATCAGTTGAAAAGCTTTGTTTTTATGTAGAATTTCAAGTAGTGCCGTGCGCTGGGCCACTGCTAAGTTAAGGTGACCAGATTTTTAACCACTTCCATACAGGGCACTTATACACCTTCCTGCCCAGACCAATTTTCAGCACTGTTGCACTTTGAATGAGACAATTGCGCGGTCATGCAACACTGCACCCAAACGAAATTTTTATAATTTTGTTCCCACAAATAGAGCTTTCTTTTGGTGGTATTTGATCACCTCTGGGATTTTTTTTTTCTGCTAAAAAAATAATAAAAAAGACCGAAAATTTTGAAAAAAAAAAGTTGTTTTTTTGTTTCAGTTACAAAACTTTGTAAATAAGTACGTTTTCTCCTTCACTGATGGGCACTGATAGGGCTGCACTGACGGGCACTGATAAGGCGGCACCGATGAGGTGGCACCAATGAAGTGGCACTGATGGGCACTGATGATGGGCACTAATGGGCACTGATAGGTGGCACTGATAGGCGGCACGGATGGGCACTGATAGGCGGCACGGATGGACACGGATGGGCACCGATAGGCGGCATGGATGGGCACTGATAGGTGGCACGGATGGGCATGGATGGGCACTGATAGGTGTCACTCATGTAATGTAATGTGTTTTACTAATGGATGCCAATCAGTGCCAAACAATAATGCCTGCCAATCAGTGGTGCCCATTGTGGGCACTGATTGGCATCCATTGTGGGCACTGATTGGCATCCATTAGGCATTCATTAGGCATTTCTGATTGGCATCCCTGGGGGGTCTAGGGTGGCTTACCTTATGGTGGGCATCCCTGGTGGTCTGGTGGCATCCCTGGTGGTCCAGCGTGGGCATCCTCGGGAGGGCTGCGCTGATAATTGATCAGCACAAACCCCCCCTGTCAGAGGAGCAGCCGATCGTCTCTCCTCTACTCTCGTCTGACAGACACGAGTGAGGAAAAACCGATCACAGGCTTTTCCTGTTTACATCGTGATCAGCCGTGATTGGACATGGCTGATCACTTGGTAAAGAGTCTCCGTCAGAGACTCTTTACCTAGATCGGTGTTGCGGGGTGTCAGACTGACACCCCGCAACAACGATCGGCGCGCAGCGGCTCAGAATCCTGAAGATGTCATAAAACGTCTAGTCAGGATATTGAAACCACTTTGCCACCATCATTTTGCTATAGGGCGGGCGGCAAGTGGTTAAAATGAAATCCAGGGACATATTTTTTTTACTAGTAGTGGCAGCAATCAGCGACTCTTTGCCCATCTCCACCGCTGCCCGCCTCACAGCCTGTCAAGTCTTAAGCCTCATACACACAATTGGATCTTCATCGGACAAAGCGTAGGACTTTTCGTCCGAGGGACGTTGGCCATGAACTTGTATTACATACAAATGGCATATTGCATAAAAACGGCAAAGAATTGTCAGCCAACAAACACGAAACTACGTGGTTTTTCAGCTCTTTAGCGCCACCCTTTGGGCAACTTCTGCTAATGTTGTGTTATGGTGAGTATTGCTTCTGAGCATGCGTGTTTGTACTTTGGAGTTTTGTGTACACACGATCGGAAAATCTGACAACACACATTTGTTGGCGGACAATTTTAAAGCATGCTATCCAAAATTTGTCTGCGGAACATCCGACAACAATTGTCCGATGGAGCATACAAGCGGTCTGATTTTCCGACAACAGCCTGTCATCACACAATTCCCGTTGGAAAATCCGATCGTGTGTACGGGCCTTTACTCTCTAGGCCCCGGCTACTACTGGGTGGGGAGCGGAGGAAGATCACTCCGCCAGAGAAGACAAGGAGATAGGCAGGCAGGCGGCTGGCCGGGACTTGAGACAAGGCAGAAGAACATGCGAGCAGAGCGGAATGGGCATATACCCAAAACTGAAGAAATATTCCCTCCGCTCCGACCAGCACATGATCATCAGAAAGGGGCACAGATAATGGAAAAAAAGAAATCCCCCGAAGCTAGTAGGAGCAGCGGAGCGGGGGGGGGGGGGGAGGCGGGATCTGGGGGTGTAATTCAGATTTATTTATTTTTTATTCTGCACTGGCTGTCTTTGAAATTGCCCCAGCCCCTGTTCAAATCCATTACGGGAACAAAACTGGGGACAAACCAGGGATGTCTGGTCACCCTATGCTAAGTTTAACAACTTCCTGTTTGCATGTGTGCTTGTGCACAGCAAAGTCCAGTCTCCCTTTGAGACTGCCTGTCCCATAATTCAGTGCTAAGTGGTGTCCAACGCAACAGAGGAGAGTGACGAAGATGTGGAGGTCACGTTTGAGTGGAAGCCAACACTGGACTGGTGCCGCTCGAAACTGCCTAGCAGCAAGTTACTGTGTGGCAGGTGTAGAGGGAATAGCTTCTGATGGGTTATATACCAATTTTAGGTGGTAAGTGATAGACTCCGTTGGGGTATTGGGCTACTACCTTTCTGATAACGACAGTGGAGGCGTTACTGCAGTGAACAATTGGGTGATTGCAGAGGAGCGCAAAAAGAGAAAGGTCACACTTGATGAATTTTGTAGTTATTTAGTAGGAGATAAAAGTAGACAAGTAGGTTCTACTTGTCAAATTTTATCTTCAATAAATAAATAAACAATAAATCACACATGCAGGCATTGGATCAGTGTTCTGTCTATCATAGAAGCCGGTCCAGGAGGCGGGACTGTGTGTTACTGCGAGTGCTGAGTAAACAGGAGATCCCTCTATGTAATCCAGCACTGATCAGGCTGCATTGATGGGCAATGGTGAGGCTGCAGATGGGCACTGATCAGGCTGCATTGATGGGCAATGGTGAGGCTGCAGATGGGGACTGATCAGCCTGCATTGATGGGAAATGGCAAGGCTGCAGATGGGCACTGATCAGGCTGCATTGATAGGCAATGGCGAGGCTACAGAGATGGGCACTGATCAGCCTGCATTAATGGTAAATGGCAAGGCTACAAATGGGGACTGATCAGGTTGCATTGATGGAAAATGGCAAGGCTGCAGATGGGCACTGATCAGGCTGCATTGATAGGCAATGGCAAGGCTAAAGAGATGGGCACTGATCAGCCTGCATTAATGGTAAATGGCAAGGCTACAGATGGGCACTAATCAGGCTGCATTGATGGGCAATGGCGAGGCTGCAGAGATGGGCACTGATCAGGCTGCATTGATGGGCAATGGCGAGGCTGCAGATGGGCACTGATCAGCCTGCATTGATGGAAAATGGCAAGGCTGCATATGGGCACTGATCAGGCTGCATTGATGGGCTATAGTGAGGCTGCAGATGGGCATTGATCAGGCTGCATTGATGGGCAATGGCGAGGCTGTAGATGGGCACTGATCAACCTGCATTGATGGGCTATAGTGAGGCTGCAGATGGGCATTGATCAGGCTGCATTGATGGGCAATAGTGAGGCTGTAGATGGGCATTGATCAGGCTGCATTAATGGGCAATGGGGAGACTGCATTGATGGGCACTGGTGAGGCTGCAGATGGGCACTGATAAGGCTGCATTGATGGGCAATGGGGAGGCTGCATTGATGGGCACTGGGGAGGCTGCAGATGGGCACTGATAAGGCTGCATTGATAGGCACTGACCCTTAATTTGCTTCAAAGTTCTTAATATAAAATTTTGTTTTGTTTCCTGAAACTTCCCTCTTAAAATTAAGATGCGTGTTATACCCCTGTGCTTGTTATACGCCGATATATACGGTACTTGCTATGGAAAGCATGCAGAGTGGAATGTACTGTACATTCACTGTAAAGCTCATTTGCTGATTTATAAAGGTGTAGTGTTTTTGTTTTTTTCTTTCTAAAGCAATGGTATGACCGTGGTAATGCCACAATGCTGCTTAAAAAATGGACCCCAAAAAAATAAAATAACTTGACTAGAAAGGGCTTTACCTGTTCTGCTGTTTTTATACTTTTTGTATGAAAAAAATATTTGATTTGGTCTATCTTTTTTTCAAAAATAAATCAAAAAAGACATTCAATATTTCTTTGTTCTGGGTATTTACCATCTTTGGAGACATGAAAAAATCTAATTTCTTCCTTGAATGAACCTGTATTTTTCTGCATCTGCAGACGCAGAGCTATGTGGGGGTCAAGCTGGAAACCTGCTGACATTCATACCCACCCCCCCCCCCACCCCCCGACTTAATCATGGAAAATGACAAAGTGACACAACACTAATGAAGAGCCAATCACATGATGTTTAGGAGAGCAGAGTCCATATGTCAGACTCCATCTGCAAACGTACATCAACCTTTGAGAATTACCTTATTGATTGAGGAGGGAGGAATCTATAATTCACAAACACAAAGCAAAAAATAACACGCAGCTCATTAATCAAACAAAATGATAGAAAAGAAAATCTTAAAAAAAAATCAAAAAAAATCAAAAAGGGAAAACAAGGTTTTAAAGTATACCTGTCATTAAAATGATCTCTTAAAGTATATTGTTAACTCAACACTCAATAAAAATTTATTTAAGCTTTGACATGTTACATAATTTGTAATGTTTAAAAAAAATCTGCAGCTTTTATTATAATAAAAAATAAAACATCCCCTGGTGATCCCGCATGAATGTTTAATTTGCTTTGGCATGCTTGAGTGGTAAAGACTATTGTAATGGGTTAGGCCAGACATTTTCAGCTAGGGTTCTATGTATACCTAGAGTTCCTCCAGAGGTTGATAGGGTTTCCTTGAGCTGTGGCTGATTTGGCTTTCATTTGATGGTACTTGCATAGTTCCGGGACCAATGCCACAGGGCAGAGCCAGCTGCATGACACCAGTGGTCTTTTTAGCTGCCTGTGAGAGTGGCATTCTGACCACTACTGTAAGAGGGGCATTGTGCCTACTGATAACCAATAAAAGGGGCATTTTGCCAACCTCCCCCCCCTAATAAATTTGTTTTGACAGGGGTTCCTTGATACCTGAACATTATTTTAGGGATCCTCTGGGGTAAAATGGTTGAGAAAGGCTGGGCTAGGCTAATGCCACGTACACACAGTCGGAAATTCTGCCAGCAAGAGTCCGATGTAAGCTTTTGGTCGGAAATTCCGACCGTGTGTATGCTCCATCGGACTTTTGCTGTCGGGATTTCCGGCCAGCAAAAGATTGAGAGCAGGTTCTCAAATTTTCCGACGGAAAAAATTCCTATCCGAAAATCTGATCGTCTGTAGCAATTCCGACTGCAAAATTCCGACGCATGCTCGGAAGCATTCAACTTCATTTTTTAGACTCGTCGCAGTGGTGTACGTCCCCACGTTCTTGACGGTCGAAAGTTCAGAGAACTTTTGTGTGACCGTGTGTATGCAAGTCAAGCTTGAGCGGAATTCCGTCCGATCGTGTGTACACGGCATTAGAAGATAGAGATTAGAAGTGTTTTTGGGGCAATTGACTAAGATTTCCAGGCACAATCCCTACTGAAAATAAGAGTCATTTTCAAATGCCCATATACCAGAGAAGCCATGACACACAATTGTTTTCTTTGACGTACCCAAATCCATGGCACCGCTTCAAACCTACACCTTTTAATGACCACGGATCATCCAGATGCTGGTTGCTGCAGCCCATCTCTGCTCCAACATAAAAAATATATAATTAGATGAAGGGTCGCATTCTATAATTAGCTTTGTTGATGATAAAGTAACTGCACACAAATAGTCTCCACCCAAAAATCCACACTCTCCAAAGGAGTTTCACCCCAATGGGCTTGCTCACGAGGATAGAGTATCTACTCTACGGATGGAGTACCTACAAGATGAACTTTTGTACCAGGCGCTCCTCCATATACCTCCAAAAATGTACCTTTAAGTAGAGGAAGTCTAGAACCCCCATTCAGGTTTTATAATTGTAGAGCTAGTCTGTTGGAAAGACTCATTGAAAGCGCCACATCCCTTTTAGTAGATAAAACATGTAAAAGGAGAATTGGGACTTTTCAAGCACATGCAAAGACAATATTTAGAAAAATAGAAAATGTATTATTTAAAATTCATAGGTGAGAACATAAAAATTTCACAATAGATCAGTAACAAATACCAACAAAAGTGAAATTGTATCTCTCTACATGTTTCGCCTTTTACGGCTTCTTCTGGAGATTCTGTAACAATACACACTGTGTATGTAGACTGATCACTAAAATAGAAGAATACATATGAAAAAAAAAATTCAGGAAAAACAAACAAACAATAAAAAACATTAAAAAAATAAACAATTCTGTACAATTATATAGTGGACTGTAAAGGTGACTCTTCCTAATGGCCAAGTTTACAAACCAAATAGTTTTGCTGACTGTAAAACTGTGGGTGTGGTCTACTACATGAAGTGTGTATGTAACGCATTTTATGTGGGTAAAACCAAAAAGCCCTTTTTCCACAGAATAAGAGATCATGTCAAGTTGTTGAATAAAAAAAAGATGGAAACCCCGATTAGTAGGCACATGGGGCTTTACCATGCCTTTGATGCCTCAAAAATGCAATTCTTTGCATTAGAACATGTACCAGATTTCGATAGGAGTGGGGATACAAAACACTTCTCCAACGTGAATCGAAATGGATACACAACTTATCTGCTACTGTGCATCCAGGCCTGAATGAGTCTTTGAGCTTTAAGCCTTTTCTTTAGGGATTCAGCCATTGTATATTGAGGAATTTAATGTTTCTCTGCATTTATTAGTATTTTTGTTTATTTTTCAATTGTTAAATTGTGGTTTTATAACTTCATTTGTATTGGGACTGAAATTGCTGTAAACGTTTTGTATGTCTAACCATCTATGGTACAGTATCAATAGTAACAACCAAATTTATCTATTAAATTTGTTCCTTAACCACTTGAGACCCGCGCTATAGACGAAAGACGTCTGCAGCGCGGCTCTCAAGTGCCGGGTGGACGTCCCTGGACGTCCTGCTGTTTACATCACCCCGCGCGCCGCCGAGGGCGCGCGGCCAGGAACAGCTGTGCCTGCCGTGTCACGTGATGCCGATGCGCGTGCCTGGCGGCCGCGATGTTTGCCAGGTACCCGCGATCAGCTGTTACAAAGGCAGGACGTGGATCTGTGTGTGTAAACACAGAGATCCACGTCCTGTCAGGGAGAGAGGAGACCGATGCTGTGTCTCTTGTACATAGGGACACAAATCGGTCACCTCCCCCAGTCAGTCCCCTCCCCCACACAGTAAGAATGGGGGAACATATTTAACCCCTTGATCGCCCCCTAGTGCTAACCCCCTTCCCTGCCAGTCACATTTATACAGTAATCAATGCATATTTATAGCACTGTTCGCTGTATAAATGTGAATGGTCCCAAAATAGTGTCAAAAGTGTCCGATGTGTCCGCCGCAATATTGCAGGCCTGACAAAAATCGCAGATAACCGCCATTACTAGTAAAAAAAATAAAATAAAATAAAAATGTCATAATTCTATCCCCTATTTTGTAGGCGCTATAACTTTTGCGCAAACCAATCACTATGCGCTTATTGCAATTTTTTTTACCAAAAATATATAGAAGATATATATACACATATATATATATATATATATATATATATATATATATATATATATACACGTATCGGCCTAAACTGAGAAAAAAAAAATATTGTGGGATATTATTATAGCAAAAAGTAAAAAAATAATAGGATTTTTATAACAGCTTACCTGTAAAATCCTTTTCTTAGGAGTACATCACGGGACACAGAGCGACATAGTCATTACTAATGGGTTATATAGATACCGTCAGGTGCTGGCACTGGCAACTTCCAAAACCGGAAGTACCCTCCCCTATATAAGCCCCTCCCATCCGGGAGCACCTCAGTTTTGTAGCAAAGCAATAAGTGTCCCCAAAGAGGGGCGGGAGCTCTGTGTCCCGTGATGTACTCCAAGAAAAGGATTTTACAGGTAAGCTGTTATAAAAATCCTATTTTCTTTCTCGTACATCACGGGACACAGAGCGACATAGTCATTACTAATGGGATGTCCTAAAGCAATGCCCAATGAGGGGGGGGATACACCATATATAAGCTGAGCGCTCTCAGACATGAGGATCTTTTGCGGCCTGCAACACACTGCGCCCAAAGGCGACATCCTCCTGACTTCTAACGTCCACCTGGTAGAACCTAGTAAACGTGTGAACTGAAGACCATGTTGCGGCCTTACAGATTTGAGCCAGGGAGGCCTGGTGATGCACTGCCCATGAAGTTCCAACTGCTCTCGTGGAGTGCGCTCTAACTTTGAACGGAGGCGGTCTCCTTCTCAAGCCATAGGCTTGTATTATGACCTGTCGAATCCACTTGGCTAAAGTAGATTTTGACGCTGCCTGACCCTTTCTGGGGCCTTCCGGCAGAATAAACAAAGTATCCGTTCTGCGAATCTGAGCAGTGGCTTTTAGATAAGCTTTAACTGCTCTTACTACATCCAAAGAATGCAATAACTTTTCCTCTACCGAAGTAGGTTTGGGGAAAAAAGAAGGAAGAACCACATCTTGGTTCAAATGAAACCTCGATACCACCCTAGGAAGAAAGGCTGGATGAGGGCGTAACACTACTCTGTCCTTATGGATAACCAGATATGGCTCCTTACAGGACATAGCTGCTAATTCCGACACTCTTTTAGCCGAACAAATGGCTACTAGAAAAATCAATTTCCTGGTGAGAAGAACCAGGGAAATATGCTGTAATGGTTCAAATGGTTGTTTCTGTAGAACCGACAGAACCAAGTTTAGATCCCATGGACATATGGGAATATTAACCGGAGGACTAATACGCATCACTCCTTGTATAAAGGCTTTGACTAGTGAATGCGAAGCCAAGGGCCTTTGAAAAAATATTGACAAGGCCGAAATCTGACCCTTGATAGTACTCAAGGCAAGCTTCCTATCTACAGCCCATTGTAGGAAGTCCAGAATCCTACCTATTACGTATTTACGTGGATGCCATTTCTTGGCCTCACACCAGGCGATGTACGCCTTCCAGATTCTATAGTAGATCTGCCTGGATACCGGCTTCCTGGCATTGATCATGGTAGATACCACAGCATTAGAGAGCCCTCTCTTTTTTAGAATGTGGGCTTCCATAGCCAGGCCGTCAAACCTAGGGCTGGTAAGGAAGGGTGGTATATCGGTCCTTGCGAAAGCAGGTCCGGACGATGTGGGAGGGTCCAAGGACTCCCCACAGACATTTTTACCATCTCCGCGTACCATGCTCTTCGGGGCCACGCTGGAGCCACCAGAATCACTGGTTTCTTTTCTACCCTGATTCTGCGGAGTAATCGAGGTAACAATTGTGGCGGTGGGAATGCATATATCAGCTTGAACTGATCCCAAGGGAACACTAGGGCATCCGAGCCGCAAGCTAGGGGATCCCTTGTCCGAGAGACAAACCTGTCCACCTTTGCGTTGAATCTGGATGCTAGAAGATCTACATCCGATGTTCCCCACCGCTGACATATTGTCCAGAAAACCTCGGGGTGAAGGGACCCTTCCTCTGGCATAATTGCTGGCGACTTAGAAAGTCCGCCTTCCAATTCTCCACTCCTGGAATGAATACCGCAGATATGGCTGGGACATATCTTTCTGCCCATTTCAGGATGTAATTTACTTCCCTCTGGGCTGCACGACTCCTGGTGCCCCCCTGATGATTGATATATGCCACTGCTGTGGCATTGTCTGATTGAATTCTGACAGGGGACCCTTGGAGTTTGGATGTCCATGCTACTAGGGCATACCGGGCTGCTCGTATCTCTAAGAGATTGATGGGCAGGGCCTTTTCTGCATCCGACCATCTGCCCTGGAGAGACTATTGCTCCAGTACAGCTCCCCAGCCTATAAGGCTGGCATCTGTAGTGACCACCTTCCAAGAAATCGGACTGAAGGATTTCCCTTTTTCCAGATTCTGGGGAACCAACCACCAACGGAGGCTCTTGCGAACGTAAGGGGACAAGGACATTGTAAGTCTAGGGCCTGAACTATTTTGTTCCAGGCTGACAGTATGGCCCCTTGCAAATTCTTTGAATGGAATTGACCGTAGGGTACTGCTTCGAATGATGCCACCATTTTTCCCAGCAGCCTCATGCACAGGCGTATGGATGGCTGTCTTTTTTGTACCCACTAAGTGGATCAAATCTTTCAAAGACAACACCTTTCCTCGAGGCAAGAATATTTTTCTCTGGCCTGAATCCAACCTTAGCCCCAAGTATTCCAGACTTTTGACTGGTTTTTAGGGCTAACTTGTCTCGGTTGATAATCCAACCGTGAGATTCCAGATACTTGATTGTCTTGTGAACGACCACGTCTAGTTTTTTCACTGAGTGGTCTATCAGCAACAAGTCATCTAGATATGCCATTATCATTACACCTTGTGTTCTTAGATTGGCCAATAAAGGGCCAGAATTTTTGTAAACACTCGTGGTGCTGTGGCCAAACCGAAGGGTAAGGCTCTGAACTGAAAATGGCGCCCTTCTACTGCAAAGCGTAGAAATTTTTGGTGGACTGGAAAGATGGGAATGTGCAAATAAGCATCTTTGATGTCGATCGCGGCTAACCAATCCTCCCCCTTGTAGGGCAGTGGCCACCGATCGGATCGACTTCATCGGAAAGTCCTGATATACAGGAATTTGTATAGCCCTTTTTAGAATTAATATGGGCCTCCCGTCCGCGTTTGCTTCGGGACTGTAAAGAGGTTTGAGTAAAACCCGAACCCTCATTCTTCCAGGGGAACCTCCATAATTACTCCTTGGAGCAATAGTTGTTCTAGTGCCAACAGGAGGGACTCTCTCTTCCGGGGACCCTTGGCACGTTTGACCTCAAAAATGGGAAGGAGGAGAGTCTTTTAACTCCAAACTGTATCCCAAACATACTGCGGAGAGCACCTATCTGTCTTGATCGTGTCCCGCCAGGTCTCTTGCGAACAACTGGAGTCCTCCCCCCACCCGACTGAGTGGGGGCAACCCTTCAATGAATTTAACTTTGGGGGAGGTTTTGTACCTCCCCTGACCCAGGGTTTCTCATTACCCTGCTATTGTCCCTGTTTTTTTACCCCCGGGAATTGACCGAGGAGGGCGTCGGAACTGTTACACAGCCGATGCCCCAGGGACTGGAGAAGCAGGCCTCTTAAAGAGGGACCTCTAACTCTGTTTTTAACCGGCAAGAGCGTATTTTTACCGCTGGAAATTTTCTGGATATATTTGTCCAGGTTTTCCCTGAATAAGCGTTCACCATGAAATGGGACGCTAACCAGCCATTCTTTACAGGGAGCTTCAGCAGACCAGTTTTTGAGCCATAGAAGCCTACGCATATGTACTATAGACAGCGTAAGGCGGGAGGCCTGATGGACTGAATCCTTTATGGCGTCAACCGCAAAGCCTGAAGCCCCATACACACTATCAGTTTTCTTGCAGGTTTTTCTCTTCAGGTTTTCCAAAACCATCTAATATGAGGTCAAACCTTAAGAGTTTCAATTCGTATGCAATCAGGCAGGCCCTTGCACTACATGGTTTTGGTAAACCTGAAGAGAAAAACCTGCAAGAAAACTGATAGTGTGTATGGGGCTTAAGGCTCTAGGTAGATCAGCTAGGGCAAAGCCTGCTGATCTGTCAAGTCCCTCAAGACCTGTTTCAACTGATCCTTCACTGCTTAGCAGACCCCAATAGCTGCTACTGCTGGTTGTGTCACCAAGCTTGCTGTAGAAAGAAGCAGACTTTCATAAGGACTCCAATCTTTTATCTATTGGGTTCTTGACATTTGGACATTATCCACTGGACATGTCAGTGATTTATACATACAAGAGATGGCTGCGTCCACTGTAGGGACCTTCCATTTTTTTTTTTTTTTTTTGATGAACTTATCCTCCATGGGATAGACCACCGGAAATCTCTTGGGGGAATAAATATTTTCTCAGGACGTTCCCAATCCTGGTAAATAAGCCCTTTCAGTAAAGGGTGAAGTGGAAAAGAACAGACAGTCTGGGGGCTTCTAGCGACCCCAACGAGGATACAGTAGTGGTTGATGGTTCCGCAAGGTGCATTTTTAAATGCTGATCGGACCATGTTAGTCAGAGACTGAACCCATAATCTTTCAGCTTGAGATGCTGAGAAAAGGTTCCCCCACTGTTGACTCCTCTATAACAGAATCAACCTTATCCTGATCCCCTTCAGGCAGGTCGATCCCTGTATGGGACTGTTGCTCTGCTAACAGGCACTTTGAAGGAGGAGATGGAGATCGGGCGTGCTTTCCCTGACAGGGAGGCAGCGATCAATGTTGACAATCTCTCTCTAATCCTCCCAAAGCTGAGGAAAAAACCTCCTCTGCTACATACACAGGACCAGGTGAACTGAGGACAGCCACAGTACCAAGTACCCCTTCGGGGTCTCTACGGTCACTTACCTCTGAACTTCAGGGGAGACTGGTGCAGCAGAAGTATGCCCAAGATCCTCAGAGCCCGATGAGACCCCCTTCGCTTCCTGGAAGATTCAGTTCCGGAGCTTCTGGACGGCATATTCCTAAGCCTAAAGCTGAGGTATTCCAGCCGTAATACACCACTTTTACTGAGAATAGTCTAGCACAATTGCTGCTATATCACAGTTGGTGTCTACTAAAGTGCCTTTCTAGGGGATGCCTGCATCAACCGCCTCTATGTGCCTTTATATTGTTGCTAGCTCTGTCTGTGCACTTCAACAGCCAGCTATAATGTGCTTTAAAACACGCTGGATGCCCGCACATGCGCAGTAGCGCCGCGGCGCACACCTGAGCGTCATCCACCCGCTCCGCCCCTTTTTCCAGATCGCCTCTATGAATAGAGGCGCGTGCACGCGCACGTGCGCGGGCACGTGTGCCTTCGGCGCCTTTTTTGAAAACAACAAGGAGCTAGATGGGAGCCAGGGTCCCTTTGCCGCAGGGCCCGGGGATGGATGAGCGCAGCAACAGGGCAGAGGAGACAGCTTCCCAGGAGAGAACATACCAACTGCCTGGATTTGATTCTGGAAGAAAAAAATCCACATTACAAGAAAAAGAACCATAGCGGCCTCTAGTGTCTAACACAGGTACCGCGGTCTTACATTTTTTTTTTTTTTTTTTCTTGCCTACTATTAAAATTTTTACATTTTCTCAGTAGTAACAGGCATACACAGAATATTAGCGGGAATACCGTTAGGTAACAGACAGAAAGACAAATTAGGCTTGGGGTCCCCCAATAGAACCAAGTTCCTGGGGGCCCCCACTTACCTGTTCCCCGCCGCAGGACTTTGTTTGGTCCACAAAAGCCCAAACTTCACCTATCACGGCAGGCATTGTAATCAAACCTTCAGGGACCGGGTTACCAAGGATTCCACTCCCCTGGACCTGTATAGCACCCTGCACAGAAAACATCTTGGTCGTGGGTATGACCAGAGCTCTGGATCCCAGGGTCCAGCTCTCCTAAGAGAAGCATTACAGGCAAAACCTTGCTCTTCTCTGCAAGGCCCGGGTACCGACCGTTTAGCTATGAAGCTTTTTTGGTCGGACCCGGAATAGCTTACTGAGGCCCAAAAGAACCTGTACGCAAGCTCAGTGAAAAACACATGTTTCTTCTTGGCCAACACCTTAGACACTGGCAAAAAACTGAGGTGCTCCCGGATGGGAGGGGCTTATATAGGGGAGGGTACTTCCGGTTTGGAAGTTGCCAGTGCCAGCACCTGACGGTATCTATATAACCCATTAGTAATGACTATGTCGCTCTGTGTCCCGTGATGTACGAGAAAGAAATTGTGTTTTTTTCAAAATTTTCTGTCTTTTTTTGTTTATAGCGCAAAAAATAAAAACCGCAGAGGTGATCAAATACCACCAAATTAAAGCTCTATTTGTTGGAAAAAATGATAAAAATATCATTTGGGTACAGCATTGTATGACCGCGCAATTGTCATTCAAAGTGCGTCAGAGCTGAAAGCTGAAAATTGGTCTGGGTACGAAGGGGGTTTAAGTGCCCAGGAAGCAAGTGGTTAAATTGGATTCCCATTGTTATGTTTTGGAATCCTTACTCCACATTTTGTGGAAATATATATTATTGTGGATTAGCTATGGACTAGATGCATCATATGGACACCCAAGGCGTTTACTCATTCTTGTGAATGCCAACCCAGCTGGTTTGTCTTGGATCCCTGTTTTTGTTTTTGTTTTACTCAAGTGATTGTGTTTTTTTGTTAATTTTTTTTCATCTTCGCAACCTTTGGTTTTCCTCCCCTTTCCGGCTACCATAGGTTTCCATACTGCTCTAGAGGAAGTGGATGGATTACTCTTTGCGATCCCTCACTTCCTCCTTTGCTTCCTGTGGCCACCGTGATGTCATTTCCGGCACGCCTGGATGGAGGAAGGTGTCATTTCCTGTGCAACTGGTTTCTTGGTAATCCAGCCGATTGTGTGTCTTCAGACCGTTTTTGGCGGGAAATTTTTGGCGCCAAAGGGTCTGGAGGGGGGTATAAGAGGAAGTAACTTTCATTCACTGTCAGGTTTGGTCCACAGAAGGAAGCAACTTATGCAGCGCTCCAGTGAACAATAGGTAATCAGTAGTATAGATCGGGCTGTCTTCATCTCCATTGAAGACTTTTTATATTGAAACATAGCTCTTGTTTTTCTTTTTAAGGGAAGTCCGGAATACTTTGAAAATGTTCCTTTTACAAAAGTTTATTTTCCCCTTGTCTGCAAACGGAGGACTTGAAATCTTTTGGTGATTCCAAGATTTAGGCCTCGTACACACGACCGAGTTTCTCGGCAAGAACCAGCAAGAAACTTGCTGGCAGAGATGTCTTGCCGAGAAATTAGTTTGTGTGTATGGTTTCTCGTCAAGAAAACCGACAAGTAATCTCGACGAGAAAATAGAGAACCTGCTCTCTATTTTCTCATCGAGATTCTCGTTGGCATGTTTCTCGACGAGAAAAGTGAGTGTGTGTACACTTACCTGTCCTCCGGGAAGCCCGCGCATGTTCGAAATGAATTCGACGCATGCGCGGTAGCTTCCTAGGCATAGGTAGGGTATACCAAGTTGGTGGCGACGGCATCGAATGTGACGAGCGCATGCTCGACGTAGTCGATGACGTCACCGCGTACGCTCCATTCAAAGAACCGTGGGTTCTTTGAATCGAGCGTGTGTACACTCGGCCGGGACAAGTTTCTTGTCCAAGAATCTCGTCGAAAAAAACGACATGTTTTTTTCGACGAGAATCTCGGCCGTGTGTACGAGGCTTTAGACTTGCCCTAAAAAACTACTGAGGTAGGCTTTCACTGATAGTGAGTTCCTCCTTTGTGCCTCTTGGCTTTTGGAAAATATATATTGATTTCTTGCCTACTTACCTTCAATTTAGATGGACTCTCAGATCTTCCTAGTCTATTACCCTTCTCTATGATGCTTCCAAATGGTCCCATATGCCTCTCCACAATTATTGATGATTGTAACTTTAAATATTTAAAGGTTGGTACCGTGATCAGAACTTACTTATTGTTTATTGTTTACAGTCCACTATATAATTGTACAGAATTGTTTTTTTGAAAATGTTTTTTATTGTTTGTTTGTTTTTCCTGAATTGTTTTTTCTGATATATATTCTTCTATTTTAGTGATCAGTCTACATACACAGTGTCTATTGTAACAGAATTTCCTGAAGAAGCCGTAAAAGGCGAAACATGTAGAGAGATACAATTGCACTTTTGTTGGTATTTGTTAATGATCTATTGTGGAATTTTCATGTTCTCACCTATGAATTTTAAATAATAAACTTTCTATTTTTCGAAATATTGTCTTTGTACACGCTTGAAAAGTCCCAATTTTCCTTTTCCATGTCCCATTCAGGTTTTATTTCTGCCTGATCTTCCCTTGCTTCATGTCTGGTGAAACCATTATTGGCAGGACAGGGAGTGGGGGTAAATCTCCCTAAAGGAAACTTGGACAGTGATAAAAAAACTTCAAAATAAAAATGCAAGCGCGTGCTCAGGGATAGAAGTGGCTTGCACAGATAGGTGACCAACCAACCTTATATTCAAATTAACCCAAAAAGAACGCAGCGCTTCAGGTGCATAAAAGACTTATATAACAAAAAGTGCATAAACAAAAGTGCATCCACCTGTGATTATATATAAAAAACCTTATAAAAAGACACTATATAGCAGGGGTCTCAAACTGGCGGGTCTCCAGTTGTTGCGAAACTACAAGTCCCATGAGGCATTGCAAGGCTGACAGTTACAAGCCTAACTCCCACAGGCAGAGGCATGATGGGACTTGTAGTTTCGCAACAGCTGGTGGGCCGCCAGTTTGAGACCCCTGCACTATAGATACCATAAAGTCCCAGTGTGTGTAAACATTCAAAAAGTCCAATAAAAGCCCCAAAGAAGCAGAACATCTACTTGAGACCTTCAATAACAGTGATTCCCAGTGCAGGAAATCATACGCTGTGTGATCAAGAAGTAAAGAACCTCTACCTCTATGCACTCACCAGAAAAAAAACCTGGGCATTAGCATATCAAGTTACCTACACATAGACTCCGCTCTCTGATCCTCAATCCAGTCTAGACATGTGCAATTTGTTTTGGTCCGAATACAAATTCTGACAAATTTCTGGTTATTTAGAGATTCAGATGTATCCGAATCTCAGAATGCAATAGTAACAAATTTCATTGTAATTCATTTTGTATATTAGTTTCCTAACGAATTCCACATTTTCGGAACAATTAAAATTCGTATCGGTCAAAATATCTAGACCTCGTACATCCAAATCAGGGACCTGTGAAAAGATTGCTCGCCACACAGAGCCCAAGGATTAGGTATATAGTGTAGTATTTATTAGGCTTGTGCAATTCGTTTCGTAACGAATCAAAATTCGTCCGAATTTAGCAACTTTCGGACATTCGGAAGCATTCGAATTTCCGAACAGAGCAATTACGAATAAAACCGAATCCGAAATAAATTATACCGCAAAATAGCGAATGCCCGAAGGTCTTCGGCATAATTCGTTATGAAAAAAGTTACGAATGTACGAATCCATTCGAAGCACAATAACACTCACTCTGCTCTCTGCTTCTCCCTCACCATGCTGAACTCCCTCTCAAAATGGTGTACAGGGGCGGAGGCTATAGCCGCATGAAAAAACGAAAGTAAAATACGAGATTTCAAATCCATTCGAAGCACAATAACACTCACTCTGCTCTGCTCTCTGCTTCTCCCTCACCGTACTGAACCCTCTCAAAATGGTGTACAGGGGCGGAGCCTATAGCCGCATGTAAAAAACGAAAGTAAAATACGAGATTTCGAATCGTTACAAATAACCGCTATGTATTTAGAAAAGTACAAATCCATTCGAAGCACATTAGGCATAATAGGCAGCGTCGTTGTGAGAGAGACACGGAAAATTACGAATCAACGAACCCAAAAAAAGTTACGAAAGTAGGAGTTGTGTCCAGAATCAACGAAAAACAACGTACTCTACCGAAAGTACGAATTATAAAGCAACAAAAAATTCAACGAAAAATGTCGCTTGCAAAAATACGAATGAGTCCGAACACGAAAAATCCCGTCTAGCAAAATTACGAATGATTACGAATCAACAGGACCGGAAAGAAACGAACCGAAACGGAACGAATTTTTCCGTTGTGCACAAGTCTAGTATTTATTAACTATAATGGATCCAAATACAAACAACTAGAGATTCCACGTGGAACAAGCACAATAAAAAGCACAATAAAAACAGCCTAACTTACTAAGTCGATTTGAACACTACACTATATACCTCATCCTTGGACTCCATGTGGTGAGCAAGAATCCTGCTTAATTGCAGACAGGGAAAAAAATAAGTTATTATACTGAGAAAAGACAAAGGGATTGATTTACTAAAACTGAAGTGTGCAAAATCTGGTGCAGCTCTGCAAAGAAACCAATCAGCTTCCAGGTTTTTTGGCAGAGCTTAATTGAACAAGCTGAAGGGCTCTTTCACACGGAGGTCTGTTCAGGTCCGCCTGTCAGTTTTTTAGGCGGACCTAAAACGGATCCTCCATGTGACATGTCCGCTGACATCCGCTCCGCTCCGCCAAAGTGTGATGGAGGAAAACCCTATTTTTCCTTCCGTCGGCGGAGCGGATCGGATGACAACGGACTCTACGGTCTGTCGTCATCCGATTCCCCATAGGGGAGAGCGGCGCTCTGACAGGGCGGTCCCTGCACAGTGTGCGGGGACCGCCCAGTCATCCGTCGGCTCAGCGGGGATCAACGGAGCGATCCCCGCTGAGCAAGCGGAGCTTCACGGGGCGGATCTTCACGGATCCGCCCCGTGTGAAAGGACCCGAAGTTAGAAGCTGATTGGCTACCATGCACAGCTGCACCAGATTTTGCACTCTCCAGTATTAGTAAATCAACCCCAAAGAGTCAGGCATCCCAACCGGCAAAAACTAATTTCAGGGAGGTGGCAAACTCATTTCAGTGAGGTGACGCTTTGCACCGGCACCGACCCCCCCCCCCCCCAATTAAATGCAGCCTATCATTGTCCATCTGTTCCATCTGATTAGTGCCTACAAGCGCAGCCCATAAATGTCCATCAGTGCAGCCTATCAGTGTCACTCAGTGTCCTATAGTGCCACCTTATCAGTGCCCACCAGTGCAGCCTATCGGTGTCCATCAGTGCAGCCTGTCAGTGTCCATCAAAGCCACCTCATCAGTGCCCACCAGTGCAGCCCATCAGTGCCACCTCATCAGTGTCCACCAGTGCAGCCGATCAGTGTCCATCAGTGCAGCCTATCAGTGTCCATCAGTGTCCATCAGTGCCCACCAGTGCAGTCCATCAGTGCCACCTCATCAGTGCCCACCAGTGCAGTCCATCAGTGTCCTTCAGTGCCACCTCATCAGTTCCCACCAGTGCAGCTCATCAGTGCCTACCACTGCAGCCCATCATTGTGCTTCAGTGCTACCTCATCAGTGTCCACCAGCGCAGCCTCAGTGTCCACCGACGGAGTGCTCCCGGCTCTGTCCCCTGGCCACAGACAGAGCAGCCCAAGTGGCCGCTGCGGCCGTACTTCATTTGACCGCTCGGGCTGCTCTGTCTTCAGCTGAGTGACAGACCCAGCCTGGAGATCTCCCAGCGCTCGCAGGGGTCCGGGAGCCCGCAGCCAAATGTGGGAGACTCCCGTGACTTGGGATGTCTGTAGAGTTTACCATAGAGCAGCTACACACTTATAAACACTGCCATCTACTGGCTGAAGATTATATCTGCAGTTGTACAAAAAAAAATGATTAATATATTCCAACATTGCTATTTTCAGAGTGACCCAGCTCTATTGTTCACCTACAGTTGAGGTCACAACTGAGATGTGCTGTGTAGCAGATGTTGTCTGGGTCGCAAGACTGGCTGAGCAGAATTACAAATCCCTTAGCAGGTAAAATATTACATGTATTCCTACTTTGGCTGTCTGCCTGGAGCCCAGCTTCAATACCAAGGAACTATATGATCATTTCTTTTCAAGTGTGTCTCTGAAAACTTTGCTGTCATCTGGAAGGAAGAAAGACAGCCTGGTTAATGGACATATTGTTCATGCATGACCGCAGGTTTCAGAAATTGGTTTTATTCCTGCCACACGTAGACATGCAAACATAACTGGAAGCCCAATGTCATCAAGGCAGGGAAACAGAGGAAGAGAAATTTCACATGTCACATTGCTTTCCCCCTCTGATTCTTGGCATGACTGTTGTAACCTTTGAGTCATCTGCCCGGTTCTGCTGAAGGTAGCGCTGTGTTTTACTGACATCCAGATGGAATGGAATACATAGCACACAACTCTCCGAGGAATCTCTCTCTGTGTCTCTGTAAACTTTGAAAACTCAAAAATAATCTCACAGGCAGTCAGGTAGAAATGTGTAAAATCTTTTGCTGGGGAGAAAAAAGTAAAAAAAACAAAACAAAACGAACAATGAAAAAAAAAAATCTGTCACCAAGAAGGATGGAAAAGTTAAGGGCTCAAAGAAATAGAGAATGAGGGCACTGGTTGTTACGCTGTCGTTGCACACAGAACTGCAAGCGGCACGGTTGTCCAAGGTGCGCTCGTTTATCATTTACAGGCACGGGGACATTTCACAAAGTTGTCAAAGCCATTGGGCATAAAAGGCTTAGAGTGGAGAGCCGACGTGTGAGCCTGCCTGCCAGCTATTTGTTTTTTTCTCCTAATTTTGTGTTAAGCCATTTGGGCGAAAATTGTTTGTCGTTTAGATGTAAGAGATAGCGAAGTAGCAAGCCACGAGTAAAATCATTCAGTGCTATCCAGGAAATGTTGAGACTGGCCAAATCCATAATGCCCTTTCAGCTTACCTAAGTTTTTATTGAAAACTCTCATTGTTGGAACGAGCAAGACTTTCAAAGGGTCTCTGGGTGGAGCTTCTTTTAAATGACCATGCGTAAATATATGCAGAAAAATGTAAGTGAATTTGAGTTAGGAAACAGTACAGAATCACAAGTTTCATCAATGGGCAAAAAGAAAACTTGGCCCCAATATTCAAAAAAAGCCCAATATATATACTTGGAAAGAACAGACCAGTCAGCCTAACATCAATAGTATGTCAACTATTGGAAGGAATGATAAATGACCATATTCAAGAATTTGCTGATAGAAAAAAATATAATTAGTAGTAACCAACATAAATTTATGAAAGACCCTTCTTGCCAGACCAACCTTTTGACATTCTTTGAGGAGGTAAGTTGTAAATTGGACAGACTAAAGCCCCGTACACACGGCCGAGAATCTCGTCATGAAAAAACTTGTCGTTTTTCTTGACGAGATTCTTGGACAAGAAACTTGTCCCGGCCGAGTGTACACACGCTCCATTCAAAGAACCCGCGGTTCTTTGAATGGAGCGAACGCAGTAACGTCATGGACTACGACGAGCGTGCGCTCGTCACATTCAGTGCCGTCGCCGCCATCATGCTACACCCTACCTATACCTATGAAGCTACCGCGCATGCGTCAAAGTCATTTCGAGCATGCGCGGGTTTCCACGGCGACAGGTAAGTGTACACACACACACTTTTCACGTCGAGAGACATGCTGACGAGAATCTCAACGAAAAAATGGAGAATCCTGACGAGAAAATACAGAGCAGGTTCTCTATTTTTCTCGTCGAGATTCTTGTCGGTTTTCTTGACGAGAAACCTGATAGCCGCGTACACACGACCGATTTACTCGGCAAGAAAGCTCTGCTAGCAAGTTTCTTGTTGTTTTTTGATGAGAAACTCGGTCGTGTGTACGAGGCTTAACACTTACAAAGGAACATTATACGTGTTTTGGGTCCTTCTAGGCACTTCTTCCTTCAGGTCTCTGGGAGATTATTATTTTTTTGTTCCAATTGGTGATTGGATTTATTATGTCTTGGATCATTAAGGAGCTAGAATGGGATGAAGGCTCTGTACAGCAGGACAGGAAGTAAAGAGAATCTTACCATCAATGCAGATATTAATAAATACGTTAGAAGACCAGAAAATTAGAGTAGAACTATAGGTAAAACTTTTTTGTTCCTTTTAGATAGAGTAAAGCCTCGTACACACGACCGAGAATCTCGTCGTAAAAAAACCCGTTGTTTTTCTCGACGAGATTCTTGTCAAGCTTTCCTTGCACACACACTGTCAATTCCAAATCTCGTCGCTGTAAAGCGCGGTCACGTACAACACGTACGACGGCAGTATAAAGGGGAAGTTTGATTCCAAATGTTGCCACCCCTTCTCGTGTTACTGCGTTTTAGTAAAATTTTGGGGAGAGATGATTCGCGCTTTTCAGTCTTCGTGCTTTCAGTTCGTTTTAGCGTGACGAATGTGCTATCTCCATTACAAACGCTAGTTTTAGCAAAAGGAGCGCTCCCGTCTTATACTTGATTCTGAGTATGTGCGATTTTTTAAGACTCGGAAAAGCATACACACGACCGGTTTTCTCGTCGAGAAACAGGCCGACGAGAATCCAGACGAGAAAAACGAGAATCCTGACGAGAAAATAGAGAGCAGGTTCTCTATTTTTCTCGTTGAGATTCCCGGCAGTTTTCTCGACCAGAAACCATACACACGAACGTTTTTCTCGGCAAAAAAGCTCTCCCAACAGTTTTCTTGACGAGAAAACCGATCATGTGTACGAGGCTTATGGGAAGGTTATAACCCCTGTCAGATTTTTTTTTCACCATTGGCGAGGTTTCCCCTCAGTTCCTGTCCCATAGCCAAACAGAAAGTGAGAGGAGACACCCCCCCCCCCCTTCATCACCAGAACTAGTATCCCCATTGGAAGATTTCCCCTCTATTATTTTTCTGGGGACAATCCAAAATTTGGGATTTTCTTTTACTTTCACTTTCAATGATAATGGTAAACAGGACAAATAGAGGGGGGATCTCCCTAATGGGGGCACAGACAGGAATAAAAATTGTCCGGTGTTCTAATCCCTCTCCCCTCTATCCAAAATTAAAAAAAAAATGTTTGCATTTAGTTATACTTTAAGTCCTGCTTGATCACTTCATGTTGGCCCCTTTTGTCGGTATAGCTATGTAAAACATAAAAAATAAGTGCCTTTACTGTTTAACATCCAGTAATAATCGGTCTCACCCTGCTCTGCACATGCTCAGTTGCTCTTCATTTTTGTCAGTGTGCCAAAAATATAGAGGCCGCTCTGCTGACAGCCTAAAGATTTACTGCTGCTCAGGGGCTCAGCAAAATGACAACTTCCAGCAACAAGAAACAAGAAACAATGTAGGAGGCAATTTACAGCACACACCAATTTTGGTAGCAAAATTATTAATGTGGAATGTTTGCTCTTTGCTAAAGAACATTATGTTTTATCAAAATCAAAAAGGTAATACAGCGCTATCAAATCGTGTGCATGATTAATATAAATATGACCATGCAAAGCATCAATTTTCTTGTGAGACACACACAACACAACAAATAAATCAAAAATAAACTGCGCTTAACCACTTGCCGACCGCCGCAAGAACATTTATGTCGGCAGAATGGCACGGACAGGCAAATGAGTGTACAGGTACGTCCCTTTAAATTTTCCGCCGTGTGGGCGTGCGCGCGCCCCTGCCGCAAGCTCCGTGATCGTGCCCGCGGAACCCGCGATCTTGTGTCATGGAGCTGCAGGACGGAGAGATGCCTGTGTAAACAAGCATCTCCCTGTTCTGCCTAGTGACAGGACAGTGATCGTCTGCTCCCTCTCAGCGATCAGTGTCGTGTCACAGTAAGCCACGCCCCCTAACAGTTAGAATCACTCCATAGGACACACTTAACCCCTTCCTAGCCCCCTAGTGGTTAAACCCTTCCCTGCCAGTCACATTTACACAGTAATCAGCGCATTTTTATAGCACTGATCGCTGTATACATGTGAATGGTCCAAAAATAACGCCAAAAGTGTCCGATGTGTCCACCATAATGTCACAGTCACGATAAAAATCGCTGATCGCCGACATTACTAGTAAAAAAAAAAAAAATATTAATAAAAATGCCATAAAACTATCCCCTATTTTGTAGACGCTATAACTTTTGCGCAAGCCAATCAATAAACGCTTATTGCGATTTTTTTTTACCAAAAATATGTAATAGAATTTGTATCGGCCTAAACTGAGAATTTTTTTTTTATATATATTTTTGGGGGATATTTATTATAGCAAAAAGAAAAAAAAATGCTTTTTTTTTTTAAATTGTCGCTCTATTTTTGTTTATAGCGCAAAAAATAAAAACCGCAGAGGTGATCAAATACCACCAAAAGAAAGCTAGGCTCGAGCTGCTGTCAATCACATCCAATGACGCGGCGCTCCGGGGGCGGGGCCGAGTGATACAGTGAGCGGCTGTATCACTGGAGCGCGCCCGCAAGGACTCACCACCATGTGAGCTCGCTCGCATATAGGTGGTGAGATCTTGCAGGGAGGAGCTGAGACAGCCGCCGAGGGACCCAAGAAGACCAGGTTCGGGGCCACTCTGTGCAAAACGAGCTGCACAGTGGAGGTAAGTATAACATGTTTGTTATTTAAAAATAAAAACTTTAAACATGTAGCTTAGGTTGGCAGCATGTTCCTGGAGTACTGCGTGATAAATAGGCCACAAGAAATTTCTATAGTTGGATCAGTGGAGAAAGCCAATCTCTATTGGGACTACAACTATAGCTCTCTCAGCCGCTCTACTGATGAAGTCACCTGTCAACGACCGGTCGCCAGCACCTATATTGCTGTCTCGTTGCCGTCTTCAGCAACATTATTTTATTTTTTATTTATTTATTTATTTTTATGGTTGGACTCGATTGGCTTGTGTCTTTTTTCAACCTGACTAACTACCGTATTTGCCGGTGTATAAGGCGACCGGGCGTATAAGACGACCCCCTAATTTTACAGGTTTTTACGATTTTTTGCCTGTACTCACCGTATAAGACGACCCCCCTTCCGAGGCTCCCTACGCTTTATATTTTTTTCCTTCTGGACCCATATTCTTCTTTATTCTTGCTGGAGCCAATCACGGCGAGCGATGTATTATATTAATGAATACAAAGCCTGCTTGGATTGGCAGAGGCTGTAACATCATCAGCCCGCGCCTCTCTGACTCTCAAAGCCAATCCGAGCAGGCTACTGTATGTAGCCTGCTCGGATTGGCAGAGGTTGTTACTCCAATCCGAGCAGGCTCTGTATTCATTTGAATACATCACTCACCGGGATTGGCTAAGTGGTATATACAGGCATACCCCACTTTTAAGTACACAATGGGGTTTATTTACTAAAGCTGAAAAGTGTAAAATCAGGCTCACTTCTGCATAGAAACCAATGAGCTTCTAACCCCAGCTTGTTCAATTAAGCTTTGGTAATAAAACTTGGAAGCTCATTGGTTTCTATGCAGAAGTGAGACAGATTTTGCACTTTCCAGCTTTAGTAAATAAACCCCATTGTGTACTTAAAAGTGGGGTATGTCTGTACTGTATGTAGCCGAAGCTACATACAGTATTACCGCACATACAGCAGGCATCCGAGCAGCTGACCCGGCGTATAAAACGACCCCTGCTTTTTGGACAGTTTTTTTAAGTGTAAAAGGTCATCTTATACGCCAGCAAATACAGTATGTAACATCGAAGAAATAAAATAGCATTAAAAAAACAAAGAAATGCCAGGTGGGGCCTCGTCTTCCTTTATTGTGAAGCCGTAGTTGATTATGTGCATGTGCGAGACAAAATGAACCATTTCCTAAAAGAAGTGTAACAGCATAATGAATTTTTCAGAGGCAAAAATAGAAGAGGCAGGTTTTAAAAATACATGAGGTGCACATTTGATTGCATGTCAAGCCTCTGAGTGGGGAAAAAAAAATAAGAAAAATAATAAAATAAAAAAAAGGTAAACGGCAGAAAAAAGATTTTCAATACGAGCTTGGAATTTAAATCATCCGGTCCGAGCAAGCGAGGGAGTGCTAATGACTGATTAGCTAATTACCTTTGCAAAGGAAAAATTACATATGCATACTTGAAGTTGGTGTGTAACAGATCCATTTGTTGTGTCTATAGCAGAGCTATAAAAAGCTAAATAAAGGCTTTTAAAAAAAGACAAAATAAAGGCTTTTAAAAAAAGACTTAATATTATAATAGGATGGGTAATTTTTAGACACAAAAAAAAAAAAATGCATTCCTCTGGGTTATTTTTCAATAGTCGGTTACGCATTATACATGACAATATTTTGCATGAATATTATGCGTGCCTGCTGGAAAAATTGAATCTTATGCTCCTTTTTTATTTATTTATTTTTGTATTATATTCCCTGGGGTAATCTCTGAGATCTCACCAGTTGCCATAGACATTAGAGAAACACATGATGATGGCTTTCAATCTGTGTTGATGGATTCTTTATGGGAGGCTATTTATAAAACACTGACATTCACTAAACATTCACTGTAGGTGAATCTTCTAGGTGCATGATGTGTTTTTAATGGCAATAATTAATTCCCCACACAGGTTAATGTTGGTGAAAGTACCAATTACTGCCTAACCACTTCCATACCGGGCATTTTCACCCCCTTCCTGCCCAGGCCAATTTTCAGCTTTCAGCGCTGTCACATTTTGAATGAGAATTGTGCGGTCATACGACGTTGTACCCAAATTCAGATACATCCATACACATGCCTCATTTAAAGTCCCAAAACCCATTTTCTTTTTATTCTACATGTATTGTTAGGAATCTGCGTTTATTTATCTGGGTTAGGGGAGGTGTTAGGGATTGTAAGGGCCTCCTCATCATAGCTTTAAGTAGACCTTTTTTTTTTTTCATTTCAGAAAGAGTAACAGAAGGTTATAACTCCTGTTTCCTGTCCCATAGACAAAACAGGATGTGAAAAGTGATTCCTCCAAGTCAAGGGAATCTCTGGTTGTCACCAGCGTTGTCACCAAATTTAGGAGGTGTAGGTAGGAGGCACTGGCTCCATCAGTTGAATCCTATGGTGCTGGCTGTAAACTACATTTTGAATTTCCACAAAATGTTAACCACTTCAGCCCCGGACCATTTGGATGGCCAAAGACCAGAGCACTTTTTGAGATTCGGCACTGCGTTGCTTTAACTGACAATTGCGCAGTCGTGCGACGTGGCTCCCAAACAAAATTGACGTCCCTTTTTTCCCCCCACAAATAGAGATTTCTTTTGGTGGTATTTGATCACCTCTGCGGTTTTAGTTTTTTGCGCTATAAACAAAAATAGAGTGACAATTTTGAAAAAAAAAGCAATATTTATTACTTTTTGCTATAATAAATATCCCCAAAACATATATAAAAAAACTATTTTTTTCCTCAGTTTAGGCCGATACGTATTCTTCTACATATGTTTGATAAAAAAATCGCTACAAGCGTTTATTGATTGGTTTGTGCAAAAGTTATAGCGTCTACAAAATAGGGGATAGTTTTATGGCATTTTTATTAATAATTTTATTTTTTACTAGTAATGTCGGCGATCAGTGATTTTTATGGTGACTGCGACATTATGGCGGACACATCGGACACTTTTGGCGCTATTTTGGAAACATTCACATTTATACAGCGATCAGTGCTATACAAATGCACTGGTTACTGTGTAAATGTGACTGGCAGTGAAGGGGTTAACCAGTAGGGGGCTAGGAAGGGGTTAAGTGTGTCCTAGGAAGTGATTCTAACTGTTAGGGGGCGTGGCTACGAGTGACACATCACTGATCGCTGCTCCCGATGAGAGGGAACAGACGATCAGTGTCAGTGTCACTAGGCAGAACAGGGGCCGGAGGCAAACCCTATTATTATTATTATTTTTGCAAGGGGCCCAGAGGTCCGCAGGGATGGCAACCCCCCTTTTTTATAATTTATTTTATTTTATTTTATTTATTCATTTTATTTTTTGAAAGGGGCCCAGAGGTCCCCAGGGCACCCCCCTTTTTTTTCCGTCAGCACCAGAGTTTAATTCGTGGCACCCCCCCTCCGCTTCTCAATTTGCGGCGGCAGCACCCCCCCCCCCGGGTCTCTTCTCCAGGGGGCCCATGCCTGAAGCTGTGTAAGGGGCCCCAAACAAAATTCCTGATGGCGGCCCTGGGTCCCATATTTCCAACTAGAGAGATTTTCCCGATTCCTGTTCTGTTAAAAGCAAAAACATACTTTGGCACAGCAGAAGTCCATCGGGTTTTCGAAGGAAGCAAGTGTCCCGCCTTACTCAGTAGAGCCCTTGTATAATAGTTCCTCCTGCCTGCAGCAGACTGATAATGTCATCTCTGTCTAAGCAAAGTCATTGACTGGAGCTCAAGGACGACTTTTTAATGATAAAAGGTGGAGCGTTCTTTTTGGAAAATTATATTGTTGCTGTAAAGGTCCACTTTACAGATCCGAATGCCAAAAGAGAAAATAATAAGGATGGATAACCTCTAGCAAGTGAACAGAGAGATCAGTCTTCAGTAGATGTTATAAATCAGCAAGTTTATGATCCTGCAGGACACTCAACTATAGAAAAGATTGGCACAAAGAACTTTCTGCATTTTTTATCATTTTTCTTTACATTAATTCCAATTAAATAAAGCCAACGTAGTAGCAGTGTACAAAATTCTACATACAGACATGCATTGACATACAGTATCTCCTCCAGAACTCCAGTCGGCATTGTTTATGGTCAGAACTATAATGGCATCTCCTCATCTTCCAAGCTCCAACTTTACTAGGAAAATAGAAAAAGACCAAGTGGTCCATCTGGTCTGTCCACTTTTTAACTTTTTCTTATTTTTAGTATAGATTTGTTTTTTGTTTTTCCCCAAGAAAGTTTAACCACTTTAACTCCGTAAGGTTTACCCCCCTTCATGACCAGGCCATTTTTTTGCGATACGGCACTGCGTTACTTTAACTGACAATTGTGCGGTCGTGAGACGCCAGGGGCGTCGGAACAGGACAGGCAAACCAAGCAGCTGCTTGGGGCCCCGAGCTGTCCTGGGGCCCCAGCAGAGGGTAGCATAGCAGAAAGAGGAGCCAGAGGACTCGACGAGGAGGCAGCATGGGAGGTAAGACATTCCCCCCCCCGCATATCCACTGTAATATCGTGCGATCGGTGCCCCCCTCCAGCGATTGGCGTCAATGTCCCGCGATAGCCCCCCCCCACTCAACAACTTGGTGTCCAAGTCCCGCGCGGTAGCACCCCCCCCTCAACAACTTGGTGTCCCGAAAAAAGAATATTGCCAATGTCCCACGGTAAAAACCCCCCCCTGCTTCTCAACTTTAAAATTTGTTGTCCATTGTTCTTGGGGTCCCTAAATTCCTTCAAACAGCCCTGTGCAATGCTGTACCCAAATAAAATGTATATCTTTTTTTCCCACAAATAGAGCTTTCTTTTGGTGGCATTTGATCACCTCTGCGGTTTTTATTTTTTGCACTATAAACAAAACAAAGACCGAAAATTAAAAAAACAAAAAAAACAATATTGTTTACTTTTTTACCGTACTGGTGACCCCACAATAGGTAAAAAAAGTTTCTGCAAAAGGGAATATAAAAAGACACGTGGCCATTCACTAAAATTAGAAGAAAAGCTGTTTAACCCTAAACTGCGTAGAGGGTTCTTTACTGTGGGTGTGGTAAGGATGTGGAATTCCCTTCCACAAGCAGTGGTTTCAACAAGGAGTATAGATAATTTCAAAAAACTATTAGATGGGCACTTAAACTACCACAACATACAGGGATCTACAATGTAATACTGACATAAAAACACACACACAGGTTGGACATGATGGACTTTTTTCAACCTCACCAACTATGTAACTTTCTGCTATGAAAAATATCCAATAAACAAATGTAAAAAATCTAATTTCATCATCAATTTAGGCCAATATGTATTCTGCAACATATATTTGGTAAATATCCCAATAAGGTTTGCGCAAAAGTTATAGCATCTACAAACAATGGGATATTTTTATGGAATTTTTATTAATTTTTTACTAGTAATGGCGGCAATCAGCGATTTTTAGTGGGACTGCGACATTGTGGCGGACAAATCGGACACTAACTGATACTTTTGACACTTTTTGGGGACCAGTGACACTAATACAGTGATCAGTGCTAAAAATTTGCACTGTCACTGTACTAATGACACTGGCTGGGAAGGGGTTAACATCAGGGGTGAGCAAAGGGTTAAGTGTGTCCCTAGGGGGTGCTTACTAACTGTGGGGGAAGTGCTTTGACTGGGGAAAGAAAGAGATCTTTCAACACAAGATCTCTCTCTTTCCCTCTCACAGAACGGCGATCTGCCTTGTTTACATAGGCAGACCACCATTCTGCCTCTCTACGAACGATCACCAGGTTCCCGCCAGACATTGCATCCAATCACAGCAGGAGTGGGTTAAAGATGGCGTGCACGTGCTTCCCCAGACCTCGTGCACAAAATCCCGTACAGTGATTTCGCGCAGCCGGGCCGATATGCCTCAGTATACATGTGGTAGGCAGTTAAACCCGCATGTTTAGAAAAAAATCCCACAATCGTTAGTGAGCAGTGACAGTAACTCCCCCCCCCAACCCCCCCAAATAAATAATAAATCAATAGTATTATATATTAATATAATATTATTATTTTATTTATTTATTACAGTTGTCATGCCTTCAGCAAGGTTTTCTTATGTTCCTTGTTAATTGTTGAATATGCTAATGATATGTAAAGTAAATTGTAATATCGCCATCTAGTGGTTCTTTTGCATACTCATAGTTCTGTAAGATTTATTACAGTAGGTAGAGATTGTTGCTTAACCACTTAAGCCCCGGACCATTTTGGCTAGTTAATGACCAGGCCCCTTTTTGTGATTCGGCACTGCGTCGCTTTAACTGACAATTGCGCGGTCGTGCGATGTGGCTCCCAAACAAAATTTACGTCCTTTTTTTCCCACAAATAGTGCTTTCTTTTGGTGGTATTTGATCACCTCTGAAGTTTTTATTTTTTGCGCTATAAACAAAAATAGAGCGACAATTTTGAAAAAAAATCAATATTTTTTACTTTTTGCTATAATAAATATCCCCCAAAAATATATATATATAAAAAAAACATTTTTTTCCCTCAGTTTAGGCTGATACGTATTCTTCTACATATTTTTGGTAAAAAAAAAATCGCAATCGGCGTTTATTGATTGGTTTGCGCAAAAGTTATAGCGTTTACAAAATAGGCGATAGTTTTATGGCATTTTTATTATTTTTATTTTATTTTACTAGTAATGGTGGCGATCAGCGATTTTTTTTTTGTGACTGCGACATTATGGCGGACACATCGGACACTTTGACACATTTTTGGGACCATTGTCATTTTTACAGCGATCAGTGCTATAAAAATGCACTGGTTACTGTAAAAATTACACTGGCAGTGAAGGGGTTAACCACTAAGGGGCGCTGAAGTGGTTAAGTGTGCCTAAGGGAGTGATTAATACTGTTGGGGGGCGTGGCTACGAGTGACACGTCACTGATCTCCGCTCTGATTACACAAAGCGGAGATCGGTGACAGTGTCAGTAGGGGAGCAAGGGGGAGATGTTGTGTTTACACTAACATCTCCCCGCTCCATGCCTCCGTGAGACGATCGCGGGGATCCCACCGGCGATCAAGTCCACGGGACCCCGCGGTCCGACTCATGGGGAAGGTAGCGGGGTCGCGAGCGCGCCACCGGCGGCGCGCGCGCGACCCCCAACTAACTCGGGCAGTTAAAGGGGATGTACAGGTACGTTGATGTGCCTGTACATGCCATTCTGCCGACGTATATCTACTGGAGGGGGTCTTTAAGTGGTTAAAAGCCACCATAGCTTCCCATAATTCCACTGGTCTATACCATGAGGTGTGAGAGACAGCCCCCAGTATTCATTTTCCTTTTTTTACCACCATGCATCTGCTCCAGAGGAACCCACACTTATTCAGCTGCAATACTAATGTCAGCCTAACGGAAACATCGCTGGTATGTTTATAACCCCTTTCCCTAGTTAGACTAGTGTGTCAGAACTGTATATTCTGTATATTGTGTATACTGATTGTATGTTATTTATTTTATTTTAGTTTTACTCTAACTTCCCTGCAATAAAAGTTGAAAAAAGGACCTTGCGCCTGCCTCAATGAGTTGTTAAGTTAAGGGAGGAGAGTTAGCTGTCTGTCTATTTATACCTCAGCCACGTATAGTGAGGGCAGAACAACAGGTACTCACATAGCACCATCAATTTCTGCAGTGCTTTAAATATTTATTATACATTCACATCAGTCACACAGAATTCATTACTCTGTCACTCTGCTCTCTCCTCCTATGAGCATACTTCTCGTGAGCACATGAACTGATTGGCTCCTTGTGCTGCTTCTTCGTCTCACACTCAGCACTGCTGTACAGGGACTGCAAGAGGCTGATACAAGGTCAGAGTCAGGTACTTACTCTGCTTGCATTTTAAAAATCTGTTTAATGATGTATTAGTGATTACAGACCTGCATTCATTTGTGTCTATTATATCTGCCCAGAGTTCATATTTAAATCTTGCAGACAGAACATTTAAATCATGGTGCCTTTGCTTTTCACTATAGGTCCACTTTGATGCTTTTCAGCTATAGACTTATTTCACTTTGTGTCCTACTTTCTCAAAGTTTTCTTTATCTGTTTTAATCTTGAAGCTGGGAAGCGTATTTCTCATTATATATTTGATCTTGTTCTCTGTTCTATACAGCTCGCACGTTCACAATTATGGGCTTAATATCTTTTAGAACACTTGAGAATTTTTCATCTCATTAGCTTCTCCCACCCTTATGTCCAACAGCGGCTGATGTCCCTCATTCATTATGCCTCCTGTGGTCATTCAACGTCCTCATCAAATTGTTCCTGTTGGTGTTCAACTGTTCATTTTCTAGCCGTGAATATTAGAGAGACGATCAGTGAATCCTAAAAAATAAGGAAATTAATGAGAAAATGAGCGATGTATTTCTTGTAATTATAGGGGGCGGAATGAGGGAACGAAGGAAGGAAAGTAAGAGAAGAGAAAGGGGAAAGGAAGGAAGGAAGAAAGAAAAGAAGGACTAGAAGGAAGAGGAAGGGAAAGGTGGAAGGTGAAAATGGAAGAGAAAGGAGGAAGTAAGCAAGGAAGGAAGAAGGAAAGGAAAGGAATGGTGAAAATAAGTAAGTAAAGGAGGAAGGAAGGACTAGAAGGTTGAGAAAGGCAATGGTGGAAGGAAGCAGAAATGAAGGAAGGGAGAATGGAAGGAAGGACTAGAAGGAAGAGGAAGAGAAAGGTGGAAGGTGGAAATGGAAGAGAAAGGAGGTAGTAAGCAAGGAAGGAGGAAGGAAGAGAAAGGAATGGTGAAAAGAAGTAAGGAAAGGTTGATGGAAGATAGGGAAAAAGGATAAAGGAGGGGCAAGCGAAGGTGGAATGAAGCAAGGAGAAGGTTGGGGAAGGAAATGGTGGAAGGAAATAGGAAGTAAAAGCCAATAAAGATGGAAGGAAGAAAGGAATGGAGGAAGGAAGGAAGGACTATAAGGTTGAGAAAAGGAATGTTGGGAGGATACGAGGAAGGAAGGGAGAAAAAAAGAACTAGAAGGAAAAGGAAGGAAGGAAGGAAGGTGGGAATGGAAGAGAAAGGAAGAAGTAAGCAAAAAAGGAAGAAGGAAGGGAAAGGAATTGTGAAAAGAAGTAAGGAAACGTTGATGAAGGAAGGAAGAAAGGAAGGAAGGAAGGAAGAAAGGAAGGAAGAAAGGAAGGAAGGACTAGAAGACTGAGAAAGGGAATGGTGGAAGGAACACAGGAAGGAAGGAATGGCAAATGAAGGTGGAAGGAAGCAAGGAATGGAAGAAGGACTAGAAGGTCGAGGGACGGAATGGTAGAAGGAAGAAGGGGAAAGGTGGAAAGAAATAAGGACATTTTGATGGAAGATAGGGAAGAAGGAAGGAAGTAAGAAGGCAAATGAAAGAGAGAGGTGAAAAAAAAAAGTAAAAAAAAAAAAATTTGAGGTAAGGAGAAATGGAAGGAAGTTAGGGAAGAGAAGGAAGGCAGGATGGAAGGAAGGAGGAAAGGAAGGGAGGAAGGAAGTAAGTTGAAATAGAAAAGGGTTATTCCATAAATAAAACAAGGAATGTTCCCAAAACTTTATATAAAGCATTTGCCAAACCATTCAATACAGTTCCCCATCAATGCTTAATTTACAAATTGAGGTCTGTTGGCATTGACAATAGGGTATGTACCTGTATATAAAATTTGGTTACAGAAGCTTGTCCAGAGGGTGGTGATCTATGGCATATCTTCGGAATGGTCTGGAGTCATAAGTGGGGTACCCCAGGGCTCTGTCCTGGGACCAGTTCTGTTTAATTTTTTCATAGGTGATATAGAGGTTGGTATAAATAGTTCAATCACAGTGTTTGCTGACTATACAAAGCTAAGCAGGGCAATATCTTCACAGCAGAATATAGAAACTTCACTGGAAGACCTCAATAAAATAATGGGGTGGGCAACTACATAGCAAATTATGTTTAATATTGAAAAATGTAAAGCAATGCATTTGGGGGCAAAAAATCTGAATGAAGGTTACACCCTAGGGGGGAGAACCTCTGAGAACCGAGGATAGAAAAAGATCTGGGGGTCCTATTAGATCACAGGCTGAGCAATAGCATGCAATGCCAAGCTTCAGCAAGCAAAGCATTAGCTTACATTAAAGCACTGTAACACTGTAGCTGCTGACTTTTAATAAGGACATTTACCTGTCCTAGGCGCCCGTGATATCGGGCCCCCGACGGTGATCGATCGGTCCTGGCAGATCCCGGCGCCGCAATCCTGACTAAGGGAAACAGGCAGTGAAGCCTTACGGCTTTTTATAAAAAATACATTAAAAAGGGGGTTACCATCTGGTGCCCCGGGGACCTCCAGGCCTCTGGGGACCTCTGGGCCCCTTACAATTTTTTTTTTTTTTTTTTATAAAACTCTCAAATTAAAAAAATATTTTTTATTTAAAAAAAAAAGGGACCTCTGGACCTCTGGCAAAAAAAAAAAAAAAATCTATAAAAAATACATAAAAAAGGGGGGTTACCATCCAGGGCCCTGGGGACCTCTGGGCCCCTTACAAAAAAAAAAAGGGGGTTTCCATCCGGGCCCCTGGGGACCTCTGGGCCCCTTACAGGTGTACTGCCTGTACCCCCCTGATGGCGGCCCTGCCTACACACACAGCGTGAACTGGATGGAGTGGTGTCTTTATTCAACCTTACCAACTGCAGTACGTAACTATGTAATTATAAATCTTTGTATCCTTCACCTCTTACAGGAAAACTGAGATAATGTTTGCTGTGCGTACGAAGATGTATTGTTACAATTTATTCACCATAAAATATACTCTGTTACATTTTTAGCAGTCTGCTATATCACAGCATGCATTCGAACTAAACAGTGATTACATGTTATTTATTTCCTACCAGCTAGATTTTCCAAAAAATAAAAACATCCTTTTATTATACATAACAAGACATACTAAAAACATACTCACATTTTCCTAAAAAGCCATACAGACATGTTCCTTTCCCTTACTATTTATAAATGTGCTAGTCAATTATATTGGACACCTCATATAGTATGAATTGGTAGCTACCTTGGCAATATTGCTTATAAACCCAGGAAGGTCAATTTATTATTTCAGCTTAAATTTCTGTAGCCAGGTGGCCACTGGCTTTGTGTAAATATATCTACTACCCATTCACCCTATCCCCTCTTCCGCTGTGCTGTAGACATGTGCATACTGAAAGATTTCGGAATTTCATTTTTATTTTTATTTTTTTTTGTTAAAAAATGCATTTGTCCAAAAATCTGAATTCATTTGGCCCCTTTCACACTGGGGCGGGCAGGGGCAGTGATGGTATAGGGCCGATATACCATCGTATTTACCGCGATATTCGACCGCTAGCATTGTGGTTTTAACCCTCGCTAGCGGCTGAAAAAGGGTTAAAACCGCCCGCAAACCGCGCCGGTATTACCACGGTGTACCATTGATTTTAATGGAAAGGAGCAGTAAAGGAGCGGTATACACACCGCTCCTTCACCGCTCCAAAGATGCTGCTTGCAGGAGATTTTTTTTTCTCCCGCCAGCGCATCACCTCAGTGTGAAAGCCCTCGGGCTTTCACATTCAGAATGCTGGGGCAGGATTATTTCAGGCGTTATTTATGCTCTATTTTTAGCGTTAAAACGCCTGAAATACGCCTCAGTGTGAAAGAGGCCTTAAGGTCGAATCTGTCATTGAAGGCTTATGCCCTGAACACACGATCGGATTTCCGATGTAATAAAATCCCATGGATTTTTCCATCGGAAATCCGATGAAGCTGATTTCCATCAGTCTTGCCTACACACCATCAGTCAAAAATCCGACCGTCCCAAACGCTGTGACGTAAAACACTCCGAAGAGCCGAGAAAAATGAAGTTCAATGCTTCTGAGCATGCATTGACTTGATTCTGAGCATGCGTGGGTTTTTTCTCCGATGGAGTTCCCCACAGACGATCGGAATATGCTATCGTTGGGGCCCACACACAATCGGTTTGTCCGATGAAAAAAGTCCATCGGTCGTGTGTATGCGGCATTATGGTGTCTGTCGAATGTTCTAAGAAGATTCGACGAAGCAGCTAAACTGTACGATGCCGCGATCGTACATTTCCCGTCGAATGCTCCGCCCACAAGCTATAGTAGAATTCTAATGTTGTATGACTAGTAATAATTATATTTATTAATTATTATTACTAGTCAACCAACATTAGAATTCTTCTATAGCCTATGGGTGGAGCATTTGACCATAAATGTCCGCTCGCGGCAATCGTATGTTTTTAGCTGCTTCGTCGAATCTTCATGTCTCTATAATGTCGAATCTTTTCTCTCTATGAGGGAGGGAGTCATCGCTCAAGGCAGAAGATGTTAATGATGAACCTTTTCACCGACTCAGGAGCCACAGGTGCTGGCGATGCATATAGAAATGAGGATGAATTGGAGGAATTTTGAACAGCCGCACTCCAAAAAATGTTGCCTATATTAATAAAACAAGGTCACAAAATACATGCCACAGCAGACAGGATCACACCTGACGCGTTTCACACTAAAACGTAGTGCCTATTCATAGCTATGATTAAGCACTAAGTTTTAGTGTGAAACGCATCAGCTGTGATCCTGTCTGCTGTGGCATGTATTTTGTGACCTTGTTTTGTTAATATAGGCAACATTTTTTGGAGTGCGGCTGTCCAAAATTCCTCCATTCATCCTCTTTTCTCTCTATGTTGAATAATCTTGTCCTAATAGAGTTAGGTTAGGCACATTCAACCGCAGGTTCGATAGACACAGATCGCTATTGTCACCGTCATGTCGAATCTTCTATCTATATCGGACTGTTATCACAACAAAATGAAAATAAAGCATTTTTTATGTCGGATCTTTCAGATTTCGGATTCTGGGCGTTCGTTATGGTTTGTTAAAACGAATGCGAAAATTCCCGAAGTTCGGACGAAAATACATTCGGACGAAAACGAATGCACATGTCTGCTGTGTTGGCAATTGAGAGGAGCACTGGGCTATGTGTACTTCAACCCGCCTCCTTCCTCTCACAGTCACTCAGTGTGGGGAAACCAATGGGAGCAGACCTGTGTGCTGTGCTTGTCTACATTAAAGGAAAGGAAAAGAGAAAGAGGAACAAGAAAGGAAAAAGGAAAGGAAAGGAAAATGAAAGGGAAAAGAAAGGAAAGGATAGGAAAGGAAAGGAAAGGAAAGGAAATGAAAGGAAAGGAAAAGAAAACTAAAGGAGAGGACAGGAAAAAGGAAAAGGAAAAAAGAATAGGAAAGGAAAGGCAAGGAAAAGGGGAAGAGGAAAAAGAAAGGAAAAAGGAAAGGAAAAGGAAAAGAAAGGAAAGGAAAATAAAACTAATGGAGAGGAAAGGAAAGGAAAGGAAAGGAAAGGAAAAGGAAGTAAAGGAAAGGATGGGATTTCATTTATGACCTTTTTCTTTTTCATTTTTTCCTTTTTATGTTCTATTTATCACTATTTTTATGTTTATCACATTTAAAATCCTGTACCTCATATATAAATACAATTTTTCTTCACGCAGAATAAGATAATATGTGACTTTAACACTTACTATTGTAAACAAATTTATAAGATTACTATTTTCTGTAAAATGATATAAGATTATAATATGTCTTTGATATATGTAACTTCTGTAACATTGTTATACATGTTAATTCTCAAATAAAAATTTGATTGAGGAAAAAAAAAAGATAGGAAAGGTAAGGAAAGGAGAGGTAAGGAAAATGGAAAAGGAAAAAGGAAAAAGAAAATGAAAGGAATAGAGAGGAAAGGAAAAGGAAAGGAAGGGAAAGGAAAAGGAAAGGGAAAGGAAAAGGAAAGGAAAAGGAAAGGAAAGGAAAAGGAAAGGAAGGGAGAGGAAAATGAAAGGGAAAGGAAAAGGAAAGGAAAGGAAAGGAAAGGAAGGGAAAGGAAAGGAAAGGAAAAGGAAAGGAAAATAAAAGGAAAAGGGACAATTGAAAAGAAAGGAAAAAGGGCAGTAGAAAGGAAACAAAATGAAATGGAAAGAACAGGAAAGAAAGGAACAGGAAATGGGAAAGGGAAAGGAAAGTAAAAGGAAAAAGTAAAGGAAAAGTAAGGGAAAGGAAAACATTTTTTTTTAAGTGACATCACAACTCTTTGATGTAAGCGGCATCAAAAGATCTGAAGATACTTTTTCCATAAAAATGTTACGCAAATATTTTGCTCACTATGATCACAAACGATCACCAAGTGTTCCCTTATTGACTTCATTTCTGAGCAGCTGTGAACTGTGAGCTGAATTTACTCTACTTATTCAGCCTCATCTTCTTGTTTCCTAAACGGTAATTTCTAGTATTTGTCACTGGCATAGCGACAGGGGGGGACGGGGGGGGGGACGAGGGGTTCTCTGTTATTAACTTATCATATGGAGAAAGTGTAAATTACTTAGCGGATAACCTATCATTCCTTTCTGAGGGATGCAAATAGCAGACTCGCTCCCCATGTATTTCCATTCTGTACGTGGGGGCGGTGTTCTGAAGGGCGCGCTGACTCTCCAGCCATCACATGCTAGATTAAACACGGCTGTACAAGTGATAGCACAGTATTTGATCACACACCATGATTCTGCAGGAAGAACGGCTATTAAAGGATCAATAGAAATCCATCTCATGTACCTCGAGTGAGGAACCAAACAGACAACGCGGGGAAACATATAATTACAGTGACAGCTTTGTGCTGCTTGCTGAAATGTATCTGAAAGTACAATAATGAACTGCCTAAACTCATTTGTCTTTAAAAGTCATGTATTACAGGTATATAGACAGATGATTGGACAGAGCGATCAATAGATGGAGAGATAGAACGATGATAGATATTGGATAGAACGATAGATAGATAGATAGATAGATAGATAGATAGATAGATAGATAGATAGATAGATAGTGCCAGGAAAATGTGATTTAGAGCCCAGGGTGAACATGCCAAACTGCGTCCCCCGCCATATTTATGAGCATGTCAGCAAAAAAAATTCTTCACAAAAAATGTAACATGAATCTGCATGCTTACCCCCTAAGCATAAATTCCCCCTCCTCCCAGGACAAATCAATCCCCCTGCTGAAATCTCCCTTCCCAGAACAATTCCCCCTCCTAGCACAAATACTCCCCCCTCCAAAAAAAATTCTCTTCCTAGCACAAATATTCCCCAGTCATCCTTACTAGCACAAATCCCCCCCCCCAAAAAAAATCACCCCCATATCACCTCTTCTAGCACAAACCCCCCAAAATCCCCCTCCTAGCACATATCCTCTTCTGCCATCCCCCACCCCAACAAAAATCCCCCTAAATCACCACTCCCAGCACTTCCACCCAAATTTCCCCTCCTAGGACAATTCTTACCCCCTGCCACCCCCAAAATTCCTCTTCCCTACTCAAATCCCCTTCCCCTCAATCTCCTCACAGTGCCCCCCATCTCACATGATGCCACAGTGCACAGGAAAACCGCCCCTTTTGCCCACCCCTTGTCCCCGCCCTGTCTGGGAGTCGCAGGTGGTTCATACAACCCACTGCTAGCAGCCTGACAAAATCAATGACAGGCTGAAATATGCAGTGAATGTATGCACATCCAAAAAGTACACACAGGGCCGTATGCCTACTGGAACCATCCCTCTATGCATATAGCCCTGTATGCAAGTACTGCTCAGATGTACGTACAGCTGTGTACATACGCATGCACAAGCCCTTAGAGTGATTGTTTTCTCGGGCAGGAAGTTAAAGCGGAGTTCCACCCAAAAGTGGAAGCTCCACTTATCTGCCTCCTATCCCCCCCCCTCCAGTGCCACATTTGGCACCTTTCGGGGGGGAGCAGGTACCTGTTTTTGACAGGTGCTTGTCACCCACTTCCCAGGAGACTGCACCGCGGCGACCTCGGCCTCCTCCTCCTTCCTCCACCGCCAGTTGGAAAGCTCAGGGTGCTTTGTGTATGCACAGTACGGAACCGGCTGTGAAGCCAAAAGGCCTCACTGCCAGTTTCCCTTACCACAAATGGCGGCAGCAGCACCCGAGAGCCGATCAGAAAATCGGCTGGGGTGCCGACATCGCAGGATTGATGTACAGGTAAGTGTTCCAATATTAAGAGTCAGTAGCTACAGGATTTGTAGCTGCTGACTTTTACATTTTTTGGTGGGGGGGAACTCCTCTTTAAGCAAAAAAAATGAAAAAAATGTTTTTACCATTCCCTTTACTTACAAAAAAAGTTTTGATTTTACACATTGTATATATACTATATCCTTTAATAGAAAGGTTTGCATATCTCTAACCATTATCATAAAATGTGCAATAAATAAATTCCTTGTGTTTAAAACCAATATTTTAATAAGGCAATGTTGTACTTTACAGTAACTCATCTTCCCTTTGGTTCCTTTTAGCCAGCCTCACCGTAAGCCCACCAGATAGTATATGTTTTAGTGTCTAACCATATGGCCATGGTTCTGTTAGTCTCTAGTCTTCTGAGAATTTTGCCAGCAGCTGGAATTTCTCAGGAGATCTGTATTATGTTTTATGTTTTAGGGTCTATGTTAAACCAATACTTTAACAAGGCAATGTTCATAGGCGTGCGCAGGGGGTGTTCCAGGTGTGCCTGGGCACACCCTAATCACCCTGTGCGGTGCAGATCCCCCCTGCTGATATTTCACCAAACCCTCCCCAAAGGGGCTCCTAAAAAAATTGTAAAAAAACGTAATAATAGAAATAAAAAACTACTGGTGCTGTCCACTGCCCTACCAACCTCTGCCCTACAGAAAAGTCCACTGCCTACTAACACCATCCATGTTTTAATATATTTGGGGTGCACACCCTAACGCAAAAGGCTGCGCACACCTATGGCAATGTTGCACATTACAGTATCTCCCTGGCTTTTTGGTTTCTTCTCACTAGAAGCCTATCAGATATGTTATTCTTGTAAAATTCCTTGCTAAGGCTGCTTTCACACTGAGGCGCTTGGTGCGCTGGCGGTAAAGCGCCGCTATTTTTAGCAGCGTTTTACCGTTGTGTTTGCCACGATTTTCGGCCACTAGCGTTGCGGTTTTAACCCCCGCTAGCGGCCGAAAAAGTTTTAAACCCGCCCGCAAAAATGGGCGGTTTGGAGGCGCGACCCCATTGATTTCAATAGGCAGGGGCGCTATAGGAGCGGTATTTTTACCGCTCCTACTGCGCCTCAAAGATGCGGCTGGCGGGACTTTTTTTACCGTCCCGCCAGGGCAACGCTCCAGCGTGAAAGCCCTCAGGCTTTCACACTGGATAGAAAGGAGCGGCTCTTTCAGGGCACATTGCAGGCGCTATTTTTAGCGCAATAGCGCCTGCAAAGCGCCCCAGTGTGAAAGCAGCCTAATGCCTCCAGATATTGAAGCAACTCACAAATAATCTCTTCTTGGACGGCTCACCTCTTAACTTTTTTTTATTTTATATTTATATGGCCATTGTTCCATTTGTTTCTAGTCTTCGAAGCTGAAATTTTTCACAATATTTCATTTTTTTTTGGGGGACTATGTGAATCTAACATTTTAACAAGACAATGTTGTATTTTACAATATCTCACCAGCCTTTTGGTTTCTTTTAGCCGACCTCACCGTAGGCCGACCAGTTATTTTATGCTCGCAAATTCCGTTCTAATGCCTCCAGATATTAAATCACCAAACAAAGAATCTTCTCCTCGGCCGGCTCACCTCGTAACATTTTTTACTTTATATTCATATGGCCATTGTTCCATTTGATTCTAGTCTTTGGAGCATTTTAACAGCAGCTGAAATTTTTCTGAAAATCCGTATTTTTGTTTTTTAGGGACAATGCGAAACTAACATTTTACCAAGGCAATGTTGTCTTTTACAATATCTCACCAGCTTTTTTTTAGCCAGCTTTACCGTAAGCCGACCGGTTATTTAATGCTTGTAAATTCCCTTCTAATGCCTCCAGATATTGAAGCAACTCACAAATAATCTTTCCTCAGTTGGCTCACCTCTTAACATTTTTGTAGTGTATAATCATATAGCCATTGTTCCATTTGTATCTAGTCTTCGGAGCATTTCAACAGCGGGTGGAAAATTTTTGGAGATCACGCATTATGTCTTTTAGGGGCTATGTTAAACCGATATTTTAACAAGGCAATGTTGTACTTTACAATGTCTCACCGTCTTTTTGGTTTCTTTCGGCCCACCTCGCCGTAAGCCGATCGGTAATTTTATGCCTGTAAATTCCTTACAAATACCTCCAGATATCGAATCAACTCACAAATAAGCTTCCCTCAGCCGGCTCACCTCTTAACATTCTTTAGTGTATAATCATATCGCCATTCTTCTGTTTGTCTCTAATCTCCGGAACATTTTAACAGCAGTTGGAAAATTTCAGGAGATCCGTATTGGTGCATTGCATAAAATATTGAGGTGAGTTTAATGATTTCTCCTCTCCCCGAGTCCAGAAATAGCTGCAAAAATAAACATTAAATTAAACTCTGTTTAAGGCATCCTGGAAAATAAATGTCAGAGTACATCATGGAAAGGAAAGAATGCAAAAATCAATGCTTTTTAAATTAAACCGACATTCTATATTATGACATTAGCTTAGGATCAGTCTGCCCTTGTATTGTAAATGGTTCGTTAGTTTAGTAAAGTTTTTTTTTTTTGTATTGGAGTTTAAACTTCTGCTGTTTCCTGACATATACCAAATGTTGGCTCACGAGCTGATTGGAAAAAAAATAGCCTTTCTTAGTCATTGTCAAGTAGAGTTCTAGAGTTAGTTTGGTTCTTCAGTTCCCTATGTGGCAATGGCCCCCTCAGGGGCTGCTGGATTTTACCAATCTTTTTTGCAGCCATTCTCAACCAGGGTTCAGTGGAACCCTACTGTTCCTCCAGAGTTTGCCAGGGTTTCCTTGTGCTGAGCCTGCCCGATCTCCCGTTTTATGGTGCCTTTCAGGGGAGGGCTGGGCCAGGGGGCAGGGTGGCAATTGCCTTCCAGGCCACCCTAACTTATGTTCAAAATGGCCGGCAGCCGCTGCCCGCTACATTTTCTTTTTTATTCTGGTTTAGGAAGTCGGGCCGGGGGGCACGGCCATGGCGGCCGACCACTAGCTGTTTCATTTCGGGAGTTGTAGTCCGTGCTCAAGCTTCCGCTGGGTGGAAAACACAGCAGCGCAGGGGAAACTACAACTCCCCGGGACCGGATTCTTGGAAGCATACAGAGGCAGGGCGTGCCAGGGAGTCGGGACGCAGGGCTGCAGGGCTGGGCACTGGCTGCAACGTGACCCCAGGATCAGGAGCGTTACCCCCCCAGGAGACCGTGGCGTGCAAGGACCTGCTGAGCTGAGATCGCTGAGGTGAGAGACCCTGACACCCCTAGCTGAACCCCCATCTCCCCCACCATACACCCCATGTAACCTGCCCCAGTGATCAGGCTTCATTGATGGGCACTGGAGTTGGCTTCATGGATAAGCACTATTGAGGCTGCATTGAAAAAACAGGTGGGCCATGGATGGTGAGCTGATTTGGCGGTTCAGTGGGCCACTTTACTGGACTTACCCCCCAGGCCTAAGGCCGCCAGCCCTCCCCTGGTGCCTTTTATAGTTCTGGGTCCATTGCCACTTGGCAGAGCCAGCTGCATGACACCAATATTAATTTCCGCTGTCTGTAAGGGTAAAATTCTAACCACTGTTGTAGGGGGCAATCTTCCTACTGGCCACCAATTCAAGGAGCAATTTTCCCATTGACCCTTGATGTATTCGTTTTGGCAAGGGTTGCCTGATGCCGCGTACACACGATCATTATTCACGGCGGTTAAAAAACCGCCGTGAATAATGACAGGAAAAACAAGGGAACCGCTTGGTTCCCTACACACGGTCGTTTTTCCCATCATTTTTTATCTTGACGAGAAAAACGACCGTCTGTGGGCTCCGCGGCAGTGTTTCCCTATGGGAAAACTGCCGCGGAAAAAAATGCTGGAAAAAACGATGAGAAAATTTAGAACATGTTCTAAATTTTCTCGTCGTTTTTTATGCCGTTTTTCTAGACGAGAAAAACGACATAAAGCCCACAGACGATCGTTTTTCTCGGCGAAAAAAAAAATGCAGTTTTTCTCGTCGAGAAAAGCGGTCGTGTGTACGCGGCATGAGACTTATTACTTCAAGGGTTCCTGTAGGGTAAAAAGGTTGAGAAAGACTGCTCTACTGCTTTCCCTACTAATGATCTGCCCTGTAATTTCACCCAGACACTTACCAACCAAACAGTAAACATGTGCACACTGAAATATTTTGTTTTGGAATTTTGGTTTCGTCCGAAAAATACAATTATTTAGTTACTTCCGAAATTTGTTTTTATTTATTTTGTTTCGTTAAAAAAATGCATTCGTCTGAAAATCTGAATGAATTAAGGTCGAATCTGTCAATTGAAGGCTTATGATGTCTGTCAAATGTTCTAAGAAAATTAGACGAAGCAGCTAAACTGTACGACGCCGCAATCGTACATTTCCGGTCGAATGCTCCGCCCACAAGCTATAGTAGAATTCTAATGTTGTATGACTAGTAATAATTATATTTATTAATCATTATTACTAGTCAACCAACATTAGAATTCTTCTATAGCCTATGGACAGAGCATTTGACCATAAATGTTCGCTCATGGCGATCGTATGTTTTTAGCTGCTTCTTCGAATCTTCATGTCTCTATAATGTTGAATCTTTTCTCTCTATGTCGAATAATCTTGGACTAATAGAGTTAGGTTAGGTTCATTCAACTGCAGGTTCGATAGACACAGATCGCTATTGTCACCGTCATGTCAAATCTCCTATCTATATCAAACTGTTGTCGCAACAAAACGAAAATAAAGCATTTTATATGTCGGATCTTTCGGATTTCGGATTCTGCGCGTTCGTTATCGTTTGTTAAAACGGACGCGAAAATCCAGAAATTTGGCCGAAAATGCATTCGGACAAAAACGAATGCACATGTCTACCAAACAGTAGAAACAATCAGACAGACTTCGAGGCCTTGAAATCCTCTTTAAAATGGTTTTGGCTTGCATGGCTGGCAGGTGAAGGGTTTGGAGTACAGGATACACAAAAACAGCAAAAATGTTTTAGGCTTTCTTCTGTCAGTAAAAAAAAAATGACTGGTGTCTCCAACTTCTAATAGAAGCCTCCAAGAAATCTCAAAGTAACAAATTGACCTTTTAAGAGCAACTATGTGGTGGCCCTAGGCTTTTAAGTGGCAGCCTCCCAATCATATGGATCCTTTAAGTGCCTCTACTGGTGTCCCTGTATCAGGCAATGGCAGCCTCCCAATAGGAGCTAAGTACCAAATAATCAGTTCAAATGTCCATGTATCTTTAATCCTTGACAATTCAATCACAATTGATTGGAAAATGGTAGTCAATGTATTTTAAAGGCCATAGGATCCCCCTTCATCAGGGCTTGTCACAATGGCTGCCAGACCAGTGTAGAGGGTCAGATTGTCTTTGGAGAAACCCTAAAAGCAGCTGCCTTTAGGTACATAGACTTCTGTCCAAGTCCTGAGGAAGTGGGATCTTTTGACCCCCTGGGTACAATATATACTCATAACCCAATTCATTGTTACTTTTCACTCTGCTGGAGAACACTCGCCAATCTAATTTTCTTTTTGAATTTTTCTTTTCTTTTTCATTATTGTTGTATTTAGTGTATTTTTTCTTCTTTCTTGCATTTGATAGTCATTTGCGTACTAAAACTTGACTTTTTATTCTTAGAGGGGGGAAAAGGTAAAATATAGAGGCTGACGTGGGCCACAAGAAATGGTCCACAAAAGTTAAAAGGAGCGTCTGTAACTCATAGTGGCCATTTAAAACCCACTACACTCTTGCAAACATCATTCATCAGTTCATTTAATCAAAATTGTAAAACTGCACCGCAATCTCCCGATTTTGGGAAGAATTAAAACTCTCCATTTCCGTCTTAAGAGGAATCAAACTCTAAAAGCTGTGCCCAAATAGAAGCAGACAGAGAGCAAAGGATAAGTCACCAGTATTGTCTATGGTCTCCTTGAAGCTAATCTATTACTGACTTAAAGAAGGATGTCCAGCCCCCCCCCCCCTACAAAAAATTTAAAGTCAGCAGCTACAAATACTGTAGCTACTGACTTACAATATTAGGACACTTACCTGTCCTGGAATCCAGGGATGTTGGCACCCCAGCTGATGTTTCCATTAGCTCACGGGTGCTGCCGCCGCCCATGCCTGTATGGGAAACAGGCAGTCAAGCCTTGCGACTTCACAACTGGTTCCCTACTGTGCATGCGTGAAGCGCACTGCACTTTGTGAGTGATCCAGCGGCGAGGGAAGGAGGGCACCCCTGCTGAACCTCCTGGGGAACCTTGTCGCATCGAGATCACCCGGAAGTGGGAGCGGGTACCTGTCAAAACCAGGTACCCCCCCCCCTAAAAAGGTGCAAATGTGGAGGGGAGGAGGCAGATAAGCGGAGCTTTCCCTTTTGGGTGGAGCTCCTCTTTAACATGATGTTTTTTGCACTGTGGATCTATATGGAGGCGGCCATCTCGGTAGAGGCAGGGCTTTGCTTCCTCATGCCAGAGTCTCCAGCAAGGAGAACAATGAGCAGCACATTGGTGACATACCAAAATACCACAGCAGATCTCCTGAGACCATCAGTCAGAGGCAGCAATGCCTTAGCTTTTACATCAGATATACCGCTATGAGACTGTCGGAAAAGGGATGCCTAGGCACCCTCATACAGTAGGAACTCATGACAAAGGGTAAACTTTTCAGTCTAAATTAACATTTCCAAATGTTCCCTATGAGATATGACATTTTCACTATATTAATTCAGGTTTACTCCTTCATCCGATTAGATATGCAGGTACCTCACCCATCTATATAATACAGTAACCTTGAGCTACCAATCAAGATCTGTCTTTTACTGAACAACGGGCAGAAAATCAAAATTTGATCAGTCGCTGTAGATTGTTGGATTTTGTATACCATCTCTTCTCTGTAGTCTGTGGCTACTCCATGCTACAGGCAGTCAGAGACCGTTCTGCATACAACTGCCATTTCATCTCCGGATGAATTTCCATCTGTTCAGCAATGGATCCCTGATGGTTATTCATCTGTTGCAGGTTGTGTTGTCTGCCATGACCCCAGCCAAGCACATCAGTGTTTTCACTGACTCCGGTCACCGTTGCATAGATACTCGTCATCGTTTGATAGATGAAGATAAAGCGCACTATTACAACTCTCTTCAAGGGTGGAGTATTTGTTTTCCTTGTATCCTCTGTGTGGTCTGCAAATGTCTGGTAGATGAACACGAGCATGGGTAGACCTATATGATACATATTTACATATCTGTTTTAATATTTAAATCAAAATTCCAGCATCAAAAAAAAAATATCTTTCATTAACCTTAAAAAGAAATAAGCATCTTTTTGCTGCAATTCATACTTATAAGCCTCGTACACACGAACGAGTTTCTCGGCAAAAACCAGCAAGAAACTTGCTGGCAGAGATTTTTTGCCGAGAAATTCGTTCGTGTGTATGGTTTCTCGTCAAGAAAAGCGACAAGAATCTCGACGAGAAAAAAGAGATCCTGCTCTCTATTTTCTCGTCGAGATTCTCATCAGCCTGTTTCTCGACGAGAAAATTGTGTGTGTGTACACTTACCTTTTCGCCGGGAAGCCCGCGCATGCTCGAAATGACTTCGACACATGCGCGGTAGCTTCCTAGGCATAGGTAGGGTATACCAAGATGGCAGCGACGGCATCGAATGTGACGAGCGCATGCTCGTCGTAGTCGATGACGTCACCGCGTACGCTCCATTCAAAGAACCGCGGGTTCTTTGAATGGAGCGTGTGTACACTCGGCCGGGACAATTTTCTTGTCCAAGAATCTCGTCGAAAAAAACGACATGTTTTTTTCGACGAGAATCTCGGCCGTGTGTACGAGGCCATAGTCTGGAGCTGTCCACAAAGTACAGTAAAACCTTGGTTTGAGAGTAACTTGGTTTGAGAGCGTTTTGCAAGACAAGCTAATTTTTTTAATTCATTTTGACTTGATATACAAGCGATATCTTGATATAAGAGTAGCGTCACATCACAACTGAGTATAAAAGAGAAGAGAGGCGCCTCTAAGTGTAGTAATATGGTTACATTTAATGAAGGTCCAACATTTAGCAACTCACATGGCTGATGATTAAAAAAGCACATCTAAGTATGCATGCATCCGGGGTAAAGCTGTCCACATAGACCATCCCCCGCACCGCCATCAACGTCATCTCTTCCACTCTGCGCTCCATTATCGGTTTAAGCCTCGCTTTTTAGATCTCTCTACTGCAGGGTAGTCTTCCCGGTCACGATTGCAGACTGACAGCGGTGAGAGCTGGCGGTGCGGGGGATGGTCTATGTGGACAGCTTTACCCCGGATGCCTCCATACTTAGATGTGCCTCTTTTATTCATCATTCCTGTGAGTTGCTAAACGTTTTACCTTCATTAAATGTGACTTTATTGCTACAATTAGAGGCGCCTCTCTTCTCTTTTATACTCTGGAGCTCCTGCTGGATTTTGCTTCTAATCCCCTTGTGGAGGCTTCCATTTGTAGATGGACATTTTATGGTTACACAACCTATCACATTGCTATAATATTTTTATATGGACTATAAACTGAAGGATTTATGAATAAATGGTTGTGGAACGAATCATTTGAGTTTCCATTATTTCTTATGAAGAAATTTGCTTTGATATACAAGTGTAGCACACAGATCCCTTTCTCGCTTACCTCTGCCAGCAAGTGAGACTCACCATGCCACATGCCCAGTATCCTCCTTGTTAAAAAGGGTAAGCAGTGTTATCCATTTTTGGGTCCTGCGGCGAGTTACCTCTTTCCGTTGGTTCTTCACCCTAGTGTGTAGGAAGAAGTCTATTAGCTCTCTTTATTTCAAGAAGGCCATTGTCCAGGCATTGTTAAACCCATTAAAGAAAGGTTTATTTTTCTTCTTGATAACTTGACAGGAAAGTTGGAGATAGAGAGAAAATGAACAGGGAGGTAGGTTCAGGCATGCGGCACTTAACTATCACTCGTCGCCACTCAGGCCTGAGTGGGTTTTGCTCACCCGGATAGTCCCCCCTCACGGTTCTTGCAGCCGATGTGGAGCACGGAACATTCACTTGTAATTTCCTAAGGATACGATCAAGGGACAGCTTCCAAACCTTGAACTTCCCAGCACTTGTAATATCTAAGTCCTTAGGTGCCAATGGGGCACATTACAAGGCTTGTGGCGGATTATGGAGTTCTTCCCTCTAATAGGTAACCAGGCCTCTCCCGAGACAGTGACTTCCCTCACCGATCCCCTTGGATAGGCCCTCCCCTGGCTGCCTCTCCTTCAGAGCGGGCCACCCTTACTTAGATGCCCTGGGACTCCTCTTCTGATGTAGGCCTCAGCTAAAGGTGCTGGGCCCACCTGGAACGATGCAACCTCGGGCTAAAGGTGCCCGAGGCCGAAAAAAACACACACACGTACCCCTGGCCATGAGGGCCACTGAAGGTGGGGTACATGTCTGTTATTCTCGGACCGAGGGGTCCTCTCCTTCGCCTCTCGCCTAATGGCGTCTGCCCCTTATGCATCCTCTCCCAGCATGAACAGTGGATAGACCACGCCCACTGCATGGCTGCCGAGAGAGGACACCCAATAGCGTTGCAACGCCACCTGTGGTTCAACCCGAGCCCGGGCAACAGTGCCACCCACAGGCCACAGGGAACTGCACTGCCAGGTAACATTACCCCAGAGCAGAAGCCAATTTGAAGAACTCAACAGCCTGAGCCCAACTATTAGCTCAGGCTACCCTCTAAATTTAGGTATAGCGACCCCCATTATTGGGGGGTCCGCTACACAAGTTCTTTGGATTACAAACATGTTTCTGGAACTAATTATGCTCGCAATCCAAGGTTTTACTGTAATTCCTTTCCACCATTAGCCTGAGCCCAGGTTGTCATGGACCCTCCCTCTGGGTATGCACAATCACACAGCCTGGACTCTGGACACTGCACAACAGTGCTCATGTGCCAATACATGCACTGTTCAATTTTTTTACATTATTTTATTGGATGTGTTTTATAGCAGAAAGTAAAAAATATTTTTTTTTTTTTTTAATTGTCTGTCTTTTTTTTGTTTATAGCGCAAAAGATAAAAAAATGCAGAGGTGATCAACTACCACCAAAAGCAAGTTCTATTTGTGGGAAAAAAAAAGGACATGAATTTTATTTGTGTACAAGATTGCACGGCCGTGCAATTGTCGATTAAAGTAATCCAGTGCCGTATCGCAAAAAATGGTCTGATCGTGAAGGGGGGTAAACCTTCCGGAGCTGAAGAAGTTCATTTAGAAAAGGGTTAATATGTTCACCCAGCTAAAAAAACTCAACAACAATATACAGTATATACTCGAGTATAAGCCGAGTTTTTCAGCACATTTCTTTGTGCTGAAAATGCCCCCCATGGCTTATACTTAAGTCACCTTTTTGCGCCTGATCTCCTGGACTTTGGGAACCCAGTACCGGCCGACCGTAGATCCCCTGGACCCCAAACTTGGCACACATATAGCCCCATTTCTCCTCTACAAGTTTGCAAAGTTTGTTGTCTGGGGAACCTATGGCCGTGGAGCACTGATTTTTCAAAGCCAGGCACCCCTTCCATAGACTCCCATGTTAAACGTCAGTCTAGTAATGGACACAGTGAGGCATGGGCACAGTGAGGCATGGACACAGTGAGGCATGGACACAGTGAGGCATGGGCACAGTGAGGCATGGACACAGTGAGGCAAAGTGAGGTACAGTGAGGCATGCAGATGGACACCCTAGGCTTATACTCGAGTCAATAAGTTTTCCCATTTTTTTGTGGTAAAATTAGGTGCCTCGGCTTATATTCGGGTCTGCTTATACTCGAGTATATACGGTAATTGATTGTCCATGCAATACAGTTTGGTTCTTCTATTAGAAATCCTTCTAGGCGTGTTTTTGGCAAGACTGTGATGGCAATCAGCAGTCCAAAGAGCCTCTTTCTCTTTGTGGTCCTGAGGCTAGAGGTCCGTCTTGTGTGCATTTGCCTTTACTAGTTATGCTTAATGAGCCGAAAATCCTTGACAATTTTATTTTTTCTCTCTATGCAAAGATTTAGATTAAAAAAATATCAAAAAATTATTCAGTTGACTATTTTTCCCTTTTTTTTTAACATTTTTCCCCTTTCCTTTTTTAGAACTGCTTCTAGTTTTGCCTGTCTGATTGTCCAATTCAAACAGAGAGACTTTAAATCCGACTGAAGGTCGAGGCTATAGCTTAGCTGTCAAGCAATTGAGTTGTTAAAGAACCCCGCTGGTTTGTCTCAGCATGCACACCTTCATGAGGAGTATTGGAAACACAAGTTGGACGACACTAAGCCAAAGTCTTTTTACTATAGTCACTACCTAAAAAATTTCTTTAAAAAATCAATGTGTCATTTTTATTTATGGGTGGGGAGATTTACTTCTTGCTTTAAAAAACCAAGACAAATAGATAAATACATGGATAGCTCTCTTTTCAATGTTTTCACCTAAAGCCTCGTACACACGGCCGAGAATCTCGTCGCAAAAAAAAACGTTCTTGTCAAGTTTTCTTACATACACACTGTCAATCCAAAATCTCCTTCGGTCTAAAGCGCGGTGACGTACAACTCGTACAACGGCAGTATAAAGGGGAAGTTCCATTCTCATGGCGCCACCCCTTGGGCTGCTTTTGCTAATCTCGTGTTACCGCATGTTAGTAAAAGTTTGGGGAGAGACGATTCGCGCTTTTCAGTCTTCGTGCTTTCAGTACGTTTTAGCATGACGAATGTGCTATCTCCATTACGAACGCTAGTTTTACAAGAAGGTGCGCTCCCGTCTCATACTTGATTCTGACCATGCGCGGTTTTTGAAGACTCGGAAAAGCATACACACGACGAGAATCACGACGAGAAAACTGAGACTCCCGACGAGAAAAAAGAAAGCAGGTCTTCTTTTTTTCTCGTCAAAATTCACGACAGTTTTCTCTATGAGAAACCATACACACAAACGGTTTTCTCGGCAAGAAAGCTCTCTCAACAGTTTTCTTGTCGTTTCTTGCCGAGAAAACTGGTCGTGTGTACAAGGCTTTAGATCCACACAACTTTTACCCAAGATTAAAGCCCTGTACACACGACCGAGAATCCCGTTGTAAAAAAAACGGTTTTCTCAACGAGATTCTTGTCAAGCTTGATGGGATTCTTACCAAGCTTTCCTTGCATACACACTGTCAATCCAAAATCTCGTTGTTGTAAAGCGCGGTGACGTACAACACGTACGACGGCAGTATAAAGGGGAAGTTTGATTCCAATGGCGCCACCCCTTGGGCTGCTTTTGCTGATCTCGTGTTAGTAAAAAGTTTGGTGAGAGACAATTTGCGCTTTTCAGCCTCGTGCTTTTCAGTCCGTTACAGCGTGACGAATGTGCTATCTCCATTACGAACGCTAGTTTTACCAGAAGGAGCGCTCCCGTCTCATACTTGATTCTGAGCATGCGCGGTTTTTTAAGACTCGGAAAAGCATACAAACGAGCATTTTTCTCGACGAGAATCCCGACGAGAAAAATGAGAATCCTGACGAGAAAATAGAGAGCAGGTTCTCTATTTTTCTCGTCGAGATTCCCGGCAGTTTTCTCGACGAGAAGCCATACACACGAACGGTTTTCTCGGCAAAAAAATCTGCCAGCAGTTTTCTTGTCGTTTCTTGCAGAGAAAACTTGTGTACGAGGCTTAAGACTCAATCAGAAAAATATCTGGATCTTGGGTGACAATTTTGTTAAATTGGGGGCATTACAATTTTTAGATTTGCATGACTCCCCTGTTTGTGCAAAATGTGGTTCATTAAGTACAGGGGGTTGAAACATTTTCCTCATTAAGCTTCAGGCCTTGTACCCACGACTGTTTTTCTCTGCAAAAAACAACAAGAAAACTGCCGGGAGAGCTTTCTTGCCGAGAAAACCGGCTGTGTGTACGCGGGTTTCAGTTTTCTCGTCAAGAAAACTGCCCAGATTCCCCGACGAGAAAAAGACGACCTGCGGTCTTTTTTGTCATCGAGAATCTCGTCTGCCTTCTTCTCAACGAGAAACCCGAGCGTGTGTACACTTACCTGTCGCCGTGGAAACCCGCGCATGCTCGAAATGACTTTGACGCATGCGCGGTAGCTTCCTAGGCATAGGGTGTAGCAAAATGGTGGCGACGGCATTGAATGTGACGAGCGCACGCTCATCGTAGTCGATGACGTCACCGCGTTCGTGCCATTCAAAAGAACGGCGGTTCTTTTGAATCGTACGTGTGTACACTCGGTCGGGACACGTTTCTGGTCAAGATTCTCGTCAGGAAAAACAACGTATTTTTCCTGACGAGAATCTCGGCCTTGTGTACGAGACTTCACACTTTAGATCAGCCCCAGGTCATGTATCTTTAGTCCTCAGATTAGCCCCAGTTTTTCCACCTTCAGACTTTAGATAATCCCATATTTCTGCACCTTGACACTTTTGATCAGCCCCTATTCCTGCACCATAAGATCTGAGAGCAAACCCAATGCCTGTACTTTTACACCTCGGATCAGACTCAATTCCCGCAACTTCACACCTCAGATCACCCCTTACCTGGACCTTTGCAATCCAGATCACCCTTTTTCTGGACCTTTGCAACTCAGATCACCCCAATTCTTGCACCTTCAGATTTTAGATCAGCCCCAATTCCTGAACCTTCAAGCCTCATATCAGCTCCACTGCATGCACTTTTACATCTTAGATCAGCCACAACTCCTACACCTTCATACTTTAGATAAACTCAGATTCCTGCACCTTCAGATCTCAGATTAGCCCCAATTCACGCACCTTCAGATTTAAGATCAGCCTAAATTTCTGCTCCTTTACACCTTAGATCAGCCCCAAACCCTGCACCTTCCCATTTCAGATTATCATAGTTACATAGTTATATAGTTACATAGTTAGTCAGGTTGAAAAAAGACACAAGTCCATCCAGTTCAACCATAAAAAAATAAAAATAAAGAAATAATATCATACAATCCCATATATCCAATTATATACCCACAGTTGATCCTGAGGAAGGCGAAAAACCCCAGCAGAGCATGATTCAATTTGCTACAGCAGGGGAAAAAAATCCTTCCTGATCCCCCGAGAGGCAATCGGATTTTCCCCGGATCAACTTTACCTATAAATATTAGTACCCAGTTACCGTATATACTCGAGTAAAAGTCGAGTTTTTCAGCCCTTTTTTAGGGCTAAAAATGCCCCCCTTGGCTTATACTCGAGTCAGTGTACCTGTCGGGTCGCGGGCGTCCATTTTTCAAAAGTCGCGGCTTCCTCCTGGTCCGTGATAGGCGTTTGACACTGTGTTTCGCTACCGCCTATCACAGAGGTCCTCTCATCCTTGAACTTTCTCAGCAGACACTGTGTTCAGTGTTCCGCCTATCATGGACGTCCTCTTGTCCGAGGATGAAAGAAGGTCCGTGATTGGCGGAACACTGAACACAGTGTCTGCTGGGAAACTGAGTCCGAGGATGAGAGGAACACAGTGTCAAACGCCTATCACGGACCAGGAGGAAGACGCGCCTTTTGAAAAATGGACGCCCACGACCCGACAGGTACACTGACTGTCACGGAACGGAACGGGACCAGGAGGAAGCCGCGACTTTTGAAAAATGGATGCCCGCAGCCTGTCAAGAATACAGGTACACTGAGGCTGCAATGGGCACAGTGAGAATGGACACAGTAAGGCTACAATGGGCACAGTGAGAATGAGCACAGTAAGGCTACAATGGGCACAGTGAGAATGGGCACAGTAAGGCTGCAATGGGCACAGTGAGAATGGGCACAGTAAGGCTACAATGGGCACAGTGAGAATGGGCACAGTAAGGCTGCAATGGGCACAGTAAGGGTGCAATGGGCACAGTGAGAATGGGCACAGTAAGGCTGCAATGGGCACAGTAAGGCTACAATGGGCACAGTAAGGCTGCAATGGGCACAGTAAGGCTGCAATGAGCACAGTGAGAATGGGCACAGTAAGGCTGCAATGGGCACAGTGAGGTTGCAAATGGGCACAGTGAGGTTGCAAATGGGCACAGTGAGGCGTGCAAATGGGCACAGTGAAGCTGCAAATGGGCATTGTTGACCCTCTTTTCCGCTTACAGTAGCTGCTGCATTCTCACCCTAGGCTTATACTCGAGTCAATAAGTTTTCCCAGTTTTTTGTGGTAAAATTAGGGCCTCAGCTTATACTCGGGTTGGCTTATACTCGAGTATATACAGTATATTATGTACATTTAGGAAAGAATCCAGGCCTTTCTTAAAGCAATCTACTGAGCTGGCCAGAACCACCTCTGCAGGGAGTCTATTCCACATTGTCACAGCTCTTACTGTGAAGAAGCCTTTCCGGATTTGGAGATGAAATCTCTTTTCCTCTAGAGATAAAGAGTGCCCCCCTCGTCCTCTGTGATGACCTTAAAGTGAATAACTCAACACCAAGTTCACTATATGGACCCCTTATATATTTGTTGTACATGTTGATCATATCCCCCATTAATCTCCTTTTATCCCTAATTTCTGCACCTTCACACCTTAGATTAGCCCCAATTCCTGCACCTTCCGACCTCAGCTTGGCCCCAATGCATGAACCTTTATACCTCAGATCAGTCCCAATTCCTACACCTGTAGACATCTGATCATCCCCAATGCATGCAACTTTAGACCTCAGATCAGCCCCAATCCATGAACCTTAAAACCTTAGACCAGACCAAATTCTTGTACCTTTAGAAGTCAGATCAGCCCCAATTTCTGCACCTTCACACTTCAGATCAGCCCCAATTTCTAAAACTTCACACCTCAGATCACCCCAATTCCTGCACCTTCACACCTCAGGTCAGTCCCAAGTTCTTCACCTTCAGACTTCAGATCAGCCCCAATTTCTGCACCTTCACTCCTCCATTTATGTCCTTCCAAAACAGGGTGCGTACAGGGCAGTATCAGTTCCTCCAGCACAAATTAGAGTGCGTTCAGTACACCTGAGAGCTTCATTGGTGTGTAATTCCAAAGATGAAGGATTTTTAGGCCTGATTCCCAGTGTGCCAAGCATTTGGAGTATTTTAGCGGACATTATGACACTTGATGCCATGCCTGAACCTCCACTGTGAATTGGAGGCAGTGTTCCCATTGTAAATACTGGAAATCCCTTTGCGAGATCGAGAAGGTTGCTCATACGCTTGGAGTAAATCCTGAGGTAGGGTGGAGGACTGAAGGTTGACCATAGAGAGGTTCGCAGGGCATGTCTGATACGCAGATATTTATAGAAGTCTCTGTGGCTGATGTTGGCTTTGACTTGCAGTGTGTGGAAGGAAGATAAAATCTCATCCTCAAATAAGTCTCCAACGGTTTGAAGTCCCCCAGCAAATCAATGAGTCCATCCCATTGTGATGTCTATATTTTATATACCAGTGTCATGCACTACATATTGGTGAAGAAGATGACAAGACTTACTGATCTGCTTGCAATTTCTTTCACAATGCTGGAAAAGACTCCGAAGTAGATTTAATCTCTAAATGAATGACATTTAGCTTGCTGAATCACTGTGCGTCAAAAACACCAGCCATTTTCTATATATAAATCACTCTTTTTATCTTTTGCATTTAATCTCAGTGTTACTGATATCATTCAGCCTTTTTGCCACCACTGTCTGTCTACATGCACATGATGCACTCCAATGATTGCAGCACAGGATTCCTCAGGTGAGGTTTCTTGATGGTGACTACCAGGGCTGGTGCAAGGATTTTTGACACCCTAGGCGAAACCTAATTTTGCCCCCCCTTGGCTCCACCCCCTTTGTCCTGCCCATGTATACCCCACCTTTTTAATAAAGTGCCCATCAAATGCAGCCCACCAGCGCCCATCAATGCAGCCTACCAGCGCCCATCAATGCAGCCTAACAGTGCCCATCAATGCAGCCTATCAGTGCCCATCAATGCAACCTCACCAGCGGCCATCAATGCAGCCTACCAGTGCCCATCAATGCAGCCTCACCAGCGCCCATCAATGCAGCCTACAAGCCCATCAATGCAGCCTACATGCACCCATCAATGCAGCCTTGGCTCCATCCCCTTTGTTCTGCCCATGTATACCCCACCTTTTTAATAAAGTGCCCATCAAATGCAGCCTACCAGCGCCCATCAATGCAGCCTACCAGCGCCCATCAATGCAGCCTAACAGTGCCCATCAATGCAGCCTATCAGTGCCCATCAATGCAGCCTCACCAGCGGCCATCAATGCAGCCTACCAGTGCCCATCAATGCAGCCTCACCAGCGCCCATCAATGCAGCCTACAAGCCCATCAATGCAGCCTACAAGCTCCCATCAATGCAGCCTTGGCTCTATCCCCTTTGCCCTGCCCATGTATACCCCACCTTTTTAATAAAGCGCCCATCAAATGCAGCCTACTAGCGCCCATCAATGCAGCCTACCAGTGCCCATTAATACAGCCTACCAGTGCCCATCAATGCAGCCTACCAGTGCCCATCAAATACAACCTCACCAGCGCCCCTATCAATGCAGCCTACCAGTGCCCATCAATGAATGTTTTCTTGCTTCCATTCATTTGGGAATCAGGACACAGACACAGTCCTCTGCCACCGCTGCGCCTCTGACACTATGTGTGAACGGAGCAGTGGCTGCCTGCTGATGCTAAGACTTAGTTGCTTGCTGCAGAGAGAAGAGAGTAGGAACACCAGTGGCCGGGCGCCCTAGGCAGCAGTGACAACAATGGACCATGCCTGCACGATGTATGTTGCACTTCTAGCCTTCAATGGAAGCCCTTGTGACAGGATGACAACCCAGGAGCACAATTAGGGAATAAGGCCAGAGCGTTGTTATCTTATAACAGGAAGTACCTGAACAAGAACATTCATGGCAGGATCACCAGAGATTTATCTAATCAAAGCTGCAGATTTAAATGATATTGAAAATGTATTTTTGAATGGGTTTAAATTTACTTAAATGTCAATGCCGCAGAAACTGCAGTGACTGCGCCTGCAGAATTGACAGTTGCATGCTCATGTTAAAATATCTAGTGAAGTCTTGTGATTATAAGGAAACTAGCAGAGGAAATAATCAGAAATCACGTTATTGAGAAATGTACCTCTCAGCAATGCTGAAGGAGACTGCTGAGAGAACATAATCTAACACTTAGTTGTTTGAAAGAGATCGCAAGTATTATTGAATTATCCGAGCTCCAAGCTTTGCATATTGAGAACAAAGAGTCTGCATCAGTTAATTCAAACTCCAAACCAGCATACAATGAGGGGTGAACCAAGGGCCATGTTCTGTCAGAAAATGGTATTTGTAAAGAGGACAGTAAAATCAAAGCTAATGCTAGAAACCCAGAAAATCCTACAGAAGTCCTTTGTTTTAGATTTAGGTTGGTTATTTACTGTGCCAGATTTATTCCATTTATGCCAACAATTAGTCCCATGGAAATGGGGTGCCATGAAGTGCATAAAGGTACACACCAACAATACTAATAAACATTGTGTTGCATTGTTACATACACCCAAAATATTTATACAGCAAATGAAAAATGTGAAAAGTCCACACCGAAAAGTCCCAAAGTAATATCTAAAAGGGCATCCACTTGTTAGCAACCAGTTCCACCAACTTTGTTGCTCTAGCCGCCAACACCTAAAGCGGCTTACCAGAGCCCAAGACCTCATAACATACAATGTCTAAAATTGCTTTAGATCCTTCCCCAAAGGATGGATGGCTTCCATTCTGCAGGTTATTGTGTGCACTAAAAACTCAGTTTCACATAACAAAATGAGGGAGACGAAGCCACATAGTGTAGTATTTTTCCAAAAATATTGGTGAGTGGACTGTGTCCTTAACCACTTAACCACATAAGCCCCGAGCCTCTTTCTGAGATTTGGTGTTTACAAGTTAAAAAAACTTTTTTTTTTTGCTAGAAAATTACTTAGAACCCCCAAACATTATATATTTTTTTTCTAACACCCTAGAGAATAAAATGGCGGTCTTTACAATACTCTCTGTCACACCGTATTTGTGCAGCGGTCTTAAAAGCGCACTTTAAAAAAATAAATAAAATTTAATTAAAAAATAAGACAACAGTAAAGTTAGCCCAATGTTTTTTTATGTTGTGAAAGATAATGTTACGCCGAGTAAATTGATACCCAACATGTCACACTTCAAAGTTGCGCCCGCTCGTGGAATGGCGACAAACTTTTACCCTTAGGCCCCTTTCACACGGTCGGATTGTTCAGGTCCGCCTGTCAGTTTTTGTCGGCAGGCCTGAACAGCCGCTGCATGCAATCCTATGGAGCGTCGGAAGTCAGCGGAGACCATGTCCGCTGACATCCGACCCGATCCGCCAAAATCAGACGTATGGTGATACGTCCCCATCCGTCCATGGCGGATCGGATAGGGTGAGATCTGATGAAAACGGACATGCTGTCCGTTTTCATCAGATCTCCCCATAGGAGACAGCGGTGCTGCACAAGCCCCTCCCCGCTCAGTGAGCAGAGGGGGACTTGTCATCCGCCGGCTCAGCGGAGATATCTCCCGCTGAGCTGGCGGGAGCTGGCGGACTCCGTAGCAACGGAGTCCGCCTAATGTGAAAGAGGCCTTAAAAATCTCCATAGGTGACGTTTAAAAAATTCTACAGGTTGCATGTTTTGAGTTACAGGCTAGGGCTAGAATTATTGCTCTCGCTCTGACGATCGCAGCGATACCTCACATGTGTGGTTTGAACACCGTTTTCATATGCGGGCGCTACTCACGTATGCGTTCGCTTCTGCGCTCGCTCCTTCGCTTCGTCGGGACGGGGCGCTTTAAAAAAAGAAATAAAATCTTATTTATTTTACTTTATTTTATTTATTTTGACACTTTTAAAAAAATTAAATAAAATTTGGGTCACTTTTATTTCTATTACAAGGAATGTAAACATCTCTTGTAATAGAAAAAAAAGCATGACAGGACCTCTTAAATGTGAGATCTGGGGTCAAAAAGACCTCGGATCTCATATTTGGACTAAAATGCAATACATTTTTTTATAAAAATTATGTCATTCTAAAAAAAAAAAAAATGTCTCTTTAAGAGCTATGGGCGGAAGTGACGTTTTGATGTCGCTTTCGCCCTGCAGTGATATGGAGATGGGTGGGGGCCATCTTCCCCTCACTCAGCTTCATACACAGGTAGGGACAGGACCTCCGCCGCTGCCGTTGGCTCCAGTAAGCGACGGAGGGCACCGGAGAGCGGCGGGGAGGGGGGACCCCCTCTCCCGCCGCCGATAAAAGTGATCTCATGGCGTATCCACCGGAGAGACCACTTTTATCTTGTAGCGGACTGCCCGCTGAAGAAGAGGATACCGGGGTTATGGTAGCTAAAATTTGGGCCTTTTTTCCCCACAAATAGAGCTTTCTTTTGGTGGTATTTGATCACCTCTGCGGTTTTTATTTTTTGTGCTATAAACAAAAAAAGAGCAATTTTGAAAAAAATATATATATTTTTCTTTTTCTTTTCTGTAAACCTCTGTAAACCCGAGAGATAGTTGTGTGTGAAAATCCCAGAAGATCAGCAGTTTTTGAAATACTCAGACCAGCCAGTCTGGCACCAACAACCATGCCACGTTCAAAGTCACTTACCGTATATACTCGAGTATAAGCCGACCCGAATATAAGCCGAGGCACCTAATTTTACCACAAAAAACTGGGAAAACTTATTGACTCAAGTATAAGCCTAGGGTGTCCATCTGCATGCCTCACTGTGCCTCACTGTGTCCATGTGCATGCCTCACTGTGCGTTACTGTGCCCATGCCTCACTGTGCCCATGCCTCACTGTGTCCATGACTAGACTGACGTTTAACATGGGAGTCTAAAGAAGGGGTGCCCAGGTTTGAAAAATCGGTGCTCCCCGGCCATAGGTCCCCTAGACAAAAAACTTTGCACACTTATAGAGGAGAAATGGGGCTACATGTGTGCCAAGTTTCGGGTCCAGGGGACCTACGACCGGCCAGTACCGGGTCCCCAAATTCACCAGAGAAATTACCATTTAACATGGGAGTCTATGGAAGGGGTGCCCGGCTTTGAAAAATCGGTGCTCCCCGGCCGTAGGTCCCCCGGACAACAGCCTTTGCACACTTGTAGAGGAAGAGTTAGGATACATGTGCGCCAAGGTTGGGGTCCAATGGCCGGCCGATACCGGGTCCCCAAAGTCTGGGAGATCAGGCGCAAAAAGGTGACTCGAGTATAAGCCGAGGGGGTCATTTTCAGCACAAAAAAATGTGCTGAAAAACACGGCTTATACTCGAGTATATACGGTAAATCCCTTTTTTTCCCAATTCTGATGCTCAGTTTGAACTTCAGCAAGCTGTCCTCGCCACATCTAGATAGCTAAATGCATTGAGTTGCTGCCATGTGATTGGCTGATTAGCAAATTGTGTTGCCGAGGCTTTGGTTTCACTTTTCTCCAAGAATGGTGATTCCTGATATGGGTCCTGGAGCTCGGAGACATTGAGAATTGGGTAGGATGAAGCCTCCAGTACTGGACATTTTTCTGGTGACCAACATACATACAAAACATTGTTGTGTTCTGGGCTGAGAGACCGCGTGCCAATAGACTGAGAGGCGGTGTAGTCATAGTTGGTCTGCGTAATAGCCAGGAGGCTGTAGGTTTGCGTTTGATACTGTGCAATGCTAAAACTCCTTCTTGGAAATCTATGTATAAGGAATTTTACTTTTCAATCAAAGCTGTCAAAGAAAAACCCTAAAAATATTGGGAAGTGGACTGTGTCCTTAAAAGCTCTACCCTTGAGGCTAATCTTCACAATCTATATACCGTATATACTCGAGAATAAGCCAACCCGAATATAATCCGAGGCACCTAATTTTACCACAAAAAAACTGGGAAAATGTATTGACTCGAGTATAAGCCTAGGGTGAGAAATGCAGCAGCTAATGTAAGTGGAAAAGAGGGTCAACAATGCCCATCTGCAGCCTCACTGTGCCCATTTGCAGCCTCACTGTGCCCATTTGCAGCCTCACTGTGCCCATTTGCAGCCTCACTGTGCCTCACTGTGCCCATCTGCAGCCTCATTGTGTCCATTTGCAGCTTCACTGTGCCCATTTGCAGCTTCACTGTGCCAATTTGCAGCCTCACTGTGCCCATTTGCAGCCTCACTGTGCCCATCTGCATGCCTCAGCCTCACTGTGCCCACCTGCATGCCTCACTGTGCCCATCTCCCTGCCTTACTGTGCCCATCTCCCTATCTCATGTACCTGATTTCCCGGCGCTGTGACATCCAGTCTAGTCGTCGGCCAACCAGTGTAACGAAGCCCCAACCTCCTCCTCGTCCTCATCCATGATGGAACACTGAGAACGAGGAGAAGGTGGGGCTTTGTTACACTGGACGGCCACCGACTAGACTGCATGTCACAGCACCGGGAAATCAGGTACATGAGGCAGGGAGATGGGCACAGTGAGGCAGGGAGATGGGCACAGTGAGGCATGCAGATGGGCACAGTGAGGCATGCAGGTGGGCACAGTGAGGCTGAGGCATGCAGATGGGCACAGTGAGGCTGCAAATGGGCACAGTGAGGCTGCAAATTGGCACAGTGAGGCTGCAAATTGGCACAGTGAAGCAGGGAGACTCGAGCATAAGCCGAGGGGGGCTTTTTCAGCACAAAAAAATGTGCTGAAAAACTCGGCTTATACTCGAGTATATACGGTATATATATAAATTGACTGTAGAATGAAACAAGCAACCCGATGTTCATGGTTTATTTTCCTGCGTCATACAATATACTTTACATATCTAGAGCCCCTCTCCATTCTCCGAAGAGCGTGGTCTAGCAGTGGCCAGGCCCAAGAGTCTTCACAGCCAGCTCCAAAGAGAAACCGGGGGGCTGCAGGCTACACTGAGGGGAACGTCAACGCACCAACCTCTTCATCTAAGGTTTAAAATCCCATTTCGTTTTTTGCCTAGCCTGTAGGGACAATGGCAGCTAAGGGATCGGCACTGAACGTGAAATTATCCTTTAAGGCAGTATGAACCCTCAAAATGAATATACCAATATCACCAGGGTTTCCGTATCAGCAAATGCATCTCAAATAACAAGCAAGTCATCAGGAATTTTTCTGTAATGGTAAATGTCCTTCGTATGACATACTCCGGGAAAATGAATTCAGTAATTAGATGTCCCAAACATTCATATTCAATTAGGCCCCGAGGGATTGCGCACATTGCATCAATCAAGATATTTTTATAACAAATGTTTTTTAAATGGTTGTTTTTGGAAAAAAAATAAGGCCTTAATTTTGTCTGCTAAAAAGCACGGTTATTAGTTCATGAACAGATTAATATTAAAAAATGGTTTTACATGGCATGTAGCCACGGGCAAATGTAATAACATATTTGTAATTGATACGGTGAATATGGCCCGTAATCAACAACGCTTCAATTTTAAGTGGCAGCGATGACAGAAAGGAGAAAATATTATGAACATCACACAATAGCAAACGATGTTTTGATTGTGCAAAGGAATTAAAATGTTACTGGGCCAATGAACATGAATTATACGTTGTTTCATATATTTAAAAAGGAAACTCCAAACAGCTAATTATACCGATGAAATACATGTATGAGAGCTGGTCTACCTGCCAAAAGATTTATATTTCTGTCCAATCACTCCTGAGAGTTACACAACTCTGGCAGAACTGCTGCAATTTCGCTTTCACTTTCACTTACGGTCCCCTTCACTACTCCCACCCAATGAAAGAAAAAGTGGAACCTTGGATTGCAAGTAACGCGGTTTACGAGCGTTTCGCAATACAAGCTTTTTTTTTAAAAAAAAACAAAAAAAAAACCTGACGAGCAGGATTCAAGCCTCTAGGGTGTGCAGTACAGCATTTGACAAGAGGTGACTCTCTGAGACACTCGGGGCAGCTCGGTGACGCTTGGAGCCGCTCGGAGACACTCGGAAATGAATATACCATTATCACCAGGGTTTCCGTATCAGAAAATGCATCTCAAATAACAAGCAAGTCAACAGGAATTTCTCTGCAATGGTAAATGTCCTTCGTATGACATACTCCGGGAAAATGAATTCAGTAATTAGATGTCCCAAACATTCATATTCAATTAGGCCCCGAGGGATTGCGCACATTGCATTAATCAAGATATTTTTATAACAAATGTTTCTTAAATGGTTGTTTTTGAAAAAGAAAAAAGGGCTTAATTTTGTCGTAAACACTTTGTTCCCGAGTGTCTCTGAGCGTCTCCGTGTGTTTCCGAGTGTCTCCGGAGCCCCCCGCACCTCTGGTCACATGCGGTACTGCATAGACAAGCAGTGGCTGTGGAACAGATTATCTGAGTTTCCATTATTTCCTATGGAAAAACTCGCTTTGATATACGAGTGCTTTGGATTACAGTGAAACCTTGGATTACGAGCATAATCTGTTCCAGGAGAATGCTCGTAATCCAAAGTATTCGCATATCAAAGCGAGTTTCCCCATTGAAGTCAATGGAAACGAAAATAATTTGTTCCGCATTGACTTCAATGGCATGCAATACCGCATGTGGCTAGAGGTGGGGGGCGATGGAGAGCCTCGGAAACACACGGAAAGGCCCGAAGACACCTCAGCTGAACTCGTATAACCAGTGCCGGCCCAAGACACTGTGCTGCCTGGTACCAAGAATGAAATGCTGCCCCCCCCCCAAAAGAAAATCATGCCCACCAAATACCCCACATTCATTATTTTATATCATGATAACTAAAGTAGACCTGTCATTTCTCTATACATGTAAAGGAGTATAAAGAGGACCTATCATGGCTCTATACATGTATATAGGAATATAAAGAGGATCTGTCATGGTTGTTTACATGTATGAAGGAGTATAAAGAGGACCTGTCATCGCTCTATACATGTATATAGGAGTATAAAAGGACCTGTCAGGGCTCTATACATGTATATAGGAGTATAAAGAGGACCTGCCATGGCTCTATACATGCATAGGAGTATAAAGAGGACCTGTCATGGCACTATACATGTATGTAGGAGTATAAAGAGGACCTGTCATGGCTCTATACATGTATATAGGAGTATAAAGAGGACCTGTCATGGCACTATACATGTATGTAGGAGTATAAAGAGGACCTGTCATGGCTCTATACCAGGGCTCGACAAACCCTGGGTGCCAGGTCGCCATTGCGACTAGAATTAGCGACCTGGCGCCTGGGGCAGCACAGCTGGGGTATCCTGTGTCTCCGTGCCCACCCCTCCGCGCCGGCCGGTAATTGAGGCCGCGGCTTTGCGGCCTTCTGCAGGCCTATGCTTCCTTCTGTGATCTAGCGCCATCTTGTGGTGGCCGTTGGTATGACAAGACAACAGCAATGCTAATGGAGTTTCCATGTCTATTTTCACTGCCATCTCCTTCCCTCTAATTAGAACCCCCAAACATTATATATATATTTTATTCTAACACCCTAGAGAATAAAATGGCAGTTGTTGCAATACTTTCTGTCACACCGTATTTGCGCAGCGGTCTTACAAGCGCACTTTTTTGGGAAAAAATACACTTTTTTTTAATAAAAAAATAAGACAACAGTAAAGTTAGCCCAATTTTTTTTTATATTGTGAAAGATAATGTTACGCCGAGTAAATTGATACCCAACATGTCACGCTTCAAAATTGCGTCCGCTCGTGGAATGGTGACTAACTTTTACCCTTTAAAATCTCCATAGGCGACGTTTAAAAAATTCTACAGGTTGCATGTTTTGAGTTACAGAGGAGGTCTAGGGCTAGAATTATTGCTCTCAATCTACCGATCGCAGCGATACCTCACATGTGTGGTTTGAACACCGCTTTCACATGCGGGCGCTACTCACGTATGCGTTCGCTTCTGCGCGCGAGCTCCGCGGGACAGGGCGCACTCCTAACTTTTTTAGCTGGCTCCTAGATTCCAAGCAAATTTGTCAAGCCCTGCTCTATACATGTATGTAGGAGTATAAAGAGGACCTGTCATGGCTCTATACATGTATGTAGGAGTTCAAAAAGAACCTGTGCGTGGCTGGTGGCCGCGATGTCAGCCGGCCACACACAATCGCTCCAGAGAGCCAGAACGGGGATCTGTCAATGTAAACAGACAGATCCCCATTCTGACAGGGGAGACGAGAGAGATATGCTGTTCCTAGTGATTAAGAACAGAGAACTCTCTCCTCCTCCAGTCAGTCCCATCCCCCCCAGTTAGAAACACCCCCCAGGGAACACATTTAACCCCTTTCCTGCCAGTGACATTTACACAGTAATAAGTGCATTTTTATAGGACAGATCGCTGTATAAATGTTACTGGTCCCAAAAAGTGTCAAGTGTCCAATCTGTCCACCGCAATGTCAGTCTCGCTAAAAATCGCAGATCACCGCCATTACTAGTAAAAATAATAATAAAAATGGCATAAATCTATCCTCTATTTTGTAGACGCTATAACTTTTGCGCAAACTAATCAATATACAGTACACATTGCGTTTTTTTTTTACCAAACATATGTAGAAGAATACATATCGTTTCTTTTTTTGGATATTTATTATAGCAAAAAGTAAAAAAATATATATTTTTTTCAAAATTGTCGATATTTTTGTTTATAGCACAAAAAATAAAAACAGCAGAAGTGATCAAATACCACCAAAAGAAATCTCTATTTGTGGGGAAAAAAGGACGTAAATTTTGTTTAGGTAGAACATCACACGACCGCGCAATTGTCAGTTAAATCAATGCAGTGCCTAATCACAAAAAAATGATTAAAGTGCATTATTTCTATTATTACATTGTTATATAAAATAAAATAGTTCAACTCACCATAATGCTGAATCAGCGGGAGCCCCGAGTGTGTCACTTGCCGTGTCACCTGCCACCAGATGCAGATTGTCACTTGCCACATGTTTCGGATTGTCACTTGCCATGATGCCACACATTGCAGATTGGCACGGGCACAGCGTGGCTCCCTCTCTGATGGCACGGGCACAGCGTGGCTCCCTCTCTGATGGCACGGGCACAGCGTGACTCCCTCTCTGATGGCACGGGCACAGCGTGGCTCCCTCTCTGATGGCACGGGCACAGCGTGGCTCCCTCTCTGATGACGCGGGCACAGCGTGGCTCCCTCTCTGATGACGCGGGCACAGCGTGGCTCCCTCTCTGGTGACACGGGCACAGCGTGACTCCCTCTCTGATGGCACGGGCACAGCGTGGCTCCCTCTCTGATGGCGCAGGCACAGCGTGGCTCCCTCTCTGATGACGCGGGTACAGCGTGGCTCCCTCTCTGGTGACACGGGCACAGCGTGGCTCCCTCTCTGATGACGCGGGCACAGCGTGGCTCCCTCTCTGATGATGCAGGCACAGCGTGGCTCCCTCTCTGATGACGCGGGCACAGCGTGGCTCCCTCTCTGATGACGCGGGCACAGCGTGGCTCCCTCTCTGATGACGCGGGCACAGCGTGGCTCCCTCTCTGATGACGCGGGCACAGCGTGGCTCCCTCTCTGATGATGCGGGCACAGCGTGGCTCCCTCTCTGATGATGCGGGCACAGCGTGGCTTCCTCTCTGTTGGTATGGGCACAGCGTGGCTTCCTCTCTGTTGGTACGGGCACAGCGTGGCTCCCTCTCTGTTGACGCGGGCACAGCGTGGCTCCCTCTCTGTTGACGCGGGCACAGCGTGGCTCCCTCTCTGTTGATGCGGGCACAGCGTGGCTCCCTCTCTGATGACGCGGGCACAGCGTGGCTCCCTCTCTGATGACACGGGCACAGCGTGGCTCCCTCTCTGATGACACGGGCACAGCGTGGCTCCCTCTCTGATGACACGGGCACAGCGTGGCTCCCTCTCTGATGACACGGGCACAGCGTGGCTCCCTCTCTGATGACACAGGCACAGCGTGGCTCCCTCTCTGATGACACGGGCACAGCGTGGCTCCCTCTCTGATGATGCGGGCACAGCGTGGCTTCCTCTCTGTTGGTACGGGCACAGCGTGGCTCCCTCTCTGATGACGCGGGCACAGCGTGGCTCCCTCTCTGATGACACGGGCACAGCGTGGCTCCCTCTCTGATGACGCGGGCACAGCGTGGCTCCCTCTCTGATGGCGCAGGCACAGCGTGGCTCCCTCTCTGATGGCGCGGGCACAGCGTGGCTCTCTCTCTGATTGTAATGGTACAGTGTGGCTCCCTCTCTGGCTTCCCCCAGCACAGTCCTCTATTTTCCCTGTGTCCTGTAGCAATCACTCCATCAGTTTCTTCCTGGGTTCCAGACTCTCTCTCTCCCAGCAGAGTGCATGCTGGGGGCTGAAGTCTGCTGCTGGCTTTGCACAACAATGGGGCAGTCAATCTTCTGGGACTGCATGTCCCATGATGCTCCACTAGACTCTAGTCTCTTTTGATTGGCCACAGCGCAGCCAATCGGGAGGGAAACAGACTGGGCAAAGAACTAAGCGGCAAACCAGGTGAGAGCAGCTCTCTCTCCACTGCTGACAGGAGAAAGGAGGGGGCGAGCGGGGGAGATATACTGACGTCCCGCAGCTCGCCTCTCTCCCTTATCACTGATTCCTTCGATATAGCGGGGGAGCGGCCGGCGCTTGACAGATTCATTTTGGCCGGCCGTGCCCGCTCCCTTGGCACGCTGGGGCCCCTTACAGGATTACTAATACTGTCTGTATTCCCCTGATGGCGGCCGGCAATTTGCCGCCCCCCTGAAAGTGCCGCCTGGGACCGAGGTACCATCGGGTCCCATGGTAGGGCCGGCCCTGCGTATAACCTCGCAAAGGCTCGGGAACTGAGTATTTCTGAGGTTTTCCAAGCATTTCTGAACGGCTCAGAGCGGCGCCGTTCGGCTCTGCTCGGCTCTGCCCCCCCCACCTCAGGCCAAACGCGGTATTGCACACCGCTTTGGCTTGAATCCTGCCCATTTTGCGAGACAACCCGAGTCAGGATTTTTAAAAATACAGTGCTCGTATTGCGAAACGCTCGTTAACCGCGTTAATCGCAATCCGAACTTCCACTGTACAAGCATTCTTCTGGAACAAATTATGCTCGTAATTAGGGATGCACCGATTACCATTTTTTTTACAATGAGTACGAGTACCGATACTTTTTTTTTAGTATTCGCTGATACCAATTACCGATACCTACCGCAACTGTTTTGTTTTCACTTCAGCTGTCAGCAATGGTACAAAGCATTGAAAAGTTATTTACAAATGAGATTAATTAATTTTGCACTTTTTCAATGTGAAATGTGTAAATATATGTTAATATATATGTGTAAAAATATTCATTACAAAGCAAACAAAAAAAAAGTTTTAGCTGTTTATCGTTTATAAAATAGACATGGACAAAAAAAAAGCAGGAAAATAATAATTAAATAAGGGAGAATAGGGAGTTAATTAAGGCTGATTAGAGTAAATGAATGGTTATTAGGGGTTAAACGGAGGAACATTTGTTCATCCCTTTGATCTGCAGATGAAGAAACAGAAAGATACAAAAAGAAACAATGTTTCTTTTTATTTTAGTGTTTCAGCGGCTGAGCAATGTTGGTAATAAACATTTTTTTTTTTTTGACAGCTCCAGTTACCGGACTTCTTTAACACTTCAGCTGTCAACAGGGGAGACCCCACTGACAGCTCAAAGAACTGAGCCTGAAAGTATCGGTTTCAGGTATCGGTGCATTTGCACGAGTACCGATACTTGTGCAAGTACTCAGTATCGGCACGATACCGATACTAGTATCGGTGCAACCCTACTTGTAATTCAAGGTATTACTGTAGATGGATGAGTTCATGTTCTGCCACTTTGCCCTCTCCTCCTAGCCGGGTGCTCCTTGCACTGCAGCACAACTAACAAGCTTCTTGTTCTGCTTCTCCCTCCCCTTCTCTGAGCTCTGCTATAGGCACAGTACAGTAGACTGCAAGAGTTTTATACCAAGCTGATGTCCAATCACAAAACACAGCTTGTGATGATGCTGAGGCTGCGTGTTACGTGAATGTCCAAACATAGACAACATAGAGCCCCCTGCCCACAGACCCCCACAACCACAGCCCAGGGTTGTGGGAAGAGGCCCTTGTCCCCATCAACGGGAGTCCTACACTTCCTAAATCTGGTGACAATGCTGGTGACAACCAGATATTCCCTTGGAGTGGTCACTTTTCATGTCCTGTTTCGTTTATGGGACAGGAAATGGAGCGAAATTTCTCCAGATGACAAAAAAATCTAACAGAGGTTATAACCTTCTGTTACTCTATCTGGAAAAAAAAGGTCTGCTTAAAGCAGGGATAAGCAATTAGTGGACCTCCAGCTGTTGCAGAACTACAAGTCCCATGAGGCATAGCAAGACTCTGACAGCCACAAGCATGACACCCAGAGGCAGAGGCATGATGGGACTTGTAGTTTTGCAACAGCTGGAGGTCCGCTAATTGCATATCCCTGGCTTAAAGCAACGATGAAGGAGGCCCCTACAATCCCTAAATCCCTAACTCCCCTCCCCTTCCTCCAATCCTAGATTTTCTTGATTTGTACTAATGAAATAAGTAAACGTGGATTCCTAACAATTGATGTGGCACTCCTGTACATTGCCCTTTAAGACGCGGCATTGTGGGCGCGCACACCCGCCGCAAGCTCCGTGAGTGTGACCGCGGGTCCCGTGGATTCGATGTCCGCTGGGAGCCCCGCGATCGTCTCACGGAGAACACATCCCTAGGACACACTTAACCCCTTCCCCGCCCCCTACTGGGTAACCCCTTCACTGCCAGTCACATTTACACAGTAATAAGTGCATTTTTATAGCACTGTTCGCTGTATAAAAGTGAATAGTCCCAAAATGGCGCCAAAAGTGTCCGATGTGTCCGCCATAATGTCACAGTCACGATAAAAATAGCTAATCGCCGCCATTACTAGTAGAAAAAAAAATATTAATAAAAATGCCAACTATCCCCTATTTTGTAGACGCTATAACTTTTGCGCAAACCAATCAATAAACGCTTATTGCGATTTTTTTTTACCAAAAATATGTAGACGAATTTATATCGGCCTAAACTGAGGAAAAAAATAGTTTTTTTATATATTTTTGTGGATATATATTATAGCAAAAACTTAAAAATATAGCATTTTTTTCAAAATTGTCGCTCTATTTTTGTCTATAGCGCAAAAAATAAAGACCGCAGAGGTGATCAAATACCACCAAAAGAAAGCTCTATTTGTGGGCGGAAAAAAAAGGATGTCAATTTTGTTTGGGAGCCACGTCGCACGACCGCGCAATTGTCAGTTAAAGCGACGCAGTGCTGAATCTCAAAACGTGCTCTGGTCTTTGGCCAGCCAAATGGTCCGGGGCTGAAGTGGTTAACATTTTGTGGAAATTCTAAATGTAGTTTCCAGCCAGCACCATAGGATTCAACTGATGGAGCCAGTGCCTCCTACCTACACCTCCTAAATTTGGTGACAACGCTGGTGACAACCAGAGATTCCCTTGACTTGGAGGAATCACTTTTCACATCCTGTTTTGTCTATGGGACAGGAAACAGGAGTTATAACCTTCTGTTACTCTTTCTGAAATGAAAAAAAAAAAGGTCTACTTAAAGCTATGATGAGGAGGCCCTTACAATCCCTAACACATCACCTAACCCAGATAAATAAACGCAGACTCCTAACGATACATGTAGAATAAAAAGAAAATGGGTTTTGGGACTTTAAATGAGGCATGTGTATGGACGTATCTAGTTATCCATAGGTTACATGTCCTAATTCTCCTATGGGAGGGCATGCACCCATAATAAAATGATAACAAGTTTAAATTGATAGCCCCAATAAATTTATTGCGTTTGATAAATACAATATAAAATATGATAAGTGATGTATCATATACCGTATATACTCGAGTATAAGCCAAGTTTTTCATTACATTTTTTTGTGCTGAAAATGCCCCCCTTGGCTTATACTCGAGTCACCTTTTTGCGCCTGATCTCCCGGATTTTGGGGACCCGGTACCGGCCTACCGTAGGTCCTCTGGACCTCAAACTTGGCACACATGTAGCTCTCTTCCTACAAGTGTGCAAAGTTTGTTGTCCGGGGGACCTACGGCCGGGGAGCATCGATTTTTCAAAGCCGGGCACCCCTTCCATAGACTCCTATGTTAAATGGTAATTTCTCTAGTGACTTTGGGGACCCAGTACTGTCCGGTCTAAGGTCCCCTGGACCCGAAACTTGGCACACATGTAGCCCCATTTATCCTCTACAAGTGTGCAAAGTTTTTTGTCTGGGGGACCTACGGCCGGGGAGCACCGATTTTTCAAACCCGGGCACCCCTTCCATAGACTCCCATGTTAAAAGTCAGTCTAGTCATGGGCACAGTGAGGCATGGGCACAGTGAGGCATGGACACAGTGAGGCATGGACATGGACACAGTGAGGCAAAGTGAGGCACAGTGAGGCATGCAGATGGACATCCTAGGCTTATACTCGAGTCAATAAGTTTTCCCGTTTTTTTGTGGTAAAATTAGGTGCCTCGGCTTATATTCGGGTCGGCTTATACTCAAGTATATATGGTAAATAATATATGATACATGATGTAAATAGAGAAAGGACATAATTAGTAATACTAATCATAATGACATATTTAATAAAACTTGATAAACATAATTCATACAAACAAGGGCAGTTAGTAAGTAAATTAGATATTCATACAGATCCAATAAATGTAAAAATCACGATAAATATAGATGAACAATAAAATTAATAGAATTCATAGATTCATGCAAGCTTGGCTTGGCATCCTTGAATAAAGCCTCAACGCGTTTCATGGCGCTTACAGCCAATCGTTAGGAGTAGGATGCATACATTGTGGCTAGAAAGTAAGATAGATAGATGAATAAATCAGATCTTAAATGCTATACCATATTCGCAAATAGAGGGAACTGACGTCTTGTACGTTACCTATGGTATAGCCTAGTGTTTCTCAACTCCAGTCCTCAAGGCGCCCCAACAGGTCATGTTTTCAGGCTCTCCATTATTTTGCACAGGTGATTTGATCAGTTTCACCGCCTTAGTAATTACCACAGCTGTTTCATCTGAGGAAAATCCTGAAAACATGACCTGTTGGGGCGCCTTGAGGACCGGAGTTGAGAAATACTGGTATAGCCCATATAACTATATATATGGCCAAGCGGTTGCCCATGATGGAACGTGGTGGTGGCCCCGAGAGAGCCATCTCACCCGGGGTTGAGGCAGGGACAAACCCACTCCTCCCCCCCTTGAGCAGCCCGAGGGAACCAAAGAGGGAGCCACAGGAGACAGTAGCCATGGAGCACGACACACCAGCATGGAAGAGGTATACACATGGGGCACAAGTCAGGTTCTATAAAATGAGATAAATGAGAAAAAGTGCCCAAAAAAAAAAAAAGAAAAAAAAAGAAAAACAAAAGACGAAAGGAAATGTGAAAAAAAATAGTTTATGTACAAAAGGGAGGATTTATGGGGGAAATGAAGATGATATTGTGATGGCTGGGATGTGAAGGTAAGGGGGATGAGTGGTGTGCAGTGATAATGCGACTACTTAAAATCATAGGTGTGCGCAGCCTATTGCATTAGGGTGTGTACCCTTAAGCTCAAACACACATGTGTATGTGTCTACATATATATGACCCCGCCACATTGTTCTCCCTGCCGGCACAGTGAAAAAGAAGAGCATAAACACTTCTCTTATGGCAGAGCCGGTAAGAGGGAGATCTTTCCCATGTTCTTGCTGCTACACAGAGCGATAACACTAATGCACATGGTGTGATTAGGGTGTGCCTGGGCACACCTGGCACACCCTGTGCGCACGCCTATGCTTAAAATAACAACACATGTTGCACTTTTCTACTTTTACATGCAGAACATTTCCTGTTGTTGTTGAGTCAATTTGAGTTTTGTTGAGTTGAATGGTTAAAATCCATCATGTAGATCCCAGCCATTATTGTAAGATCCAACTGATATCACGCTAAGGCCTCCTCATTTTTTTTTTGTTGTTGTCTGTGGCTTCAGCAAAGATTCAGCCCTGGGATTACATCAGTTCCCCCAGAGGTTAACAATTTTTAGCAAAACGCGTCAACGCCATTCATTTTTGGCTCGTGTGTGTAGGAGCCCAAGCCTTTCCCTGTGCCACACCACCTCCGAATGATTGCCATACTAATGCAGCTGTTGTTTTGTGACAATTTAATTTACTCGAGAGCCTCTCGGCGGAAGAGGTAGAGGCTATAATGTCACTTCAAAATAATTCCCCTTTGAATGGAATAAAGCACTTTTTTATGTTCCCTTTTAGCTCCAGGGGCTTTCTGACTGCGAATTTATTCGAAGCAAACTTAGTCGCTACTTATATAATTGTTCATAACAGACCCATTTTAACCCCGGCTAGCTCTATTCCCAAAAGCAGAGGCTCCAGATAAGCCGGCAAAGACACATTCAAAAACAATATTGATCAAATTGCAGGAGCGGTGGAGCGTGAATATGTTCGGCTGCAGGTTTTTTTCCTACTGATTGACCGTGCAGCCATTAGTGTGAATGTGCTTTCTTAATGCTTTAGCAGAATTGACTTTTGAATGACAATGTTCTTCCCCCCAAGGCTTCTGCCATCCCATAAGTGCAGCGTGAGATGTAATTTTAGTGGACCTTGCTGAACCGAGGTCACTTTATATCCCCCAAACTACAAACCTGCTCCTGTGTCTCGTCTTACACAAAGTCAAATGAAATCAATTGCATTAGCTGCTCCTTTTTATTTTCCAGGAAGACGAAAATAGCAACACTTTACTGAGGAGTAAACAGGTTCTACCAATTAAAGGGGAACCCTGCCAGGTCCTGGTAGACATTCCGAGGACCCGAAAATCACTAAAAGTATCTAGATAAAATGTTTATCTCTTTCCTGGCGATGGAAAGAATTTAAACCGATGTCCAGCAGAACGGGCAAAGTCCTTATATGACATTTCCATTACAGCTCTTAATTGTTACATTTTGTCTACATGTACTATATACTCCACAGACAGTATCTATTTATCTATCTATCTATCTATCTATCTATCTATCTATCTATCTATCTATCTATCTATCTATCTATCTATCTATCTATCTATCTATCTTCATACTGTATAATGAATCTCTCTATCCATCTAATTAACTATATCAATATAAACTATCTATCAATGCATCTTTCTATTCATCTGTACTGAAATATTCTATCTATCGCTATCCATATAATTTATCAATTTATTTATTTATCTATATCCATATAATCTGTCAATCTATCTATCTTCATATAACTAATCTATCTATCTATCTAATAAACTATATCAATATAACCTATCTATACTTAAAATTTCTATCTATTTATCTATCTATCTATCTACTTATATCTCTCCTATCTATCTATCTATAAGTCGACCGATCTATCTATTTTCATATAACTAATCTATCTATCTATCTATCTATCTATCTATCTATCTATCTATCTATCTATCTAATAAACTATATCAATATAACCTATCTATACAAAAAAATTAAATCTATATATCTATCTATCTATCTATTTATATATCTATCTATCGCTATCCATATAATTTATTTATCTATTTATTAATCTATATCCATATAATCTATATATCTATCTATCTATCTATCCATCTAATAAACTATATCAATATAACCTATCTATTCAAAAAAATTCTATCTATCTACCTATATAAATCGATCTTTCTATCTTCATATAACTAATCTATCTCTCTATCTCTCTCTCTATCTACTGTATCTATCTATCTATCTATCTATCTATCTATATATCTATCTATCTATCTATCCATCTAATAAACGATATCAATATAACCTATCTATACAAAAAAATTCTATCTACAGGCATACCCCGCTTTAAGTACACTCACTTTACATACACTCCCGAGTAAGGACATACCTGCGAGTGTATGTAAAGTGCCTCAAGTACTGTACAGACATTTTGCAGCCGCAGTAGAAGGAGCTGAATCTCCGAGAGCATAGCCCCCCTGAGACCCCAACTACAGCCCCTGACACCCCCACTACAGCCCCTGAGACCCCCACTACAGCCCCTGAGACCCCCACTACAGCCCCTGAGACCCCAACTACAGCCCCTGACACCCCCACTACAGCCCCTGAGACCCCAACTACAGCCCCTGAGACCCCCACTACAGCCCCTGAGACCCCAACTACAGCCCCTGAGACCCCCACTACAGCCCCTGAGACCCCAACTACAGCCCCTGAGACCCCAACTACAGCCCCTGACACCCCCACTAAAGCCCCTGAGACCCCAACTACAGCCCCTGACACCCCCACTAAAGCCCCTGAGACCCCAACTACACCCTAGAAGTGAAACAAGGTATTGTTTCACTTTAAAGCGGAGCTCTGCCAAAAAAAAAAAAATTAAAAGCCAGCATCTACAAATACTGCAGCTGCTGACTTTTAATATTAGGACACTTACCTGTCCTGGAGTCCAGCGACGTCCGCAGCAGAAGACGAGCAATCGCTTGTCACTCTGCTGCCCCCACCGCCATCCTCGGTGAGGGAACCAGGAAGTGAAGCCTTGCGGCTTCACTGCCCGGTTCCCTACGGCGCATGCGCGAGTCGCGTTGCGCCTTTCTCACTGGTCCCCTGTGTGTTCTGGGAGCCAAGTGTCTCCCAGAACACAACGGATATTCTGCGGGAAGTGACGTACTTCCCGCAGATTTCCCGCAGAGAGGACTCCCGGAAGTGGGTGCAAATACCTGTCTTAGACAATTGTGACACCGGAGGGGGGAGGGTTCCCGATGAGCAGAAGTTCCACTTTAGGGTGGAGCTCTGCTTTAAGTACATTTTCGTTTTACATACATGCTCTGGTCCCATTGTGTACTTAAAAGTGTGCCTGTATCTATCTATCTATCTATCTATCTATCTATCTATCTATCGCTATCCATATAATTTATCTATCTATTTATTATTCTATATCCATATAATCTGTCTATCTATCTATATATCGATCAATCTATCTATCTTCATATAACTAATCTATCTATCTATTCATCTAATAAACTATATCAATATAAACTATAAATCTATGCATCTTTCTATTCATCTGTACTCAAATATTATATCTATCTATCTATCTATCTATCTATCTATCTATCTATCTATCTATCTATCTATCTATCTATCTATCTATCTATTTAATAAACTATATCAATATAAACTATCTATCTATCAATCTATCCCTTTCTCTTTAGAAAATCCATAGTGCTCTGGGAATCCTATGTCACTTATAAGTGTTTATTTGTGAAACAAAAATGTTATACACTTAAAATAAAATATCTATCAAATCAATATTTGGTGTGACCACCCTTTACCTTCAAAACTATGTTTTCAAGCATAGTTTAGTCAGTTAGCCTTGTTTCCACATCGGAGGTATGGCATTTTGGCCACAATTCTTCCATGAAAACCACTTCTGGCCAGACTTCTGTGTCAGACAGGAGTGTGTCTATGGAAATGTTTGGCCATTCTTTCAGAAGCGCATTTGTGAGGTCAGGCACTGATGTTGGATGAGAAGGCCTGGCTCACCGTCTCTGCTCTAATTCATCCCAAAGGTGTTCTATCGGGTTGAGGTCAGGACTCTGTGCAGGCCAGTCAATTTCCTCCACCCGAAACTCGCTCATCGATGTCTTTATGGACTTTGTTTTGTGCACTGGTGCGCAGTCATGTTGGAACAGGAAGGGACCATCCCCAAACTGTTCCCACAAAGTTGGAAGCATGAAATTGTCCAAAATTTCTTGGTATGCTGACGCCTTAAGAGTTCCCTTCACTGGAACTAAGGGGCCAAGCCCAACCCCTGAAAAACAACCCCACACCGTAATCCCCCCTCCACCAAATGAGTGGTGGCCCAATCCTTTAGGCAATATAGTGTGGATGAGCGAGTTTGGGGTGGAGGAACTTGACTGGCCTCCACAGAGTTCTGACCTCAACCCGATGGAACACCTTTGGGATTAGTTAGAGCAGAAACTGCGAGCCAGGTCTTCTCATCCAACATCAGCGCCCGACCTCACAAATGCGCTTCTGGAAGAATGGTCAAACATTCCCATAGACACACTCCTAAACCTTGTGGACACCCTTCCCAGAAGAGTTGAAGCTGTTAAAGCTGCAAAGGGCGGGGCCAACTCAATATTGAACCCTACGGACTAAGACTGGGGTGTCATTAAAGTTCATGTGTGTAAAGGCAGGCGTCCCAATACTTTTGAGTTGACAATATAATATAACATATACATATATATATATATATATATATATATATATATATATATATATACATATATATATATATATATATATATATATATATATATATATATATACATATATATATATATATATATATATATATATATACATATATATATATATATATATATATATATATATACACACATATATATATATACATATATATATATATATATATATATATATATATATATAAAAGACAGGAATTAACTTATAAATGTAAAGGAATATGATGCCAGGAAGATTTTGAGACTTTGTATATTTTTGAATACTTTCTATGCTATTCTCTTTTACCATTCTCTTATTCATGACTCTGTTATGAATAAGCAATGTTTTTATATATTTATGTCCCGGCACATATAGGTGAAATCTGGGCCATATTGTAATGTATTATTAACGAGCCCTGCTAAGTGGTGACAACATAATGTCACACATTGACACGACAGAAGGGAGTCTGTTGCATAACTAAAAAAAAGTTTCAGGGAAGCAGTTTTTTTTTTGTTTTGTTTTTTTTTACAAATCTCAAACTCCCTCTGTGGCTTTTGTTCCTCCAAAAAATCAAAAGAGACTTTTGGAAATATTTGTTTTTTTGGCACGCTATCCTTCCCTCTCAACAAGCAGAAATAATGTACAGGTGACATGAGGTATACGAGACACTTTATGAACCGGTGTACTGCATCTGAACCTATCTTCTTATTAAATTCCACAATTAGAGATATGCTCTATTAAAAATGTGTTTAATTTCAAATTAATTCGGTAAGTTAATAATTTAGTTTCGTCATACAGGTGCATCTCAAAAAATTAGAATAACATAAAAAAAAGATTATTTATTTCAGTAATTTAATTCAAAAAGTGAAGCTCATATATATTTGTTGGAAGGCAACATGTTTATTTCATAATATAAGATGTGTTTGAAATAAAAACTATGGAGTTTTCTTTCTGGTTGTTTCAACCAGGTGTCTGGAATTTCACTCCCTAGAGGATACAGGCAGATGGCCCCACAGGCGTTGCTAGGGGGGTGCGGGGGGTGCGGTCCCCACCCGGGTGACACCCGCTAGAGGGGTGACACCTTTCCGACTCTCCCGAGGGTGAGGAAAGCCCTGGTATTTTTTTTTTTACAGCTGACCCCTGGTCACCCCGCTGGAACAACGCCTCCAGCACCGCGGCCGCGCCTGGTGTGCATGCTTCTCCTACTTCCTCCTCCCTACTGAGTCAGTGAGCCTGTCATAACATCTCACACCGCCTGGGCGGCGTGGCTGCATGCTGTGACACTGTCCTCGTCTCCTCTCTAGACTCACGGCCAGAAGAGGTGTGAGTACAGTACAGGCGGGAGGGAAGTCAACTTGTGAAGGGTGACACTCAGCTTGCGAGGGGGTGTCGTGTCCTGGTGTCCATCGCCGGCCCGAGCCCAAGGTAAGGTGCTTGATAGGTAGGGGGGTTTCCATGGTACCGGCAGGCCACCTGAGAGCTGGTGTGGGAGGACTCTCAGACAGTGTCTGGCGCCCTGTGCTAGTCTGATAACGAGGGGGGGTGCAAGGTGGTCTGCCAGACACAGCTATATATATTATAGCTGTGTCCAGCCACCCCCCTCCCCCCACCAGACCAGCTCACTCAGCTACTGTGCCTATTATATCTAATATACCACCCCAGCCTGCTGTATACAACCACAGCCTGCCCTGTGCCCCCCCAGCCTGCCCTATACCACCCCAGCCTGCCCACTCCAGCCTGCCCCATACCCCCCAGCCTGCTGTATACCACCCCAGCCTGCCCTATACCACCCCAGCCTGCCCTGTGCCACCCCAGCCTGCCCCGTACCACCCCAGCCTGCTGTATACCACCCGAGCCTGCCCTGTGCCACCCTGCCCTATACCACCCCAGCCTGCCCACTACAGTCTGCCCCATACCCCCCCAGCCTGCCGTATATCACCCCAGCCTGCCCTATACCACCCCAGCCTGCCCTGTGCCACCCCAGCCTGTTGTATACCACCCGAGCCTGCCCTGTGCCATGCCAGCCTGCCCTGTGCCACCCCAGCCTGCCCTGTACCACCCTGCCCTATACCACCCCAGCCTGCCCACTCCAGCCTGCCCCATACCCCCCCAGCCTGCTGTATACCACCCCAGCCTGCCCTATACCACCCCAGCCTGCCCAGTGCCACCCCAGCCTGCCCCGTACCACCCTAGCCTGCTGTATACCACCCAAGCCTGCCCTGTGCCACCCTGCCCTATACCACCCCAGCCTGCCCACTCCAGTCTGCCCCATACACCCCCAGCCTGCCGTATACCACCACAGCCTGCCCTATACCACCCCAGCCTGCCCTGTGCCACCCCAGCCTGCTGTATACCACCCGAGCCTGCCCTGTGCCATGCCAGCCTGCCCTGTACCACCCCAGCCTACCCTGTGCTGCCCCATACCACCCCAGCCTGCTGTATACCACCCCAGCCTGCTGTATACCACCCCAGCCTGCCCTGTGCCACCCCAGCCTTCTGTATACCACCCCAGCCTACCATATACCACCCCATCTTGCCCCATGCCACCCCAACCTGCCCTATACCACCCCAACCAGTCCTATACCACCCCAACCTGCCCTTTCCCACCCTAATTTTCCTGTACCACCCTAACTTTCCCTATACCACCCCAACCTGCCCTATGCCACCCTAACTTGCCCTGTACCACCCCAACCTGCCCTATGCCACCCTTACTTGCCCTATACCACCCCAACCTGCCCTGTGCCACGCTAACTTGCACTATAACACCCTAACCTGCCCCATACCACCTTAACCTGCCATATACCACCCCAACCTGCCACTATACCACCCTATACTACCCTAACCTGCCACTATACCGCCCTATACTATCATTTACAGAGTCTGGTTTGGGGTGTGCCCCGTGACTGTGCGCTGCCTGCATGGTGCTGGGCAGCCTAGATGGGGGGGGGGGGTGTGACACCATGTTTTACCGCACCGGGTGACACCAACCCTAGTGACGCCACTGGATGGCCCCCAATTTGGAATGTAACCAGTTAACATCAAAGCTTTGTAACATATCAGAATCTGCATCTGAAAGTTAGCAAATTTAACAAGGGCTTGGCTCAAGCCCACCTGATGTGATATGTGTGATTACAGGCTTCAAAGAGAATAAGGGTTAGCTAACACTGAAGACGACCCAGGGCTCATAGACATGATACATGGACAGTGCCGCCCCTAGAGGCTAATATAATATATTAAAAGGACTACCTCTTGGCAATATCTTATTTGACAGGAGGCAAGTGGGGGTGGATATATGTGTAAAAATGGCACACACAAGAGAAATAGTCCCTTTTCCCTTGTTCTGGCTCCTGGCCTGCTTGTGAGAGCCTCATGGCTCATTCTCTTTTGCCATCCAGAGCCCAGCCGATGAGACTATGTCTAGAGGATTGTGAGAAGCATTTTTGATATTCTGCTGTTTAGTGTTTGATGTTAGCATATTCCTATTTTCTTGGGAAATAAATGAAAGATATTGTTGTACTAAGCAGTGTGTTTACTTTCATAGATGACCTTATATCATTGTGCAGAGTCTTAATAGATTAGCTAATTATAGGGATAGACAAGTTAATACATATATGCAATAGATAGAGGGAATCCGTAACCATCTTTCGGAAGAATAGTTATATAGATTATTTATTGTATAAAATTGCAACATTTGCTTCAATTCTATATAGATGCGTTACACACAGAGTTATATATTTCAAGCATTTCTTTCTTTTAATTTTGATGATTATGGCTTACAGCTAGTGAAAACCCACAATTCAGTATCTCAAAAAAAAAATTATATTACATAATAACACCAATAAAAAAAGGATTTTTAATACAGAAATGTTGGCTTACTGAAAATTCTGTCCATGTACAGTAAAGTATGCACTCAATACTTGTTCGGGGCTCCCTTTGCATGAATTTCTGCCTCAATGCGGCGTGGTATGGGGGAGATCAGCCTGTGGCACTGCTGAGGTGTTATGGAAGCCCAGGTTGCTTTGATAGCGGCCTTCAGCTCATCTGCATTGTTGGGTCTGGTGTCTCTCATCTTCCTCTTTACAATACCCCACAGATTCTCTATGGGGTTCAGGTCAGGCGAGTTAGCTGGCCAATCAAGCACAGCGGTACCATGATCATTAAACCAGGTATTGGTACTTTTGGCAGTGTGGGAGGTGCCAAGTCCTGCTGGAAAATGAAATCAGCATCTCCATAAAGCTGGTCAGCAGAGGGAAGCATGACGTGCTCTAGAATTTCCAGGCAGACGGCTGCGTTGACTTTGGATATGATAAAACACAGGGGACCAACACCAGCAGATGACACAACTCCCCAAATCATCACTGACTGTGGAAACTTCACACCGGACCTCATGCAACTTGGATTCTGTGCCACTCCACTCTTCCTCCAGACTCTGGACCTTGATTTCCAAATAAAATGCAAAATTTACTTTCATCCAAAAAGATGCGCTTGGACCACTGAGCAACAGTCCAGTCCTTTTTCTCCATAGCCCAGATAAGACACTTCTGACATTGTCTCTGGTTCAGGAGTGACTTGACACAAGGAATACCACAGTTGTAGCCCATGTCGTGGATACGTCTGTGTGTGGTGGCTCTTCAAGCACTGACACCAGCCGTAGTCCACTCCTCGTGAATCTCTCCCAAATTCTTGAATGGCCTTTCCTTCACAATCCTCTCAGGGCTGCGGTTATCCCTGTTGCTTGTGCAGCTTTTTCTACCACACTTTTTCCTTCCACTTAACTTTCCTTTAATATGCTTGGATACAGTACTCTGTGAAAAGCCAGCTTTTTTAGCAATGGCCTTTTGTGACTTACCCTCCTTCTGGAAGGTGTCAATGACTGTCTTCTGGACAACTGTCAAGTCAGCAGTCTTTCCCATGATTGTGTAACCTTCTGAACCGGACTGAGAGACCATTTAAAGGCTCAGGAACCTTTACAAGTGTTTTGAGTTAGTTAGCTGATTAGAGTGTGACACCATGAGTCTACAATATTCAAATTTTTCAAAATATAAATAATTTCTGATACAGCGCTTTGGGTGCACAGTTTCTGTTTGTACATTGGGTGTATGTACTGTTATTAATCTCTTCTTTTATAAAGCTTTTATTGTTTCTATACTGGTATGCATCAATATAATTATGGATAATGTTAGATTCTGGTTGCAGTAGTACTTCTCCTCTCAATTACTTTGATTAGATTACTGGTTAATTTCCCAGGAAGGGAATCTCCTCTGTCCACAGAGGCCCCCGGCCTGGGTGGAGGCAATGCCAACTTTATTATCAGTCCTACTCTTCTACTTAGTGAAGGTTCTGGTTCTCTTATTTACCTACAGGTTTAGCGCAATATTCTGTCTGGGAAGGGCCATTTCTCATAACCCACCCAAAAGAGGGCTACACATTGTTACATTGGTCCATATTGGATCAATGTAAGTATGTGTGCCATACCTGTAGGATCCCTGTAAAATCTGGAAATCACTGTAATTGGCACATCTATTACAGTAATCACCACTAACTATGAAGTCCCATTCACCCACTCAACACAGGCACCACACAGAGAACACTTTCTATTTTCCCACTGAAAGCAAAGTGTTCCCTGATTGGACAAGTTTGGGGATCATGACATTACCACCTTGCCTCTCCACCTCATTAAATCAGAGATGGCTTTGCATTATTTGAAAAAATGCAGTGTTCTCTGACTGGCACCCATGCAAAATGAGCAACCTCCTGTGTTTATAAAGCAACAGGGCAGCCATTTGGCATGGAATCCAGAAGCTGATAGAGATCACTGGAGTAGCGTTGTCTACTACAGTGATTTCCAGATTCCACAGGATATGGCACATGCTAACTTACATTAGTCCAAGCTGGAGCAATGTAACTTTGTAAAAATTCCCATCCCTGAAATGTATTTGTAAAATTGCATGTGCCTGTGAAAAGCTGATAAAGGGATTTTTATAACAGCTTACCTGTAAAATCCTTTTCTTGGAGTACATCACGGGACACAGAGCGACTTAGTCATTACTAATGGGTTATATAGATTACCTTCAGGTGCTGGCACTGGCCACTTCCAAACCGGAAGTACCCTCCCCTATATAAGCCCCTCCCATCCGGGAGCACCTCAGTTTTGTAGCAAAGCAATAAGTGTCCCAAAAAGAGGGGTGGGAGCTCTGTGTCCCGTGATGTACTCCAAGAAAAGGATTTTACAGGTAAGCTGTTATAAAAATCCCTTTTTCTTTTTCGTACATCACGGGACACAGAGCGACTTAGTCATTACTAATGGGACGTCCCAAAGCAATGCCAAATGAGGGGAGGGATACATAAGCTGGGCACCATCAGGCATGAGGATCTTTTGCGGCCTGCAACACACTGCGCCCAAAGGCGACATCCTCCTGACTTCTAACGTCTACCTGGTAGAATCTAGTAAACGTGTGTACCGAAGACCATGTTGCGGCCTTACATACTTGAGCCAGGGAGGCCTGGTGATGCACTGCCCATGAAGTTCCAACTGCTCTTGTGGAGTGCGCCCTAACTTTGAACGGAGGCGGTCTCTTTCTCAAGCCATAGGCTTGTATTATGACCTGTCGAATCCACTTGGCTAAAGTAGATTTTGATGCTGCCTGACCCTTTCTAGGGCCTTCCGGCAGAATAAACAAAGTATCCGTTCTGCGAATCTGAGCAGTGGCTTTTAGATAAGCTTTAACTGCTCTTACTACATCCAAAGAATGTAATAACTTTTCCTCTACCGAGCTAGGTTTGGGGAAAAAAGAAGGAAGAACCACATCTTGGTTCAAATGAAACCTCGATACCACCTTGGGAAGAAAGGCTGGATGAGGACGTAATACTACTCTGTCCTTATGGACAACCAGATATGGCTCCCTACAGGACAAGGCGGCTAATTCCGATACTCTTTTAGCCGAACAAATGGCTACTAAGAAAATCAATTTCCTGGTGAGAAGAACCAAGGAAATGTGTTGCAATGGTTCAAACGATTGTTTCTGTAGAACCGACAGAACCAGGTTTAAGTCCCATGGACATATGGGAATACTAACCGGAGGGCTAATACGCATCACTCCTTGTATGAAAGCTTTGACTAGTGAATGCGAAGCCAAGGGCCTTTGAAAAAATATTGACAAGGCCGAAATCTGACCCTTGATAGTACTCAAGGCCAGCTTTCTATCTACAGCCCACTGTAGGAAGTCCAAAATCCTACCTATCACGTACTTACGTGGATGCCATTTCTTGGCCTCACACCACGTAATGTACGCCTTCCAGATCCTATAATAGATCTGCCTGGATACCGGCTTCCTGGCATTGATCATGGTAGATACCACAGAATTAGAGAGCCCTCTCTTTTTCAGAATGTGGGCTTCAATAGCCAGGCCGTCAAACCTAGGGCTGGTAAGGAAGGGTGGTATATCGGTCCTTGCGACAGCAGGTCCGGACGATGTGGGAGGGTCCAAGGACTCCTCACTGACATTTTTACAATCTCCGCGTACCATGCCCTTCGGGGCCACGCTGGAGCCACCAGAATCACTGGTTTCTTTTCTACCCTGATTCTGTGGAGTAATCGCGGTAACAATTGTGGCGGTAAGAATGCATATATCAGCTTGAACTGATCCCAAGGGAACACTAGGGCATCCGAGCCGCAAGCTAGGGGATCCCTTGTGCGAGACACAAATCTGTCCACCTTTGCGTTGAATCTGGATGCTAGCAGATCTACATCCGGTGTTCCCCACCGCTGGCATATTGCCTGGAAAACCTCGGGGTGAAGAGACCATTCCCCCGGGCATAATTGTTGGCGACTTAAAAAGTCCGCTCTCCAATTTTCCACTCCTGGGATGAAAACCGCGGATATGGCTGGGACATATTTTTCTGCCCACTCCAGGATGCAATTTGCTTCCCTCTGGGCTGCACGACTCCTGGTGCCACCCTGGTGATTGATATATGCCACTGCTGTGGCATTGTCTGATTGAATTCTGACAGGGGACCCTTGGAGTTTGGATGTCCATGCTACTAGGGCATACCGGGCTGCTCGTATCTCTAAGAGATTGATGGGCAGGGCCTTTTCTGCTTCTGACCACTTGCCCTGGAGAGACCATTGCTCCAGTACTGCCCCCCAGCCTATGAGGCTGGCATCTGTAGTGACCACCTTCCAAGAAACCGGACTGAAGGGTTTTCCTTTTTCCAGATTCTGGGGCACCAACCACCAATGGAGGCTCTTGCGAACGGAAGGGGACAGGGACATTGGTAAGTCTAAAGCCTGAACTTTTTGGTTCCAGGCTGACAGTATGGCCCTTTGCAAATTCCTTGAATGGAATTGACCGTAGGGTACCGCTTCGAATGAAGCCACCATTTTTCCCAGCAGCCTCATGCACAGGCGTATGGATGGTTTTCTTTTTGTACCCACTAAGTGGGTCAAATCTTTTAAAGACGACACCTTCTCTGGAGGTAAGAAAATCTTTCTCTGATTTGAATCCAGCCTTAGCCCTAAGTATTCCAGACTTTTGACTGGTCTTAGAGCTGACTTGTCCCGGTTGATAATCCAACCGTGATATTCCAGATACTTGATTGTCTTGTGAATAGCTACTTCCAGCTTTTCCACTGAGTGGTCTATTAGTAGCAGGTCGTCTAGATATGCCATTATCGTTACACCTTGTGTTCTTAGATTGGCCAATAATGGGGCCAGAATTTTTGTGAACACTCGTGGTGCTGTGGCCAGACCGAAAGGTAAGGCTCTGAACTGAAAATGGCGCCCTTCTACTGCAAAGTAGAGATGTACAGAACTATTCGCCGGCGAACAGTTCCCGGCGAACATAGCTTGTTCGCGTTCGCCGCGGCCGGCGAACATATGCGATGATCGGTCCGCCCCCTATTCATTATCATTGAGCAAACTTTGACCCTGTACCTCACAGTCAGCAGACACATTCCAGCCAATCAGCAGCATACCCTCCCTCCCAGACCCTCCCACCTCCTGGACAGCATCCATTTTAGATTCATTCTCAAGCTGCAGTCTTAGCGAGAGGAGGGACAGTTTAGCTGCTGCTTATTTTATAGGGAAAGCTAGGCTAGGCCAGTGTATTCAGTGTTCACTCCACTCCTGAAAGACTCATCTGATCTCTGCTGTAAGCACAGCGTCCTGACAGCACCCCAAAAAGCCCTTTTTAGGGCTGGTAAAACACCAGTCTGCTTTTTTTTATTTCCTGGACAGCATCTATTTTAGATTCAGTCTGTACTTAAGCTGCAGTGTTAGCCAGAGGAGGGACAGTTTAGCTGCTGCTGATTTTATAGGGAAAGCTATAGGCCAGTGTATTCAGTGTTCACTCCACTCCTGAAAGACTCATCTGATCTCTGCTGTAAGCACAGCGTCCTGACAGCACCCCAAAAAGCCCTTTTTAGGGCTGGTAAAACACCAGTCTGCTTGTTTTTTTTTCTGGACAGCATCTATTTTAGATTCAGTCTGAACTTAAGCTACAGTGTTAGCCAGAGGAGGGACAGTTTAGCTGCTGCTGATTTTATAGGGAAAGCTAGGCTAGGCCAGTGTATTCAGTGTTCACTCCACTCCTGAAAGACTCATCTGATCTCTGCTGTAAGCACAGCGTCCTGACAGCACCCCAAAAAAGCCCTTTTTAGGGCTGGTAAAACACCAGTCTGTTTTTTTGTTTTTTCCTGGACAGCATCTATTTTAGATTCAGTCTGTACTTAAGCTGCAGTGTTAGCCAGAGGAGGGACAGTTTAGCTGCTGCTGATTTTATAGGGAAAGCTATAGGCAAGTGTATTCAGTGTTCACTCCACTCCTGAAAGACTCATCTGATCTCTGCTGTAAGCACAGCGTCCTGACAGCACCCCAAAAAGCCCTTTTTAGGGCTGGTAAAACACCAGTCTGCTTTTTTTTTTTTCCTGGACAGCATCTATTTTAGATTCAGTCTGTACTTAAGCTGCAGTGTTAGCCAGAGGAGGGACAGTTTAGCTGCTGCTGATTTTATAGGGAAAGCTAGGCTAGGCCAGTGTATTCAGTGTTCACTCCACTCCTGAAAGACTCATCTGATCTCTGCTGTAAGCACAGCGTCCTGACAGCACCCCAAAAAGCCCTTTTTAGGGCTGGTAAAACACCAGTCTGCTTTTTTGTTTTTTCCTGGACAGCATCTATTTTAGATTCAGTCTGTACTTAAGCTGCAGTGTTAGCCAGAGGAGGGACAGTTTAGCTGCTGCTGATTTTATAGGGAAAGCTATAGGCTAGGCCAGTGTATTCAGTGTTCACTCCACTCCTGAAAGACTCATCTGATCTCTGCTGTAAGCACAGCGTCCTGACAGCACCCCAAAAAGCCCTTTTTAGGGCTGGTAAAACACCAGTCTGCTTCTTTTTTTTTTCCTGGACAGCATCTATTTTAGATTCAGTCTGTACTTAAGCTGCAGTGTTAGCCAGAGGAGGGACAGTTTAGCTGCTGCTGATTTTATAGGGAAAGCTAGGCTAGGCCAGTGTATTCAGTGTTCACTCCACTCCTGAAAGACTCATCTGATCTCTGCTGTAAGCACAGCGTCCTGACAGCACCCCAAAAAGCCCTTTTTAGGGCTGGTAAAACACCAGTCTGCTTTTTTGTTTTTTCCTGGACAGCATCTATTTTAGATTCAGTCTGTACTTAAGCTGCAGTGTTAGCCAGAGGAGGGACAGTTTAGCTGCTGCTGATTTTATAGGGAAAGCTAGGCTAGGCCAGTGTATTCAGTGTTCACTCCACTCCTGAAAGACTCATCTGATCTCTGCTGTAAGCACAGCGTCCTGACAGCACCCCAAAAAGCCCTTTTTAGGGCTGGTAAAACACCAGTCTGTTTTTTTGTTTTTTCCTGGACAGCATCTATTTTAGATTCAGTCTGTACTTAAGCTGCAGTGTTAGCCAGAGGAGGGACAGTTTAGCTGCTGCTGATTTTATAGGGAAAGCTAGGCTAGGCCAGTGTATTCAGTGTTCACTCCACTCCTGAAAGACTCATCTGATCTCTGCTGTAAGCACAGCGTCCTGACAGCACCCCAAAAAGCCCTTTTTAGGGCTGGTAAAACACCAGTCTGTTTTTTTTGTTTTTTTCCTGGACAGCATCTATTTTAGATTCAGTCTGTACTTAAGCTGCAGTGTTAGCCAGAGGAGGGACAGTTTAGCTGCTGCTGATTTTATAGGGAAAGCTATAGGCAAGTGTATTCAGTGTTCACTCCACTCCTGAAAGACTCATCTGATCTCTGCTGTAAGCACAGCGTCCTGACAGCACCCCAAAAAGCCCTTTTTAGGGCTGGTAAAACACCAGTCTGCTTGTTTTTTTTCCCCGGCACAGTAGCTTACATAAAAAAAACCACAACAGTTTTGACTGCAGTAGATGAGCAGTCAGTTGCCTGCCAGCGTGTGTGTCAGACCTACAGTGTCTACTGTGCCAACTTCTGCCAGTGCACAGTGCCACTCATATCTGGTGTCACAGTAGCTTGCATAAAAAAAACACAACAGTTTTGACTGCAGTAGATGAGCAGTCAGTTGCCTGCCAGCGTGTGTGTCAGACCTACAGTGTCTACTGTGCCAACTTCTGCCAGTGCACAGTGCCACTCATATCTGGTGTCACAGTAGCTTGCATAAAAAAAACACAACAGTTTTGACTGCAGTAGATCAGCAGTCAGTTGCCTGCCAGCGTGTGTGTCAGACCTACAGTGTCTACTGTGCCAACTTCTGCCAGTGCACAGTGCCACTCATATCTGGTGTCACAGTAGCTTGCATAAAAAAAACACAACAGTTTTGACTGCAGTAGATGAGCAGTCAGTTGTCTGCCAGCGTGTGTGTCAGACCTACAGTGTCTACTGTGCCAACTTCTGCCAGTGCACAGTGCCACTCATATCTGGTGTCACAGTAGCTTGCATAAAAAAACACAACAGTTTTGACTGCAGTAGATGAGCAGTCAGTTGCCTGCCAGCGTGTGTGTCAGACCTACAGTGTCTACTGTGCCAACTTCTGCCAGTGCACAGTGCCACTCATATCTGGTGTCACAGTAGCTTGCACGCATAGTACAACTAAACTAATCTAAAAAAAATGACAGGCAGAGGCAGGCCACCCCGCAGGGGCTGTCATGGTCGTGGTGCTGTGATTCCCTTTGGCCCTAGAATAATGCCCAGTGTTCAGGGGCCACGTACCCTGAACTCAAAAAGTTCTGAGGACATAGTTGACTGGCTAACACAGGACAGCCAATCTTCTACAGCTTCCGCTCGGAACCTTGACGCACCATCCTTCTCCAGCTCAGCTTTGGGCACCTCTCAAGTTACCACTCGCCCGCCTGCCGCCACCACCAACACTAGCACCACAGTTGCTTCACTTGATCTGTCAGAGGAGTTATTTACACATGAGTTGGAAGAAATGAGTGATGCGCAAACATTATTGCCAGAGGATGTAGATAAAAGGGATATGTCTCAGTCAGGCAGCATTACACACATGGATATACGGTGTGATGATGATGATGTTGTACCCGCTGCTGCTTCCTTTGCTGAGTTGTCAGATACAAGTGAAGCGGTTGATGATGACGATGTGGATGTCACGTGGGTGCCCGCTCGAAGAGAAGAAGAACAGGGGGAAAGTTCAGATGGGGAGACAGAGAGGAGGAGGAGACGAGTTGGAAGGAGGGGTAGGTCGTCGCAAGGAGCTAGTGGCACAGTCAGACAGCATGTATCGGCACCCGGGGTCAGCCAGACAGCACGCCAATCAACGCATGCTGTTGCCACCACCAGAATGCCGCCATTGCAAAGCTCAGCAGTGTGGCATTTTTTTTGTGTGTCTGCCTCTGATAACAGCGATGCCATTTGCAACCTGTGCCAAAAGAAACTGAGTCGTGGGAAATCCAACACCCACCTAGGTACAACTGCTTTGCGAAGGCACATGATCTCACATCACAAACGCCTATGGGATCAACACATGATGATGAGTACAAGCAGCACACAAGCTCAAAGCCACCATCCTCCTCCTGGTCCAGCATCTTCAGCCACGTCAACCACTGCTGTCCTCCTTGCCCCCTCTCAACCATCTGACACTACGTCTCTCGCCTTGAGCAGTTCCTGCTCATCTGCCCACAGTCAGGTGTCTGTCAAGGACATGTTTGAGCGTAAGAAGCCAATGTCACAGAGTCACCCCCTTGCCCGGCGTCTGACAGCTGGCTTGTCGGAACTCTTAGCCCGCCAGCTTTTACCATACAAGCTGGTGGAGTCTGAGGCCTTCAAAAAATTTGTAGCTATTGGGACACCGCAGTGGAAGGTACCCGGCCGAAATTTCTTTTCACAAAAGGCAATCCCCAACCTGTACTCTATTGTGCAAAAGGAAGTCATGGCATGTCTGGCACACAGTGTTGGGGCAAGGGTCCATCTGACCACTGATACCTGGTCTGCAAAGCACGGTCAGGGCAGGTATATCACCTACACTGCTCATTGGGTAAACCTGCTGACGGCTGCCAAGCATGTAATGCGTGGCTCTGCAGAGGAGTTGGTGGTGACACCACCACGACTTGCAGGCAGGCCTGCTGTCACCTCCTCTACTCCTCCTACTCCATCCTCTTCGATAACCTCCTCGGCTGAGTCCTCTTCTGCTGCTGCGTCTTGCTCCACTTCAACAGCACCCCCCCAGCTCCCCAGGGGCTATTCCACATCCCGGATACGACAGTGTCACGCTGTCTTGGGGTTGACTTGCCTGAAAGCACAGAGTCACACCGGACCAGCACTCCTGTCCGCCCTGAACGCACAGGTGGATCAGTGGCTGATTCCGCACCAACTGGAGATCGGCAAAGTGGTGTGTGACAACGGAAGCAATTTGTTGGCGGCATTGAATTTGGGCAAGTTGACACATGTGCCGTGCATGGCACATGTGTTAAATCTGATTGTACAACGCTTTGTGCATAAGTACCCAGACTTACAGGATGTCCTCAAGCAGGCCAGGAAGGTGTGTGGCCATTTCAGGCGTTCCTACACAGCCATGGCGCACTTTTCAGATATCCAGCGGCGAAACAACATGCCAGTGAGGCGCTTGATTTGCGACAGCCCGACACGTTGGAATTCAACACTCCTAATGTTCGACCGCCTGCTCCAACAAGAAAAAGCCGTCAACGAGTATTTGTATGACCGGGGTGCTAGGACAGCCTCTGCGCAGCTGGGAATTTTTTTGCCACGTTACTGGACGCTCATGCGCAATGCCTGTAGGCTCATGCGTCCTTTTGAGGAGGTGACAAACCTAGTCAGTCGCACTGAAGGCACCATCAGCGACATCATCCCATTTGTTTTCTTCCTGGAGCGTGCCCTGCGAAGAGTGCTGGATCAGGCCGTAGATGAGCATGAAGAGGAAGAGGAAGAGTTGTGGTCACCATCACCACCACCAGAAACAGCCTTATCAGCATCGCTTGCTGGACCTGCGGCAACGCTGGAAGAGGAGTCTGAGGAAGAGGAGTCAGAGGAGGAATGTGGCTTTGAGGAGGAGGAGGAAGACCAACCACAGCAGGCATCCCAGGGTGCTCGTTGTCACCTATCTGGTACCCGTGGTGTTGTACGTGGCTGGGGGGAAGAACAGACCTTCAGTGAGATCAGTGAGGACGAGGAACAGGACATGAGTAGCTCGGCATCCAACCTTGTGCAAATGGGGTCTTTCATGCTGTCGTGCCTGTTGAGGGACCCTCGTATAAAAAGGCTGAAGGAGAACGACCTGTATTGGGTGGCCACGCTACTAGACCCCCGGTATAAGCAGAAAGTGCCAGAAATGTTACCGAATTACAGGAAGTCGGAAAGGATGCAGCACTTCCAAAATAAATTAAAAAGTATGCTTTACACAGCGTATAAGGGTGATGTCACAGCACAACGGGAATCTAACAGGGGAAGAGGTGAAAGTAATCCTCCTCCTACCACGACCATGCCGGCAAGGACAGGACGCTTTACAGACGTATTGTTGATGGAGGACATGCGGAGCTTTTTAAGTCCTACGCATCGCCACAGCCCTTCGGGGTCCACCCTCAGAGAACGACTCGACCGACAGGTAGCAGACTACCTCGCCTTAACTGCAGATATCGACACTCTGAGGAGCGATGAACCCCTTGACTACTGGGTGTGCAGGCTTGACCTGTGGCCTGAGCTATCCCAATTTGCGATAGAACTTCTGGCCTGCCCCGCTTCAAGTGTCCTTTCAGAAAGGACCTTCAGTGCAGCAGGAGGTATTGTCACTGAGAAGAGAAGTCGCCTAGGTCAAAAAAGTCTAGATTACCTCACCTTTATTAAGATGAATGAGGCATGGATCCCGAAGGGACTGACAGTGGGCGATACATTTGACTAAAAAAGGCCTGATGAGATGAGCTGCCTTGGGCTAAAAATGGTCCACAAGCCGCAATGTTTTAGGGCACTTTCTGCCTGAAAAACATATTTTTTTCTGGCCGCTGCTACAGCAGCGGCTGCAACAATACCTAATTTTACAGGCATGTGTACATGCCTAATTTTTCTGGCCTCTGGTGCTGCACTGTGGCTGCAAAAAAAACAAACAAAAAAACACATACCTGTGTCAATTCCCCTTCGTGATCGTTACCTTGTTGTGGTGAAGGGGCTTGCGTATCACAATGAAGCGACCACCTCTATGAGTGTGTTGGCAATGGCGTTGTTGGCACACCCCAGATGGTAAGGTCGTTGCTTCATTGTGAACAGACCAAAAGCGATCGGCTTGATAATTTTGCATAGAAAAAACATAAATTTTCTTTGTGATCATCTAAGGTGATCATTAAAGCCTTGCGGTTGTGCAAATGGACTGTTTGCAGTTGTTTGCGGTGCGTTAAACGGGGAGTTTGGTCTGTCCGAGTTTGGTCTGTCACTGTGAAGCGGGCGTAACCCTTACACTACCTGATCGATACAACATCATACCTGATGTTTTAAAGCACGTTATTCCAAACACATTAGGAATGTTAGGTGATTTATGCCCTTTATGGATTAAAACCCGACTCTGCGTCAACTACGTAATTTTCCATGGGAGTTTTGCCATGGATCCCCCTCCGGCATGCCACAGTCCAGGTGTTAGTCCCCTTGAAACAACTTTTCCATCACTATTGTGGCCAGAAAGAGTCCCTGTGGGTTTTAAAATTCGCCTGCCTATTGAAGTCTATGGCGGTTCGCCGGGTTCGCCCGTTCGCGAACATTTGCGGCAGTTCGCGTTCGCGAATGGAAAATTTTATGTTCGCGACATCACTGCTGCAAAGCGTAGAAATTTCTGGTGGGCCGGAAAGATGGGAATATGCAGATAAGCATCCCTTATGTCGATCGAGGCTAACCATTCCTGCCCTTGTAGGGCGGTGGCCACCGATCGGATCGACTCCATCCGAAAAGTCCTGATATTTAGGAACTTGTTTAGCCCTTTTAGATTTAATATGGGCCTCACGTCCCCATTTGGTTTGGGGACTGTGAAAAGGTTCGAGTAAAACCCGAATCCGCTTTCTTCCAGGGGAACCTTCATGATTACACCTTGGAGCAATAGTTGTTCTAGTGCCAGAAGGAGGGATCCTCTCTTCTGGGGATCTCTTGGCACGTTTGACCTCATAAATTGGGCAGGAGGAGTGCCTTTTAACTCCAGCTTGTATCCCAGACTTACTGCGGAGAGCACCCATCTTGATCCAGGGCTTCTTGTTACCCTGTGATTGTCCCTGATTTCTGCCCCCTGAATTTGACCGCGGAGGCCGTCGGAACTGCTTCACAGCCGATGTGCCCGGGACTGGAGAAGTAGGCCTCTTAAAAGAAGGACTTCTACTCTTGTTCTTAACCGGTAAGAGTGAACTTTTACCGGCAGAAATTTTCTGGATATATTTGTCCAGATCTTCTCCAAATAAGCGTTCTCCATGAAATGGGAAGCTAACCAGCAGTTTCTTACAGGGAGCTTCAGCAGACCAGTTTTTGAGCCACAGAAGCCTACGCATATGTACTATAGACAGCGTAAAGCGGGAGGCCTGTTGGATTGTATCCTTTATGGCGTCCACCGCAAAACACAAGGCTCTAGGCAGGTCAGCTAGGGCAAGAGCCTGCTGATCTGGTAAGTCCCTTAAGACTTGTTTCAACTGATCTTTCACTGCTTGGCAGACTCCAATCGCTGCTACCGCAGGTTGTGTCACCATGCTTGCTGTAGAGAAAGCAGATTTTAGTAAAGACTCCAATTTTTTATCTATTGGGTCTTTGAACATTGGAACATTATCTACTGGACATGTCAGTGATTTGTTCACAGAAGAGATGGCTGCGTCCACTGTAGGGACTCTCCATTTTTTTATGAACTTATCCTCCATGGGATAGATCACCGGAAATCTCTTGGGGGGAGCAAATATTTTATCAGGATGCTCCCAATCCTGGTAAATAAGCCCTTCTAATAAAGGGTGGATTGGGAAGGAACAGACAGCCTGGGGAGCTTTTAGCGACCCCAGCGAGGAAACCGTAGTGGATGGTGGTTCCGCCAGAGGCATTTTAAATGCTGATCGGACCATGTTAGTCAGAGACTAAACCCATAATCTTTCAGCCTGAGATGCTGAGAAAGGTTCTTCCACTGTTGATTCCTCCATAACTGAATCAACCTCATCCTGATCCCCTTCAGGTAGGTCGATCCCTGTGTGGGGCTGTTCCTCCACTAACAGGCACTCTGAAGGAGGAGACGGAGATCGGACGCGCTTTCCCTGTGACAGGGAAGCAGCGATCAATGCTGTTAATCTCTCTTCCAATCCTCCCAGAGTTGAGGATAAAACCTCCTCTGTTATATATACAGGAGCAGGTGGACTGGGGACAGCCGCAGCACCAGGCACTCCTGCGGGGTTTCTACGGCTACTGACCTCTGAAATCTCAGGGGAGATTGGTGCAGTACAAGCATGCCCAATATCCTCAGAGCCCGATGGAGACCCCTTTGGCTTCCTGGAAGACCTATTTCCGGAGCGTCTGGACGACATATCCTTTAAGCACAAAGCTGAGGTATTCCCGTCGTCATACACCAATTTTTCTGGTAATAGTCTAACACAGTTGCTGCTATATACCAGCTGGTGTCCACTAAAGTGCCTTTCTATGGGGATGCCTGCATCAACCGCCTCTGTGTGCCACTGTTTGTTGCTAGCTCTGTTTGCATCCAGCTGACACTTGTACTGTGTCTTTATACAAGCTGGGACGCCTGCACATGCGCAGAAGCGCCGTGGCGCGCATCGAGCGTCATCCACCCGCCCCGCCCCTTTTTTTTTCATAGGAGGCGCGTGCACGCGCCCGCGCGCGCGCCCGTGCGCCATTGGCGCCCTTTTCAAAATCAAACAGGGACTAGGAGCCAGGGCCCTTTTTGCCGGAGGGCCTGTGCGGTGGATGAGCGCAGCAACAGGGCAGAGAAAGTGGATTCCCACAGAGAAACTTACCAACTGCCTGGATCTTTTGACTTGAGAAAACCAAAGATCCACATGACAAGAAAAATGGACTACAGCGGCCTCTAGTGGTTTAACACAGGTACCGCGGTCCTCTTTTTTTTTTTTTTTTTTCTTGACTACTATTAAAATTTTACATTTTCAGTAGTTACAGGCATACACAGATATTAGCGGGAATACCGTTAGGTAACAGACAGAAAGACAAATTAGGCTTGGGGGTCCCCCAATAGAACCAAGTTCCTGGGGGCCCCCACTTACCTGATCCCCGCCGCAGGACTTTGTTTGGTCCACAGAAGCCCAAACTTCACCTATCACGGCAGGCATTGTAATTAAACCTTCAGGGACCGGGTTCCCAAGGATTCCACTCCCCTGGACCTGTATAGCACCCTGCACAGACAACATCTTGGTCATGGGTATGACCAGAGCTCTGGATCCCAGGGTCCAGCCCTCCTAAGAGAGGCATTACAGGCAAAACCTTGCTCTTCTGCTGCAAGGCCCGGGTACCGACCGTTTAGCTATGAAGCTTTTTTGGTGGGATCCGGAACAGCTTACTAAGGCCCAAAAGAACCTGTACGCAAGCCCAGTGAAAACACATGTTACTCTTTGGCCAACACCTTAGACACTGGCAAAAAACTGAGGTGCTCCCGGATGGGAGGGGCTTATATAGGGGAGGGTACTTCCGGTTTGGAAGTGGCCAGTGCCAGCACCTGAAGGTAATCTATATAACCCATTAGTAATGACTAAGTCGCTCTGTGTCCCGTGATGTACGAAAAAGAAAAACTATAGTACCCACAATTGTCCATAGGTGACACTTTAAAAACATCAGTTTAGAGTCAACCATGAAGGATGGCCCTAGAGCCCTGGTGCCCAACTTGCGACCTGAGGGCTGCATGCGGCCCTTTGGTATATGATGGCCCTCAGACCTCAGCAGTCTGTAGCGGGAACATTGATTAGGGTAATAGCACTGATTTCTACTAGCTTCATGTAACATGTTCCCAGTTTCATAGTTTCTTCTTTAACATTTTCCCAACCAACTATGCAGCATGTCCACACTTTCTGACCCTCATTTCTTCTATTAGGTCTACAGTTTCTGACAGTCAAGCATTACATATACTGAACATCCCTTTGTGGATGTCAGGGGCTGTACTTGGGGCCCCCTTTAGCTTATCAGTTGAAAACCACTGCCCTAGAGGTATTCCTCTTCAACATGCATGCCTTTACCCAATATGTGTAGCACAATCATCATTTCATACATAGATGCACCCCATGGGCACGTTTATGTTTTTATGTGCGTCTACAGGGGAGAATTTCTAAAAATTCCCCCATGTACCCCAGACAACTTGAAAATTATTCCTTGTAGTAGGGCTGCATCCTCACTGCAAGGGTTAATTGCTCACTGAGGTCTAGGAGACCTGGTAAAGTAGACCTATTTACCCTGTCCTCTGACCCTCCATGCTGCTAGACAGGTCCCGGCATCATCTTCTCCCCCATGCTCAGTTTTTTATCCGACTCCTTTGAATTTTTCACCCCATTAATGCTTAAAAGATCAAACTAATATTTTTATAATTAAAAAATTTGAACACATTTCTGCTAGTGCATGCACCAGCTGATAATGCAAACTATTTTCCCTACAGGGAGACTTCTTCTCATTTCCTGTCGAATCTTCAGAACTGGAAGTAAAGTTAAATCTCCCCAGGAGGACATAAACTGGAGAAAACCACCCATCTCTACCTTATCCAAGATTTAAAAAGTTGGTACATATACACTCTATATTTGGAAGAATGTTAGGATATGAATCTAAGCAACAATACAATATCATCAGATGCAACATAAACTAAACATTGCTATTGGAGAACACTCCTCTGAGTTGTTACTAAGGACATATTTTCCAAGATAAGTCAGGATTTAGAATAGTGGTGGTCAACTTTCTTTCTATAAGGTACCACAAGTGTGGCCCCTGACATCACCAAAGGGCCACAAATAATATTCTGTGAATGTAATACTGCAGAAAACTGTCAGACTGCAGATATGTAGAAGAGATGGTCAGAAACTGGGGATGTACTACAAAAGATTGCTATAGTTTACTAATATTAAAGCTCCTACACAAGTCCATTCTTCCATGTTTGTGCTCCCTGCAACCCCCCTTTAAAAAAGTGCTCCAAGGACCACCCAATTTGGGCACCACGGGTTTAGAAGGTTGGGCATAAGTAGGTAGAAGATTGGGCACCAATGGGTAGAAGGTTGGGCACCATGGAGTAGAAGGTTGGGCACCAGGGGGTAGAAGGTTAAGCACCAGGGGGTAGAAGGTTGAGCATAAATGGATAGAAGGTTGGGCACCAGAAGGTAGAAGTTTGGACACGAGGGAGTAGAAGGTTGGGCACCATGGGGCAGAGGGTTAGGCACTAATGGGTAAAAGGTTGGGCACCATGGTGTAGAAGGTTGAGCACCAGGGGGTAGAAGGTTAGGCACCAATAAGTGGAAGGTTGGGCACCAGGGGATAGAAGGTTGGACATGAGGGTTTAGAAGGTTGAGCACCAGGGAGTAGTAGGTTGAGCACCAATGGGTAGAAGGTTGGGCACCACAGTATAGAAGGTTGGGCACCAGTGGGTAGAAGGTTGAGCATCAATCGGATGAAGGTTGGGCACCAGGGGGTAGAAGGCTGCGCAGCACGGGGAAGAAGTTTGGACAACATGGAGTAGAAGGCTGGGCACCAGGGACATGAAGTTTAGGCACCAGGGGGATAGAAGTTTGGCACCAGGGATTTAGAAAGTTTGGCACCAGGGGGTTGAAAGTTGCGCACCAGGGATTTAGAGAGTACATGCAGAGTGAACTGCGAATGCTGGCCACTGGCACTACAAGTCTCTGAGGATTAATAGAAAACTGATTATTTTTCTTGAATCGGGGTCAGAGCTTGCCCCCCCCCCCCTTCCCAGGGGTGAAGCACAGTGCAGTCCCAGATGAGATATCACAGCCTTGCCAAGTGCTCATACAGAGATATCCAATATCTACCAAGGGTCATGATAATAATGTCAGGATCAGCAGATTAATATATGCAGAGAGGGCAGTTAAAATATTCCGCTTTGCATTAATATTCTGGCAGAATTTATCAGCTTACAGCAACTTGTGCCCCCCTCTGTGACCTACAGAATCATGCCTGATTACACCATACATTAAGCTTGCATTTAATGTTAAGGCTTGGAGCATTAAGCCCCTCAAAAATGTTTTTTAATTAAACATACGATACGGAAGAGCTCAGGCTTAATGTCACACTTGAACTATTTCCATTGCTGTTTACAAGATGCGTTTCCTCCAATGTAGAGATGCCAGAGGATCAGACACTTGACGCGAGATGTGTCACAGTATCTCAGGATGAAGAAAAAAAGTGCAAATCAACAAAGTGACTTTAAAAAAAAAAAGTTTGAACTCTGTGAAAAAATTATGCTGCGTTCTTTAACACATTAATTCCAGCTCTGAAACTTTTTTCTTAGTTATGAACCATATTAGCTTGTATGGGGGCTTGTGAATGAGGGCGCCAAGAGCACAAGTCCCTGGCCCACTTCTTCTCCTACCAGAACAACAATCCACCTGCTTAAGGTTTTAAAGGCTAAGTTCACCTTTTTTTAAAATAAAATCCAGCCCCCTTATGTACCAATATACCATTAATGTACCTCGGTTGCAGAAAAACACAAGCTTTCTTTGATTTTGAGAACAAGGCCTTACCTTAGCCCTTGCTGTATTTCTTAGAAAGCTTCATTGCTTGCTGTCATGTAGATATGGGATGGAGAAACCAGTAAGACACAGGAAGGAGTTTACCAGCTCATTAGCACACACCCTTCACCCATCAACTATGTTTGCGCAGCATTCCCAGCAGTGGCAGTTGGTGCTCCATTTTTTGAAGGGGGCGGTAAACAAACCCCCGCCCCCAGCAGGTCCGCACTTACCCCATCTAGGTTGCGGGTGGCTTCGCCTCCCGGCCAATCCGCTCTTAAGACCCGCTTCCTTTGCTGATTGTCCAGGAGGAGAAGCAAGAAGACAATAGCCAATGTTGATTCGCTAATGTCACAAGTGAGTTGGCTTGGGGCGCAGTGCTCTGTGCCCAGAGCCCAACCTTTTTGAAGCCAATTAGAGACTCAGGCTCTAATCATGTGCTTAAAAAAAAAAAAGGTATTTTTTTTCTGAGACAGGATCACTGCATTAAGCTTTAACTTGGGTACTGTGGGGGAAATTTTAAGCTTCTCCTATAAGCAAATAATTTCCTTGCGCTTAAAAGCACAAATATAGCTCTCTTGTATAATGCCGGGAAAAGTGCGCTTGTATCTCTAAGTAACACAGACACAGATGCTGGTATCACGTTGAGCTTAGCAGAATCCTGTCTAGGATGGGCAGCTCCGTTTATTTATAATGTCAACATGAATAACAAAGAGAGGTGGTGGCTTCAGAATCAGCCAATCAGACATTTGTATTCTTTCAAAAGAACCAATCACACACGTGTATATTCAAATAGAATTCCAGTAGTGACGTGTGCAAATGGTCGTGTGCAGAGCCATGCGGCAGGCTTTCTGTGAGACACAAAGTGTATCACAATTTGAACACTACTTACAGGGCTCTGAACACAATCGTGTTCACATTCCCACTGCTACCAATGACGCAAACCATACTCTATCGTGGCTCAGTGGGCCATAATTTTTGTATGGTTATGCTATGATTCCCATGTACGCAGATCTGTTTGCTTGGAGTCATTAATGCAGTCGCCATGAAGTGGTCAGTCTCTTGGTGAGGCATGAAAGAACATCCCTAAAAGAGCAAACAGATCTGCCGTGTCCACGGGAAGGTTTTCGCAGCCAATGGTCTTCCACCAACGTCTGTATGTGCGAATACGCTCAGATGAGCGTATTACAACAAAACCGACACTGGGGGACATCTGACAACATCAGTGGCGGCCCGTCCATAGGGGGCGCCCGGGTGCCGCCCCCCCTCCTGTGGTCACCAAAAAAAAAAAATGAAAAAAATAAAAAAAATGGCCCTTTAAGAGTTTTAAAAAAAAAAATGCATGTCTTTTTTTTTTTTTACACATGGCAGCGCGACCATAGTGGGCGCAGAAGCGCCGCTACCGCTCGCTTCTGCGCCTGGCCGTCACTCACAACAATACATAGGTTCATGCATTGCATGAACCTATGTATTGCTGCCGCCCACTATTCAGATGGCCGGCCCCTTGAGCGCCGGCCATCTGAATAACAGCGTCTGATTGGCCTTTAGAAGTGCCTATCAGAGCCAGCAGACACTGACTCAGACACATGACCTTTAGGCTAGCCTCACTGTCTCCCAATACACATCTGACATCTTAGCAGACACAGGTGGGGGCTGGATGTGGTGACATTGGCATCTAACAGTATGTGTCCCAACATCATGAAGGAGTCACTTTTCAGTTAACCTGTTGAGTTCATAATCAAACAGTAAATAGTTCTTTACAGATATCCAGGGGAATATTGTGGAAAAATATCACTGTCCCATTTTAAAGCAATCCAAGACATATTCTTGATGTCCATTATTTTCTTGCTCACCCTGTGCCCAAAGTGACCCCTGTCACAGTTCTCAATATGATTGAGGTCAGGGGAGGATGGAGGCCACACCATGACTTTCTCCTTTTATCCCCATAGCAGCCATTGATGCAGAGGTATTCTTTGCAGCATGAGATGGTGCATTGTCATGCATGAAGATGATTTTATTACGGAAAGCATAGTTCTTCCTTCTGTACCAGGGAAGGAAGTGGTCAGTCAGGAACTCCACATACTTTGCAGAGGTCATCTTTACACTTTCGGGGACCCTAAAGGGGCCGACCAGCTCTCTTCCCATGATTCTGGCCCAAAACATGACTCCACCACTGCCTTGCTGACGTCGCAGCCTTGTTGGAACAGGGTGGCCATCCACCAACCATCCCCTACTCCATCCATCTGGACCATCCAGGGTTGCATGGCACTCATCAGTGAACAGGACTTTGAAAATTAGTCTTCATGTATTTTTCTGACCAATGCAGCCATTTCTGCTTGTGAGCATTGGTTAGTGGTGGCTGAATGGAAGGTTTATGCACAGTTGCAAGACTCTGGAGGACTCTACACCTTGATGTCCGTGGGACTCCAGAGGCACCAGCAGCTTCAAATACCTGTTTGCTGCTATGTAAGGCCCCTTTCACACTGGGGCGGGAGGTGCGTCGGCGGTAAAGCGCCGCTATTTTTAGCGGCGCTTTACCGTCGGATTTGCGGCGGTATTCAGCCGCTAGCGGTGCAGTTTTACCCCCGCTAGCGGCCGAAAAAGGGTTAAAAACCACCGCAAAGAGCCTCTGCAGATGCGCATTGCCGGCGGTATAGCCGCAGTGTCCCATCGCTTTCAATGGGCAGGAGCGGTGGAGGAGCGGTAAACACACCGCTCCTTCACCGCTCCAAAGATGCGGCTAGCAAGACTTTTTCTCACGTCCTGCTAGCGCACCGCTCCTGTGTGAAAGCCCACGGGCTTTCACACTGGAGAAACAGCAGCCGCTGTTTCAGGTCGGTTTGCAGGCGCTATTTTTAGCGCAATAGCACCTGCAAACCGCCCCAGTGTGAAAGGGGTCTAATGGTGTTTTAGCAGCTGCTCTCTTGATCCGATGCATGGATCTGTCAGAAATCTTCCCCAATGTGCCTTTATCTGCACGAAACCCGTCTGTGCTCTGAATCAGCCACAAATCTCTTAATAGTGTGATGATCACGCTTAAGTTTTCGTGAAATATCGAATGTTTTCATACCTCGTCCAGGGCATTGAACTATTTCACTCTTTTTCGGCAGCAGAGAGATCCTTTTTCTTCCCCATATTGCTTGAAAATGGTGCTCTGCTTAATAATGTGGAACACCCTCCTTTAGTAATTTTTTCTTTTAATTGGGCTCACCTGGCAATCTAATTATCACAGGTGTCTGAGATTGTTTTCAGAGATCAAAAGAGCCCTGAGACACAATGCCATCCATGAGTTAAACTGAAAAACAAAATATTTAATCTTTGTGACACTGAAATATCATTGGCATAATAATTTGGAACAGGGTGTAATATATATAATGCAGCAAGATTATGACTATAAAAAATAGTTCTATATATATAAGTACGTGAGAATAAGCCAAAAATAAAAAAGCCCCAATAAAGAACTAGTAAATGTTAAAGTAATCTTCTCTATTTACGATAGAAGAAAAAGTGGAATGTGAATCCCAAAAGGCCTTAAAGCTGGGGGCTTACCAGATTCAAATGACCCTCACTGAGGAAAGGTCAAACAGCACTTGTTTAATGCTCCACAGAACCCTCAACCTTCATCTGGGGTCTTGCCAGGCAATTACACCACAATATGTCCTGCAATTTAGTATGCAATGAAGCTCCATGCAGAAATAATTAAATGAAGGAAGAAAAAAACACCCTCTATTGTGTAAATTCGTAGGTAAAGCAGTATTTAATAAGGGTAAATGCACTGTCAATAGATAGAAGTAGAACAAACAATTTGAATCACATGTACGGCCGGCTCCGCCCTACGTGTCTCGTCTTACATGACGTCATCAGGGGCCTGATGACACTATTCTCTGTAACCAGACACTATTCTGGAACAGAGCCATCCAGTGGCAAACTAGCAAACTGTACCTATTTACAAGCTAATGGGATGAAGTCAACTCTCAAACAACAGAGGTTACACACCAAATCAAACTATGTTGTAGACGATGATATTTGGCAGCTGATGGAAAATAGAATCACATGCTGGCTTCCAATATGTTTTAGGGCCCCTTAAAGTGAAATCTCTACACCACGATATTCAAGTGTGCTCCACAGCAAGCACAAGGCCAAATCATGGCGTCACGCTCCCTCAACAGACATACCTCCTGACTTTGGAACTTCAAAAAGATGGACACCATGGGACAGAGAAGACATGTGGCATGCAGAGTTGTATTTTCATAAACAAAAGGATAAAAAAAGAATATACACAGAGAGCTATCACTTTCTCTGATGTAGCACCCTCCTAGTGTAGAGTAGGCTTCTAGGTAATCAGAGGAGCAAGGGGTTGAATAATTAGGGCTGCTCAGTGTTTCGCAAGCTGCTGGTCTGTTGCTTCCCCCTGTCTTGTAGAGGATTCTAAAACCATAGTGGGGGGGGAGAACATGGTATGCAGCCTAAATGGGACTCAAGCCAATCCCTGGGGAGATGTGCCCAGTAGATGGTGAGAGAGCATATAAATAGTCTGAGGCCTGAGCAGCAGGATAAGACCCCTGTGCAGGCATTCTGCCCCTGGTGCAGGACCTTAGAGATGAAAGAACTTATTTTCTATGACCCCTTGACCTAAGTGAGCAGTTAATCCTTGCAGTGAAGTGTGCAGTCTGCAGGGGGATTTTTTTTTGTGACTCGGTGTTGGGCTTTAAAGCTGAAAGCAAAAAAAACAGGGACAGTACTTGCCAGGAAGAGTGTCTAGTGTAGTATTGGCTGCTGTGTTAGGTTGAAGCCCTCATTCCTTCAACCCTTGAATGTGTCCTTCTGGTACTGCTGGAGTTAAAAGGCCCAGGCTACGTGGTAATGGCCCAGTGGTCGGTCCATTACAGCTTTGGCTCAAAGGAAGTGAATAGACAACGATGGCTGCCATTCAACCACCAAGACCGAGGACATCTAGTGGTGGAAATAAATTAGTGAGGGACCTCTATGACTGATGCCATCTAGTGGTGGAAATTAAATACTGCAAGGGACAGCTCTGGATTAAAGGTGACTATTGTGGCAAAAGCTATTACTAGGCTCTTTTATCATTATTTTTTTTTTAGCTTTAATCATTTTACAGTTTATGTTTTCCTGACGTTCAGCTTTAATAAAAAACAGAGTCTCTTATCCCCTGGATCAGTATTGTCCTCGTGGCTTGCGTCTAACCTCTCTGTTGTAATTTCATAAAACTGCTCACATAGTTCTGGCTTCAGTCGATCATCACAAAAGACGTGCCGTTATCAGGGGAGCTATGAAGGCAGGCGGTAATGTATGGTGTATGAGCGGAGATGGGAAGTGTTCCAAAGCAGATCCTTAAGTAGAAAACAACATAAAGAGGCTTTTAGCATTTGACTTTGTATAAAATTTCCAGCGCAGCCACCTCCTCATTAGAAGAAGGCACAAGGGGGGACTGGAGTTAAGTGCTTCCACACAAGAAACGCATCTTTGAAAAAACTGGCAAGCGGCTCGCCAACTCGAGATGGCCCGCGTGTTTACAAAGCTTTGAGAAGTTTGATTACCTTCACATCAATGTGTCTCTCGGCTCGCAAAGAAAAGATGCGTTTCAACCTCGGCAAATTTCAGTAAGTGGTTTGCTTGGTGGGTATGCGGAGATTGTGGAGAGCTGCCAAGTGCGGATGGGCTTCCATAAATGTATGTTTCTGGTGAGCGCACGGTATTCCTATTTATTTGGCTTTGCACGTTACAGAGCACATAGGTCGCTTCACTTTTTCTTTTTTTAGGGATCTAGTTATAGGGGCCCAGGCACACTTAAGCCATTGGGAAGGGGGGGGGGGGTAACTTGAGCAGCATTGTTACCACCCCCCCAAACTGCTTCTCCTTTAGCTGCAAAGGTAGTGGCCAAGGTTGCACGCATGTCTCGGCAGGAACTATACCTCTGTTGTGTTAGGTGGGCACAACCTCCTGCTGAATATAGCTCATTCAAGTGAACAGGGCCGCACTACAACCACCCCACAGACGGGTGCAATGTAGCAGTTGTGGTACTGAGACTTACATGGGGTTTGAGTGGTATTAACCAGTTTGGCTCCAGAGCAATTTTTATTTTTTGCATACATGTACAGTAAAAATCGTATTTTTAGGCAAAAAAAACGACTTAAACTCCCAGAACATTATATATTTCCTGAAAGCAGACGCCCTGTAAAATAAAAAGGTGAAAGTTGCAAATTTTTATCTGACAAGATATTTGCGCAAATGTTTATTGACCACTTAAAGGCCAGGCTTTTTCTGCTGCTTTTTGTTTACAAGTTTAAATCAGTATTTTTTGCTAGAAAATTACTTAGAACCCCCAAACATTATACAGTATATTTTTTTTCAGCAGAGACCCTAGAGAACAAAATGGCGATAGTTGCAATTTAAAAAAAAAATACACTTTAATGAATTAAAAAATGCAGAGTAAATAGATACCTAATAGATACCTAACATGTCATGTTTTAAAATCGCGCACACTTGTGCAATGGCAAACTACAAGACATAAAAATCTCCATAGGCAACTCTTGAAAAATTTCTAGAGGTTACCTGTTTAGAGTTACAGAGGAGGTATTTTGCTGGAATCATTGCTTTCGCTCTATTGATCGTGGCGATACCTCACATGTGTGTTTGCGGGCGCAACTTACGTATGGGGATAGGGCGCTTTAAAAAAAATGTTTCTTATTTATTTAATTTTATTTATTTTTTCTTTTACACTGTCCCTTTCATTATTTTTTTTTTTTATCACTTTTATTGCTGTCACAAGGAATGTAAACATCCATTGTGACAGTAATAGGCAGTGACAGGTACTCTTTATGGAGGGATCTGGGGAATTCTATTTTTTTTTTATTTGGTGCCTTTAAGGCTCCAGTAAACTGGAAGTGATGTCACGACGTTGCTTCCGAGTTACTAGATCCAATAACAAATCAAAGCTCATTCCGGCTTCGTTCGACGAACGTGGCGGCTGGTCGCTCGGGCCCCCCAGAGGGACGGGAGAGCCCGGGGCAAGCCGCAGAAGGCGACGGAGGGGGGGGGGGGGATTGGGGGTGATGTCCCCTCCCACTGCTTCTGATAACAGCCGAGCGGCTGCTTAATATAATATATAATTTAAAAATATATATATATATTTAAATACTGTATATACAGTATATATATTTATATATATATATATATATATATATTAATACTGTTTATATATTTATACTGTATGTATATATATATATATATATATATATATATATATATATATTTATTATCATTTCGTTTATTTTTTATTTTTCGAATTGTTTTCTATTTTTTTTTTTTTGGAATCTGTTACTTAATTCTGCCACAATAATATTTTATATTATAAGTTATTAAATTTATTAATACTATATTTTATTTTAAATTAACTTACAAAATGAAAACAGTAAATTAAATTTCATCCTAATAGGGATTTTTTTTTTTTTAAATCAGTAGCCAGTAGCACTTAAATAGCATATATGCATTGGTGTGCGCAGCCTATTACATTAGTGTGTGCATCTCAGAGCCCAACATACATGCGTGTATATCAGCAAACCAGTGGATAGTGTCAGTAAAGCAGTGGACTGTGTCAGTAGTTTTAATTTTTTTTAAAGGAACACTAAAGGAAAAAATTTTTTTTTTGTAAAATAACAAACATGTTATACTTACCTCCACTGTGCAGCTCGTTTTGCACAGAGTGGCCCCGATCCTGGTCTTCTGGGGTCCCTCTGCGGCTGTCTCGGCTCCTCCCCGCAAGAACTTTCCACGTTTTTTTGATAGAAAATTACTTAGAACCCCCAAACATTATACAGTATATTTTTTTAGCAGAGACCCTAGAGAAAAAAATGGCGATAGTTGCAATTTTTTTTAAAAAATACACTTTAATGGATTAAAAAATGCAGAGTAAATAGATACATAATAGATACCTAACATGTCATGCTTTAAAATCGCGCACACTTGTGCAATGGCAAACTACAAGACGTAAAAATCTCCATAGGCAACACTTTAAAAATTTCTACAGGTTACCTATTTAAAGTTACAGAGGAGGTATTTTGCTGGAATCATTGCTTTCGCTCTATTGATCGTGGCGATACCTCACATGTGTGTTTGCGGGCGCGACTTACGTATGGGGATGGGGCGCTTTAAAAAAAAATGTTTCTTATTTATTTTATTTATTTTTTCTTTTACACTGTCCCTTTCATTATTTTTTTTTTTTTTATCACTTTTATTGCTGTCACAAGGAATGTAAACATCCCTTGTGACAGTAATAGGCAGTGACAGGTACTCTTTATGGAGGGATCTGGTGTCTAAAAGACCCAAAATCTCTCCTTTGCACTTAAAAGCATTCAAAACTACAAGTTTGGCTGTTTGGAATTCTGACATTTTTTTTAAATTTGGTGCCTTTAAGGCTCCAGTAAACTGGAAGTGATGTCACGACGTTGCTTCCGGGTTACTAGATCCAATACCAAATCAAAGCTCGTTCCGGCTTCGTTCGACAAACTTGGCGGCTGGTCGCTCGGGCCTCCCAGTGGGACGGGAGAACCTGGGGCAAGCCACAGAAGGCGACGGAGGGGGGAGGGAGTACTGTGGGTGATGTCCCCTCCCATTGCTTCTGATAACAGTCGAGTGGCTGCTTAATGTATAAATTAAAAAAAAAAATATATATATATATATATATATATATATTTAAATACAGTATATATATATATATATATATATATATATATATATATATATATATATATATATATTAATACTGTTTATATATTTATACTGTATATATATATATATATATATATATATATATATATATATATATATATACTGTATATATATATATATATATATATATATTTTATTTCTTATTATTTAGTTTATTTTTAAATTTTCAAATTGTTTTCTATTTTTTTTTTTTTTGGAATCTGTTACTTAATCCTGTCACAATAATATTTTATATTATAAGTTATTACATTTATTAATACTATATTTTATTTTAAATTAACTTACAAAATGAAAACAGTAAATTAAATTTCATCCTAATAGGGATTTATTTTATTTTAAAATCAGTAGCACTTAAATAGCATATATGCATTGGTGTGCGCAGCCTATTTCATTAGTGTGTGCACCCTCAGAGCCCAACATACATGCGTGTATATCAGCAAACCAGTGGATGGTGTCAGTAGAGCAGTGGACTGTGTCAGTAGTTTTTAATTTTTTTAAAGGAACACTAAAGGAAAAAATTTTTTTTTGTAAAATAACAAACATGTTATACTTACCTCCACTGTGCAGCTCGTTTTTCACAGAGTGGCCCCGATCCTCCTCTTCTGGGGTTCCTCAGCGGCTGTCTCGGCTCGCATGGTGGAAAGTTCTTGCGGGCGCGCTCCCATGATACAGCCGGTGGCCACAGCCGCTCAGTGTATCACTTGGCCCCGCCCCCCGGCGCGCCGCGTCATTGGATGTGATTGACAGCAGCGCGAGCCAATGGCTGCGCTGCTTTCAATCAACCAATGAATGAGCCAGAAGCCCGGCCAAGAAGCCAGCGCGTTTAAGGCGTGGGACTTTCGAGGGGTCAGGTAAGTAAACGGGGGCTCGGGGGGGGGGGGGACACTAATGCTCGGATGTTTTTTTCACCTTAATGCATAGAATGCATTAAGGTGAAAAAACATGAACCTTTACAACCCCTTTAATTTTTGAATTATTTTTTACAATATTATATAAAAAAAAAGTTTTTACAATTTTTCTTGGTGGGCTTTGGTGAAATATCAGAGGTCTAAACAGACTACTGATGTCTTTTTAGCCCGAAAGGGATGGAGCACAGAGATTCCCCAGTCCATTTCTCTGCAGCCTCAGCTGCACTGGACAGTGAATGAATGGGAAGTGAATGGGAAGTGCTCTGTGCTGAGAGGCTTCCTGTTCATTCACAAACTTCAGCTAAGAATGAAGACATGAGTGAATGGGAAGTGCTCTGTGCTGAGAGGCTTCCTGTTCATTCACAAACTTCAGCTAAGAATGAAGACATGAGTGATTGGTACAGACCACTCACTGTGTTCATTCAGAAAAGGAAGGGGCCAGGAATTTAGATATTTACTGGCCCCTTTCTCCATCCTGAAAGATCCCCAGCAGCAGCCGACGGGAGAGGGGTAGGGGAAGCTGGCAGCACTGCAGGGGGAAATGGGGGCTCCAGGAAGCAAGGATAATCTTCCCCACACGGGTTGGTTAGGGTGTGCCCAGGCACACCCTATGCACACGCCTATGCATATATGTACACCAATTTTTTGTAATTTAAAAAAAAATATTTAATTGGTTACTTAGTCAAGCCACAATTAACATCTACCATGTTTCCCGGAAAATAAGACCTACCCCGAAAATAAGACCTATTGTTATTTTCCAGGAAGGCTGCAATATAAGCCCTACCCCGAAAATAAGACCTAGTGTCATTTTCCAGGAAGGCTGCAATATAAGCCCTACCCCGAAAATAAGACCTAGTTTAAAAAGCTTGTAAAATTCTATAATCCAATCTATTACAGTAGCATATAATGTACAATGTGTGTGTTTCTGTAACATAATTGCGGGGTTAGGGTTATAACGAAGGTATTTGGCACAATTATATTACAGAAACACACATTGTACATTATATACTACGGTAATAGAGTGGATTATAGGATTTTACAAGCATTTTAACTCGGTTCAAACTGGGGATTCCTTTCAGACATGGAGAGAGAAGGGGAGAGAAGACAGCACATTATATGGTAAGACCTACCCCGAAAATAAGCCCTACTGTGTCTTTTGTTGCCAAAATTAATATAAGACCCGGGCTTATTTTCGGGGAAACACGGTATCTAGTAGTTTTGACAATAACTAAAAAAAAAAAAAAAAAACACTCCAAAAAGAAACATTAGGATAAACATCATGGGTTTAGATCCCTTTACTACGTGTGAGAAGACAGGGCCCTTGCCCGAGGCTTAATTTTTTTTTTTTAATGCCACCTGGAAACCAGCCAGCCTTGTAGAAGTTTGTCTTTGTAAGGACGTGCAAGAGCAAAGGTGAAAAATGTCCCTGTCTGGCCGAATTAATCAAACATTTCGCAGCGCGTCTCCGGCTTAAAACACTCCAGATTTCTCAACTGTTTGATAAATAATAGGTATTCATCAAGTCTTTTTTTGTAATCACCATCAACTGAGTCGGCGTGGCAGGGCCATAAATTACCGATCGAACCGACAGAAGGAAAAGGACTCTTAAAGGGCTGTTTTCGCTACAATGTAACTTGTGCGTCTATTGATGCCTTCCTAAAAAGACATGCATAATTTAAGGGCACCATCTTCCGCCTGCCAAGTCAGTGTTATTCTAAAGAGACTCGCTGCCACTTTTAGCTGACTGCGCTCTCCAAAATAATGATTTAGGGTTTTCTAGAGGCGTATTAAAATTCACACAGTTAAAAATAAAAAATGGCTGAATTTGCCTGGCTGCGACGCTGTGAAGCCATGGACGGATTTAAAGATCAACCGTAAAAATTATTATAAAAACGGAGACTTGTAAATGAACAAGGGCAAAAGCTCAAAATCAAAAGTTCCCACATTTGCGCAATTTTTTTTTTCCAATTTGGCCCTCCTTCTAAAAAGATAAACTCCTCCAAAAGAGGCATCAAAAGTTTATACATTGGAGCCCCGTAGGTAAAGCTAAACTCTGGGCACAAGAACTTTCATTTAGATATGTTCTTTGATAGCCACAGAGGATATAAATTCATTTTGAGTGCACCAAATACTTTTAAAAACCCAGATATCAATTTGTAAAAGTACCGTATATACTCGAGTATAAGCCGAGGCACCCAATTTTACCACAAAAAACTGGGAAAACTTATTGACTCGAGTATAAGCCTAGGGTGTCCATTTGCATGCCTCACTGTGCCTCACTGTGTCCATGTGCATGCCTCACTGTGCGTTACTGTGCCCATGCCTCACTGTGCCCATGCCTCACGGTCACTGTGTCCATGCCTCACTGTGCCCATGCCTCACTGTGCCCATGCCTCACTGTGCCCAATCTCCCTACCTGATCTCCGGCGCTGTGTGACTAGACCACTGTTTCTCAACTCCAGTCCTCAAGGCGCCCCGACAGGTCATGTTTTCAGGATTTCCCTCGGATGAAACAGCTGTGGAAATTACTAAGGCAGTGAAACTGATCGAATCACCTGTGCAAAATAATGGAAAGCCTGAAAACATGACCTGTTGGGGTGCCTTGAGGACTGGAGTTGAGAAACACTGGACTAGACTGACGTTTAACATTGGAGTCTATGGAAGGGGTGGCTACATGTGTGCCAAGCTTGGGGTCCAGGGGACCTAGGGACGGCCGGTACCGGGTCCCCAAATTCACCAGAGAAATTACTGTTTAACATGGGAGTCTATGGAAGGGGTGCCCGGATTTGAAAAATCGTTGCTCCCCGGCCAACAAACTTTGCACACTTGTATATAAAGAGTGGGGCTACATGTGTGCCAAGTTTGGGGTCCAGGGGACCTAGGGAAGGCCAGTACCGGGTCCCCAAAATCACCAAAGAAATTACCTTTTAACATTGGAGTCTATGGAAGGGGTGCCCGGCTTTGAAAAATCGGTGCTCCCCGGCCGTAGGTCCCCCAGGCAACAAACTTTGCACACTTGTATATGAAGGGGCTACATGAGTACCAAGTTTGGGGTCCAGGGGACCTATGGCTGGCTGGGATCAGGCTCAGAAATGTGAAGATGGACACAGACTCGAGTATAAGCCGAGGGGGGCATTTTCAGCACAAAAAAATTCGGAAAAAATTTGGCTTATACTCGAATATATACGGTAAATGATGAAGAATCTCTGTGCGCTGCCAAATAATCAATGAGAAAAATAAAAATAAAATAAAGATTTTGGAGCTGCAACACACACCAAAAAATGTTTTCCCACACCAAAATAAAAAAAAAATAACTGAAAGAAACTATGTAGCGCTAAACCCAACAATATATACACTATATTGTCACAAGTATTGGGACGCCTGCCTTTACACGCACATTAATTTGTAATTTTTTTTAAACAAATGCTATAAATTAAGTTGCAGTTCAGTGAGTAAAATATGTATTTGATCCCCAAGCAAAACATGACAGCACTTGGTGGAGAAACCCTTGTTGGGAAGCACAGAGGTCATTCATTTCTTGTAGTTGGTGACCAGGTTTGCACACATGTCAGGAGGGATTTTGGTCCACTCTCCTTTACAGATCTTCTCTAAATCCTTAAGGTTTCTTGGCTGTCGCTTGGCAACTCAATGTTATAGTTCATTTCATAAATGTTCTATATGATTAAGGTCTGGAGACTTACTAGGCCTTTCCATGACCGTAATGTGCTTCTTCTTGAGCCACTCCTTTGTTTCCTTGGCAGTATGTTTTGGGTCATTGTCATGCTGGAAGACCCATCCACGACCCAGCTTCAATGTTCTGGCTGAGGGAAGAAGGAGGGAAACCTGATGTAAGGGGGCACTCTGATGAGGACCTCTGATATAAGGGGGTACTCTTGATGCGGACACCTGATGTAAAGAGGCGCTTTTGATGGGGACACCTGATGTAAGGGGTCACTTTTAATGGGGACACCTGATGAAAGGGGGCACTCTGATGAGAACAACTAATGTAAAGGGGCACTCTTGATGGGGGCACCTGATGTAAGGGGGCACACTGATGGGGACACCTGATATAAGGGGGGCATTTTTGATGGGGACACCTGATGTAAGGGAACACTCTTGATGTGGACACCTGATGAAAATGGTAACTATTGATGGGGACACCTGATGTAAGGGGGCACTCTGATGGGGACCTCTGATATAAGGGGTACTCTAGATTCCGACACCTGATGTAAGGGAGCACTCTGATAAGAACAACTAATGTAAAGGGGCACTCTTGATGGGGACACCTGATGTAAGGGGGCACTCTGATGGGGACACCTGATATAAGGGTGGCATTTTTTATGAGGACACCTGATGTAAGGGTGCACTCTTGATGGGGACACCTGATGTAAGGGGGCAATCTGATGGGGACCTCTGATATAAGGGGGTACTCTTGATGCGGACACCTGATGTAAGGGAGCACTCTGATAAGATCACCTAATGTAAGGGGGCACTCTTGATGGGGACACCTGATATAAGGGTGCACACTGATGGGGAAACCCGATGTAAGGGGGCACTTTTGATGGGGACACCTGATGTAAGGGAGCACTCTTGATGTGGACACCTGATGAAAGGGAAAACTCTTGATGGGGACATCTGATGTAAGGGGGCACTCTTGAAAGGGACACCTGATATAAGGGGGCACACTGATGGGGAAACCTGATGTAAGGGGGCACTCAGATGGGGACACCTGATATAAGGGGGCACTTTTGATGGGGACACCTGATGTAAGGGAGCACTCTTGATGTGGACACCTGATGAAAAGGGTAACTCTTGATGGGGACACCTGATGTAAGGGTGCACACTGATGGGGAAACCCGATGTAAGGGGGCACTTTTGATGGGGAGGGGACACCTGATATAAGGGTGCACACTGATGGGGAAACCCGATGTTAGGAGGGCACTTTTTATGGGGACACCTGATGTAAGGGAGCACTCTTGATATGGACACCTGATGAAAGGGAAAACTCTTGATGGGTACACTTGATGTAAGGGGGAACTCTGATGGTTACACCTGATGCAAGGGAGCACTCTTGATGGGGACACCTGATGTTAGAGGGCACTCTTGATGGGGAAACTTGATGTAAGGAGGCTCTGATGAGTACCAGTCATGATGTAAAGGGAGACACTGATAAGCACATCTGATATAAGGGGGCGCAGGTTCTGTTTAATAGTGTTTCCCAGGTCATGGCACTGTGTGATAGACTGTCAATGACTGCAAATTACATTATGCCCTCTGACTTTTTTACTGCACCCCTAGATCAGATAGGTTAGATCTGGCCCTGGTGTGAAGGCAGGCAGTTGGCAGGGCATCAATGTTTAGACTCGAAACCAGTGGTCTCCAAACTGTGGCCCTGGGGCCGGATGTGGCCCTTTGCTTGCCCTTGGGGCACTATTCCATCCACAACTGACACCAAGGATTGGGTTCTATTTCTCCCACCGATATCAATAGGGCACTATTCCTTTCACTAAAACCAATGATTAGGCATTGTTTACTCCCACTGGCAACAGTCCGGCCCCCATAAAATCTGAAGGACAGTAAACCGGCCCTAAATGATGGAGTCATGGAGTCTGCAGAATTGTAGAATGCAAAAACTGATGTCACTCTCCTTTTCTGCTCGGCCCTACAGCCCAACAGGGTTATCATTTGGTCCTCTCTTTCCCAAACCTTTTGGCCTGTACCAACTATGTAATTAACCAATTGTTTAGAGCTGCCCTTTAAATGTAACGATTCTTTCTTATTCTCTTGAGATGTGTCTGAAAATACAGGGACACAGAAGGGGGGGGGGGGGGGGTCAATGTGACTTTGAGGATGTCAGTCATCAACTATTAGGAGAAGTCACTTTCCGCAGAGAATTGTGGATGCAGATCCGCAGACCGAGTACAGAACATTCCGCTGATGTCATCAATTTTAGGGGAAGGCAGATCAAGTAGTTTATGAACTGCAGCAAATCCCTCTGATTGAATTACAGTTCTCATATCCAATTCACGAGAGTTTATTGTTACCTGACTGCTCCGGAGATAAAAATGAATATTAGTGCGCTCCAAGTACATAAAAATCTATTGAAGTTCGCTAAACTGCCTCGTGTAAGTATGATTTTCAGGCATCTGAGCCTGGAAGAGAAAAAAAAAAGTTATTAAAATGTTATGTGTTGCAAATGTGCATAATATATCAAGCACTTGTTCATGCACAAATAGCTATTAAAAATGTATAGGCTGAATGGGAAGCTCCAAAGGCTTCTCAGCACACTGTATATTGACTGGGTGAACGCCAAAGATTGCGGCGATTAAAGAGAAAAGCCAAGTGTTGAGTAAAATCATTGAAAGATTAATGAGCGTGTTCACAATGTCCACTCAGTTTACCTGAGTTTCAAGCATGTCTTCTCTGTTGGACTGCAGACTCTTCTCGGATAACTCTGCCCTTAGTAGTGAGCAGGGCCGCCATCAGGGGGGTACAGGCAGTACACCTGTAAGGGGCCCGGATGGCAACCCCCCCTTTTTTTTTTACTTTTTTTTTGTAAGGGGCCCAGAGACCCCCAGGGGCCCGGAGGTCCCGAGGGCCCCGGGTGGTAACCCCCCTTTTTTGTGTATTTTTTTATATAAAAAAAAAATAATTATTATTTTTATTTATTTTTTTGTAAGGGGCCCGGAGGTCCCCAGGGCCCCGGATGGTAACCCCCCCTTTTTATGTATTTTTTATAAAAAAATAAAAATAAAATTATTTTATTTTATTTTATTATTTTTTTGTAAGGTCCCCAGGGCCCCGGAAGGCAACCCCCCTTTTTTTTATTTATAAAAATATATATTTTTTTATTATTTTTTTTATCATTTTTTATTTTTTTGTAAGAAGCCCAGAGGCCCAGAGGTCCCCGGGGCCCCGGATGGTAACCCCCCTTTTTTATGTATTTTTTATAAAAAATATATATATATATATATATATATATATATATATATATATATATTTGTAATGGCCCCAGAGGCCCGGAGGTTCCCAGGGCCCCCGGATGGCAACCCCCTTTTTTTTTTTAATAAAAATAATTTATTTTAATTTTTTTATAAACTTTTTTTTTTTTTTTTTGTAAGGGGCCCGGAGGTCCCCAGGGCCCCGGGTGGCAAACCCCCCCTTTTTTTGTTCGTCAGCACCCAAAGCTTCTCAACTCGTGGCACCCCCGCTTCTCAATCCGCGGCTGCCCCCCCCGCTTCTCAATTTGCGGCGGCAGCACCCCCCCCGGTTCTCGATTTTTGACACCCTAGGTGAAACCTAATTTTTCCGCCCCCATTGGCTCCACCCCTGACTCGACTCCACCCCCTTTACCCTGCCCATGTGACAGGAGACGGCGCTATACAGGAAGCATCGGCTCTGCTTCCTCTAGCGCTGGCTCCAGTGCTGTGCCTCCAATTACACTACCGGCCAGAAGGAGCAGCTGCCTGAGACTAAGTTAGTTACATGCTGCGGCCTGCAGAGCATGCAGACACGGAGGGAAATCGGCGGCCGGACGCCCCTAGGCATCAGTGCGGCCTAGGCGGCGGCGGTAGCACCGACCCTGGGGATAGGCAACTTTTGCTGAAATAGTCCCAGTGATTACCGGTATCTTCAAAGATGATAAGCTAAATCCCATGTGCACAAATCCACGTCCGTGACTGGAGAAAAAAAACGTTTTATCCACCAATTCGTGAAACACCACCACCTCCTGAAATGGACACTCACCAGAAACACGATAAACAAGCGCCTTTGGTTTATGTCAAGGTCAACCACTCCACACATATGAATAAATCTGGAAATTTTCCAACCGACATGCCAGTAATCACTCCATACACTTCCACATAGTTTTATCCAAGGATATCATAGAAAGAAAACAGCCATCATTGCTCAATATATCTTTATTTAGTAAAAAAAAATATATAAAAAAGGTTTGCACTTACAAATATGGTGCCTATGGACCGGCACCGAGTCTTTCCAGCAATACTTTTGGGGCTGATATGTATCGTTCAGTTCTCTGGGGCTGGCGTGCGGTCCAAGGCTCGATATGGTGCGAGTTGGGGCAGGAAGTGACGTCGGCGTTACCCAGAAGCCTCTACGCATTTCGCATCCAATCATGCGTCTTCTGCACGCCAGCCCCGGAGAACTGAACGATACATTTCAACCCCAAAAGTATTGCTGGAAAGACTCGGTGCCGGTCCATAGGCACCATATTTATGCGTGCAAACCTTTTTTAATATTTTTTTTCTAAATTTATGATTATCCTGTCAAATTTATGATTTTTTTGTTCATTTTATTAACATATAAGGGATATCACTTGTTTTTTTATTTCGTTCACTTAAAGCGGAGGTCCATCCTAAAAAAATTACATAAAACGGCTACAAAAAATGTGGAAAAATAAAACTGAAAAAAAAAAAAAATGTTTTACTTACCAGAAATGGCTGTTGCTAGGCAGATCGTCCTAATCTGCCACTTCCTATTCCGCGGGCGTCTTCATTCTTCTCCTCCTCGCATTGTCTTCTGGGGAATGGGGCGCGCTGTGTTCTGGGACCTGTGTAAGTCCCAGAAGACAGCTGGCCATTCACAGAGTGCTGCGCGACTCACGCATGCGCAGTAGGAAACGGGCAGTGAAGTCGCAAGGCTCCACTGCCTGTTTTCCTTATGCCGCGTACACACGACCGGTTTTCCCGACGGAAAAAGTCTGACGTGAGCTTTTGAACGTGAATTCCGACCATGTGTATGCTAGATCGGACTTTTCCTGTCGGAATTCCCGGCCAGCAAAAGTTTGAGAGCAGGTTCTCTATTTTCCAGACGGAAAAAAAATTCTATCGGAAAAACCGATCATCTGTAGCAATTCTGACGCGCAAAATTCCGACTCATGCTCGGAAACAATTCTACGCATGCTCGGAAGCATTGAACTTCATTTTCGTAGTGTTGTACGTCACCGCGTTCTTGACGGTCGAAAGTTCAGAGAACTTTTGTGTGACCGCGTGTATACAAGCCAAGCTTGAGCGGAATTCCATCGGAAAAACCATCCAAGTGTGTACGTGGCATTAGTTCGAATGGCGGCGCTGGGACCCGATCCGATGGACGGATCGGTCTCGGGCGGCCGACATCGCCGGCACCCTGGACAGGTAAGTGTCCTTATTAAAAGTCAGCAGCTACAGTGTTTGTAGCTACTGACTTTTACTTTTTTTTTTTGATGGGCATTTTTGAATATTCACTGCTCCAAAAGTAGTGGGAAGATTTAATTACTATTATATATATTATATTTGGGTTGGCGCAGTTATCACCTATTTTCCTGTCACCCCAGGCAATGTTCGCTGGAATAGAACTCAAGGATACGTGCAGACTTGGAAAGTTTCTAAAAGGTCCCCTTTAAATACAGGCAGGGTAAAAATTTCAGTAATAAAAATAGATACAGAGATGCAGAAAACAAGAAATACGTCAATCAAATCCAACCTCCCGAAAATTTTCTCCCAGATTGGATCCACAGGAAGCGCACAGAGCGAAATCACAGGTATTCACCGAGGTTTGTTTTTGTTTTTCGATGCGCCATTTGCAAGAAGGCGCGTGTTGTTCCAGAATGTTTTGACTATATTATATTTTATTTATAACGTGTCAACATAATGTGTTGCACTCTATGGAAGAGTATACGGTAAATGTACATTACCACCAACGCGGAACATTAAAAAGATCCTTGCTCATCCCACTTTACCATCTAAGCAAAGAGGCAATTATGCAAAAAAGGTATCGGAAATCTACGGGGAGGGTGGTGGGCCAGACATATGTAATGCAGAATAGATCAGAAATTTACATGCCCTCAATTGCCGTGCAGCTGGCATATATCTGAGTGCGAGTCTTAAGTGTTTTAGCCTAGGGGAGCAGATGTGACTACTGGAAAGTCTTAAAGCATATGTAATATGAATCAGGAGACGTGGAGGTAATAGGGAAAAGAGTATGAAACAAGGATTCCAATAAAAAAAAAAGTGATAGAGGTGATTAGAATACTGTGCTTAGTGGGTGAAAATATAAAGCTGACTATTTGGTCTGGAAATTAATCCTCAGGGTAACTACCTATTACACACCATGCAATTCCATCCAGCAAGTGCGCCCTCCGATTTAAAGGTCCAGTCTACTCAAAAGCGATATTTTGGTATAGGTGGAGCCTAATGGGCCGAGTCAGCCCCTGGATTCTTCTTATATGCAGGGCTTTTTCTCAGAGAATAGGTGCAGGAACTCCCCCTTTCCGAGTTACCTCTTTTCTCCGCCACTACCTACCTCCGAGCACTATTCCTTGGTTCCACCCTCTACCTACCCCCCAGTACTGCCCTTTTAGAGAATATAGAACCACATATCATTTTGTGGTGCTAAGTACCGTATATACTCGAGTATAAGTTGACCCGAATATAAGCCGAGGCACCTGATTTTACCACAAAAGACTGGGAAAACGTATTGACTCGAGTATAAGCTTTGGGTGTCCATCTGCATGCCTCACTGTGCCTTACTGTGTCCATCTGCATGCCTCACTGTGCCTTACTGTGTCCATCTGCATGCCTCACTGTGCCTTCGCTTTGCCTCACTGTGTCCATTTGCATGCCTCACTGTGCCTTACTGTGCCCAAGCCTCACTGTCTCCATGCCTCACTGTCTCCATGCCTCACTGTGCCAATGCCTCACTGTGCCCATGCCTCACTGTGCCCATGCCTCACTGTGCCCATGCCTCACTGTCACTGTGCCCATGCCTCACTGTGCCCATGCCTCACTGTGCCTAATCTCCCTACCTGATCTCCGGCGCTGTGTGACTAGACTGACGTTTAACATGGGAGTCTATGGAAGGGGTGCCCGGCTTTGAAAAATCGGTGCTCCCCGGCCGTAGGTTCCCTGGACAACAAACTTTGCACACTTGTAGAGAAAGAGTGGGGCTACATGTGTTTGGGGTCCAGGGGACCTAGGGCCGGCCGTTACCGGGTCCCCAAATTCACTGGAGAAATTACCGTTTAACATAGGAGTCTATGGAAGGGGTGCCAGGCTTTGAAAAATCGGTTGTCCCCCGGACAACAAACTTTGCACACTTGTAGAGGAAGAGTAGGGCTACACGTGTGCCAAGTTTGGGGTCCAGGGGACCTACGACTGGCCGGGATCAGGCGCACAAAGTTGAAGATGGACACAGACTCGAGTATAAGCCGAGGGGGCATTTTCAGCACAAAAAAATGTGCAGAAAAACTCGGCTTATACTCGAGTATATACGGTAATTTGTATAGAATTTTGAATTAATAACAAGAAAAGCAGTAAAATAGATCCCCTGCACCCAGTACCAATAGCCCCCCGCAACAGCAGATCCCCCTAACAACAATGGACCACCCGCAACAAAATTTACCCCCCCAGCATCAATAGACTCCCGTCAGCAACAACAGATCTCCCCACAGTCAGCATCAATAGACCCCTCCCTCTAAAGTAGATCTCTCCCAGCAACAACTGACCCCCAGAAACAGTAGGTCCCCCACCAGCAACAATAGACCTCCTCAGCAACAATACCCCCCTGCAAAAATAGATCCCCTCCAGCTAGAATAGATCCCCAAACAGCCAGCATCAATAGACCCTGCAGCACACCCCAGCACCCCTTGCCATTACATGCAGTCAGTGGAGGAGGTCCTGAAACTGTGTTCTCCCACGTTCCCGCTGAAAAAATGCACTGCTTATATGTATCAGATGCTCACACAGAGATCTCACCACTTGCATGCAGACCTCTCTGGTTAAAGTGGAACTTCACTCAAAAGTTGGTTTGCTTCTTTCCCCCAAGTCTGTAACTGAGTTGTTAAACTAAGTTTTTGTTTGGGGGGTGTACCGATTTTTATTGTTACTCACTCCCACTACTGCAATCTTCACCTCCAAGAAAGATGTCCCTCATCCTGCTCCCTCCTCTCCAGCAGCCTCCTGGGACACATCAGTTGTCCAGAGCTTGCATTCGCAGTGGGGACAGGGTTGCCAACTTTCAGTAAATTTACGAACAGTTTGTAAAATCTGTACTTTTTGCATCTGTCCTTGAATTTCCATTACGAACATGTAGGTTGCATGTCCGTAACTGACATTCATGGACAGATGCAACAATTATGGATTTTACAAACTGTTTGTAAATTTACTGAAAGTTGGCAACCCTGAGTGGGGAGCCGGTTGTGTTTCCTCAGGAAACCATAACCAGCTCCCATATCCAAGATGGCGGTACCAGTGACTCGCAGCAGTAAGAAGGACTGGCTGCAGGAAGACAACACTGGACCCCAGTTCCTGGTAAGTACCTGATTTTTTTATTTTCATACTTTTTATTGTTAGAGAAAAGAATGCAGATTAGATTCCAATATAACAGGGGCATAATGTATACATATAGGTACAGAGCTCAACAATATGTCAGTTCAAGGACACGTTAGCTATGCAGCGTACGTGATGAAAAAGAGGCACAGGGCCTTCAAATCATATTACCTACTTGGAGCCTGGGGCCATTGTCACATGACGGCCACAAGGTGGCTCTACAGGTCCGGGGGTCCGTCACTGAGGTGCCGATGCGCGTGCCTGGGGATCGCGATGTCCGCCAGGTACCCGCAATCGGCCGTTACAGAGCCAGGGACATGAATCTCTGTGTGTAAACACAGAGATCCACGTTCTGTCAGGGAGAGGAGACCAATGGTGTGTCCCTTGTACATAGGGACACAGATCGGTCACCTCCCCCAGTCAGTCCCCTCCCCCCACAGTAAGAATCACCTAGCAGGGCACACATTTAACTCCTTGATCGCCCCCTAGTGTTAACCCCTTCCCTGCCAGTGACATTTATACATTAATCAGTGCATATTTATAGCACTGATCGATGTATAAATGTCAATGGTCCCAAAAATGTGTCAAAAGTGTCCGATGTGTCCGCCGTAATATCGCAGTCCTGACAAAAATCGCAGATAACCGCCATTACTAGTAAAAAAAAATAATAAAAAAAAAGTCATAATTCTATCCCCTATTTTGTAGAAGCTATAACTTTTGCGCAAACCAATCACTATACGCTTATTGCGACTTTTTTTACCCCAAATTTGTAGAAGAATACGTATTGGCCTAAACTGAGAAAAACATTTTTTTTTTTTTTTAAATTGGGATATTATAGCAAAAAGTAAAAAATATTGTATTCTCTTTTTTTGTTTATAGCGCAAAGAAAAAAAAAAACGCAGAGGTGATCAAATACCACCAAAAGAAAGCTCTATTTGTGGGGAAAAAAGGACGTCAATTTTGTTTGGGAGCCACGTCGCACGCGGAATTTTCATTCAAAGCGTGACAGTGCCGAAAGCTGAAATTTCACCTGGGCAGGAAGGGGGTATATGTGCCCAGTAAGCAAGTGGTTAAATCACACAACAGGAGAATGAACATTGGAACAATTACAAAAGTATCCAGAACTGGTGGAGAAGTATACAAAGAAAAAAACCTCAAAAAATCACATTCCAGTGTTTGAAGGTGAGAGAAGATAAAGGGAAGTAAAAAGGTAAAGAGGAAAAAGAGAGGGGCGGAAAAACAAGAGAGGAAGAAGGGAGGTCGGCCGCTCCAGGCGAGCCCAGGGCACAAGTCACGATAGTTGTGAGAGGTCATGCCTAAGGGTTCTAGGAGGGACTCATCGAAGTCTAGTGATCCACCCAGGGTTGCCAAATTTTGAGATGTTTGGGAATTTTATCCTGAATAGTTGCTGAATAATTTTACTGTGTATCATAGCCTGGGTGACCCTATGTTTAGCTTCAATTGTACAAAGGGTAGTGGACTTCCAGCACACGCTATAGTTTGTTTGGCTGTTGTCATGAGTTGTAACATAAGGGAAAATGGGCTCTAATGCAGTCCAAGATATTGTGGTTCAGCAATGCAAGTGATGGGTCAGGGTCAAGCGCGGTGCCGACCAGGGTGGAGGCCATTTGGAAAATTTCAGCCCAAAATTGCTGCACAACTGGGCAAGCCCACCCAGGGCCGCCATCAGGGGGGTACAGCCCACACTCATGTAAGGGACCCGGGCATCCCAAGGGGCCCGCATGTCCTGAGTGGCTTGGGCCCCAAAGGTATTTCTATCTGGTGTCTGAAGTCTGAATGATTGATAGCCACAGTAGCTACTTGTTTCCGGCCACCTCCCCCCTCCACCAATCACAGCAGGAAATCATCCCGAGGCGTCTTATCGGCAGTGCCTGTGAGGAAGGCTTTGTGTTGCCCCAGCAACCAGGATGTGTTCAGAGGGGCCGTGAGCATAGAGGGTTTCATCGCTATGTGACAGTTCCTGGTGCCTGGAAACAGGACTGAAACTGGGGGGGGGGGGGGCATCTGCTGGTCTCATCCAATCTTCTCTTCCCGGTGCCCGATCTCCTTCACATCACAAGTGATAGAGCCATAGGCGTGCGCACAGGGTGTGCCAGGTGTGCCTGGGCACACCCTAATCACCCTGTTCGCATTAGCATTATTGCTCTGTGTGCTAGTGGGGTGATGAGAGATCTCCCATTGAGCGAAGCTGCCTAAAGGAAACGTGTGGAAGCATTTCTCTCTCACCCTGAATCTGCAGGTAGGGGGATGGTGTGCTGGCGGAACAGAGTGTCACATGGAAGACTGTATGTATGTATGTGTATGATATATATACATTTATATATATGCACACATACGCACGCACATTCATGTGTTTTTGAGCTTTGTTGTGCACACCCTAATGCAATAGGCTGCGCACACCTATGGATAGAGCTGCAGACATTGAGGAGATCGGGCGCCGGGGGAGCGGCAGGAGGAGAAGATGGGATGAGACAGACTTCTTACATGCCACGGAGCTCACCCAGGCAGAAAATGGAGGAGATGGGGAGTGGAGTGCTGGGGAGGGATCAGAGGTGATTGGTAGGAAGAGCACTTCTCTGTCCCTGACACGCCCCTCCACTTATTGCCATGCAATGACAGGGCTCCCTTCTACCCCTTTTCTGCATCAATGTCCTGGCTCCTCCACCCTGCAGATGCTGGTGAGTGGCTGTGTCTGTACACACATGTACTAAGTAGAACTTTATGTTACAAGTAGTGGCTAAATTACTTTGTCATCTCACAATTTATGTACCCCCCCCCCCAATTAACTTTTTATGTGGGTCTGCTACTTATAGAATCTGTCCAGTCATTGCTTTGTGACCATGGACTTCATGCTCACATCTAATCTCCCTTCACTATGCTTGCTGCTATGCTTATAATCTCTATAAGCCTGATCCAGTCTTTTAAATACCTAAAGAGTGCTGCACAAATATTCCAGCAAAGATACAGAATCCATAATATCAAGTCTGGATGACATCACTGTGATTGCCTCATGCCTAGTGGGGTGACTGTGGCTCTTATAGATTGCTGCATTATACAAATTTTGCATGCAATTCTGTCACTCTGGATATCAGCTTATGCTACTATCACATTCTGCTGATTTATCACTTCTTTCTGCTGCAGGGGCTCCAAAAAACAATAATTTAAAAAATACTGACACGGTTCACTGCTCTACTGACATGAGCTGGAGGAGGAGGACATGGGATGAAGGAAAAGGAGGACACGGGATGGAGGAAAAGGAGGACACGGGATGGAGGAGGAGGAGACATGGAATGGAGGAGGAGGACACGGGATGGAGGAAAAGTAGGACACGGGATGGAGGAGACATGGGATGGAGGAGGAGGACACGGGATGGAGAAGGAGGACACAGGATGGATGAAGAGGGCACAGGATGAAGGAGGAGGAGACATGGTATGGAAAAGGAGGACAGGGGATGGAGGAGTAGGACATGGGATGGAGGAGGAAGAGGAGAAGGGATGAAGGAGGAGAATGCCCTAGGGAATGTTGGTGATGTCGGCGGGTGACCCCGCCCTGTGACGTCATTGGGTATATCCCTGCTTGCCAGGGAAAGCCGGGGCTTACTCTATGATGTGGACCGGTGACCCCGCCCCCTCTTACGTCATGGGGGTTTTGTGGGGAGTGGAGACTGGAGACTGCAGCATCCCTGGACATCGGATCACTGCGGGACATAGAGAACAACGCTGGACAGATTGTATTGCATCGGTGGAATGGTTTTTTGATTTTTAATAAAGGACTTATGCCAACTGTATCTGTGTGTTTTATTTTTATTTTTTACACTTTCTTTGTGAAATGGTACCCCGTTACCAATTCACATAGGGGGAGGGATGAAATCTGGGGGTCCCCTTTGTTAAAGGGGGCTTCCAGATTCCGATAAGCCCCCCCGCCCGCAGACCCCCACAACCACCGGGCAAGGGTTGTGGGGATGAGGCCCTAGTCCCCATGTTGAGGGCATGTGGCCTGGTATGGTTCAGGAGGGGGGGCGCTCTCTCGTCCCCCCCTCTTTTCCTGCGGCCTGCCAGGTTGCGTGCTCGGATAAGGGTCAGGTATGGATTTTTGGGGGGACCCCACGCCATTTTTTTTTATTTTGGTGTGCGGTTCCCCTTAAAATCTATACCAGACCTGAAGGTATGTATTTTTGGGGGGGACCCCACGCCATTTTCTTTTTATTTTGGTGCGGGGTTCCCCTTAATATCCATACTAGACCTTTGGAGGGGGCCCCACGCTTTTTTAAAAAAAAAATTGGTTCGGGGTTCCCCTTAATATTCATACCAGACCCAAAGGGCCTGGTAATGGACTGTGGGGGGGACTCCTGCCGTTTTTTTCAATGACTTTGATCTGTATTGCCGGGACCCGACAATTCATTACAGCCGCGAGTGGTTTTAAATTACTTTTTTTTCTTCAGAAATGACATTTTGTGCAGAGACTGTTCTAAACACGGGAAACATGCGCTACTTTACAGGCATACTATAGACACCCCCAGTTACGAAATTTAAAGGAATATTTAATTTTTATTATTTCACTTTAAGCATTATTAAAATGACTGCTCCCGAAAAAACGGTTGTTTTTAAAACTTTTTTTTGCATTGATACATGTCCCCTGGGGCAGGACCCGGGTCCCCAAACACTTTTTATGACAATAACTTGCATATTAACCTTTAAAACACTTTAGATTTTTCATGTTCGTGTCCCATAGACTTTAACGGTGTTCGCGTGTTCGAACAAATTTTTTGCCTGTTCTGGTGCGAACCGAACCCGGGGGTGTTCGGCTCATCCCTAGTGTAAACACACAAATCCTGGTTCTCTCAGGGGCGAGGAGACTGATCATGTGTTCATACAATGTATGAACACCGATCAATCTCTTCCCCTAGTCAGTCCTATCCCCCCTTCAGTTAGAACACAAATTAGGAAACACATTTAACCCCTTGGATCACCCCCTAATGTTAACCCCTTCCCTGCCAGTGACATTTTTACAGTAATCAGTATATTTTTATAGCACTGATCGCTGTATAAATGTCACTGGTCCCAAAAATGTGTCAAAAGTGTCCGATGTGTCCGTCGCAATGTCGCAGTCCCGATAAAAATCACAGATCGCCGCCATTACTAGTAAAAAAAATAATAATAATAAAAATGCCATAAAACTACTCCCTATTTTGTAGGCGCTATAACTTTTGCGTAAACCAATCAATATACGCTTATTGCGATTTTTTTTTACCAAAAATATGCAGAAGATTACGTATCAGCCTAAACTGAAGAAAAAAACGTATTTAAAAAAAAAAAATTGGAATATTTATTATAGCAAATAGTACAAAATATTGTTATTTTTTCAAAATTGACGCTTTTCATTTGTTTATAGCGCAAAAAATAAAAACCACAGAGGTGATCAAATACCACCAAAAGAAAGCTCAATTTGTGGGGAAAAAAAAGGACGTCAATTTTGTTTGGGTGCAGCGTCACACGTCCGCGCAATTGTCAGTTAAAACGACGCAGTGCCGAATCGCAAAAAATGGCCTGGTCGTTGGGCAGCCAATTCTTCCGGGGCTGAAGTGGTTAATAGGATCCACATGAAAGGTGAGCGGGGCCTAGAAGTCAGAAGCATATAAAGAAGTAAAGGAATGATAATCAAACACAAAAGCCCTGTACACACGATCGGATTTCCTATGGTTTTTAAACCGATGGATTTTTCCATCGGAATTCCGATGAAGCAGTCTTGCCTACACACCATCAGTCAAAAAACCGACCGTCCCAAACGCTGTGACGTAAAACACTCAGAAGACCCCAGAAAAATGAAGTTCAATGCTTCTGAGCATGTGTCGACTTGATTCTGAGGTTTTTTATCCGATGGAGTTCCCCACAGACGATCGGAATTTGCTATCGGTTTTTTAACCATCGGATAAATTTAAAACATGTTCTATTTTTAAACACTGATGGAAAAAAGACCGATGGGGCCCATACACGATCGGTTTGTCCGATGAAAAAAGTCCATCGGAGTGTTTTCATTGGTAAAACCGATCGTGTGTACAGGGCTAAAGAGTAAATTAAGGATATATGGTATTGGAAAATGCGAACTTGGTAATACTGAAGCCTCAATCCCTCTGGCAAGTCGATCTTTTCTGCAAAAGCCATTGCACAAAGCAGACATGTACAAAAGATAGGATATTAGCATCTGTCTGAGAGGCAGAAGCAAGTTAATTTCAGTTCACACGAGGTGGTTTAACGTACAAATTATCACCAAGTTTAGCGAGAACCAGAAAATAACGGGGGCTGGATGGCTTATTTATTGCTTGTAATCCACAGATGAGACGTGGCGCTATTCCCAGAGAGATTAGCATAACGTGTCTTTGCATTTTTAAAAGTAGCTTATGGTTGATCTCTAGATGAAACTTCATCATCAAATGGCTTTGGGTTGGATGGAGCCATGGCACTGCTGTGCAGCCAGGCACGGTGCCAGGGCTGCAAATAAATTGTTTACACAGAAGTATTATTTACTAGTAGTGCTTGAATTTGAGTTGTGCGTCACTCCGAGTGGGTTTTTATAGTGCTGCCCTCTTGTGGCTGATCAGGCCATGGGGAACAGGATTTAGTCCTTGCTGATTCGTTGGAAATGTCTGGACCCTGTCTCCTGGTAATCGCACAGCAGATGGAGGCAACCAGGGCCGTCTTTAATATTGATTGGACCCTGGGCAAATATTTTCTTGCTCCAAGTTATTTACTATACTCACATAGTCCTAGTTACTTCAAAATACTCACAGTACCCCTAGTTACCGTATATACTTGAGTATAAGCCGACCCGAGTATAAGCCGAGGTACCTACTTTTACCACAAAAAAATGGGAAAACGTATTGACTCGAGTATAAGCCGAGGGGAGGAAATGTGCCCATTGCCACCTCACTGTGCCAATTGCCCAACCTTACTGTGCCCATTGCCATCTCACTCTGCCACCTCACTGTGCACATTGCCACCTCACTGCCCATTGCCATCTCACTGTGCCCCCTTACTGTGCCCATTGCCATCTCACTGTGCCACCTCACTGTGCACATTGCCACCTCACTGCCCATTGCCACCTCACTGTGCCCCCTTACTGTGCCCATTGACATCTCACTGTGCCACCTCACTGCCCATTGTCACCTCACTGTGCCCCCTTACTGTGTCCATTGCAGCCTCCCTGTGCCCGAGTCATTGTACCTCAAAATCTTGTAATTCCCCGGCCGGCGTCCATTGTTCAAATCTCGCGCCGTTCTCCCTGTCCCTTCCGTGATAGGCATTTCCAGCAAACACTGTGTTGAGTGTTGCGCCTATCACGGAGCTCCTCTCATTCTCGGACTCTGTTTCCCAGCAGGCACTGTGTTCAGTGCTCTGCCAATCACGGACGTCGGACAAGAGGACCTCCGTGATAGGGGCAACACTCAACACAAGTGTTTGCTGGAAACGCCTATCGCGGAAGGGACAGGGAGAAAGGCGCTAGATTTAAACAATGGACGCCGACCGCGGAATTTCACGATTTTCAGGTACTGACTCGAGTATAAGCCAAAGGGTATACTTTCAGCCCTAAAAAAAGGGCTGAAAAACTCGGCTTATACTCGCGTATATACGGTACTTCAGATTACTCAGACCCCAGGTTACTCATAATATTACTTGCAATATTCCAAGGTACTCTAAAAGTACTCACAATACTCCAAGTTACACCAAATTACTTGCAGCACTCCAGGCTACTCAAGATTGCTCACAGCCCCCCAAGTTAATCTAAAAACAAGAGAGAGAAGGCGCCACCAGGTAAGGAACAGTGTAATTTTAATTTGACAATAGGTGCATTATCCACTTACATTTCAAGTAATGTGCATCCAGCATACAAGTCCCAACTGACCCATGGTGTGGCGATCATCTGCTCTAGATGTCAGCTGTGTTGGTGGAATTATTTCTCAGTCCTCCGTGTCTCCATCTGCTGAAGCAGGAAGTCCAGGCAGTGTGTACAGTGGGAGCGAGGGTTGGAACACAGCGAAGAGGCGCGATGACGTCACGGGCAGCGGCAAAGGAGTCGACGTTTCGAAGCATGCGCCGTAGGTTACTAGGCGAACTCCTTTTTCTTGTTTTTTGCATATTGGAGCCTGCTCTCATCTTCCCCTTGGAGGCTTGCACTGGAACATGGACTGTGTACATATTTAATCTATAGGATTCATTTTCCCAATTTTTTTCTTCCCCTACTCCATCTCTCCAACTCCTAGTGTCTGTCTCACACACACCAAAATATCACAAAAGGACTCTTGCCAAACGGACTCATTTATCACCTATTGATCACAGCTCCACTCCCCCTATTATTTTGTCCAAGTTAATCTAGACCACTCACAGTGCTCCGTTTACTAACAATGCCCCAAGTTATTCACTATGCTCCAAAAACACACACAGTACTATAGGTTGCTTCAAAAATCATTCACAGCACTCCAAGTTACTCGCAATGCCCCAAGTTACTCCCTATTCTCACAATACTCCAAGTTACTCCAAATTACCCACATTACTCCGAGCTACACCAGATTACTCCCAGTCCTCCAAGTTACTTGCAATACTCCCAGTACTCCAAGTTACTCAAAATTACTCCCAGTACTCGAAGTTGCTCCAAATTACTCCTAGTACTCTAGTACTCGGGGTCCCGTGTCTCTCCTCTTGGAGTGATAAACCCGAGAGGAGAGACACGGGACCCCGACCAATGACTGCTTGGTTCTGGAGATACCACCCCCAAAGGAAAAGAGGTTGGAGGAGAAACCGGATGAATAGCCACAGAGATCCCTTGTTCTGACACCTGGAGGAGGATACAACAACCGTGCCCAGTGACCGGTATTCCTTGATGCACCACTAGACCCATTGGGATCTTCCCATAAGGTAAGAGGCCAGTACCACTGGGGGAGGATTTCAGAAGAACGTCTGCACTTCTAACCTTCCATTTGTAATTTGGACTCCCTTACCTCTCCCTTTTCCCCTCATCTCCATTCGCTTGACCGGGAGGTGATTCCATTTGGAATAAGAACTGAGTTTATCTGTTCAAGTATCAGATTATTCTGGATGCACTTTACAAATGGACTATCGTATTGATATACACTTGTATTTCACTGCTATTATCACATTGTGATGCACTTCATTGGTTTTTCAGTTATTTGATTTTACATTGGAGGATTGTTTTTGTTTGGCACTCTATTATCGTATGGTGCTTCACAATTCGTGCCACATCACTTTAATATTTATTGATACACTTTAGTAGACTATATCTTGTCCATTAGCACTTTACTTTGATTAATTAGCACTTTATCAATTAGTGCGGCTTCACTATTTATTTATACACAGTCATGCTCGAAATTGTTGGCACCCCAGAATTTTTTCCAGAAAATCAAGTATTTATCACAGAAAAGTATTGCAGTAACACATGTTTTGCTATACACATGTTTATTCCCTTTGTGTGTATTGGAACGAATCAAAAAAAGGGAGGAAAAAAAGCAAATTGGACATAATGTCACACAAAACTTCAAAAATGGGCTGCTCAAAATTCTTGGCACCCTTAACTTAATATTTGGTTGCACACCCTTTGGAAAAAATAACTGAAATCAGTCGCTTCCTATAACCATCAATAAGCTTCTTACACCTCTCACCCGGATTTTTGGACCACTCTTCCTTTCCAAACTGCTCCAGGTCTCTCTTATTGGAAGGCGCCTTTTCCCAACAGCAATTTTAAGATCTCTCCACAGGTGTTCAATGGGATTTAGATCTGGACTCATTGTTGGCCACTTTAGAGCTCTCCATCGCTTTGTTGCCATCCATTTCTGGCTGCTTTTTGACATATGTTTGGGGTCATTGTCCTGCTGGAAGACCCAAGATCTCGGACGCAAACCCAGCTTTCTGACACTGGGCTCTACAGTGCGACCCAAAATCTTTTATTAATCCTCAGATTTCATGATGCCTTGCACACATTCAAGGCACCCAGTGCCAGAGTCAGCAAAACAACCCCAAAACTTCAATGAACCTCCACCATTGTTCACTGTAGGTACCGTGTTCTTTTCTTTGTAGGCCTCATTCCGTTTTTGGTAAACAGTAGAATGATGTGCTTTACCAAAAAGCTCTATCTTGGTCTCCTCTGTCCACAAGACGTTTTCCCAGAAGGATTTTGGCTTCTTACTCAAGTCCATTTTGGCAAACTGTAGTCTTGCTTTTTTATGTCTCTGTGTCAGCAGTGGGGTCCTCCTGGATCTCCTGCCATAGCCTTTCATTTCATTTAAATGTCGACGGATAGTTGGCGCTGACACTGATGTTCCCTGAGCCTGCAGGACAGCTTGAACTTCTTTGGAACTTGTTTGGGGGAGGCTTATCCACCATCCGGACTATCCTGCATTGCAACCTTTCATCAATTGTTCTCTTCCCTCCACGCCCAGAGAGATTAGCTACAGTGCCATGGGGTGCAAACTTCTTGATAATGTTGGGCACTGTGGACAATGGCAAATCTAGATCTCTGGAGATGGACTTGTAACCTTGAGATTGTTGATATTTTTTCACAATTTTGGTTCTCAAGTCCTCAGGCAGTTCTCTTCTCCTCTTTCTGTTGTCCATGCTTAGTGTGGCACACACAGACACACAATGCAAAGACTAAGTGAACTTCTCTCCTTTTTATCTGCTTTCAGGTGTAATTTTTATGTTGCCCACACCTGTTACTTGCCCCAGGTGAGTTTAAAGGAGCATCACATGCTTGAAACAATCTTATTTATCCACAATTTTTAAAGGGTGCCAAGAATTTTGAGCAGCCCATTTTTTAAGTTTTGTGTGACATTATGTCCAATTTGCTTTTTTTCTCCCTTTTTTTGATTTGTTCCAATACACACAAAGGGAATAAACATGTGTATAGCAAAACATGTGTTACTGCAATACTTTTCTGTGAGAAATACTTGATTTTCTCGAAAAATTTCTGGGGTGCCAACAATTTCGAGCATGACTGTACATATTTGTGCTGGCAACACTACAGAAGTTCAGCCACTTTTTGTCATTTTCACTTAGCACTTTATTATTAAGCATTTATTTTTACTCTTAACCTCCCTGGCGGTATGATTATTTCTGATTTTAGGTGCTGAAAGCGGTACAATTATTTTGCATGGAAATTTGGCGTTTTATATTGTAGGCCTGTAATTCTTAGTAATTACTCACTTAAATCTATCCAAACAAGAGTGTAGTAGACATCCCGGGTATGATAAAGTTTGAAACACAAAATCATTAATTATAATATAATAAATAACTATAAATAATTATAACAAATAATAACATAATAATAATAAAAATGATTCAATAATGTAATCAAATCAAAAACACTGAAATTTGCTCAGTTGCAGAATTGTCGCTGTCATTATATTTAGTGTTTGATGACGAATTTCCCCACAAATTGCTATCGCTCAATTCTGCAAGTGATTCTAATTTATTATCGCTGTTTTCTAGCTGGTCTAAAACCAATTTTGATGTAAACTGACACTTTTTGGTTGCTATGGACAATCTCCAGTTTCCAGGCAGAAAGAACAGTTTTTATAATATAAATTTTTTTATAATATAAAACTGCATGCAGGACACTGAACAGACCACTAGGGACAAAGGGTGTGTGTAATTATTTGATACAGTACTGTAATTTGTAAGATTCCGAACTCCGTCCCCGTGCGTCACAACGTCGCGGGGAACGGAGCTCGGCACTTGGCACTGTGAATCGAGCGGAGACACGTCTCGCAGACACAGCGGGGAGACATCGCAGGATCCAGGGGACAAGGTAAGTAACTCTCCCTGGATACTGCGATGCAGAACAGAAAACAAAACGTTCTCCAGGTGATTGCTTCCTCCCAACAGCCAAGGGTGCAGGCAATGCAAACTCAGGCAATAACAAAAGAACAAATCTTCTGGACAGCAGCACTCCAATAAAAGCCTTTATTTTGTAAAATCTTCCAAAAAATCCAAACAACACACGGCAAGTCACAAAACTCTGGTCAAGCTGACGCGTTTCACACTGTCTTAGTGTTTAATCGTCTGGCTCGGGGTTACCGTTTTTGGTAGTAAAAACTCACCCCGAGCCAGACTCGGGATTACCGCTAAGGAGGTTAACACCATTTTGGTAAGCGCATTAGTACCTCACTCAATATCATATACTTTGAGTCAGTTAGCTTCATTGATGACTCCTGATAAAGGCTTTCTTTATTGCCGAAAGCCGTTGGAAGCCTTTCGTTTTTATCATTTTTCTACTATGCTTAGTGCAGGAGTGATACTGTTACATATACATTTTGTGTTTTTCCTTCTCCTCTTGTCTATAAATGAATATTATTCTTTGAAACCTTGTATCTTTACGTGTCTTTTACAATCCTTAGTCTAAAGATACAAGATTTTAAATTGTAATTGTCTTCATTTTGTTTTTGTCCAATATTATTAGTATTATTATTTTTTTTCATTTTAATTTCATAAATATTACTACAAATACTTTTGTCAGAACAAAGGGATGTTAAAAAAAATGATCCACCATGGGTGGCAGATGCTTTAGTTATTCCACAGCCTTTATTCCTTTGTTATACTGTATATTAGTATACAGGGAAGCCATCAGAGGGGTACAGGCAGTACACCTGTAAGGGGCCCGGAGGTCCCCAGGGGCCCGGGGGGCAACCCCCCCTTTTATTTTTATTTTTTAATTTATTTATTTTTTTGCTTATTTTTTTTTTGTAAGGGGCCCGGAGGTCCCCAGGGGCCCAGAGATCCCCAGGGGTTCAGATGGCAACCCCCCTTTTTAATTTTTTTTAAAGGGGCCCAGAAGCCTGGAGGTCCCCAGGGGCCTGGATGGCAACCCCCACTTTTTTTTTGTAAGGAGCCCAGGGGCCCCGGATGGCAACCCCCCTTTTTTTTTAATAAAAAATGATATTATCTTTTCTTTTTCTTTTAATTCTTTTTTTATTTGTTTTATTTTTATTTTTTATTTTTTGTAAGGGGCCCTGGATGGCTACCCCCCGACCTCAAAAATTCACGGCGGCAGCACCCCCCGCTTCTCAATTTGTGGCACCCCCCGCCTCTGCTTCTCAATTTGCAGCGGCCGCACCCCTCCCGGGGTTCTCTGCTCCAGGGGGCCCATGCCTGATGCTGTGTAAGGGGCCCCAAAATTCCTGTTGGCGGCCCTGTTAGTATATCTACAGTATTTCTTACTGAGTGATTGTGCTAATGTGCCATGGGGCTGTAGTTATAATATTTTAAGTTTTTTGAGACCTCAAAATAATTTCAAGGGTTCCTTCAGAGTAAAATAACTATAAAAGCTTTTGTTTGTTAACCCCCTTCAATCCCCATCCCAACTCAGTGAAAAAAAATAATATTTCTACATTTGTCTTGAGCATCGTTTCTATCCACATCTAATAATTTAAGCTTTATTTTTGGCCACTTTAAATGCCATTTTCGCCACTTATTTTCAAGAAACCTTTTTTCATAAAGCCTTTCAGTTGTTTTGACACCCTGTTGTTTAAAAACCTCAATTTCCGTACAATTCTATCTAATTCTATAGAATTGGCCTTTGGGAATATTATTTATCTACTTTGTATGATGGTAGCTCTCTGCTCTTAGTCGACCATTAAAATCAGTGAGGTTCTGGAAGGCTTTGGTTTACCAGTTTCTTATATTTTATTTCAATTCTAAAGTCTTAAAAAAATGAACCACTTGTGTGCTATGTGTGCTACAAAGTTCCACATATCAAGCTGGAGTATTAAATTGTTCTAAAACTGTTTCAAAGTTTCTTCTGAACCTCTTCAAATTGCAGCACAATCATTTATGGGCAACACCAAAACATTATGTTTTTTTTTTCTAATACTGGTGGTATAAATTGTCATTCCCACATTCTGATAAATCAGCAAATTCCAGTGTAAAATTGCACCCCATAGCTGATCCTCATTTCTGAGGTTAAAATTCCCCATCAAAGCAAAAACAATTATTATTCAAAAACAAATTCCACAAAATTTTAAATAAAAAATGTTTTTCTTGTATTTCCATACCAGTATAGTTGTTCCAAAAAATGTCCTAATGCTTATATCCCCTTATACTGCGGCAGGTTGGCTCTCCTGGGCGAATCGGAGCGATAGGAGGTTCGCGGCGCGACGCCGGAGCCGATGCACGTGGCCAGCGATGTCTGCCGGCCACCCGCGATCGCTCCACAGAGAGCCAGAACAGGGATCTGTCAATGTAAACAGACAGATCCCCCTTCTGTCAGGGGAGGAGAGACAGATCTGCTGTTCCTAGTGATTGGGAACAGCGATCTCTCTCCTCCTTCAGTCAGTCCCATCCCCCCACAGTTAGAAACACCTCCCAGGGAACACATTTAACCCCTTGATCGCCCCCTGTCAGTGACATTTACACAGTAATCAGCGCATTTTTATAGTGCTGCTCGCTGTATAAATGTCAATGGTCCCAAAAATGTGTCATAGGGGTCCGATCTGTCCGCTGCAATGTCGCAGTCCTGCAAAAAAATCGCAGATCGCCGCCATTACTAGTAAAAAAAAAAAGAAAAAATGCCATAAGTCTATACCCTATTTTGTAGACCCTATAGCTTTTGCGCAAACCAAACAATATAGGCTTATTGCGATTTTTTTTTTACCAAAAATATGTAGAAGAATACATATTGGCCTAAACTGATGAAGAAATTCATTTTTTTACATTTTTTTGGGATATTTATTATAGCAAAAAGTAAAAAATATTATTTTTTTTCTAAATTGTTGCCCTTTTTTTGTTTATAGCGCAAAAAATAAAAAACGCAGTGGTGATCAAATACCACCAAAGGAAAGCTCTATTTGTGGGAAAAAAAGGACATAAATTTTGTTTGGGTACAGTGTCGCAGGTACTGCGCAATTGTCAGTTAAAGCGATGCAGTGCCGTATCGCAAAAAATGACCTGGTCATTAAGGAGGCAAATCCTTCTGGTCCTTAAGTGGTTAAAGAGGTATTCCAGGCATGGATATATTTACAAATGAAATTGGTGTAGCTTGGGCAAAAAAAATATTATTTAAATATTTTCCTCAATAGACTTACCGGTAACCACTTGCCAGCCAGCCACCCTATAGCACTTTTACTGCTGCAGGGTGGCTGTGCTGCGCAGGATCACACACATATATATATATATATATATATATATATACACATACATGATCCTGTTCTTCCAGGTAGCAGGCACAAGTGCGTGCTTCCAGCGGCTCGCTCCCACTGTGAGTCTATACAGGGCCATTGATAAGGCAGTACAACCAGTCCTGTTTAACCGGGCCCAGGCCCCATCAATTCAACAGGGGGCCCAGGCAGCTTTATAGATAATTTCTGACAAATACAAAAAAGGGCTTACTAAACCTTACCCCCTGCTCCTACTTGCTACTGGGAAGGGGGTGTATAATTGCATTTTCCTGGGCCCTATTAGGTCAATAAATGGTACCATGAGGGGGGAGCATTGCAGGGACTTTTTCTCCATTTTGGGGGCGCAGGTACATAATCCTGTGCTGCATTTTATGCTGCTGAATAGTTTATCCTAATTCTAAAGACCATAAGACCCATTTGAAGACAAAGCTGCATTGTGTTTTGAGACAAAGTCAGGGGAGGGGCTGAGGGCAGGGTCGAAGGGGGCCCCGTCATGTAGGCTGTACAGGGGTCACATGATTTATAACAGCAGCTCTGATTCTACAGAGCGGGAGCTGTTTGGCTATGTTAACAAGGCAGATTGCCATTCTGTCAGTAAGGAAGGCATGGATCCTGTGTTCCTGCAAAGCAAGGACATGGATCCATGCCTGCCCCTAGTAAAAGCTTCTCCCCCACAGTTAGAAAACACAGGCTAGGTACACAGTTAACCCTTTGATCCTCCCTGATATTAACCCCTTCCCAGCCAGTGTCATTAATACAGTGACAGTGCATAGCATATTTTTAGCACCGATCACTGTATTAGTGTCACTGGTTCCCAAAAAAATGTCAGTAAGTGTCCAATTTGTCTGCCCCAATATTGCAGTCCTGCTATAAGTCGCTGATCGCCGGCCATACTAGTAAAAAAAAAAAAAATTCCATACAAATATCCCATAGTTTGTAGACTGTATAACATTTGCGCAAACCAATCAATATACGCTTATTGAGATTGTTTTTACCAAAAATATGTAGCAGAATACATATTGGCCTAAATTGGTGAAGAAATTCAATTTTTTATTTTTTTTTATTGGATATGGTTTATAACAGAAAGTTTATTTATTTTTTATTTTTTTTCAAAATTGTTGGTCATTTTCTGTTTATAGCGCAAAAAATAAAGAAACACAGAGGTGATTAAATATAAAGATTCAAGATAGAATACGTACATTTAACTCTTGTATTTTACAATATTTACTTATCCCAGAGTTCAGCTTTCTTTGGCAAAATCTTTTTTTTTCTTTTTTCAATATTCTTTTATTGAATGTTTTTCTTTTAACAAGAATAAAACTGTGTAAATAAAATTGAAGCGGGTTTGACAGGTGAATACATGAGAATATATGTGTACATGGAAGACGAGCAGGCACAGGTTGTATTGTACTTTTCAACAAAAATATTTTTATTGTTATTTTAGCAAAATTGTAAATACAAAATTAAGTGTATTATACAAAAAAAAAAGAAAAAGTCCTCCACTGGGGCAGGCTAATAATCAAAATTCTGTGACAAGTATAGTAGGATTCCCATCCAAGAGTAACAACTGAGTACTGTCCGTGATACTTTTTTAATTTACACTAACATACAATTTTTCAGAACAAGCTTTCGGGGGATGCCCCCTTCTTCAAGGACCTTGAAGAAGGGGACATACCCCGAAAAGCTTGTCCTGAAAAATTGTATGTTAGTGCAAATAAAAAAAGTATCACGGACAGTACTCAGTTGTTTTTTGTTGCAAGTGCACTAATACGGCTACAATCACTTCAAGCATCCAAGCGAACAAATCAAGATGTTTAAAATGACACCCCACACTCAATATCTCAACCCTTTAACTGGCAATTAAGGTAGACAGAAAGGAGATGACCCCACTCAAGACTGTCAGGGAAATCGCATGCACAGTCGTGCACGAAGACAAGTGTGAAGATTTGCACCTTCTAAAAATAATTCTTGAGTGACAACCAGACACTCCCCAACTCAGGCACATGCGGATAATAATTTTCGAGTGACAACTAGACATGCCCTAACTCGCGCGTGAGTGTGCGTGAATACTTATATTACATATGTTTTGGGTTTTTTGTATCAACACAGGTTGGTACTGTGGATACAAGATTGGTAGACGTGTGCCACGTCCTCACTTTATTAGACTTGGTGTAGGTTGGTATGGCATGATGTAGCTCTACATGTTACGTGCACCAGCGCTTCTTCAGGAGCTTAGGCATGCATTAGTATATTCAAAATAGATGGGATCATATGATAAAATCATAAAGAGATGTCCAAGAGGCAGCGGGGGCATGGAGCATGTCACCAATTGTTAAAGTAATCCATATGTACAGGGGCATTAGGTAGCCAAAGTCTATCAATCGACATTGACATGCAGCAACCAACATAAGGATGAAGCAGTACAGGTTCTATATGGTATCCGGGAACCTAGAAAGGTCTAGGGCTCCCAGTACTTTAGTAGCTGCAATATTTAGTTGGCTGTATGGGGTCACCATTAAACCGCATCTCCCTAACACGTCTGCCGCTCCATGGGCCACCCAGGATGTCTTGATGGTGTGATGGCATAAATACTTGCCTATTTAAAGTGGCTCCAGAGACCAGACGATTGGTGAGTGGTCGCTAGCTTCTTCCGTTGTGACCTGATCCTGTACTTCCCAGCTTATCTTAACCCTGATTGGTCCTGATAATTTGTTGCTGATCCTGGCTTGTAACCTGACCCTGCCTTCCTTCTGCCTGTTGTTTTGGTACCTTATCTGCTCACCCGATATTGACCCTGGCCTGGCCCTGACTCTGCTTTGGTTCCTGATTCTGCACCTCTGCTGCCCGGCTGATACTGATTCTTGCCTGCCTGACCACCAGAGATCCTGCATCCATCTGCTTTCAAACCTGCTAGCTGTCCCATGGTTTTGCGCCTGCTGCTGTGTCTCCGCTTCAGCCAGCTCACTAGTCTGCCTGCTGCTCGGCACCTGCTGCAAGGTTCTTCTGGCCGGGATCACCTACTAAGCACCCATGCCACTCCGTACCCTGTTATTTCCTGTCATCATCTCCAGGAGAAACAGGACAGGATGTGTAAAGGAAAACCCTCCCGTCAGCTGGTCCTCAACCAGGTACATGACAAAGACCTTCCACAGCAGTGACGGCTGGTGCTCAATATTTTGGGTGAGGGGTGGCAAACCATGGACACCCCCTGCGTGGGAGATGGATGGGAAGGCGGCGATCACCCCCTCCCTGTGGGAGCGATCAAAGGGAGATGACGAGATGACAAGGGTCCAGGGTAGGGCTGTTGCTCCTCGCTGCTACTCCACGCTCCGGGGCTGTTGCTTCTCTCCCGGCTGAACAGGAAGTGGGTCCTAAACCTCGATTGGCCGGTCCCTGACCAATCGGGTCTCAGGACCCGCTTCCTGATTGGGTGAGAATCAGGAAGACAATAGCAAATTTTAATTCGCTATTGTCACACAACTGGGTGGGCTCAGGGCACAGTGTTCTGCACCCAGAGCCCACCCTTTTTTGAAGCCAATTAGAGCCTCAGGCTCTAATAATGTGCTTCAAAAAAAAAAACATTGAAATTCATGTGTCTGGTGCCCTGCATGTAGATAAGGGGCCGAGCGCCCCTGCTCCCCGTATGGACAGGCCGCCACTGTTCCACAGGTAATTATGAACAGGATAGTAAGTATCAGACATCATATACAATGTAGAGGATGATCTACAAGGCCAACACTTATGCTGCGTACACCCGACCGTTTTTCATGACAAGAAAAATTCCATTTTTTTATTTGGTCATTAAAAACGATCATTTGTACGCGGCATTAGACCAGTGAGCATTAAAACAGGACCCCCAAAATACAAGAACCATACAAATTAACTCTAATCTAATCAACCCTTGTCAAATTTGAGAGGTACACTCCTATTAGAATAGGTGACAGCAATTTCCAGGCTGTCAATGTAGGCGCTTTGCTCTTTTTCCAAGACAGGAAAATCAGCTTTCTTGCATAAAATATTAGCAAGGTAAGGAGAATGTGAATCTGATGTTCAGCTTTAATATGCAAATATGTATTTTCTTCCTTACTAATAATCTCTTCCTTTAGCCCCTATTTTACTATTTTCCTAGGAGCCTTTTTAATGTTTTCACACTCACTGTAGTTTCCCTGGAAAGAGTTAGTAAGTCTCCATACCGCTTAATTATTGTTCTATTTTGTTTTCATAATTTTCCATTATGACTAATGCCCCCCTGCCCCCTTATCGACTGGATTAATAAGAATGGCTTTATCTCTTTCTAAATTATGCAGTGCCTCTCTCTTTCTCCCCTCGAGAGGTTAAAATGTTTTGGCTTTTTAATCTCTAATGTTTCCACATCTTTCAGAACCAGTTTTTTAAAATAATTATTGCATCCCCCATTCTTATATGTTGGATAAAAAGTATTCCTTAAAGTGGTACATTTATTTTCATCCTGAATCCTATGTGTTTTAATTGTGGATAACCATTACTTTTTTTTTTCTTTTAGACCCCCGATCCCTCCATAAAGCGTACCTTTCACCACCTATTACTGTCACAAGGAATGTTTACATTCCTTGTGACAGCAATAAAAGTGATCACATTTTTTTTTTCAAAAGTCACAATGTAAAATAAATAAATAAATACGATTTTTTTTTTTAACGCTCCCCCGTCCCTGCGAGCTCGTGCAGCAAAGAAAACTGCACAGTAAGTCGCGCCCGCGTATGAAAAAACGGTGTTCAAAGCACACATGTGATGTATCGCCGGTATCGTTAGAGGGAGAGCAATAATTCTAGCACTAGACCTCCTCTGTAACTCTAACCTGGAAACCGTTATTTTTTTTTTAAAGCGGCGTCTATGGAGATTTTTAAGTACTGAAGTTTGTCGCCATTCCATCAGTGTGCGCAATTTCAAAGCGTGACATGTTAGGTATCTATTTACTCAGCGTAACATCATCTTTTACATTATAGAAAAAAATTGGGCTAACTTTACTGTTTTTTTTTTTTTTTTTTTAATTCATGAAAGTGTCTTTTTTTCCTTAAACATTGCGTTTGAAAGACTGCTCCGCAAATACAGTGTGACATCAAATATTGCAAAAATTGCCATTTTATTCTCTGGGGACTCTGCTAAAAGAATATATATAATTTTTGGGGCTTATAAGTAATTTTCGAGCAAAAAATACGGATTTTAACTTGTAAGCAACAAATGTCAGAAATAGGCTTAGTCATGAAAGGGTTAAACTACTAACCCGCCTTTACCGAGTTCTCCTGTGTAGGAGATTTACAGAAAGCTAACATGAATTTTTTTATTTTTTTTTAAAGCGTCGTCTATGGAGATTTTTAGGTACTGAAGTTTGTCGCCATTCCATGAGTGTGCGCAATTTCAAAGCGTGACATGTTAGGTATCTATTTACTCGACGTAACATCATCTTTTATATTATAGAAAAAAATTGGGCTAACTTTACTGTTTTTTTTTTTTTTTTTAATTCATGAAAGTGTCTTTTTTTTCTAAAAAAATTGCATTTAAAAGACGGCTCTGCAAATACAGTGTGACATAGAATATTGCACTGATTGCCATTTTATTCTCTAGGGTCTCTGCTAAAAGAATATATGTAATGTTTTGGGGTTATAAGTAATTTTCTAGCAAAAAATATGGATTTTAACTTGTAAGCAACAAATGTCAGAAATAGGCTAAAGCCCTGTACACACGATCGGTTTTACCGATGAAAACAGTCCGATGGACTTTTTTCATCAGACAAACCGATCGTGTGTGGGACCCATCGGTCTTTTTTCCATCGGTTTTAAAAAATAGAACATGTTTTAAATTTTTCCGATGGATCAAAAAGTGATGGCAAATTCCGATCATCTATGGGCAAGTCCATTGGATAAAAAACCCACGCATGCACAGAATCAAGTCGACGCATGCTCAGAAGCATTGAACTTCATTTTTCTTGGCTCATCGGAGTGTTTTACGTCACCGCGTTTGGAACGGTCGGTTTTTTAACTGATGGTATGTGGGCAAGACTGATGGAAGTCAGCTTCATCGGATTTCCGATGGACAAAACCATCGGATTAGAATCCATAGGATATCCGATCGTGTGTACGAGGCTTTAGTCATGAAAGGGTTAAACTACTAACCCGCCTTTACCGAGTTCTCCTGTGTAGGAGATTTACAGAAAGCTTAAATGAAAACAAATTTAAAGGCTCTTAGGCCCCTTTCACACTGGGGCGGGAGGTGCTCTGTGGGTATAGCGGCGCTATTTTTAGCGCCGCTATACCTTAGTTTTTACCGCGGTATGCGGCCGCTAGCGGGGTGAATTTAACCCCCGCTAGTGGCCGAAAAAGGGGTTAATACCGCCCGCAATGCGCCTCTGCAGAGGCGCATTGCGGGCGGTATTACCGCGGTCTCCCATTGCTTTCAATGGGCAGCAGCGGTAAAGGAGCAGTGAACACACCGCTCCTTCACCGCTGTAAAGATGCGGCTAGCAGGACTTTTGGAGCGGTCCTGCTAGCGCACCGCTCCAGTGTGAAAGCCTTTGGGCTTTCACACTGAAGACTGCAGGGCATGATTTTTTTCAGGCGGTATAGCAGCGCTATTATTAGCGCTAAACCGTCTGAAAAACGCGTCAGTGTGAAAGGGGCCTTATTCTAGCTAAAGAAAGAAGTAAAAAACAACAACAAAAAAACACATTTAACAATATAATAAAAACCAGATCATTGGATTATTTTTCTTTGTTGTATGAATGCCAGGAGTTTGGCTCAAATATATTTTGTTCTTTCCTTCTCTTCTGTGGCATGTTGAAATATACAGTAGACTTGTGTCTCTTTTTTTTTTTTTTTCCTGCAGACCTGATCTGGAGCATGCGGTAATATCCCATGACATCTCTGAGTAACAAGGGCTGTAGGACTCGAATTCCCTTTTTTACTTAAAGTTCCACCTTGAAAGCTCATTATTTGCAGATATCCAGAGGGAACGACTTGTATTGTGTGTAGTGATGGTCGACAAGTTTTGACATGTTGGCCAAGAGCTGATGCATGTTGCTATTTTAATTAAATGAAGCACAGATGCACTATGCAATACTTCCTCCCAGAAGTTATGAGAGATGACTGCAGTAAATAAACTTTGCCTCTAAAGTGATTCTCTCTCCGATGTCTCCGAAAAGAGAAGAGGGTGGAAAGAATCTGCTTATTTTTTGTCTTCTTATCAGTTCAAACTAATTCAATGCAACATTTAAGCAAAAGAGTTTTCTTAAACCACTGATGTGCGCCTGTCACCATGAAATAAATGTATTCAAATAACGTACAATTAAAAAAATGCACAACATCAGTAGAAAAATGTGTCATTTTTATTTTATTTACATTTTTTACCCTCCAAGAGATTTATGTTTCTGTCCATCTAGACTAGTGATCTCCAAGCTGTGGCCCACAGGGCACATGGGGCCCTCTGCATACCCTAATCTGGCCCTTGGGGCACTATTCCTTCCAGTAATACGAGGCAATCATTTTCCCACTGGCACCAACAGGTGACTTAATTCCTCCCATTGACACCAATGATAGGGCACTGATCCTCCCACTGATACCAATGATGGGGCACAATTCCTTCCATTGATACCAAGGATGAGGCACTATTCCTTCCACTTATACCAATGATAAGGCATTATTCCTCTCATTCAAACCAATGATAGGGGCATTATTCCTTCCACATATACCAATGATGGGGCACTATTCCTTCCACTGACACCAATGATGAAGCACTATCCCTCCCATCAATACCAATGATCGGGCACTATCCCTCCCATTAATACCAATGATGGGACCATAGGTGTGCCCAGGCACACCCTAATCACTCCCTGCAGTGCAGATTCCCCCTGCTGCCCGGTGCCCCCTCCCACAGCATGGCTGGCTTCCCTCCTTTCCCATTGGCTACTGTAGTGGGCACACATAGATAATATTTCAGGATGAGTGGGGGAAGGGGTAATTTCATTTACCGACCCCTTCCCTTTCAGAATGAACACAGTGAGAGATCGGTACCGTGTTTTTGAGCTTTCAGGTGCACACCCTAATGCAACAGGCTGCGCACACCTATGGATGGGACACTATTCCTCCCATTAATACCAATGATGGGGCACTATTCCTCCCTCTGATACAAATGATAGGGCAGAATTCCTCCAACTAATACCAACAATCGGGTACTATTCCTCTAACTGATATCAATTAATCAATGATATCAATCAATATATTAATATTTAGAGCCATTTCACACTGACAGCATGAATGATGAATGAATGAATGAATGAGTGACTTGTATAGCACTCACATGCGAACTGAATCGCCTCGAGGCGCTTTTTGCAGCCAGTGTCTGCTTGGCTGGTGCGGTCATTTTACCCCGTAGGATCTCGGCACGCTTGGGACACACAGTCGCACACACATATATACATATATACTGGGCCAATTTGGACAAGATCCAATTACCTACCAGCATGTCTTTGGAGTGTGGAAGGAAACCGGAGTACCCGGAGGAAACCCACGCAGACACAGGGAGAACATGCAAACTCCAGGCAGATGGTGTCTTGGTCGGGATTCGAACCAGCGACCCTTTTTTGCTGCTAGGTGAAAGTGCTAACCACTGTGCTGCCCTTTAGCGGTAAAGCTCCGCTATGTTTTAGCGGCGCTTTACCATAGTTTTAGAGGTGCTTTTCGGCCGCTAGCGGGGCCATATTTGGACAATCTCATTGACCAAATACATCCACATGATCCAAACTGAACAATGTCATTGACCAAATATGGCCAAGTGGGCATATTAGGTCAATGATGTTATCAGCATCCTTGCCCCTTACTTACATGTTCCTATGGGGCGGAGATGCTGGTGAAATCATTACCCAATAAGGCCATGTGACCACATGTGGACAAACTAATTGATCAAATATGGCTATCAGTCATATTAGGTCAATGATGTCATCGGCATTACGTGTTTCTACAGGGCGGGGAGGCAGGTGACATCATTGACCCAATATGACCACATGGCCCAAACTGAAACAATCTCATTACCTAAATATGGCCATGTGGGCATATTAGGTCAATGATGTCATTAGCATCTTTGCCCCTTTTTTTTACGTGTGGTTGCAGGGTGGGAGATTCCAGTGCTGCAGCTGACTGGGCCAGCAGCCTGCTACCATGTGACAGTTTATCACGGGTTCAGGCTGAACCATGTTCTGCCTGAACCTTAGCTCATCCCTACAACAGATGAGTTTATCAGTCAGCTCTTTCTTCAGTCACTTAGCTAGTGATCTCCAAGCTGTGGCCCACAGGCCACATGCAGCCCTTTGCATACCCTAATCTGGCCCTTGGGGCACTACTGTATTCCTTAGACTAATATGAAGCAATAATTTTTCCCCTGACACCAACAGGTGACGTAATTCCTCCCATTGACACCAATGATAGGGCACTGATCCTCCCACTGATACCAATGATGGGGTACAATTCCTCACATTAATACCAGTGATGGGGCACCATTCCTTCTACTTATACCAGTGATTAGGCACTATTCTGCCCAATAATACCAATGATGGGGCATTGGCCTCTTGTCCCTTTGCTCTCTCCTTTCATCAGCATGCTCCTTGCACTGCAGTGCACCTGATTGGTAGACATGTGCACACTGAAATATTTTGTTTCGAAATTTCGTTTTCGTGCAAAAAATGTATTTATTTAGTTACTCCCGAAATTCGTTTTTATTTATTTTGTTTTGTTAAAAAATGCATTCGTCTGAAAATCCGAATTAAGGTCGAATCTGTCATTGAAGGCTTATGGTGTCTGTCGAATGTTCTAAGAAGATTCGACGAAGCAGCTAAACTCAGTAGTGTATTTAGGTTTTGTGCTGCTCTAAGCCTGACTAAACTCGTGCACCCCCTAATTTAAATATGACCCACCCCTTCCTGTCAAGGCCACACCCCTTTCTGTTTAAGACCCACCCTGAAATTCTTAGGGCCTGGGGGGGGGGGCAATGGATTCCCCCAATTTGCATAGATTTCCTCTCACTTCCTGTTTGGAAATCTCTGCAATGGGACAGGGATGGTAAAAAATAAACTGCCAGGGGCTATAACCCTCCCTTACTCTATCCAAAATGAAAAAAAAAAGCGTTTGACTATAGTTCTACTTTAAGCACAAATTTCTGATAACTCTATGGAGACGACTAAGAAGATATAACCATGCCAATGGTGCAGCAGAAAACATATAGCACAGTGAGGAAGGTTTGTGGTCCAGTATGATGGGTCAGTCAAAATTAGAAGCAGCTTGCGTTAGACTAACAGTGTAGCACCAGCCGGCAGGGACTCTTTCTTTGCTGCCCCCCTGCAAAGTGCTTCCCTAGGCCTGGGCCTTGTTGGCCTAGGCCAGGATACAGCGTTGGCTAAACTGTACGAGGCCGCAATCGTACATTTCCGGTCAAGTGCTCCGCCCACAAGCTATAGTAGAATTCTAATGTTGTATGACTAGTAATAATTATATTTAATAATTTTTATTACTAGTCAACCAACATTAGAATTCTTCTATAGCCTATGGGCGGAACATTTGACCATAAATGTCCGCTCGTGGCGATCGTATGTTTTTAGCTGCTTCATCGACTCTTCATGTCTCTATAATGTCGAATTTTTTCTCTCTATGTCGAATAATCTTGGACTAATAGAGTTAAGGTTAGGCACATTCGACCGCAGATTCGATAGACACAGATCGCTATTGTCAGCGTCATGTTGAATCTTCTATCTATATCGAACTGTTGTCGCAACAAAACGAAAATAAAGCATTTTTTATGTCAGATCTTTTGGATTTCGGATTCTGCGCGTATCCCCGAAATTCGGACGAAAATGCATTCGGACGAAAACGAATGCAAATGTCTACTGATTGGTGCTTTACGTTGCTTCTAGCTCTCCCAGCCTGAGCTCTACTGTACAGGGACTGTACCAAGTCAAACTCAAGTATTTACACTACTTGCATTTAAAAACCTACACTCAGTGATGTACCGACGAATACCGAGCTGCATTAATTTGTGTCTTGAACGTCTTCCTAATACTTAACTTTACTAAAAAGATAATTTTACGAGTCAATACATGGCCTTTCCTTGTCTAGTCTTGTCTCCGAATCTGCAGAAACATTTCTTTCTCTACTGTACATATTGCCTGACTCACTGGTATAGGTCAGAGCAGCTGACAGGCGGCCAGTGTACTGTACTCATTACCAGTGCAATGACGGTAATGGAGACTCGTTGTGTAGGGGAGATTGATCAGTGTACATTTCATGATTAAACATTACATTGTGATGCCTGGTGACTTCACAAGAGACTTCCGCTCGGTATCCAGTGATAAATGGAAATTCGTTTTATTAGTCATTCCTCACAGATCCATCGTAGCATAAATAATAAAGTGCCTATACGCAGCAGATTGCCTGCGCCAGTTGTACGCAATATGAACCATACAATGTTACTATAAATATTCATGATCGCTGACGCCATTGTTTCTTATTAAAGAGACTCCATCACTTTTTTTTTTTTTTTTTACTCTTTTTACTTCATGTATTTTAAAAATGATAAAGTAGATCTACACCCTAGCTGACTGTCAGTTTAAGGTTGATTTACTAAAGGAAAATAGACTGTGAACTTTTCAAAGTGCAGTTGCCCCAAATCTTAGTAAATGAGGTAAAGCTTCACTTTGCAAATGTAGTGGGTATTTGAATTTAGGGGAGGCATCTGGGTGGTAGTGTAACCCAGATGCACTGATTGTTAGGGAATATGGTTATATGGTTCTTGGAGGACTCTGGTGCCGTGAGGTTCCCTGCGGCCTGCAGGTGGCGCTGTCACCCTGGGCCGGAGCTGAACACTCACCGCAAGACTGCATCCCTTTTTGTCCTTTCCTGGCGCTGGTACAGCGGGGCGGGGAACCTGCTGTGACGCTAAGGGAGAGGAGATAAAAGGGGCGGACGCCCTGACCTTGGGGTTCAGAGTCGGAGGACACAGCCGCGCCCAGGCACCTTCAGCCTGGGTGCTGGCGTTCCGGAGTTCCGGGCCCAGGTGCCCTTGACCTAGCCAGAGCGGGAGATGGAGTCCATCTCAGGCACCTTTAGCCTGGGGTGAGGTACTATGGCGGAGGCCTGGGACTCAGTACCTTCGACTGGGTTCTGCGAGGGTGGAGGAATCCGAGGGGGCCCTAACGTCTTGGGTGCCCGTGTCTGAGATGAGGAGGCTGGTGAGCGGAACTTCTCCGGAAAGTCTGGCGCAGCATTGCTGGTGACGGAGAGGCCTCCGGTAACTCTCTTGGACGGATGTCTTCCCTCTGACAAGGGCTGTGATAGGGAAGGTAATTCATGCTTTTGTTCTATATAGTCTGTGGCAGTGACTATACATCATAACCATTGGTGACACCACAGTGGTTAGCTCTACTAAAAGGATTGTGCCTTGACCTACTCCCCACAAATACTGAAGTGTTCTCTGAGTCTCAACCTGTCTGTGCTGTATGACTATTTATTGCTGGAAGAGAATAAATACGAGTTGGACCTTTTCAGTGTGTGGAACTCTGGTTACTGGGAGCAGAGGGAGTCATTTCGGAGAAAGGATTTGACTCTGAGACACACACACAAAACCCGATAGTTCTGGCTTTCACCTCCAGTCTCTCTGGAGGACATGGGCCGTGGTGTATCGCATCCCTCCCCCCAGTACTAACCCCCTAGATAAGACCAACAAGCCGAGAATGAGAAGGGGTGAGAGGGGTGAGGTCGCTACACAAAGAATACCCAATCACATGCAAGGAAAATAAAAAAAAATGCATTTTTGCTTGCACGTGATTGGATGATGGAAGTCAGCAGAACTTCTGCTCGTTTATTAAAGTGGAGTTCCACCCTGATTTTTTTTTTTTTACCAAAAATCCAAAAAAAAATAGAAAAAAAAAATTGTAAAAAATAAATAAAAATTACTTACCAGAAATAGCGATTCCTATGTGGAAGTCCCCAATCTGCCTCTTCATCGTCCGCGGCTGGTCTTCTTCCTCCGTCCTACTTGCGGTGTCTTCTGGTGAATGGGGCGTGCCTTCTGGGAACTGTGTGTATCCCAGAGAGCAGCCGGCCCATTCACAAAGCACCAGGCGGATCGCGCATGCGCAGTAGGAAACTGGCAGTGAAGCCGCACGGCTTCACTGCCTGTTTCCCTTACTGAGGATTGCGGTGCCGGGAGCGTCCTCGGGGGGGGGGGGGGCTGACATCGCGGGCGAGTAGGACAGATAAGTGTCCTTATTAAAAGTCAGCAGCTACAGTGTTTGTAGCTGCTGACTTTAAAAAAAAAAAAAGCGGGTGGAACGGGCTTTAAGCTCTGAAGCAACTGCACTTTGCAAAGTGCACAGTCTATTTGCCTTTAGTAAATCAACCCCGTTAGTTAAAGCACTGTATTAAATGAAGTAGCTGCAACGTTTTTTTTTTAAACCGATCTTCACCTTTTCATGCATTTTATTTTGCATGTCAGTGCAGAAGATCTCCTACAATCTCTTTTAACTGCTTCCTGTCTACATGCATTCACTCCAGCAAAGGCTGCGCATCATTGGTCTGGATCCCCTGTCTGATGGTGACAAAAACTCTGTACACTTCATTTTCTTGACCTCTGCACTCCGTGTGTTACTTACTCCTGACCTCTGCTCTTCATGCGTTACTTATGTCTGACCTCTGCAATCTGCACATTACTTACTACTGACCACTGCAATCTGTGCATTACTTACTCCTATACCATGCAACCTGAGCGTTAGTTACACCTGACCCTCACACTCTGTGGGGTTGATTTACTAAAGGTAAATAGACAGTGCACTTTGCAGTTGCTCCAGAGCTTAGTAAATGAGGGGAAGCTCTGTTGACTTCCATCATCCAATCATGTGCAAGCAGTTTTTTTTTTTGTTTCTTTGCAGGTGATTGGATACTCTTTGCAAAGTGAAGCTTTACCTAATTTACTAATCTCTGGAGCAACTACACTTGCAGAGTGCACAGTCTATTTGCCTTTAGTAAATCAACCCCTGTGTGTTAATTACCCCTGGCCTCTGCAGACTGTGCAATACTTACACCTGATCCCCACACTTTGCGTGTTACTTACTCCTGGCCACTGCACTCTGTTTGTTACTTACTCCTGATCCCCGCTTGCTGTGTGTTACTTACTCCTGATCCCCGCACTTTGTGTGTTACTTACTCCTGGACTCTGCACACTGTGTGTTAATTACACCTGATCCCCACACTTTGTGTGTTACTTACTCCTGGACTCTGCACACTGTGTGTTAATTACACCTGATCCCCACACTTTGTGTGTTACTTACTCCTGGACTCTGCACACTGTGTGTTAATTACACCTGATCCCCACACTTTGTGTGTTACTTACTCCTGGACTCTGCACACTGTGTGTTAATTACACCTGATCCCCACACTTTGTGTGTTACTTACTCCTGGACTCTGCACACTGTGTGTTAATTACACCTGATCCCCACACTTTGTGTGTTACTTACTCCTGGACTCTGCACACTGTGTGTTAATTACACCTGATCCCCACACTTTGTGTGTTACTTACTCCTGGACTCTGCACACTGTGTGTTAATTACACCTGATCCCCACACTTTGTGTGTTACTTACTCCTGGACACTGCACACTGTGTGTTACTTACTCCTGATCCCCGCACTCTGTGTGTTACTTACTCCTGATCCCTGCACTTTGTGTGTTACTTACTCCTGGACTCTGCACACTGTGAGTTACTTACACCTGATCCCCGCACTCTGTGTGTTACTTACTCCTGGCCTCTGCACACTGTTTGTTACTTACTCCTGGACTCTGCACACTGTGTGTTACTAACACCTGATCCCCACACTCTGTGTGTTACTTACTCCTGGCCACTGCACTCTGTTAGTTACTTATTTCTGGACTCTGCCCACTGTGTGTTACTTACACGTGATCCCCGTACTCTGTGTGTTACTTACACCTGATCCCCGCACTCTGTGTGTTGCTTACTCCTGATCCCCGTACTCTGTATGTTACTTACTCCTGGCCTCTGCACTCTGTGTGTTACTTACACGTGATCCCCGCACGCTGTGTGTTACTTACTCCTGGCCTCTGCTTTCCATGTATTAATACTGAAAACTTTTAAATTTACAGTAACGGTTTAAGTCTCATATGAAATTGTAATGGTTGGGTATTTAGATGATAATCCAGACCTAAAAAATGGCAATAATTAAGGAAAACAGAGGGAAATGCATCCAAAGGGGAGACCGCTGTTTCCAAAGAGGGGCAGTTCAAAGCAGCAGAGGGAGCGGAGTCTCGATGTCAGCGCCAGAAGTGGGGTACAGGCCGGATCCATATGACATGTGTCCCCCAGAAGTTTACCAGGCATAGCACTGTAAATTGAGAGAGACAGTTGGGAAGAGGTAGTTTAATTTATGCTAATTTAAAATGACAGAATGAGAGCGCACCGTATCTCCTTTCATCTCCATTTACAAAATGACATGATTATCACTTTCCTGAGCGCTGGGCCAGGCTCACTAAATGGGGCTTTATGTTCAAAGTCTACACCATGCTGAAGGAACATGCAGCTAGCAGTTGTTCATGGTTCTGCCCGAAACTACAAGCAGCTGTGCCGCACTTTCCCGATGTGCTCCTGTACGAGCTGTAATGAGATTTTATATGTTTCAATATGTTGAAACTGTAATTTTCTCTGCATATTTCTCTTTACATAATTAAAAATGGATAAAGTTTTATGTATTAAAGTAGCAAAATATGTGTGATACCTTCATGCTTGAGTATTAGGCCTCATGCCCACGGACGTTTTTACAGCCGCGTTTTTTACAGCTTAAAAACGCCTGTCCATGTCATTGTATACTTTTTTTTGGAAAAAAAAAAAAAAACGTCGGAGCTCAAAAACGCAATCGCTGCGTTTTTGCGCGTTTTTTAGCATTTTTTAACGCTTGGCGTTTTTTATGCCTAACGCCGACGCCGAGGAACGCACTGGTCCTGGTTTTTTTTTTACAGCTTAAAAACCTCTATGCTATTTGCAGCTCAAAAACGTCTAGGTGGACATGAAGCTATAGACTAACATGGACAGGCGTTTTTTAAGCTGTAAAAAACGCTCAAAAACGCGGCTGTAAAAACGTCCGTGGGCATGAGGCCTTACCGTTCATATACTTGGAGCCTTAAAATGAGTTAGCATGTTATGTATATACAGTATGTAGCACACGGACCCTTTTCTCGCCTGGCTCACTTGTGCTATATGCCCGTACCTTCCTGTTTGAAGAGGTTAAGCGGCGTTCACAAATTTTGGGTCCTGCAGCGAGGTACCTTCTTCCACTGGTTCTCTTCCCCAGAGTATGGGGTCAAGTCTCTATTTCTTCCCCCAAAGAAGGCCAATGTCCAGAAACACTTTAACTCCAACAGAGAGTTTATTTTTTATATGCTGCGTAGTAGACAGAGACAGATGGATGAAAGAAGGAATAAGTGTGAGGGATTAGATCCAGGCACAACTAGTAACCTCGTCGCCACTCGATCCCGAGTGGGTTTAGCTCACCCAGATAGTCCTCTCTCACAGTCCTAGCAGCCGGTGTGAAGCTCGAACAGTTCCCCCACCCTATCCCCACCTGGGACGGGTACAGGAGATACTCTAACCTCTGTAGACTTTTAAGAACAGGATAATGCCAATGGGCACTCTACAGGTTAGCTTTCCAGAATAAAGAATCCTTCCCTCTGACAGGTCACCAGGCCTCTCCCGAGACAGCGATCTTCCATTACTCATCTCCTCAGTGGGACCGATCCTCCCCTGGCCTCCTCTCGGTCAGAGCGGGTACCCTCACCTGGGTACCCTGGGACTCCAATGGGCAAACTGTAGACCCAGTTAAAGGTACTGGGCCTACCTGGAACGTTGCAGCCTCGGGCCAAAGGTGCCCGAGACTTCTCGGCCAGTCATCGCACCCCCGAGGGGCACACCTCTCCAGCTTCTCCGCTCCAACTCTCCTCTCCACCACTCCTCGACTCCCCTAAAGATGGCAACCACCCATTATTTACCCTCTCCCGGCATGCACAGCAGGCAGACCATGCCCACTGTACTGCTGCCGAGGGAGGACACCCTAAGGCGCAGTAATGCCACCCATGGCTCAACCCTGACATGATATGGCAGTGCCACCTACAGGCCACAGGGAACCATACATCAGGCAGCATCACATAGGCAGAAGCAAATACCTAGCAATCAAAGCGGTCTGAGCCTGGCAACGAACTCAGACCAACCCCTAAATTTAGGCACATAACACCCCTAAAAAGTAAAGGGGCGCTACAAGTATATATATCTATATATATAGATATATATATCTATATAGATATTTATAGACATATATATCTATAAAGATATATATATCTATATATATATATATAGATATATATATATACACACACTATATTGTCAAAGGTATTGGGACGCCTGCCTTTAAACGCACATGAACTTTAAAGGGGTTGTAAAGGTTTGTTTTTCATTTTCTAAATAGGTTCCTTTAAGCTAGTGCATTGTTGGTTCACTTACCTTTTCCTTCGATTTCCCTTCTAAATGTTTTTTTTCTTTGTCTGAATTTCTTACTTCCTCTTCCTCCTCAGTAAGTTTGCCCCCATCATCCGAGCCGTTCTGGCTGGGGGTTAGTCAGCGTGCTCGCCCCCTCCCTTGGGACTACATCCCTGCAGGGAGAGGCTGTGAACGTTCACAGAGTCTCCCCACAGGGATGTAGTCCCAAGGGAGGGGGCGAGCACGCTGACTAACCCCCAGGCAGAACGGCTCGGATGATGGGGGCAAGCTTACAGGAAGTGAGAAATTCAGACAAACAAAAAAAAATTTAGAAGGGAAATCAAAGGAAAAGGTAAGTGAACCAACAATGCACGAGCTTAAGGGAACCTATTTAGAAAATAAAAAAATGAACCTTTACAACCCCTTTAATGGCATCCCAGTCTTAGTCCGTAGGGTTCAATATTGAGTTGGCCCACCCTTTGCAGATATAACAGCTTCAACTCTTCTGGGAAGGCCGTCCACAAGGTTTAGGAGTGTGTCTATGGGAATGTTTGACCATTTTTCTAGAAGTGCATTTGTGAGGTCAGGCACTGATGTTGGGCGAGAAGGCCTGGCTCGCAGTCTCCACTCTAATTCGTCTCAAAGGTGTTCTATCGGGTTGAGGTCAGGACTCTGATCAGGCCAGTCAAGTTCCTCCAGCCCAAACTCGCTCATCCATGTCTTTATGGACCTTGCTTTGTGCACTGGTCAGAAACATTTGGTGGAGAGGGGATTATGGTGTGGGGTTGTTCTTCAGGGGTTGGGTTTGGCCCCCTTAGTTCCAGTGAAAGGAACTCTTAAGGCGTCAGCATACCAAGACATTTTGGAAAATTTCATGCTCCCAACTTTGTGGGAACAGTTTGGGGATAGCCCCTTTCTGTTCCAACATGACTGCGCACCAGTGCACAAAGCAAGGTCCATAAAGACATTTATGAGCGAGTTGGGGTGGAGAAACCTGACTGGCCTGCACAGAGTCCTGACCTCAACCCGATAGAACACCTTTGGGATGAATTAGGGCAGAGACTGGGAGCCAGGTCTTCTCGTCCACATCATTGCCTGACCTCACAAATGCGATTTTGGAAGAATGGGCAAAAATTCCCATAGACACACTCCTAAATCTTGTGGACAGCCTTCCCAGAAGAGTTGAAGCTGTTATAGCTGCAAAGGGTGGGCCAACTAAATATTGAACCCTATGGACTAAGACTGGGATGCCGATAAAGTTCATGTGCGTGTAAAGGCATACGCCCCAATATTTTTGTTAATATAGTATATATATATATAGATATATCTAGATATATCTATCTATATATATAGATATATCTATATCTATATATATAGATATATCTATATATATCTATATCTATACAGTATATATAGATATTTATATAGATATATCTATAAATATATAGATTTATCTATATATATATATATATAGATATATTATATACACAGTATATTATTATTGTTATTATTTTATTAATCTATATTTTTATTATTACAGCATACATTATATAAGCCACACTAGTATGTGGTGCTTCTGTTGGTAGCATTAGTAATCCACCCAAAGCCAGAGGGGAACAGAGAAGAAAAGGATCTGCGTATACTGTATGTTGATTTACATTCAAATTAAAATAATGATGGGGGCGTCAAGCTTAGGGTTGGATTTTAAAGCTGAGGTCCAGTTTTGATCTAACATTAAATAATTTGTTTGGACCAAGCTGGTCCAAACAAACTATTTCCTTCACTAAAACTTGAGCCCACTGTGAGCACTGTATTAACCGTATGTGGCAATAGCTAATAGTATACAGTGCTGTGTTCCAGCAGCATTACAGTGACTTCATGATACCAGAAGAAAATTGAGTTTGGCTGAGCACTGGTAGAGGCAGGAAAGGTTTTACCTTGTAATAAAACTTAGAGTATATTATCTGAAAGACAATAGCCACAATGATTAGTGGCTAGAGAGTATGTAAGCAGTTTGATTAGGCCTCAATATAAGAGAGAGAGATGAGGCAGGTTTTTTTTAAACATCAGAGTATATTATCTAAGAGACAATAGCCACAAATATTGTACAGTGGATGGACAGTGCAGCTCCAGGTGGCAGCAGGCATCAGCTACCATCTAGAGCAGCAAAAAAAAAGTTACAGTGACAACGGCACTAACCTGCTGGCTGCCATTGACCGGGGAAAAATTACACTTGCCTGGCACATGTCCTCAACCTGGTGTTGCAGTAGTTTATTATGAAATTCCCTGACTTCCAGGAGCTCCTTTGTCAGGCCAGATGGGGTTTGTCTAGGACTTATTCATAGAGGCCTCTACGAATAAGCCCTACACAGGTGAAACACATTGGAGGGGTTATCCTGACGGGTGGAGAGCCAGCTAAAGCCAGTTTGTGAAGATTTGTTTTGTGGTTTACTTTATTGGTATTCGGTCCTGTGAAACACTTGTGGTCCTATGGATAAACTTGACATGCTCTTATCAGTGGCCTAGCATCCTAAGGCTGCATTCACACCTGAGCGTTTTGTAGCCCTAAGCCTGAAGCTACAAAACGCTAGAGGGGAAAAAATCCATTATTCTCTATGGAGATGGTTCACATCTCCACTCAAAAACGCCTGAAGCCAAACGCCTGAAGCTCAAACAAGTTCCGGACCCTTTTTTGTCGCACGAATCGGAGTCATAGAATGTAATGGAAACGCCCGATTCAAGCGTCTAGCGCGACAACGAGCGTTTCGACGGGCGCAAATTCGCGCGACAAAACGACGGTAAAAACGACAGTAAAAAAGCTCGAAGCGCTACGCTCAGGTGTGAATGCGGTCTAACAGCTGTGTGTGAACAGGCCGGTATCTGACAGGAGCATGTGAATGGTACTGTTTTTCATTTGATTTAAGGGAGATATCACAGTTGGAACATCCAAAACATATAAGAAGTCATGGGGAGACCCATTAGTTTCCATCTGTAACCAAAATATCACTCTTGGGTGGACTGACCCTTTAACATTTCTGCATAGCTTGTAATGACAATTCCTAGCAAAAAAAAAAATCTCGCTCTATATCCCAACAGCAGTCCTTTCCCTTCTTTCCACTCATCTGATAGGAGGGTCAACACACACTGGCTTCACTCATAAAACCACAAATTAAACCTTTAGCATTGATTGCCGTAGGGTAGATTAATTTATTTCTTGTAATTAGCCAGTCAGAGATCTTTGTTGGAGGTTAATGCCAATTTTAAGTATTTTTGCATATTATAGCAAGTATCCATTTCAAGTGTCAATTACGATTAGTGTGATATACAGGAGAATAGAATTATAGCGAGGGAGCCCCAGTGGTCTCATAAAAGTAGCTCTCTGCACAAAGCACTTTTAGGGTCATTTACTAAGTGTGTCTATAGCATAGCGGTGGTGGTGGACTGGACAGCACAAAAGCTCTGGTTGAGCATGGAGTAAACTGCCAGCGCTCCATTTTCCAGCAGCAAGTCCATGTGCATTTTTTATTCCAGGGTCTGATCATTTATCAGCAATATTTGTTTTACAGATGGCAATCATTGGTTTAGACATTCTGACAGTTTCTAATCAATCTCTGCTCGCCTTTATAATTAAAAGCAAAATTTTATTTTACTGTCATTACTTACAGCTCATAATTAGAGACGATGTTAAGGTACGCCGCTACAATGGGTTTGCAGTGAATCCCGACTTATAGGCACTGGCAGGTCTTTTAACCACCTACAGTCTGGTCCAATTCTGAAATTTTTCCTCATACATGTAAAAATTACTGATGGGCTGAACACCAACCTGGTTCGCACCAACCTGAACAGGGAAAAAGTTTTGCCCTGAGCCGCAAACTTTATTAAAGTCTATGGGACCCGAACATGAAAAATAAAAAGTTCCCATTTTGAAGGCTTATATGCAAGTTATTGGCCATAAAAAGGGTATGGGGGCCTGGGTACTGCCCTGGTGCAGTGAGCAGTGATTTTAATGATGCTTAAAGTGAAACAATAAAAATAACAAATTCCTTCAAATATAGTCCCCTTAGTCTGCATGTAAAGTAATGCACCTGTACTGTGTGTAGAACCTGCTGCAGCAAAAATGAAATTTCTAAAGAAAATTGTGGTTGCAAGCCATTTCGGGCAATACAAAAAAAAAAAAAGAAAAAGAAATAGCGTGGGGTACCCCTTAAAATCCATACCAGACACTTATCTGAGCATGCAGACTGGCAGGCCAGGAAAGGGGGGGACAATTGAGTGCCCCCCTCGAACCATACCAGGCCACATGCTTTCAACGTGGGGAGGTTTGGGGCTCTGCCCCCCCCACCCCAAAGCACCTTGTCCCCATGTTGATGGGGATAAGGGCCTCTTTCCGACAACCCTGGGTGGTGGCTGTGGGGGTCTATGGGCAGGGGGCTTATTAGAATCTGGAAGCCCCCTTTAACAAGGGGGTCCCTAGATCCTGCCCCCCCATGTGAATGAGTATGGGGCACATTGTACCCCTACTCATTTACTAAAAAAAGTGTCAAAAATAAATAAAGACAGGAAGCAGTTTTTGACAATTCCTTTATATAAAAACAAAATTGCCCCCCCGATTTAGATCCATCATCAATCATGACACCCACCGCACCGCCGGACCAGAGAAAAGAAGAAAAAAATGATCCACCCATGAGGAAGGCTTACCGCTAACTGTCTGCTCTACTGGGTGACAGTTCTTAAATAGGTAAGGCACGGGGCCACCTGGTGACACCGCCTGGTGGTCCCACCCCCTTGTGACATCACCGACCCAGAATGCACTGGTCGATGACATGCTCGGCCTTAACCAATCGCCCATCCCTAGTAAAAATCAGCATTTGTTTGCTGGAAAATTGCTTAGAACCATCAAATATCATACATTTTTAAAGCAGAGGCCCTGGAGAATAAAATGGTGGGTTTTGCAAATTTTATGTCACAGAATATTTACGCAGCAGTTTATCAAACACAAATTTTCAGGAACAATACACTTCAACAAATTTTAGTGCACACAAACACAAAATAATACCCAATTTTTGGAAACATATAAAAGATGATGTTACGCAGAGTAAATAGATACACCAACATGTGACGCTTTAAAATTGTGTTCACCTGTGGAACGGCGACAAACTACGGCACCCAAAAATCTCCATAGGCGATTATTTAATAGCTTTTAAAGGTTGCCAGTTTAGAGTTACACAGGATGTCTGACAGTAGATCTATTACTCACACTCAGAAATTTGCTTGCTCTCACTCAACATCCCTTGAGATAGCATTGGTCATGACAGTTCCTCTAATAAACCCCTGATCTCTCCTGCACAAAGCATCTGATCAAACCGAGATAGGTGTGATCAGATGCTTTACAAGCCGGTAACAGCTTGCAAACAAACAAACCAAAACTGGAAGTGACGAAATCCTCATTGCTTTCGGATTCTAACATCAAAGTGTGGGAGAAACTGCAAAAGTTCCTCTCACTCTGTCTTGGGCATCGGATCAGATTGCTCGCATCATTACCAGGCCTCCCAATGGAGTGGGAGAGTTTGGTAAAGGGAGCGGGCGGGAGGAGAGCTGATAGTGACCGGTAAAAGTGATCAAGCAGCTGTATAGCCACTCCAATCACTTTTACTTTTTAGGTAATCACTGCCACTAAAAAATTATATATCGATCATTGCTGCAGCGATGACCAAGATATCACTGCCCCCATCTGAGGATGTATATATAGTAGACTTGTGCACAACGGAAACATTTGTTTAGTTTTGGTTTGTTTCTTTTCGGTCCTGTTGATTTGTAATCGTTCGTAATTTTGCTAGATGGGATTTTTCGTGTTTGGACTAATTCGTATTTTCGCAAGCGACATTTTTCATTGAATCGGAATGATTCGTATTAATGTAAGCCTTATTTTTAGTTGATTTATAATTCGTACTTTCGGTAGAGTACATTGTTTTTTGTTGATTCTGGACACAACTCCTACTTTCGTAACTTTTTTTGGGTTAGTTGATTCGTAATTTTCCGTGTCTCTCTCACAACGACGCTGCCTATTATGCCTAATGTGCTCCGAATGGATCTGTACTTTTCTAAATACATAGCGGTTATTTGTAACGATTCGAAATCTCGTATTTTACGTTCGTTTTTCACATGCGGCTATAGCCTCCGCCCCTGTACACCATTTTGAGAGGGAGTTCAGCACGGTGAGGGAGGAGTAGAGAGCAGAGCAGAGTGTTATTGTGCTTCGAATGGATTCGTACATTCGTAACTTTTTTCATAACAAATTATGCCGAAGACATTCGGGCATTCGCTATTTACGATATAATTTATTTTGGATTCGGTTTTATTCATAAATGCTTTGTTTGGAAATTCGAATGCTTCCGAATGTCCGAAAGTTGCTGAATTCGGACGAATTTCGATTCGTTATGAAACTAATTGCACAAGCCTGTGGATAGCAAACTGTTGTGTATCTTGGATAATTAGGGGATGAGGGTGGGGGTAGGGAAGGGTTTTTAACTTTTTTTTATTGTTTATTACATCTGTTGATGTCAGAAACCATTTTTATAGACTTTCCCTGTCCACAGTCTTTATGGTGATAATAGGCTACATGTGTTTTTTCATAGGTCATATTTCCTAATTGTTGCAGGCTGCAACACCTTCTGATACTTCCAGGAGGCACAGATGATGTCATTGTGTCTCACTGCTGCCTTCCAAAACAATTTGACTTTGAAAAGGAGAGCTGATGCTGGCACCATATTTCTGTCAGACAAATTTGATATTTTGATTAAATGCATTGGAGTCGAGGGGTAAGGTATTTTTATGGTTGCAATTAATTTTGAAAGGCCCCTGAGGGTTAGGAGAGATCCTTTTTAATTATTCTGGACCTGTTTTTGTGCCAACCCCCCTCCCCCTTTAGCTGGGAATATGACGTTAGTTGTTGAGGAACCCAAAACCTTACTTTCATACAAACTATTTTTTATAGATTTTTTTAATTATTATTATTACCAATATATGACCACCTAAAATGGTCAGGTCCAAAACCCCTTCATGATACTTCATAATGACACACTACACCACTAGGTTGAGGAAATGTGCCAGGTATAGTACAAGTGTAAATTCCCAGGACGAAGGGCAGCAAGCAGGTTAGTGCCATTGTCACTTTAGCTTTCTATTTTGTAGCTCCAGATGGCAGTTGATGCCTGCTGCCATCTGGAGCTGCACTATCTAGCCACTGTACAATATTGGTGGCTACTGTCTCCCAGATAATGTACTCTAATATTTAACTCAAGATAAAACCTGCCTTGTCTATCCCTCCAATATTGCGGCCTAATCAAGCTGCTTACATACTCTTCAGTCACTAATATTTGTGGCTATTGTCTTTCAGATAATATACTCTAATTTTTATTACACAGAAAATCTACCTAGCCTCTATCAGTGCTGGTATACTGTCTTGACAGCAGCCAATTTCTACCAAACACATACTTGAAGTCTATATTAAAATTTTTGGGGAATAATTGGATATTTGGAGATATGGGGGAGGGTGCAGGGGATTTTGGGTTGTAGTTTTGAAGTGTTTTTGTGCACTTACTTTTCATGTTCATTTAGGACAATGCAGTGTGGTACTAGTAGATTTGGTCATATTCAAGTAGACTTGTTCTGTAATGTTGAAGACTTTTCATAGCTTGTCCAAGCCACTTCTTCACTTCTAATGAGTGTCAAGAAAATATCACAGCATTTATATCCAGATAAGTAGCACCAACATCTTGATCCAATTACCATGGAAATGTAGATTAATGTCTAAGAACTAGATGTGAGGTGTGAAAATTGTGGAACAACCCTTTACTAGCAAGACTTCATAAATGTTAATCATTCAAATTACAAGACTGAAGGTGTGAATTGTTGTCAAAACATTTTTTTTTTCTGTGAACTTGTGGAATGGAACAAAGAATAAGTTATCAGTAGGGGTGAGTGAAATTGAGATTTTTTTTTGCCTTAGTACATTTTTTCCAAAATATTAAAACACTCCGGCCAAATTTGATATTTTGATTAAATGCATTGGAGCCAAGGGGTATTTTTATGGGTGCAATTAATTTTGAAAGGCCCCTGAGGGTTGGGAGAGCTCCTTTTTAATTATTCTGGACCTGTTCTTGTGCCAACCCCCCTCCCCCCTTTAGATGGGAATATGACGTTAGTTGTTGAGGAACCCAAAACCTTACTTTCATACAAATAATTTTTTATATATTTTTTGAATTATTATTAACCACTTGCCGACCACGCAGTGTAGTTTTACTGCTACAGTGCAGGCCTGATGTGCAGAATTATGTATATATACAGTACGTTATTCTAAATTTCCAGGTAAGGGACGTGCACGTCAATCTGCCCGGCTCTGCTGTCACTGGCTCCAGCACATGTCGATCAGCAGTTCCCGGTCAATGATTCATGGCCAAGACCTGCCGATAGTCAAAGTGAGTGACAGGAGTGAGCTTTGTTTAAGTAAACAACACAAAGCTCTCTTCTGACCAGTGGCGGCTGGTGCTGTATATTTTCTGGGGGCAGCAAACAAGACACCTGTCGACACCCCCCTCGGTCGCTCGCTCGTTTGTCTGTCCCCCCCACCAGCCCCGCACTTACCCCATATAGCAGCTTCGGCTCCTTCATTGGTCTCCTCCCCCTCTGCTGCGACTTTCTTCTCAACGGCTTCACCCTGCATCTCTGGCTTCATGGCGGCTTCCCTCCTCCATCCCTTGGCGGCCACACAGATGGCTTCTCCTCTCGTCCAATTGGGTCTTAAGACCCGCTTCCTGATTGGCCGGGAGGAAAATCAGGAAGACAATAGTGAATATTAATTCGCTACTGTCACACAACTGGGTGGGCTTTGCGCGCAGTTCTCTGCGCCCTGAGCCCACCCTTTTTTGAAGCCAATTAGAGCCTCAGGCTCTAATCATGTGCTTAAAAAAAAACATTGAAATTCATGCATCCGGCACCCTGCATGTAGATTAGGGGCCAGACCCATGGATTAGGGGGGCGTATGGATGGGCCGCCACTGCTTCTGACAGAGGTGATGCTGAGGTTTTTGTTTCAGGGAATAAAAACTGGCACATTCCTTAGTAAAATAACCACACATTACACATAGTAAACATTGATAGGCACACAGTTAAAGAGGAAGTAAAGCCAATTAAAAAAAAAAAAACAAACTAAAAAACTGAAAAAGAAAGGCATAGCATATTAGCTCATTATGAATGACTTACCTGAGATTGAAGCCCCCGCAGCAGTCCTTGGTCACCTCCACCGCCGCCGCCATCTTGCCTTGATGTCCCATCACTGCCGTCAGTGCATCGCCGCTCCAGTGCTGTGATTGGCCGGAGCGGCAATGACGTCACACGCATGCACGCTCGGGCCGGCAAGAACCCTTTCAGAAAACCGGTAATGAAGCTGGCCCGCTAGTGCGCATGCGTGTGACATCATTGGCGCATCGGTTTATAGTAAATATCTCCTTAACCATGTAGGTTAAGGAGATATTTCTTGCACCTACAGGTAAGCCTTAATCTAGGCTTACCGGTAGGTGCAAGTTGTCTAAGTGGGTTTACAACCACTTTAACCCTTTGGTCACCCTAGATGTTAACCCCTTCCCAGCCAGTGTCATTAGTACAGTGTATATTATTAGCACTGATCACTGTATTAGTGTCACTGGAGATTTAAGTGACAGTTAGCCAGTTCCCACAAAGTGTCAGTTAGTGTCTGATTGCCTGCTGCCCCCCTATAAGTCACTGATCACCGCCATTACTAGTAAAAAAAAAAAACTCCCGGTAAATATCTCATAGTGTGTAGACGCTATAACTTTTAATCAAACCAATCAATTGTTTTTACCAAAGACATGTAGCAGAATACATTTTGCTCTAAATGTATGCAGAAATGAGATTTTTACATTTTTTCATTGGATATGTTTATAACAGAAAGTAAATTTCAAAATGTATACTGTTTTTTTGTTTATTGTGCAAAAAAAAAATTGTGCAAAAAACAAACAAACCCAGAGTTGATCAAATATCACCAAAAGAAAGCTCTATTTGTGGGGAAAAAAATGCTATAAAATTCATTTGTGTGCAGCATCGCTTGACCGTACAATCGTCAGGTAAAGTAGCGCAGTTCCGAATAGCAAAAAATGGCCTGGTCATGAAGGGGGAAAATCTTGCGGAGCTGAAGTGGTTAGTATTATTATTATTATTATTAATAATAGTAATAATATTATATTTAACTGATTGTTCTTCTTTAGGAAAATACAGTATCAGCTAACAATGAAATGATCATCATTTTAAGAGAACTGTGTTTTTTTTGTTTTGGTTTTTTGAGATTTGGGTGAAATCAGTCATTTTGCAGCAAAATCGCTCCATTCATCCCTACTCACTAAAATAATAATAAAAAAGTTCCAGCAAGAAGCACTATAGTCCCCAGATGACCACTGGTTTGAATCAATCACTACAGGCAGTCCCCGAGTTACGAATGGGCTAGGGACTGTAGGTTTGTTCTTAAGTCGAATTTGTTCGTAAGTCGGAACAGTACCTTTTTTGATGTTCTGTCGAAATGTGCCTGCCGTCGAAATGTGGCCGCGCATGCGCAGAACGTCTGAGACGTCACGCCGCCTCCCATTCGTAAGTAGGAAACCATCCTGGGCTCAGGGTTGCCTTTTCTGAGTGTGCCTACATCTTTGGACTCAAATACACACAATCGAAATTTCCGACAACAAATGTTCGATGTGAGCTTTTGGTCGGATATTCCGACCGTGTGTAGGCCCCATCGGACTTTTGCTGTCGGAATTTCCGACAACAAATGTTTGAGAGCAGGTTCTCAATTTTTCCGACAACAAAAGTTCTTGTCTGAAATTCTGATCATGTGTAACCATTTCTGACGCATAAAAGTGCTGCGCATGCTCGAAACCAATTTGACGCGTTCTCGGAATCATTGTACTTCATTTTTCTCGGCTCGTCGTAGTGTTGTACGTCTCCGGGTTCCTGACCATCGGAATTTCCAAGCAACATTTGTGCGACCGTGTGCGTGCAAGACAAGTTTGAGCCCACATCCGTCGGGAAAAAAAAACAACAGTTTGATTGTCGGAAATTCCGATCGTGTGTATGCGGCATAACTGTCTGGCTCAAGACAGCAGCACTTTTTTCAAATGTTTGAATGTGGATGCAAGCTCACTGTCTGTTTATGCAAATTTCATGGTCAGTGGAATCATATAAATTGTTTGACTATTTGATGTCTTGCTTGTCTTACAATATGTATATTGTTATACCTGTTTTTTTTAAAATCAATTATAGATGTATTTTCGTCCTGTGTTCAACCACCTACCCCTGAAAAAGAGAACAATTGTTGCCAACTCGAAACGCGTCAGTTTATCTCTGTTGCTCTAATTATACAACAGTGTAGTGGGTGCCTCTCACTGTATTGTATCCTTGCATATCTATTTTTTGCATCCTGGACACTCTTTGTAATATATATTTTATCTCTAACTATTTTTCAAATAATTATATACCCGTATATACTCGAGTATAGCCGACCCGAATATAAGCAGAGGCACCTAATTTTACCACAAAAAACTGGGAAAACGTATTGACTCGAGTATAAGCCTAGGGTATCCATCTGCATGCCTCACTGTGCCTCACTTTGCCTCACTGCGTCCATGTGCATGCCTCACTGTGTCCAGGCCTCACTGTGCCCATGACAAGACTGACGTTTAACATGGGAGTCTATGGAAGGGGTGCCTAGCTTTGAAAAATCGTTGCTCCCCGGCCGTAGATCTTCCAGACAACAAACTTTTCACACTTGCAGAGGAGAAATTGGGCTACATGTGTGCCAAGTTTTGCGTCCAGAGGACCTACGGTCGCCTGGTACCGGGTCCCCAAAATCACCAAAGAAATTACCGTTTAACATGAGAGTCTATGGAAGGGGTGCCAGGCTTTGAAAAATCGGAGCTTCCCGGCCGTAGATTCCCCGGACAACAAACTTTGCGCAATTGTAGAGAAAGAGTAAGGCTACATGTGTGCCAAGCTTGGGGTCCAGGGGACCTACGGCCGGCTGGTACCGGGTCCCCAAAATCCGGGAGATCAGGTGCAAAAAGGTGACCCGAGTATAAGCCGAGGGGGGCATTTTCAGCACAAAAAAATGTGCTGAAAAACTCGGCTTATACTCGAGTATATACAGTAACTTTCTTAGATCTATAGTTTTGATTTATAGAGGAGTATTTCCCTTTAAAGTCCCATTCAGAGGAACACTCTCCCTTTTGTAACGATCCGGAAATGTAACACTCCCATTGGTTGTGCTCTCAACCAAACTGTCAAACCATCCAATGGCTGGTGAAAAAATGGGGATCATATCCACCCAGAGTGGTACTGGGGATACAATGTGATAGAAAAATGCCACGTCCCGAAAATCATAGATTGAATAAGTTAGGATGAAAAGATGGACTTTATGGGCACGACAAAATTGATTAAAATTACTCAAGTTTTATTAAAAATAACAAAAGAGAATAGCAGAACATACAATAAAAATTGAATAGTATATATAACCATTCATCAATCTAGTGTTAACACACTTGAACGCATCACCCAATGACCAAGATTCGATAAGAAAATTGAATTATACTAAATAGGATGACACCAGGGTCATTTCCTTCAGTATAGTGAATATCAGTCAGTAGACACTAATGGCATTGATTGGTGGTGTGTCGTCAAAGATTCATTCCTAAACCCGACATGTTGCGCGAAATTGATCGCTTCTTCAGGAGTTTTTTGAATGTATGAATTCAAAGGTTTTCAGGTTACAACGGAGGTTATAGATGGTCAAGATGGCAGCAATAGTAGAAGGATGCCTCTGGGTATTTTGAGAAACTAGATAGCACAATATATGGCTACGGTGTAGAGCCTAGTATCCGTATTTGAACCCCGATTATGGAGGAGAAAATAATAATTTGGTGCACAGATATAGGTGCTGGTAGTTTCAAAAATGCTAGCAAGAATTCTGTAATGTCATAACTTGCAGTTATGCCCAGTCTTGGAGTTAGAGTTGGTGAGTATACCTCCGTTTGCAGGTTGCAGCCCTAAATAGTCGGGGATTATCTGCACTGTTCTTATCGAATCTTGGTCATTGGGTGATGCGTTCAAGTGTGTTAACACTAGATTGATGAATGGTTATATATACTATTCAATTTTTATTGTATGTTCTGCTATTCTCTTTTGTTATTTTTAATAAAACTTGAGTAATTTTAATCAATTTTGTCGTGCCCATAAAGTCCATCTTTTCATCCTAACTTATTCAATCCAATGGCTGGTGTCATAACTGATCACATGTGCAGCATCATGACAGTTGTAGATTAAACAGAGGCAAAGATGGCCGCTTCCTTGGCTGAAAACGATAGGGGGGTTTACTTACACTTTAAGGTCGCTAATAAGGGGTAGAGTTCCCTTGGTCCAATGAAATGTGGGCTTCACAAACTCTGTATTGGCTCCAAATTGAATTAGAAAGAGGCCCAATGTACATGTTTAATAGTTCACCAGTGGCAACAATAGAATATTTGCACCTGTAGAACGAATACCAGGGTTTCGCAATGCCAAACTACCGATGGAGTAATGTTCTATTATTCGCTCATTACTATTCATTTTTTTTTTTGTCTCATGTGGCGTTGAAAATGGTATTATAAGTGTTTATTGACTCACTTCCTTTAAAGCAGCTAATTGAGGTTCAACCAAATAGCACTTACCTTTGCCGCTGTGTTTGCAATTGTGATTGTTCTTCTGGACATGTGTAGAATAGTAAAATATGAAACCCAACCATCCACACTCCTCTCTATGTATCTGTAAATGTTGTGACATGTTTTATTCCCTGGAGGCCGATAATAAAATATGGATTTAATTTCAGTTGAGAAGTAAAGTAAATCTGTTGAGCGCAGCCTCTGTGTATTCTTTCCAATGGATATGGTGAAACGTTTGTTTTCTTATTGATTAGCTGCTGGGTCCCTTGCAGCAAAACCCCAGGTCACGGCTCATCAAGCGTCACTATTAATCTGTCCAAGGCAGTTTTAGAGCCTCACATCTCTGAGAACGCAAGAATCCCATTATTGGCCGAGACGACGGTCATTCATCATCAGTTTTTACTCCTGCAGTAGGCTGGTGGCAGTAAAGTCATGAAAAGGATACAGTATGGATGTTTAGTTACATATGGAGCTTCCAGAACCAATAAAAGAAATATATTTCACTTGGGAAGTGCTAACAATTTGTCTTGAGTTTCATCAATAACGCAACAGGGAGGGTTGGCCGCTGCCTTGGAAAACTGTACTCAACTGTCGACTGTCTTCATGGAGTTTGAGGTTGACTAAACTCCAAGGGAGTGATTTACTCAATGAAAACCAGTCAGCAGTGTTTAAATATCCATTCTTGAATTGTTTTCATGCTATAGCTTTAATTGATTTTTTTCCACTCTTTGCTTGTATTCTCTCCCTGACAGCAGAAATGTCAGGTTGACTGCTGGGTCATCCTCTCTACTTACCGTATATACTCGAGTATAAGCCGACCCGAATATAAGCCGAGGCACCTAATTTTACCACAAAAAACTGGGAAAACGTATTGACTCGAGTATAAGCCTAGGGTGTCCATCTGCATGCCTCACTGTGCCTCACTGTGTCCATGTGCATGCCTCACTGTGCCCATGCCTCACTGTGTCCATGACTAGACTGACGTTTAACATGGGAGTCTATGGAAGGGGTGCCCGGCTTTGAAAAATCGGTGCTCCCCGGCCGTAGATCTTCCAGACAAAAAAGCTGCACACTTATAGAGAAGTAATGGGGCTACATGTGTGCCAAGTTTTGGGTCCAGGGGACCTACGACCGACCGGTACCAGGTCCCTAAAATTACCGGAGAAATTACAGTTTAACATGGGAGTCTATGGAAGGGGTGCCCGGCTTTTTAAAAAATTGGTGCTCCCCGGCCGTAAGTCCCCCGGACAACAAACTTTGCACACTTGTAGAGGGAGAGTGGGCCAGTACCGGGTCTCCAAAGTCCGGGAGATCAGGCGCAAAAAGGTGACTCGAGTATAAGCCGAGGGGGGCATTTTCAGCACAAAAAAATGTGCTGAAAAACTTGGCTAATACTCGAGTATATACGGTATTCTTTTTACTGTGCAGTGCTATACAGTGGAACCTCACATTACGAGCATAATCCGTTCCAGGAGAATGCTCGTAATCCAAAGCACTCGCTTATCAAAGCGAGTTTCCCCATAGAAGTCAATGGAAACAAAAATTATTTGTTCCGCATTGACTTCTATGGCATGCAATACCGCATGATGCCAGAGGTGGGGGGTGCCAAAAGCCTCGGAAATACTCGGAAAGGCTCGGGGACAGCTCGACTCAACCCGGAAAGTCTCGGGAACTGAGTATTTCTGAGTTTTTCTGAGTATTTCCGAGTATTTACGAACAGGTCCGATCGGCTCCGCTCGGCTCTGCTCAGCTCCGGCGCCCCCGCACCTCTGGCCAAATGCGGTATTGCACACCGCTGTGGCTTGAATCCTGCTCGTTTCTCGAGACAACACTCGCAAACCGAGTCAGGATTTAAAAAAAAAAATGCTTGTATTGCGAAACGCTCGTTAACCGCGTCACTCGCAGGTTTCGCTGTATGTTCAAACTGATTGAAAATATAATTTAATTATCATAGGCAATTATCATAGGCAATTATCATTAGCATAGGCAACCAGCTTGTAGGTTTAAGCCCTGGTTCACACTGGTGCGTTTTGACATGCAATTTGCGACCGCCGGGCTCCCGCGATTGCTCGTGACACACAGATCCCGGTTCTCTTAGGGGAGAAATTACTAATCCTCTGTTCACATACAATGTATGAACAGCAATCTGTCATTTCCCCTAGTAAGTCCCATCCCCCCTTCAGTTAGAACACACATTAGGGAACACAGTTAACCCCTTGATCACCCCCTAATTGTTAACCCCTTCCCTGCCAGTGTCATTTATACAGTAATCAGTGCATTTTTATAGCACTAATCGCTTTATAAATGTCACTGGTCTCAAAAATGTGTCAAAAGTGTCTGCCGAAATATCGCAGTCCCGATAAAAATCGCTAATCGCCGCCATTACTAGTAAAAAAAATATATATATTAATAAAAATGCCATAAATCTATCCCCTATTTTGTAGACGCTATAACTTTTGCGCAAACCACTCAATATACGCTTACTGCGATTTTTTTTACCAAAATATGTAGAAGAATACATATCGGCCTAAACTGAGGAAATTTTTATTTATTTTTTTAAAATTGCGGATATTTATTATAGCAAAAAGTAAAAGATATTGTGTTTTGTTTCAAAATTGTCGGTCATTTTTTGTTTATAGCGCAAAAAATAAAAACCGCAGACGTGATCAAATACCACCAAAAGAAAGCTCTATTTGTAGGAAAAAAAGGACGTCAATTTTGTTTGGGTACAGCATCGCATGACTGCGCAATTGTCAGTTAAAGCGACGCAGTGCCGTATTGCAAACAACTTCCTGGTCATTGAGCAGCCAAATCTTCCGGGCCTGAAGTCGTTAAAGAGCTGCAAAATCTGTCGGTATAAAAAAAAGGAAAAAAAAAAAAACATTTTAGGTCTAGTGTGTTAAATTTTTATCTATGAGAAACAGTTTAGTAATGGAAATGTCAGCGGTTGATGTGTGAGTTTAAGTCCAAACAAAAAGACCTTTTAATCTGGGTGAGCCAATTTTTACCTTAAATCAAATGCCACCTTTGAAACAGAGTAAAGAGGACAGCTTCCAAAACTATCCTGTTAGCGGCTTACAAGCGCACAGTAAGGACAATCCACTCCGGAGGCTGTGCTAGCCTGGCACCGTGCCCTTAATCTGAAACTTCATTATTGGAGCCAAGGGAATCAATACATCTTCCATGAGCCATCTTAAAGACTGGAAATATTTACTGTACATCATTACGTGGTAAGAGGCTGATGTGAAAGGGAATATTTTCAAGTCATTGGCACTGAACAGTTCATTTCCACTCCAAAGTCTTAAGCAGACCATATGCTGACTTCCAACTGTGATGTCATGCCGTGACTGACTTCCAACTGTGATATCATGCCGTGAGCGTAACCTTTGAAGAGGCCCTGTCACCAAATTTTATATAAATGCTGGGAAAAGCACAAAAGTTCAAGTATTTCAAGTGCTTACTTGCAGAGTTTTTCCTTTCCACAAACATTTTTTTATTTAATATTCTCTTGAACTTGCTAGTAAATTGGACTACTACAGGGAGATTCAGTTCCCTAGCACAGCCTCCTCCCTCCTTGCATGTCACAGGCTTCTTCTCTTTTATAGTGTCTGTGACAGGGGGGTCACTTTGGACACAGGGTGAGCCAGGAAACCATGGACATTAAGAATATGGCTTGGATTGCTGGAAATTGAAATAGTAATATTAGTCCACAATATGTACTGGCTGTTTTATTCTGAACTCAACAGGTTAATTGAGAGATGTGTTACCTGCCAGTTGAGATGTAAATGAATCTAGAAGGGCGTCTGAAGACCCTCTTAGGGTGAATAGGGATAATTAACTCTATACTGGTGTGTATTGTACTCAGACAGACAGGCTACAAATCCTTTCATTGTGAGATGTGTATTGAAGGTCGTCATGTTTCTATTGTGTAAAGTATTTTGAACTGAAAGGGGATTAGAACCTGTTGTCTCCTAACAGACGTCAAAATAATGTGTATTGGGTCTTGTTTTGTTGTGGGTGGAGCTGGACCATTGTTCATGCAGGTTAATGCAGTATTGGATGTGTATAAAAGTTACAATGTTTTTTTAATAAAGTCAGTCTATCCTGGGAAGATACAGAGTGCGTCTCGTTCTTTCAGAAGGATTAATTCCTATGGGAAGTGGTCGTCTGACTGTGGAGGATCGACAGTGAATTTGTGTCCAGGAGAGGGAAGATATTTAAACAGCGTTAACCCCTTTCGTATTTGGGGTGCCGTTACAGTGTCTGTTCTCTGTGATAGCCCAACTCCTCCGCCCCTCACTTCTTTACAAAATGATTTCAGGGCTTGTTCACAAAAGCAACACACTCTCCTGTGGATTGTTTTTCAGAGTAGTGATAGAAAAGTGGCTGCCAGTCACTAGTTCTATGGTCACTTCCCGATTGCTCATTTGTTTTATTCAGCTGAAAAGGGATTTTCTATGGAAATACCGCAACCGTAAACCAAGCGTTTAGCTCACTGTTGCATTCACTTGCATGGGTCAAAGTTGGTATATTTAATGCCTGTTGCAAAACTTTTGGACATAGTAAATTGTGGTTTGGGAGTGTGGTGTGGTAAAACCATGACTAACTGCCTACCTTTTAATGGTCACATGTGTATACAAATCTTTATGTTTTTCTGGTATAGGAACAAAGGTGAATGCCATAGAGCAGGATGCTCCAAACTCTTTAAACAAAGGACTAGTTTACAGTCCTTCGGGATTAAGGGGGGCTGGATTGTGGCCAGAGGAGTAGATGTCCTGATGTCAGAGTGAACAATGGCTCAGGTTTGGTGGTCAGTGGGTTTAAAAAAAATGTAAATAGTGTTTGTGGTCAGTAAGAGGAGGAATCGTGCCCTACCATTGGTATCAGTGGGAGGAATAGTGTCCCATCATTGGTATCAGTGGGAGGAATAGTGTCCCATCATTGGTATCAGTCGGAGGTATAGTCCCCCGTCATTGGTATTAGTAGGAGACATTATGCCCCATCATTGGTATTAGTAGGCAGTATTGGGGTTGATGTACTAAAGCTGGAGAGTACAAAATCTGGTGCAGCTTCGAGGTTTTATTGTCAAAGCCTAATTGAACAAGCTGAAGTTAGAAGCTGATTGCCTACCATGCAGATTTTGCACTTTCCAGTTTTAGTAAATCAAACCCACAGCGTTCTGTTATTGGTATCAGTGGAAGGAATAGTGCTCCATCATTTGTATCAGTGGGAGGAACAGTTCCCCATAATTGGTGTTGGTGGGTGGAACAGTGCTCCATCACTGGTATCAGCACTGGAAGAGTGTCTCATTAATGGTGTCAATGGGAGGAATAGTACCCTATTGAGGGTATTAGTAGGTGGAATAGTGCCCCATCTTTGATATTTGCAGTGGGGTATAGTGTCCCATCATTGGTGTCAGTGGGAGGAATAGTGTGCTATCAAGGGTATCAGTAGGAGGAATAGTGCCCCATCTTTGGTATTAGCAGGGCTGAATAATGTCCCATCATTGGTGTCAGTGGGAGGAATAGTGTCCCATTATTGGTATCATTCGGGGGAATGGTGCCCCATCATGGGGATCAGCAGCAAGAATATTACCCCATCATTGGTATAAGTGGGAGGAATAGTACTTAATTGGTTTTAGTGACAAGAACAGTGGCCAATCGTTGGTGTCAATGGGGGGAATTATGTCCACCTGTAGATGTCAGTAAAGAGATTAGTGCCTCATGTAAATTGGAGTAATAATACCCCATGACCCAGATAAAGACAAGCAATCGGCCATATGTGGCCCCCAGGTTGCAGTTAAAGGTCACTATAGAGTGTCACTTGAGAGACAGCTCTGATTCTGCTGGGGCTGCTGACATCACTTCCAAGATGGCAGCACCCAGCAGCAATCTCTGGGCTTTTACAGGTAAATAAAATACATAAAAAATGTGAAATGCACATATAATCTTTTGGGAACATCGTTGTTAAAATCAATCATCTGGCGACAGGGTCTCTTAAAAGTGACCTTCTCAATCACTTAAAGATGTAGGCCCCCTACAGTAGAAGAGCTAACATATTTGCCTCTCTGGTGGCCCATGTCTCCTAATTATAGGTGAGTATAATAGTTCTTCTATTGCAAGGGTCCTCTAGCTGTAATTGTTTTTTGTTTTTTTGTTTTTTACAAAATAAGAATTTTATACAAATAAAAAAAAGAAAACATAAAAAATCGGTGAAAAATGCAAATAAAGATAAATAAAAATTTAGACTGTCTAACTATAAGATTGAAAATTAAAAAGTAAACTTTCACTTTAACCACATAAGGACCGCCGCACGACGATATACGTCGACAGAATGGCACGGCTGGGCACAAGGGCGTACAGGTAAATCCCTTTTCAGATCCCAGCCGACCCGGTCCGAAGCTCCATGACCGCGGCCACGGGACCCGCGGACCCGATCGCCGCCGGTGTCATGCGATCGGGTCACAGAGCTGAAGAACGGGGAGAGGTAAGTGTAAACAAATCTTTCCCTGTTCTCCGTGGCATGTCACTGATCGTCTGTTCCCTGTCATAGGGAGTGACGATCAGTGACGTCACACGCCAAGCCATGCCCCCCTACAGTAAGAATCACTCACTAGGACACACTTAACCCCATACAGCGCCACCTAGAGGTTAACCCCTTCACTGCCAGTGTCATTTTCACAGTAATCAGTGCATATTTATAGCACTGATCGCTGTAAAAATGACAATGGTCCCAAAAATTTGTCAAAAGTGTCCGATGTGTCTCCCATAATGTCGCAGTCATGATAAAAATCGATGATCGCCGCCATTACTAGAAAAAAAAATATTTATAAAAATGCCATAAAACTACCCCCAATTTTAAAGACGCTATAACTTTTGCGCAAACCAATCAATAAACGCTTCTTGCGATTTTTTTTACCAAAAATATGTAGAAGAATACGTATCGGCCTAAAGTGAGGAAAAAAATGATTTTTTTTATATATTTTTGGGGGATTTTTATTATAGCAAAAAGCAAAAAATATGTAATTGTTTTCAAAATTGTCGCTCTATTTTTGTTTATAGCGCAAAAAATATAAACCGCAGAGGTGATCAAATACCACCAAAAGAAAGCTCTATTTGTGGGAAAAAAGGGACGTCAATTTTGTTTGGGAGTCACGTCGCACGACCGCGCAATTGTCAGTTAAAGCGACGCAGTGCCGAATCGCAAAAAGGGGCCTGGTCCTTTAGCAAAAAAATGGTCCGGGGCTGAAGGGGTTAAAGGTGCGATGGCCTAATTTGACACGTTTAAAAGTTTTTGTTGCATTCATTTTAACAGAACCAACTATCTTCAGGCCTATTAGCACGTCTTAACTCATTTCATTAGTGCCGAGGAAACACATATGGCAGCCAATGACACATTTTTCGCAATACCTGATTTAGACCTGAACAGCTAATTAGAACTTTAAAAGAAAACTCTGGCTTAGCTGTAACCTCCTGTATGTAGTGTTCCGCACATACACTCCATACTCATTTCAGCCATCTGGATGTTTGATGTTATCTTATCTCTTGGCTAATGGGCAATTTTTAATCACCTTGTCAAAAGGAATAGCTGATATGTTTTAATCTTTCGAGCAAACTGAAGTGGTAATTAATTGCGGTAATAAATCTGTAATATAAAAATTGTATTTATGTTCAGATAAGAAAGGGGAAAACTTCTTATGAATTTGATGCAAATGCCTATAAACACACAGACACTCACACATCATTGTTTTGTATTATGTTCAGGACTAAAAATAAAATGTTGCTTTAGGCCAGTTGAATGTGAAATTATTCATTCAAATAATTCATTTTTACAATTTATAACCAGCAGCGAGGCTTAGGACTTTTCAACTTTTGATTTGCTAAAATATTCCTGTTTTGTTTTTACATAACATGTGGATGAGAATGAGGCATGACTCAATATTGTACAAGGTTACTATTAGAGAATGCAGTGGTGGCTGGTGCTATATTTTATTTTGGGGGGGCGGCAAACAATCCACCCGCCACACCCCCACCAGCCCTGGACTTGCCCCATCTAGGTCGTGGGAAGTGCTTCCTCCAGGCGGCGGGCGGCGTTTCCTCCTCTTCGAGTTCACGGCGGCTTCCCCTGCGTCCCTGCGTCTCCTCCTCCTCTACTTCTTCTCCTCCAATACGAGCTCTCTCCTCTCGGCCAATTGGGTCTCAGCACCCGCTTCCTGATTTTCCTGATTGGCCAGGAGGAGAATCAGGAAGACAATAGCTTATAGAATATTAGAATATTAATTTGCTATTATCAAACAACTGGGCAGGTTTAGCCTTAGGCTCTAATCATGTGCTTCGGAAAAAAAAAAACCATTGGAATCCATGCGTCTGGCGCCCTGCATGTTGATTAGGGGTCGGGCGCATGGATTGGGGATGCGACGCCATCACCATCACTATGTCTGAGTGATCTTTGGAGTGGCGGATGTCAGTAAGCAGTTCCACACCTACGGTCATGATACATTGCTACCTTCTTGCTGCAGCTCCTGAGGAACACATCTCTTTCTAGAGACCCTCTGAAGCTTTGACTGCTATTTAAGGATTCATAGGCCTGTGGCATGCCTCCCTTCTACCCACTTTATTATATTGTGTTACTTGTATAACTACTGTTCAATTGGGGACTAACATTGGTTTCAACAATATGGACCAGTCACTTACTTGATGACACTTATCTGCTACATCCGCCCTCTCCTGGAAATGTACCTACCTTGTTACCTACCCTGTCGACAACTCCTGTGTGATGTTTACACTAATGTATGTGTAGCCCCCTCTACATACATAGGTAGATGCTAGAGTGATATTTTTCTTGAAGGGTAGGTAAATTTAGGCAGGCCTGTTTGTTTTAATTTGGTCTGGGCTAGGAGTGGCTCAGAGTAGCAGCTGATGACTCACAGGCAGCATCACTTGGACCTCCCTCTTCTTTCGAGAGTCTTTGAGAAAGATCTGGAAAGAGAGGAGGAGAGGGGAGGTGGAGCTGCCTGGGGTAGTTTAGGGAGCCCTGACCAATGCCCAACCTGGATTGGCAGGGGGCAGGCCTCCTTAAATACCTAGGGTAGGACCGACTGGGGAGGAGTTGAAGTTGTTCAGAGCTTGGAGATGGAATGCTAGGCTGTTGGGGTCTTCGAGGGAGCTCCCCAGTCTGGGGGGGGGTGGGGTGACCTTGGGCCCGGGGCTTAAGTGTGGATGTGGATGTGGTGTCCTGGACAGGAGACGCAGGAGGAGCAAGAGAGGACAGCAGGAGAGAGCATTGCCGGGCAAGTCTCCAGGGAGAGGAATAACTGGTCGCAGTCAGGAGTGGGCTGGTAAGTGACATGCACAGTCAGGAGGACTGAGGAGGCACACCTGAGAGGACTGGGAGCATGCAGTCTGGGATAGGTGCAGAGCCAGTAGTGTGGACTGAGGTGTCATGGGCAGAAGAGGAAGGCAGCTGCAGCCAGGAGGGCTGGCAGGGCCTGAAGATGGGTTACTGGGCTCAGTAGCCAAAGATAGGGCAGCTAGCACCAAGAACTTTTCATTGCTACACTAAAGGGGCCCACGGTTCCTGCCTGCAAAATACTTTTGTTAAGGACTGGCTGAACCAGTGTCAGGCCTAATCACGCGGTGCTAGCTGTGCCCAGAAGCTCAAGCAAGAGTTGTGCTGGAGGAGCTGAGGAGTGATAGTCTGCAGCAAAAATTGTGATGGAGGAAGAGAGAAGTGTATATACCGGAGTGTATATAAGTGGTCCCAAGTATTCTTATTATCCCAAGTTCTGCTTATTTCACTGGGCATCCCATACTTCCTATACCCCATCCAAGTTCAATCCTCTCAATAAAATACAAAAACAAAGCTAACGGACTGTTCATTGTCTTGCAGTGTCTGAGGATTGAAGGCCGGGCTGGGCAGGGTGACAGGTGGGCCACAACACTTAGCTACCCCTACGGGGGTACAGCTACATGTGCCTTGGCTCCTGAAGAAGCATGTATGTTTGTATATATACGCGTAACATGTAGAGCCGAGATACTGCACACTATGATCAACTCACACCAAGCCTGATAGTATATTTATTGTTAGACATGTGCACTACCGAAAAATGTGTTTGTTTTCGTTTCATTTGTTTTTTCGTTTTTCGGGTGATTCATTATGTTTACAATTCGTAAATTCATAAATTTGAATGTTTGTAAATTGGTAAATTCAAAAATCAGAAAATAAGAAAGAAAATCAGAAAATTCTAAAGAATAACTAACTAACTAACTAATAATAACAACTAACTATTAAATTATAGGTATTGTAATTTCCTTTCAAATTTGGCTGTTAGTGAACGTAACAAATACGAATTTATCCGGAGTTACGAATTATCCAAAATAACAAAAGCCTCATCTAAACAAATGGAATGGAACTAATTAATAATAAATAATAATAATAATATATATATATATATATTTTTATTATTGTAGAACCTTCTATTATTATTGCTATTTATTATTATTAATTTGTTACATTCCATTCATTTACATACGGCCTTCATTATTTCGGATAATTCGTAACTTCAGATAAATTCGTATTCGTTAAGTTCACTAACAGCCAAATTTGAAAGGAAATTCCAATACCTATAATTTAATAGTTAGTAATAGTTATTATTAGTTAGTTATTATTTCAGATTTTTGAATTTCCAAATTTTCGAATTTTCAAATGTATGAATTTACAAATTTACGAATATTCGAATTTATGAATATTCGGAAAAATTTGTTAAACGTCTTTTCGTTAATTCAGATATTCCGAATTAACAAATTTGTTGAAATTTGTTAAAAAACGAATTCAGGACTAAATGAGTTGCATGTGTCTATTTATTATTACCTAGTTTTTTTTTAACTTATGTTTGTCTGGTTGTTTCTTTTTTAATCAATTTGTAATAAAAATGATTTTTATTTATAACATTGTGTACCTCAGTGCCTATAAAGGCCAGTACCAATTTGTCTATTATTATCTCCAGGAATCAGCTTTGTCAGAAGCCAAAGATCAGGATCAAGAACCAGAAGATACGTCAGCCAGGCAAAGTCATAACAGGAACGCAGAAGAGATGTTGACCAGACGAAGGCAATGTTCTGTGACACTAATATTGTGTGTGCACCTTGCAATAAAAGGCTATTTGCAAAATATTTTTTGTTTCATATAACAATTCAAAAAATATAACCAATCAGTTTAAAAAGCATAAACCTAAAAATAAATAAAGTACAAAAATAAATAATGGATTTTTAAAAAAACATTGTCGTTTACCTTAAAAGAAAACATTGATAATATAGTTCAAGCAAAGAATCTGACATTTACCAAACGTGAATCTTCCAGTTCCATGTGTTTTATATAACAGTGATTGATTTATCACCAGTAAATGTTTAGTGAAAGTCACATTAAATATGCCCCACATCCTCTAGTATGCTAATACATAAACAACTTGCGTTAATATATATTTTTTCTGTATTTTTTTAACCATTTTCCGCCTGGCTCACGCCAATATACATCGGCAAAGTGGCACGTTCCCGCAAAACAACGTATGGGTACGTTGTCCCGTTTAAGAGCCACCGAAGGCGCGCACACGCGCTGGCTGGACGGCGGGGACCCCGATGCGTGTGGCTGGTGGGCACGAGAGCCAGAGCTGGGATTTGTGTGTGTAAACACACAAAATTCCTGTTCTGTGTCAGGGGAGAGGAGACAGATTGCTTGTTCCTACTGAGTAGGAACAGCGATCTGTCTCCTCCCCCAGTCAGTCCCATCCGCCCACAGTAAGAAACACTCACAAGGGAACACATTTAACCCCATTGATCGCCCCCTAGTGTTAACCCCTTCCCTACCAGCGACATTTACACAGTGATCAGTGCATGTCAATGGCCCCAAAATGTGTCAAAAGTGTCCGATCTGTCCGCCGCAATGTCACAGTCCTGCTAAAAATTGCAGATTGCCACCATTACTAGTAAAAAAAAAAAATGCCATAAATCTTTCCCATAGTTGTGGACGCTATAACTTTTGCGCAAACCAATCAATATACGCTTATTGTGATTTTTTTATCAAAAATATGTAGAAGAATACATATTGGCCTAAACTGATAAATAAATGAAAAAAAAAACATTTTTTGGGGATATTTATTATAGCAAAAAGTAAAAAATAGTTTTTTTTTCAAAATTTTCGCTTCTATTTTGTTTATAGCGCAAAAAATAAAAACTGCAGAGGTGATTAAATACCACCAAAGGAAAGCACTATTTGTGGGGAAAAAAAGGACGTCAATTTTGTTTGGGTACAACGTCGCTCAACCGCACAATTGCCAGTTAAATAGACGCAGTGCCGTATTGCAAAAAATGGCCCGGTCATTAAGCAGGAAAATCTTCCGGTCTGTAAGTGGTTAAACAACCTCTCTGGTTTGTTCCGTGAAAACAAGCTGGCACACATGCCCAGCACGCTTTTCAAACTTAGTGTCATGTGTGCACCTGTATGAATTTTTTTTTTCTTTAAAAAATGTTATCAAAATATTTAGAAGAATTATATACTATAAAATGAAATGGCATCAACGTTACAATAATCAAACAAATAAAATTAGCAAACCATTGCACCCTCTGATTAAATTCTCTTCTTTAACCGCTTAAGGACCGCCCACTGTATATATACGTCGGCAGAATGGCACAGACAGGCATAATCACGTACCTGTACGTGGCCCTTTAAATGCCTGCCATGTGGTCGCGCGCACGCTGCCGGCGGCGCGCTCGCGAACCCTGCCGCCTTCCCTGTGAGTCGGACCGCGGGTCCCGCGGACTCGATCGCCGCGGGGATCCCCGCGATCGTCTCACGGAGGTATAGAGCGGGGAGAGGCTTGTGTAAACAAGCCTCTCCCCGCTCTGACTAGTGACAATGACACTGATCTCGGCTCCGTGTATTTAGAGAGAAGATCAGTGTCATGTGACACAGAGCCCAACCCCCCCTCAGTTAGAAACACAATGCAGGGAACACTTAACCCCTACAGCGCCACCTAGTGGTTAACCCCTTCACTGCCAGTGTCATTTTCACAGTAATCAGTGCATTTTTATAGCACTGATCGCTGTGAAAATGACAATGGTCCCAAAAATGTGTCAAAAGTGTGCGATGTGTCCGCCATAATGTCACAGTCATGAAAAAAAACACTGATCGCCGCCATTACTAGTAAAAAAAAAAAAATTTATAAAAATGCCATAAAACAGTCCCCTATTTTGTAGACGCTATAACTTTTGCGCAAACCAATCAATAAACGCTGATTGCTAATTTTTTTACCAAAAATATGTAGAAGAATTTGTTTTGGCCTAAACTGAGGAAAAAATAAATTAATATATTTTTTGGGGATATTTGTTATAGCAAAAAGTAAAAAATATTGCATTTTTTTCAAAATTGTGGCTCTATTTTTGTTTATAGCGCAAAAAATAAAAACCGCAGAGGTGATAAAATACCACCAAAAGAAAGCTCTATTTGTGGAAAAAAAATCACGTAAATTTTGTTTGGGAGCCACGTCGCACGACCGCGCAATTGTCAGTTAAAGCGGCGCAGTGCCGAATCGCAAAAAGGGGCCTGGTCTTTAACCAGCCAAAATGGTCCGGGGCTTAAGTGGTTAAATGACATTTGAAAATTTTGCACACTTCTCTGTGTGTTTTTTTACCTGGATTTAGCTGTTTAGGTGGGGCTGCCCTTAATTAACTGGCACCTTTCCAGATATGGACTAGAGCTGGAACAGCACATACTGTAATTTAGTACAACCTCCGCCATACATTCTATTAAAGTCTATTGGGTGCATGTGTAAAATGGTCATGCCTTACATGGCAAGTAAAGATCCATTGTTGCTAGATTTGATTTGAGGGATTTTACCCCAAAGGCATGACTGATTAGCAAGACCCATGTCGCACATTCGCCAAACCATGGGAAAATGTTGACTGTTGCTTGTCATTGTGTTACTATGAGGTTTTTTATACATCATTTTGTCCCTTACATTCTGTAATAACTTCTCAGAGCTGACACAGCATCGGTCCAGACCTTCGGGGTTATATTTCTGAAACTGTAATGAGATTTAAGGTCCATGTTCTTATGCCGCGTACACACGATCGTGATTCACGGCGGTGAAAACACCGCCGTGAATCACGACATGAAAAAAAAAGAAAAACGAGGGAACGGCATGTTCCCCCACACACGACCATTTTTCCCGTCATTTTTTTCTTTGTCGAGAAAAACGACCGTGTGTGGGCTCCGTGGCAGTGTTTCTCTATGGGAAAACTGCCGCGGAAAAAAACGATGGGAATCACGACGAGAAAAATTAGAGCATGTTCTAATTTTTCTCGTCGTGATTAATGCCGTTTTTCCCGTCGGGAAAAACGGCAAAAAGCACACAGACGATCGTTTTTCTCGTCTAAAGGGAAAAATGCAATTTTTCCGGACGGGAAAAATTACCGTGTGTACGCGGCATTATGGTCAGACATTACATATGTATACAAACTCAGATGCATAGAAAGAACTCTTAAAGTGATTGCAAAGATATTGTTTTTTAATAACAAACATATCATATTTACCTGCTCTGTGCAATGGTTTCACACCAGGCAGCCTCTAACCTCCTCTTCCGGAGCCCCCACTGGCACTCTGGGCTCCTCCCCTTCCTATGGTGGCACATGTGGTGGCTGCACTGCCTGCATCCATAGACACACACAGTAAGGCTCAGGCTGCTCACTGGATTTGATTGACAGCAGCAGAAGCCAATGGCTCCCACTGCTCTCACTAAGTCCATTGAGGAGGGAGAGAAACAGTAGCAACGCTGCTCTTGGGCACAGTGTTGGATCGAGAACGAGCTCAGGTAAGTATTTTTTTTTGGCGGGGGGTGACATCTGTTTTCCTTGATGATCAGGAGTCAGTCTCGGAGACCAGTAGCTCTAGCAGGAGAGAGGCTTCCACTGACAAGCTGGATCAGTTCACAAGCAGCTAACCCTGGCAGATGTTGTAGGTTCACCCGAGGTCATCAGTAACAAATGGTTGCAGGTTGGGCTCGAGCGGAGGTTTAGATGTGGAACAAGCCAATGAGTATTACTACTAATGAGTAGTAGTGAAGGTACAGATGGCAGCAGAAGAGACAAGAGCAAGATATTGGATGAAGAAAAGCACAAAAATCTGGCAAACAGAATGTGCAAAGGCATGGCTAAGACCCCTTTCACACTGGGGCTGTTTGCAGGCACTATTGCGCAAAGAATAGCGCCTGCAGATCGACCTGAAACAGCGGCTGCTGTTCCTCCAGTGTGAAAGCCCGAGGGCTTTTACACTGGAGCGGTGCGCTAGCAGGACGGGAAAAAAAGTCCTGCTAGCCGCATCTTTGGAGCGGTGAAGGAGTGGTGTCTATACCGCTCCTTCACCGCTTCTGCCCATTGAAAGCAATGGGAAACCACGGCTATACCGCCGGCAATGCGCCTTTGCAGAGGCGCTTTGCGGTGGTTTTTAACCCTTTTTCTAGTTCACAGTGGAAAAACCAGGTACTCCCCCCCCCTCCAAAGGTGCCAAATGTGGCAGCAGAAGGGGGGGGGGGAGGCTGACAAGTAAAGCTTTGCCTTTTGAGTGGAAGTTCATGTGGAAGAAGCAAGGAGTTTAAAGCGGTTGTACAGCTTCATTTTTTTTAAAATAACAAACATGTCATACTTACCTCACTTGTGCAATTCATTTTGTGGCCCCAATCCGCGACTTCTGGGGTCCCCCGGCGGCTCTCGTGGCTCCTCCTCTCATCAGGTAACCCCCTAGGGGAAGCGCTCTCCCGGGGGGGGGGGTTACCTTGCGGGCGTCCATAGCCGCCGAATGTATGACTAGGCCCCACTCCCCGACACCCGCGTCATTGGATTTGATTGACAGCAGTGGGAGCCAATGGATTTGATTGACAGCAGTGGGAGCCAATGGCTGTGCTTCTATCAATCTATCCAATCAAGAGCCGTGGCCCCCCGGGATGAGGAAGAGCGTGTGTCCGCCGGGTCAAGTTTGAGGGCTCAGGTAAGAAAAACGGAGGCTCGGGGGGCCGGTGACAGACAGAAGTTTTTTCACCCTAATGCATTAAGGTGAAAAAACATGAGGGTTTACAACCCCTTTAAAGCTGAGCTCCACCCTAAAGTGGAGCTCCTGCTGATCGGAACCCTCCCCCCCTCCGGTGTCACAATTGACACCTTTCAGGGGGGAGGGGGGTGCAGATACCTGTCTAAGACAGGTATTTGCACCCACTTCCGGGAGTCCTCTCTGCGGGAAATCTGCGAGAAGCACGTCACTTCCCGCAGATTCCCCGCTGTGTTCTGGGAGACACTCGGCTCCCAGAACACACAGGGACCACTCAGAACGGTGCAGCGCGACTCGCGCATGTGCCGTAGGTAACCGGGCATGAAGCCGCAAGGCTTCATTTCCTGGTTCTCTCACCGAGGATGGCGGTGGGAGCAGCACAGTGACGAGCGTTTGCTCGTCCTTTGCTGCGGACGCCGCTGGACTGCAGGACAGGTAAGTGTCCTAATATTAAAAGTCAGCAGCTGCTGTATTTGCAGCTGCTGGCTTTAAGGTTCAAGAGAAACAAGGTGCAAGGCAGAATTGTCCAAAGGATCAGTCAGGGAGCTGTCCAGCATCTCAGCAAGTAGAGCTACTACTGGATGCAGCAGAGATCATAGGTTCAGATCCTGTTCCTGACATAAAGGCAGGTTCCCCATTGGGTCCCTCTTGGGTCAGTGCTCCAGGATAAAGCTAAAGCATCACAAGTGGACCCTCTGGTTCATGAAATGCCCCTCAAATATATATATATATATATATATATATATATATATATATATAAAAAAAAATCATTTTCTAATGATATCAGGGCATTTGTCTGCATGTAACATTGTATCCATATTTTTATTAAAAAAAAAATAGATGCTAGCACTTTTAATTAGAGAACTTTCGGCAAGTGAAGAGGAGAAATGTCAAACTAAATGCTATACAAAATGTTCGAAGAGAAAAAATAAATAAATAAATGACTTGAAATGATAACTGCCATTGAGCTCTAGACCTACAAAAGAGTATTTGACCTTTAAATATGATACACTTAGAAAATGCTTTCCCGAACAAACACAAAGAACAATTTTCATCTCCCATTAAAATTAGCATTATGAAACCGTGCAGACAATATAACCTGCAACACAGTTACTGATGTTTAATCATCTATAAAATTCAAGAGCTTTCTTCAGCTCTTTGTTCTGTAAAATTATCTCCACACCAGAAAATCCTTGTATAATGCATAGAAAATATAAACCTCCATTTGTGACACCAATATAGCATTTTTCACTCTATTTTTAATTTTTTTTCCCTCCCGCAAAGCAATTTTCTGTGAAGGTGGAGTCCATTACTGTGATTATTAACCCTTTCATGCCTAAGCCTTTTTCTGGCACGTGTTGCTTACAAGTTAATATCTGTATTTTTTGCTATAAAGGTTCTTAGAACACCCAAACATTATACATACATTTAAAAGAAAAATCAACCAGCGCAAATACTATTAATCTAAGACAGCAGCTACGCACTGAGGGTCAAATTATCAAATCCCACATAAGTATTATAAAAACAGCAGTGCAGCGCGAACGTAAATAACATACATATACACTAAAAATAAAGTCCATATATAAGAGAAGAGGTCAGATGAAAAGAACCACCAAGTGTCCAGAGTGAGGAGAATACAATTTTCAGGTGATTCCGTGACACCCTCCACCAATGGCAGCAATGGCAGCTCACCTTAACACATAGACCCCTGAATGCATCAGTCAGGTCAAACAGACGTCAAACAGACGTTTTCCCACTAGGGGGAGTGTGACCAAAAAGATCCGGATCAGGACGATACGATAAAGCCAAACTTGCTCTTTCAGCCGTGATTCATATGAAAAAGTAAAACAGAAATCTAGTGCTCTCCGTTTTAAAATTTATTAAAAGTAACATATAAAAGTTCCACTTACAATGTGTAGCACTATTCCCCAGTGCAAGGGATCCACAGCATATAAACGGTAATTCGACAGTTTCGGCAATGCCGGTGGCATGGAACACAAGACAGCGTGTATGGACGCGGGTGACGTCACGATCCTGGACACTTGGTGGTTCTTTTCATCTGACCTCTGAAGATTTCTTCATTTTCTCTTATATATGGACTTTATTTTTAGTGTATATGTATGTTATTTACGTTCGCGCTGCACTGCCGTTTTTATTATACATACATATATATTTTTTTAAGCAGAGACCCTAGAGAATAAAATGGCGATCGTTGAAATATTTTATGTCACAGCATTCTTTCAAATGCAAATTTTTTGGAAGAAATATACTTTCATGAATAAAAAAAAACAAAAAAACAAAGTGGTATAGTTAGCCCAATTTTTTGTATAATGTGAAAGATGATGTTATGCCGAGTAAATAGATACCTAACATGTCATGCTTTAAAACTGCGCACACTCGTTGAATAACAGCAAACTTAAAAACTCCATAGGTGACGCTTTAAAAATTTCTACAGGTTACCAGTTCAGAGTTGCAGAGGAGGTCTAGTGCTAGAATTATTGGTTTAATGATCGCGACTATACCTCACATGTGTGGTTTGAACACTGTTTACATTTGCAGGTGTGACTTATGTATGCATTCACTTCTTTGCGCAAAAATGGAGTGACGGAGCGCTTTAAAAAAATGTGTCCTTATTTATTTTATTTAAAAAAAAATAGTTTTTACACTGTCTCTTTAAATTATTATTTTTTGATCACTTTTATTGCTGTCACAAGGAATGTAAACATCCCTTGTGGCAGTAAAAGGCAATGACAGGTACTCTTTATGGAGGGATCTGGGGTCTATAAGACCCTAAATCCCTTCTTTGCCCTTAAAAGCATTTAAATAGTCAAGTTTGGCTGTTTTGAATACAGTATTTTTTTATAAAATTTGGCGCCTTTAAGGCTTCAGTAATCTGGAAGTGACATCACTTCTGGGTTTCTAGATCTAAGACCCGATCAAACCCGATTCCGGCCAGTCCCGGTGAATGGGAGAGACAGGGTGAGCCGCGTAAGGACAATTTTGCAGATAGAATTAATTTCAAACTTCATTCATCTCTATCTGTGACTGACGTATTAAATGTGAGCAGACAGACCCTTTTACAATCTTGTTTAACCTTGAAATATGTACATATATATCCTTCTGTGACCTTGTAAAATAAATCTTTTAACGCTTAGTGTCTTTAATTAAAAACATTCTACTTCACATTTCATGGACAGGGAGAATGAATATAATAAAAATTAATGTGCTTCCAAGATTAGTGCGTTTCACGCAGACAGTGCCAGACGAACTCCCGAGTTCTTTATTTTTTGTTTTTTCCTTTAACCACTTCAGCCCCGGTAGGATTTTCCCCCTTAATGACCAGGCCATTTTTTGCGATTCGGCACTGTGTCGCTTTAACTGACAATTGCGCGGTCGTGCGACGTTGTACCAAAACAAAATTTCTTTTATTTTTTCCCACAAATAGAGATTTCTTTTGGTGGTATTTGCTCATCTCTGTGGTTTTTATTTTTTGTGCTATAAACCAAAAAATAGAGACAATTTTAAGAATAAAACAATATTTTTTGCTATAATAAATATCCCAAAAAAATAAATAAAATAAATTTCTTCCTCAGTTTAGGCCAATACGTATTCTTCTACATATTTTTAGTAAGAAAAATCGCAATAAGCGTATATTGATTGGTTTGCACAAAAGTTATAGCGTCTACAATATAGGGAATAGATTTATGGCATTTATATGGCATTTTTATGATTTCATTTTTTTTTTTACTAGTAATGGCGGTTATCTGCTATTTTTAGTGGGACTGCAACATTGCGGCAGACAGATTGGACACTTTTGAAACACTTTTTTGGGGATCATTGACATTTATACAGCGATCAGTGCTATAAAAATGCACTGATTACTGTATGAATGTCACTGGCAGGGAAGGGGTTAACACTAGGGGGCGTTCATGGGTTAAGTGTATTCCCTGGGAGGTGTTTATAACTGTGGGGGGATGGGACTGACTAGAGGAGGAGCCAGATCGCTGTTCCTACTTAGAAGGAACAGACAATCTGTCTCTCCTCCCCTGTCAGAACAGGGATTTGTGTTATGGCTCTTGTGCCCGCGATCACGGGTGGCCAGGGGCGATCGTGCCCGCCTGCCACGCACATCGGGTTCACTGCCGTGCAGCGGGCATGCCTGCTATGGCTCTTAAAGGAGCCGCCGTACATATACGGCGATTCGCGCAAGAGAGCCATTTTGCCGCCGTGTATATGTATGGGAGCCGTTCGGGAAGTGGTTAAATCACTTTCATCTTTCTTCTCAAAATGTATAAATTGTATTCAGAATGGGTCCATCCTTAGTTTTAAAGCCGAAATCCTGTGAATCCAATATTGTCTACATACAAGAGTCATGTGCATTCTTTGCTGAAAGTTGTCGTTCTTTGAGTATTTTTTTTTTGATCTGTGGATTGGTCCATCATAAAGCAACTCCTGTATTACAGACTAGTTATTGCTTGCTTCTCTTCTTGTGCAATGGAACAGGTCTTGTCTCTGCCTCCTTTTGTCGTTTTTTTCAGGCAGCCTGTAGTGGGTGGGGCCTGTAAGGCCCCTCCCACCGCTCTGCTCTCTTTCTCCTTGTGCAGGGTGACTGGTCTTGTCTCCGCCCCCTCTTGTCGTTTTTTGCAGGCAGCCTGTAGTGGGTGGGGCCTGTAAGGCCCCTCCCACAGCTCTGCTCTCTCTCTCCTTCGTGCAGGGTGACTGGTCTTTTCTCCGCCCCCCTCCTGTAGTTTTCTGCAGGCAGCCTGTAGTGGGTGGAGCTCCCGAGTCCCACTCACAGCTCTGCTCTCGGCACAGGCACAATGATGATGTCATTCCCACTTTTACAAGATAATATTTGGGTTCCCATATGCATTTAGTGCACACAAAGGGGATTTACACTCACTACTTTACATTGTAGCAAAGTGTCATTTCTTTAGTGTTGTCACATAAAAAGATATAATAAAATATTTACAAAAATGTGAGGGGTGTACTCATTTTTGTGAGATACTGTTGGTGAATGCCTTTTTTACCACTGCCGTCATGCTGCATTTTTGAGATGCAAATGTAACCTCACCACAGATTTTTGGTTGACACAGTTTCGAGGCATCTTGGCTTCTGAGGGAAAATATCACGCAACTCGAAAAAAATAAAAGACACATATTGGAGAGATACGGATGCTGCACACCCCGAAAATAGACAATATAGGGAAATTCCCCCAAGGGGCTTTGTAACAGCAATATAATGAATAAAAGAATAAATGAAGTAAGTATGTAAAAAAGAAAAGGTTCTTTATTGATATAATTGCAATGTCATGTTATGAATTAAAAAAGATGTACTGGCTATATATTACAACACATCTTCAATAGTGCAGAGTGCAAACACAGATATTCACAGCGTTACATTAAAAAATGTTAAGACCGTGAAAAAACACTAGCGCGTTTCGACCTAAACAGTAGTGGTCTTCTTCTGGGGGAAGGTTTGCTGTAGAAAGATACATAGAACAATTTATACAACTTGGGACATATTGAAACATGCATCATGTTAATTATATATAGTAGTGCTGATATTTACCACTAAAGAATGAAGTGGGTGATCTCAAAGCCAGAAATATTCTAAAACCAGGTGAATGATTCAGAAGGTTCTGTACATACCTCATACTGCACTATTGAATATGTGTTGTAATATATAGCCAGTACATCTTTTTTACTGTAATTCATAATATGACATTGCAATTATATCTGTAGCGGGTATGTACTTTCCCGGGTGTAATTCAAACTGGCAGAGACACCAGTGATGTGCAGTTCCTTGTGGTCCAGTGGGTGGCGCTGTCGCCTCGGGCTGGGGTGGAACCATCATTGTGTGCTGTGCCTCCTTTTTGTCCTCCCTCGGCAGCGGTATGGTGGGGCGGGGAACCCGCCATGCTTGCTGGGAGAGGGTATAAAGGGGCCGGCCATCTTGGTCACGGGTTCGAGATCCAGGCACCTTCAGCCTGAGGGCGTGTGGTTCGTGTCGGTCCTCTAGGCGCCCTAGGCCTGGAGGACGTCCGGAGATCGTGTTCCATCCCAGGCACCTTTGGCCTGGGGTGAGGTACTTGGATGGAGGTCCGGAGCTCAGTGGCCAACACTGAGTTCCGCGAGGGAAGGAGGTCCTAGGGAACCAAGGGATTGGGTACCCGAATCCAGAAGGCGTAATGGACCGGGGGGAGCTCCTCACTTGAAGACCGGGTGCAGCAGATTGCCAGTTACAGGTGAGCCTCCCATTGGAGACCGCCTGGAAGGAAAATCCCCTCTCGCTAGGAGACCTCAGCCCACTTTAGGGAAGGAAAGTGGAGAGTTCATTGTGTCAGGGCCTACTCGCATCCACACCTCCTTGTTTGTTCTGTTCTCTAAGGGAGTCTAACTGATTATGCTGTTCACTCGAGAAGAATAAAGGAGTGTTGGACTTTAATGGTGTGGGGCTCTTTTCTGGTGGACATTGTTCAAGGTAACTCCAGGTGCACAACACTGACCCGAAGGTAGAGAAAGAACTTTGCTTACACCGCACGGACGCATGTGGTGAAGGCTTGGCGTGGTGACCCCGCTCTCTCCCCTCTAAGGTACCCCTAGACAAGAGAAAGACGAGCTGATGCAAAGAGGGGAGTGAGGAGGCCGCTACATATCAAAAGAATTTTTTTTTTTTTACATACTTACTTCATTTATTCTTTTATTCATTATATTGCTGTTACAAAGCCCCTTGGGGGAATTTCCCTATCTATAATATCACGCAACTCTTCCTTGGAAATGTTAAGCAATGACACTTTCACAAGCTACCAGAAGTAACTGTATGATGCGTAGATCTGACAAAGACAACTGTACCTTGCAATAAAATAACAATAAATTACAGTTAGGTAATAAACTTTAGTCGCAAAGTGAAGATACATTTATACACTTCCATGTGGTACCATTTTCATTGTTCTACCGTACTTTGTCGAGAAGTTACGAGACATCATGATCACCAGGCGCCTCCCTCCCTCGTAGGCAAATATACTCGCCTGTGTATAAATCTTTATTGAGAAATATCTTGAAAACTTTAGCCAACCAGCATCTTTATCACCTGTTTTGTAATTTATCTAATCAAAATATGTAAGAATTAGCTCATTTGATCTCAGAGGTCGATAATTTCCCAAAACTTGTAGACCAGTTTAATAAATGTGGGGGGTGGTCTGATGGAGAAAATAAAAGCATAGTTGTTAGGTGGGGGGGCAGGATAGGCCTCTCTGAAGAGAAACGTTTTCAGGGATCGCCTAAAAGTGGATAGTGTTGGAGATAGTCGGACAGATTGGGGTAGGGAATTCCAAAATATGGGAGAGGCTCGGGAAAAGTCCTGGATGCGAGCATGGGAGGAGGTGACAAGGGAGCTACAGTAAAGAGCAGGAGGTCTTGGGGGGGGGGGAACGAAGAGAATGATTTGGTTTGTATTTTGAGACCAGGTTAGTGATGTATTTTTAATGGCCAAGTTGTGGGTGGCTTTGTAAGTTGGTGTTGGTATTTTGAATTGAATTCATTGGTTAAGTGGCAGCCAATGGAAGGATCAGCAGAGAGGAGTAGCAGACACTGAGGAGCGGTTTATAAGGTTTGAAGAACAGTAAACGGGCCGTTTGTTTAGAAGGTTTGGAGACCTCTGGTTTAGACTTAAGCCTCGTACACACGGTCGGACTTCCATCTGATTTTTGTCCGAACGGAGTTGGCCGGGCACACCCATAGCATACACACCACAGGACTTTTCTGCAAACTTTCCCTAAACTTTTTCTAACATCACGTGGTTTTTCTGCTCTTTACCGCCACCCTTTGGTCAACTTCTGCTATTGTTGGTTGATTTTAAATTATTTTTTTTTGTCCATTGGACAAAAGTCCGATGGTTTTCTGTACACACGGTCGGACTTTGCTCCATCGGACTTTTGTTGGCCAGAAGTTTGTCTGTTTGCAGACCGAACTTTTGTCCGATGAAAACCAAAAAAGTTTGTCCGATGGAGCGTACACACGGTCGGATTTTTTGGCAAACTTGCTCAAAATGAAGTTTGTTGGCAAAAAGTCCGACCGTGTGTACGGGGCTTAACTTGCCAGAAATTTATTTTATGCAAACGTCTCTATTATTTTTCAGCTGGAAAAAAGCCACTTTTTTTTTTTAAAAGAAACTTTATCTGACCTTACATGAATAAAGGATTCACGTTCTGAACACAGCTTTTTTTTTTCTTTATAAAACGTGGCAAATTCAAACGTTTAGTATAATGCCCATTGTTGCTGCACACTGGGTATAATGATCACATCTCTGTTTAGGAATTTTTATTTTATTTGTCCTGCTGAGAGTACAATTACAGGATAATTATCATCCATTTTCTATTTATATTATATTTAAGCTGGAGTTTCCAGAGAATTTGTGACTTGTATTTAGTTTCCTGCGGTGGATAATGCCTTTAGATGTATATTGGATCTTTGACACCTAGGTCTTGTTTTCTTCCGGTTAGGTAATTACATTTCTCAGAACTAAAACTCAAAGAGAAAAAAATGGACAAAAAAAAAAAAGAAAAAAAAAAGAAAGAAAAAGTCAAATTAGGACATGCAGTAATTTTGTCAGTTAAGGCTCAATTTATGTAAAGAGTAATTTTTTATGTGACTTCAGGGAGTCAATAGTTATTGCAAACTCCCACACTGCTTAAAATGGAACTTAAAGTGTTACTAAGCCAACAACAGTAAAATCAGTCTGTATATGCAGTAAAGCATGCTTGTTATACTCACTGTGGAACCTAAGGGGTTAATCCTCTGAATTGTGTAAAAAGGCTGTTTGATCCTGTCTCCTCTGATCCTTCCCTTCTTTTATTGTCTCCAATCCATCTGCTGATAGAACAGAGCCCTAGGAGGTACTCTGCACATGCTCGGTTTAGGGTGTTATGCTACAGAGTTTTTTTTTCTTTTTTCGGGAGGGTGCATGTGATCAGCACAGGGCCAATCAGCACTGTCCAGACAGAGGGTCGGGGGTCCTGCAGCCTCATAGGACAGTCAGAGAAGAATGAAAACTCCTCCTACAAGCTTTAACCAGACACTGATAGAAGTCACAAGACTGCTATATACGGCTGATGAGAAAAGGTATTTAGCAGTTTATATTTACTAAAATACCGTACATACTCGAGTATAAGCTGACCCGAATATAAGCCGAGGCACCTAATTTTACCACAAAAAATGGGAAAACCTATTGACTCGAGGATAAGCCTAGGGTGTCCATCTGCATGCCTCACTGTGTCCATGTGCATGCCTTACTGTGTCCATGCCTCACTGTTTCCATGCCTCACTGTGCCCATGCCTCACTGTGCCCATGCCTCACTGTGCCCATGACTAGACTGACGTTTAACATGGGAGTCTATGGAAGGGGTGCCCAGCTTTGAAAAATCAGTGCTCCCCGGCTGTAGGCCCCCCAGACAACAAACTTTGCACACTTATAGAGGAGAAAGGGGGCTACATGTGTGCCAAGTTTCGGGTTCAGAGAACGTTATTTGGGTACAGCATCGCATGACGTGCAATTACAGTATCAGTTAGGGCCCTTTCACACGGACGTGTCCATGTGCGGGCTCCGCTTTGCTCAGCGGGGATCGCTCCGTCGATCCCCGCTGAGCAGGCAGATGACAGGTCTGTCTCTGCACACTGTGCAGGGACCAACCTGTCAGAGTGCCGCTCTCCCCTATGGGGGATTGGATGACGACGGACCGTAGAGTCCGTCGTCATCCAATCCGATCCGCCAGATGGGAGTCTACGGAAGGGTTGCCCAGCTTTGAAAAATCGGTGCTCACCGGTCGTAGGTCCCCCAGACAACAAACTTTGCACACTTATAGAGGAGAAAGGGGGCTACATGTGTGCCAAGCTTAGGGTCCAGAAGACCTAGGACTGCCAAGTTTCGGGTTCAGAGGACCTACGACAGGCTAGTAACAGGTCCCCAAATTCACCAGAGAAATGACCGTTTAACATGGGAGTCTATGGAAGGGGTGGCCGAATTTGAAAAATCTGTGCTCCCCGATCGTAGGTCTCCCAGACAACAAACGTTGCACACTTGTAGAGGAGACATGGGGCTACATGTGTGCCAAGCTTAGGGTCCAGAAGACCTAGGACTGGCCGGTACTGGGTCCCCAAAATTACCAGAGAAATTACCGTTTAACATGGGAGTCTATAGAAGGGGTGCCCGGCTTTGGAAAATCGGTGCTCCCCGGCCGTAGGTCCCCCAGACAACAAACTTTGCACACTTGTAGAGACAGAGTGGGGCTACATGTGCTAAGTTTACCGGGTCCCCAAATGTGTGCCTAGTACCGGGTCCCCAAAGTCCGTGAGATCAGGTGCAAAAAGGTGACTCAAGTATAAGCCGAATGGGACATTTTCAGTACAAAAAAATGTGCTGAAAAACTCGGCTTATACTCGAGTATATACGGTAATTGCATTTCCATGTTCTGTGTACTGTGGGAGACCAGATATAGTGAATGCAGGTTCCTGGGTTTAGTAACACTTTAAATTGTTTCTTTTACCAGTTTTAATAGCCAGTAAGATAGGGGTCGGGGAATCAATTTGATGGCTTTGACAAATGTAAATATGTCTGCTACTGTGCGAGACATAATAATGAGACATTCCTTGGTGTTTCTCCTTAACAAATTGTGCTCATCACAAACAGTTCACGAAGGGAAGCAGTGTGCCTCTTGAAGCAATCATTATAGCCTCTCCAATACTCATAGTGCATCATCAATGTTCTTCAAATATTTGCACAGGAGGGTAGGCCTAATGCCAAAGAATATTGATGACCGGGCCGGCTAAGCAGTGTGTGTGTACGTGTCTTGGCTGGATTTGTATGAGTATGGTGTGAATGGCCCCATAAATATACAAAAATAAAAACATTATAGTACTTTGTATTGATAAAAAAAACAACAAAAGAGAGCGGGACTTTAAATGAAGCATGTGCGGGAGAGGGTTCGGATTAACAAAGGGTAGCAACAAGTCCGGAGTATCTGGTATCATAAAAAAGTTTTTTATTTCTTTCAGCTAATGCACCGTCCATGACTAAAATTGCATTAGTGAAGTTAATTGATGTGCATATACATTACACAGACTGAAATTAAAAGGGGAAAACATCAAAACTGAGGACCCAAGTATACAGACATACAAAGAATGTTCTACAATGTTGTATATGGTATAGATGCATTTGAGAAGCATGAAATGTTAGCTCTACGCGTTTCACGACTTTAGTCGCTCATCAGGAGCAGGCATGCATTTTCTTTCTGTAATGACACAAATAATATCTTGGGCTTGAACCAGGGCATCAGACATACATGGGACCATAGATGAAAAAAAGGTCCTAGATGGTACTCACCAGGCTGACATTTGCTGCCGGTATAGAAGTGGGACCCAGGCAGGCCCCAATGGGCTGGGACAACTCGCGCCGGGGACTGTGGCAGGGAAACGCAGGACATATGGCCCCCACACCAGACGCATCCAGGTCGGTCAGGCATACGGAAATGAGTGGTGTATGCAGGGTCAATGAAGAATGAAAAAGAACTGGTGAAAATGGAAAAATGAGGAGTTGAGAACAATGGAAAGGAGAAAGTGCTGAGAGGAAATGGAAAAGGGAAAGTAGTGTGGTGGGAACAAAGGGGAATGAGAATATAAGATGGAGAATAGGATATGTGCAGTGTGGGCAATACCTGTGAAAACAGTGTGAACAGCATGATGATCTGTGAAGTGAATGTAGGTCCAATGCCTGCACCAGCCATGGATGGCGCCCTTATGTAGGTTCCAACGTCGGGAAATTCCCGCCAACGCCACGCACGCGAGGGGGTAGGGAGATTATAGTACTTTGTAGTAATTCATAGTTCTTTTTTTTTTTGTTTCTTTTCAGCCCACCTCAACCTCATACTAAAACAACAAAAACAGGGAATTTTTGTGAGCACTGATCACTGTATTAGTGTCACTGGTCCCCAAAAAGTGTCAAAAGTGTCAGCTAGTGTCCTGACTGTCTGCCGCAATGCCGCAGTCCCGCTATAAGTCGCCACCATTACTAGTAAAAAACAAAAATAAAATAAATAAATACAAATATTCCATAGTTTGTACACACTATAACGTTTGCGCAAACCAATCACTATATGCTTATTGGGAATTTTTTTTAAACCAAAAACATATAGCAGAATACATATTTGCCTAAATTGATGAAGAAATTAGATTTAAAAAAAAAAAATTATAGCCGAAAGTAAAAATAATTTTTTGTTTCAAAATTAATGATCTTTTTTTGTTTATAGCGCAAAAAAAAAAAAAACCCACAGAGGTAATCAAATAGCACTAAAGGAAAGTTTTTGTGGGAAAAAAAAAACGTTATTTGGGTACAGCGTCGCATGACGTGCAATTACAGTATCATTTAGTGTCCGTGTGCGGGCTCCGTTTTTCCCTATGGGGGGATCGGATGACGACGAACCGTAGAGTCCGTCGTCATCCAATCCGATCCTCCAGACGGATGGAAAATAGGCTTTTCCTCCGTCACACTTTGGCGGGTCGGATGTCAGCGGGCATGTCACCGCTGACATCCGTGGTTCCATAGAGGTGCACGGAGCGTCCGTTCAGGTCCGCCTAAAAAACTGACAGGCGGACCTAAACCGTCTGCCCGTGTGAAAGGGGCCTTAAAGTAATGCAAAAAATTTCCTGGTCATGAAAGGGGGGGGGGGGGGAGGGGTAAATCCCCAAAAAGTGTCAAAAGTGTCAGTTAGTGTCCCGACTGTCCACAGCAATATCGCAGTCCCACTATAAGTCGCCGCCATTACTAGTTAAAAAAAACAAACAAACAACAAGACTGCTTGTTCCCGTCCAGTGTTCTATCATCATAGATCGTTTCCCATTAACTTAAATTAACAAAAAGATATTGACCAGAACCTTTTACTCCTTTTACTCCTTTGAGACATATAGCCCTTTGGACCTCTATAGATGACGGTGGACCTTTGGCTTGCCGTTGACTACTTCTTCCCATCGAATGTTGTTTCAGCACAGATCATTTGCCACCAACTATAAATTAACAAAACAATATTGACTAGAACTACTCCCGTGAAGAAAACTACTTAATGGCTAGACAATACAGCCTTTTGAACCTCTATAGATGATGGTGGACCTTCAGTTTGTTGTAGACTGCTTTTTCCCATCCAATGTTCTTTCATCACAGATCATTTACCACTAATTACAGTCAGGTCCATAAATATTGGGACATCGACACAATTCTAATCTTTTTGGCTCTATACACCACCACAATGGATTTGAAATACAATAAACAAGATGTGCTTTAGTTGCAGACTTTCAGCTTTAATTTGAGGGTATTTACATCCAAATCAGGTGAACGGTGTAGGAATTACAACAGTTTGTATATGTGCCTCCCACTTTTTAAGGGGCCAAAAGTAATGGGACAATTGGCTGCTCAGCTGTTCCATGGCCAGGTGTGTGTTATTCCCTCATTATCCCATTTATAAGGTGCAGGGCAAAAGGTCCAGAGTTCATTTCAAGTGTGCTAATTGCATTTGGAATCTGTTGCTGTCAACTCTCAATATGAGATCCAAAGAGCTGTCACTATCAGTGAAGCAAGCCCTCATTAGGCTGAAAAAACAAAACAAACCCATCAGAGAGATAGCAAAAACATTAGGTGTGGCCAAATCAACTGTTTGAAACATCCTTAAAAAGAAAGAACGCACCGGTGAGCTCAGCAACACCAAAAGACCCGGAAGACCACGGAAAACAACTGTGGTGGATGACCGAAGAATTCTTTCCCTGGTGAAGAAAACACAGTTCACAACAGTTGGCCAGATCAAGAACACTCTCCAGGAGGTAGGTGTATGTGTGTCAGATGAAGAACACTCTCCAGGAGGTAGGTGTATGTGTGTCAAAGTCAACAATCAAGAGAAGACTTCACCAGAGTGAATACAGAGGGTTCACCACAAGATGGAAACCATTGGTAAGCCTCAAAAACAGGAAGGCCAGATTAGAGTTTGCCAAACATCTAAAAAATCCTTCACAGTTCTGAAACAACATTCTATGTACAGATGAACAAGGAGGAGTACGGAAGAGAAGAGTATGGAGAAGGAAAGGAACTGCTCATGATCCAAAGCATACCACCTCATCAGTGAAGCATGGTGGTGGTAGTGTCATGGCGTGGGCATGTATGGCTGCCAATGGAACTGGTTCTCTTGTATTTATTGATGATGTGACTGCTGACAAAAGCAGCAGGATGAATTCTGAAGTGTTTCGGGCAATATTATTATCTGCTCATATTCACCCAAATGCTTCAGAACTCATTGGACGGCGCTTCACAGTGCAGATGGACAATGACCCGAAGCATACTGCGAAAGCAACCAAAGAGTTTTTTAAGGGAAAGAAGTGGAATGTTATGCAATGGCCAAGTCAATCACCTGACCTGAATCCGATTGAGCATGTATTTCACTTTCTGAAGACAAAACTGAAGGGAAAATGCCCCAAGAACAAGCGGAAACTGAAGACAGTTGCAGTAGAGGCCTGGCAGAGCATCACCAGGGATGAAACCCAGCGTCTGGTGATGTCATCGCGTTCCAGACTTCAGGCTGTAATTGACTGCAAAGGATTTGCAACCAAGTATTAAAAAGTGAAAGTTTGATTTATGATTGTTAGTCTGTCCCATTACATTTGGTCCCTTAAAAAGTGGGAGGCACATATACAAATTGTTGTAATTCCTACACCGTTCACCTGATTTGGATGTAAATTCCCTCAAATTAAAGCTGAAAGCCTGAAGTTAAAGCACATCTTATTCGTTTCATTTCAAATCCATTGTGGTGGTGTATAGAGCCAAAAAGATTAGAATTGTGTCGATGTCCCAATATTTATGGACCTGACTGTATAAATTAACAAAAATATATAAACAGCCCCTTGCTCTTGTGAGTAAAGGTACTTCATGGCTAGACATATGAACCTTTGGACCTCTATAGATGATGGTGGTGGACCTTTGGTTTGCCGTAGACTGCTTCTTCTTTACATCCAACATTCTTTTATCCCAGATCATTTACCACCAACTATAAATGTACAATAAAAGATATTGAGCAGAACCCGTTAGCCCCTATGCCTCACCAGACCACTTGTATGTGATAATGGATCCACCACCACGAATCAATAGGAAATCAATGGATATTTTGCTACTTGGTTCCCTTGATGGACATTGAAGATAAAATTCACGTGTTGTGTCAGCACTGCATAATGACTTGCACTTTGTAGTATTGATGGCTTCAGAAATATAAATGAACCCTTCGAGTGAGAAAAATAAATGGCAATAAAAGTCTAAAAACAACAGAAAACAGCCCCTCCTTGCACTGCCAGTTCTTTGATTTGTGAACCCGATGTGATGGCAGCCAGGAAACACCCCATTGCCTCTTCTCGATAAGCTATGTCAACATGTTTACGGAGCATACCTCTAAAGTCAGCCCCTATTGGAATCTATTTTTGACTAAGAATTATCTAGTTATGTCCATTTGCAGCCAAACCTATTGATTTTTTCACGGAAGGTGAGAAATTAGCAAAGTTGATGCTCATTTATGAAAGTGCCAGGTTTGCTGACACTGCAGACATGAATGAAATATTGAAAAACACTTAATTTATGTCTTTCAGTGGCTGCTGGAGCTGCCTTAGCATCTCAATATAAGGAAAGTAGGTAATGGATATAGGGCGTTGAACAGTCATCTCCAGACAAGTATAATATAACACAAAATTGAAAAAATATATAAATATATAATTTATTATTGAAAAAAAGTTTACAAAGACATACACATGTTTAAACAAGGGACCAAATGTCGTCCAGATAAAAACAGTAAAGTATGTACAGTATGTACACTATATACAAGCAGTCAAAGATGACACGTTTCATAGTTATATCGGTACATCAGCTTCTTCAAGGCTGAATTGCTTCATACTTTAGTCTCTCTACTGGTTTGGGTCCTGAAGAAGCCAAATCTCTGGCGAAACGTGGCGACTTTACAACCACTAGAATATACGTTTCTCATCCTGAGTCTGTATATGAGTATCTATCAAACAGTCATTTAACATGGAGAAGGTGCGACTTCCCTTATACATATGGGAAATGCAATTGTAGTGCTTTTATCTTTTCTTTTTTTTTTAAACTATAAATAAAGACTTTATTTTAATTTATTGGTTTTTGTCTCCGATGCTGTGCTGCTATAGTCCATATTTATAGGCAACAGGAATACTTTGCAGCTGTTCCCTATCCTTTTCTAAGGGACAAGGCAAGAAATTCTAAAGGATTAGACAGGGAGCTGTTCAGCATCTCAGGTGCCTCAGTAAGAAGAGCCATTGCTGGACACATCAAAAGGTTGTGGGTTTAGATTTTAGTCCTAATAACAACAGAGCTGTCTTCATTTGTATCAGACTAGGTATCTGCATGGTGCTCCATTGGTCGGGGGGGGCGGCAGACAGAACTGACCACAGACATCCCCCCGTCGCACCAGCCCACCAACCCACACAAACCCTCCGTCTCTCCAGCCCGCCACCGCACACCATACCCACACCACCCACCCCCCGGTCGCCAGATAGCTCGCTCGCCCTCCGGCCGGCCAGGACCCCCCGATCACGCCCTCTGTCTCCTCTGTGTCCTGGCCGTCGCTTCTCCTCCCTGCCAATTGGGTCTTTGGACTCCTGGCCAATGGGGTCTTCCTGATTGCCCAGGAGGAGAAACAGGAATACATTAGCGAATATTAATTTGCTAATGTCACACAACATGGTGGGCTCAGGGTGCAGTTCTCTGCGCCCCAAGTCCACCTTTTTTTTAAGCCAATTAGAGCTTCAGGCTGTAATCACGTGCTTCAAACAAAAAACCCCCAATGGAATCCATGCATCCAGCGCCCAGGCATGTTGTGGCCATTGGTCAGGCGAGTTTCCCGATGGGCCGATGGCTCAGTGGGCCGGTCAGGCGCAGTCCTGGAGCCGCTCCTTACTGATAGGAGTATTCGTGATTTCACTCCTTTTTACCAAGGAACAGCTACCGACACTTGCTGGAGAGAGGATTGGGCTTTCTGCTCCCTCCAGCCTGCAGGGGGAGATAGACAGTGGCAGACTTTCCTTCCTCTCTCCCCTTATCACTCTGATGTGAAGGGGGGTGCTGATGGGGGCAGTCTGATGTAAGGGGGTGATGATGGGGCCACTCTGATGTGAAGGGGGTGCTGATGGGGCCACTCTGATGTAAGGGGGTGCTGATGGGGACACTCTGATGTGAAGGGGGTGCTGCTGGGGACACTCTGATGTGAAGGGGGTGCTGATGGGGAAACTCTGATGTAAGGGGGTGCTGATGGGGACTCTGATGTAAGGGGGTGATGATGGGGCCACTCTGATATAAGGGGGTGCTTATGGGGACACTCTGATGTGAAAGGGGGTGCTTATTGGGACACTATGATGTAAGGGGGTGCTGTTGGGGACACTCTGATGTAAGGGGGTGATGATGGGGACACTCTGATGTGAAGGGGGTGCTGATGGAGACACTCTGATGTGAAGGGGGTGCTAATGGGGACACTCTGATGTGAAGGGGGTGCTGATGGGGACACTGATATATGGGGCTGCTGATGGGGACACTCTGATGTGAAGGGGGTGCTGATGGGGACACTCTGATGTGAAGGGGGTGCTGATGGGGACACTCTGATGTGAAGGGGGTGCTAATGGGGACACTCTGATGTGAAGGGGGTGCTGATGGGGACACTGATATATGGGGCTGCTGATGGGGACACTCTGATGTGAAGGGGGTGCTGATGGGGACACTCTGATGTGAAGGGGGTGCTGATGGGGACACTCTGATTTAAGGGGGTGCTGATGGGGACACTCTGATGTGAAGGGGGTGCTGATGGGGCCACTCGGATGTAAGGGGGTGCTGATGGGGACACTCTGATGTGAAGGGGGTGCTGCTGGGGACACTCTGATGTGAAGGGGGTGCTGATGGGGAAACTCTGATGTAAGGGGGTGTTGATGGGGACTCTGATGTAAGGGGGTGATGATGGGGCCACTCTGATATAAGGGGGTGCTTATGGGGACAGTCTGATGTGAAAGGGGGTGCTTATTGGGACACTATGATGTAAGGGGGTGCTGTTGGGGACACTCTGATGTAAGGGGGTGATGATGGGGACACTCTGATGTGAAGGGGGGTGCTGATGGGGACACTCTGATGTGAAGGGGGTGCTGATGGGGACACTCTGATGTGAAGGGGGTGCTGATGGGGACACTCTGATGTGAAGGGGGTGCTGATGGGGACACTCTGATGTGAAGGGGGTGCTGATGGGGACACTCTGATGTGAAGGGGGTGCTGATGGGGACACTCTGATAAAAGGGGGTGCTGATGGGGACACTCTGATGTAAGGGGGGTGCTGATGGGGACACTCTGATGTAAGGGGGTGCTGATGGGGACACTCTGATGTGAAGGGGGTGCTGATGGAGACACTCTGATGTGAAGGGGGTGCTAATGGGGACACTCTGATGTGAAGAGGGTAACTGATGGGGACACTGATGTATGGGGCTGCTGATGGGGACACTCTGATGTGAAGGGGGTGCTGATGGGGACACTCTGATGTGAAGGGGGTGCTGATGGGGACACTCTGATGTGAAGGGGGTGCTGATGGGGACACTCTGATTTAAGGGGGTGCTGATGGGGACACTCTGATGTAAGGGGGTGCTGATAGGGACACTCTGATGTAAGGGGGTGCTGATTGGGCCACTCTGATGTAAGGGGGTGCTGATTGGGCCACTCTGATGTAAGGGGACGCTGTTGGGGATACTCAAAATTAAAGTGGGCCAGTCTGGATGAAGTCCTGGACCATATTTTTGTCCCAGTCCAGCCTTGCCTGCGCCCCTTATGAGTGGCCACCACTGGTATGGAGTGTTGCTTTAATGATTGTGACGTTCTAGCCACTTGTTTCATGATTACTAACTCGTCATCACTGGAATCTGGCTCTAGTCTGTAATGCAGTCTGGGAATGTTTCACAGCCGGTAGCAATTGTGACATTGTGCAATAACATTATTCTTCCTTCTTCAACAAATTCTTTCAAAAGAAGAAGTGGAAGATTACAGTGTCCCTTTTATTCTGAATTGCATACCAGATCTTCTGTTGAAAATAATAATCTTACTCTACAATGGTACATTAGATAATGGCACGTTTGCCTTGTGCAGTAAATGGATGCAGGTTTACATTTGTTTAACAATGACAGCAAACGCCTGAATGGCAGATAATGCAGAGCTTCATTGTAGCAGGTGATGATCAGTAATTACAGGGGGGGCAGTCCAAGAAGAGTATAGAAAAGGCATGCAAGCCATAATAAGACCAGCACACAGGATCTATTTAGAAATGGCTTCACCCAAGGTCCACAACTTTTGCCCAGGATTCACACATTTTTTTTAAAAATAAATCAACTTAAAAAAAAAAAAAAGGGGCCAGCCTGACTGGGGAGTGCAGAAAAGGCGGGGTTGTACAGGGGGTGTTGGTGGGTTTATTTAGGAGTATAGAATTTCACTTACTTTAAGTATTTGTTACCCCAACATTTCATAATCCTGATATGTGCCTGCTGTACCATGTACTTGTATAAAAAAATATCCTGTTCTCTTTGTATTGCTTCTTTTGTGTGAAATCCCTGGTGTTCCTGCCAGTCCCCTTGCTTTCCTATTTAAACTGACCATACTAGGCAAGATAGTACAGCATGGTCAGTTCTCTAGCTATCCTGGGAACTCAGCTTGCTCTCCTCCAATAATCAAACTTGTCCTGACACGCCCCCCGCTGTGCAGCCATTCACTGTACTGTTGCTTCTCCTCCCCCAGGTCTTATGCAGCTGAGAGCAGAGGGAATGTGATCACTTATAAAAAAGGGGAAAATTGTATTTATGTTTCTTTAAAGTGGTAAAGTCGGAAGTTATTCCTTCTGTGTGCAGCAGCCCCCCCCCAGCCCCCTAATACCTACCTGAGCCCCATCTCGATCCAGTGATGTTGCACAAGAGTCTTGGCTGTTTGGGGAAACCATTGGCTCCCACCGCTGTCAATCAAAGTCAGTGAGCCAATGAGGAGAGAGAGGGGGCGGGGTTGAGCCACGGCTCTGTGTCTGAATGGACACACAGAGCAGCGGCTCAGCTTGGGTGCCCCCATTGCAAGCAGCTTGCTGTGGGGGCACTCGGCAGGAGGACATCTGTCATAGCAGCAGGCAGGGGTCTCTGGGTCTTTGAAGCAGGGTTGGGAGAAGGGATGGGCAGGAGGGGAAGCTGCCCTGGGCACAGCAGAGCAAGGGGGCAGGAAAATAACACAAGGCAGTAGACCCATGCAACTGCATGCATTAACAGCGGGGGAGAGTGCGCAGTTCCGCATCCTTGCCCTGGGCGCTAGACAAACCTGTCCGGATACTGCTTTGAAGGTGGTGCTGATTTAAAATTTTGGGAAATTTGGGGTTGGGCTCATCTTAGATATGGGCGTCCCTTCCAAACAATAGGTTACGTTGGTAACATTGGGGTGTTTGTTAGGTTTTATCTCGGATTACATAGGTGGTTAATTGCCCCTGAGGCAGTGTAGTGGTGGCTGGGTGCCTTATTACTGGGTGTCAGATGTATCCGGTTTGTTGGGACTATATATGTGTGTCTAATGCCGTGTACACACGACCGTTTTTAATGACGAGAAAAATTAAATTTTTTAAAACGGTCATTAAAAATGATCGTGTGTGGGCTTTCCAGCAGTTTTCCCGACGAGAAAAACACAGAGAATCACGACGAGAAAAATTGGAACACGCTCTAATTTTTCACGTAGTTTTTTACATCGTCGTTTTTCTCGTCATGAAAAACGGCCGTGTGTAGGCTTTAACGACGTGAAAATAAATGCGCATGCTCAGAATCAAGTATGAGACGGGAGCGCTCGTTCTGGTAAAACTAGCGTTCGTAATGGAAATAGCACATTCGTCACGCTGTAACGGACTGAAAAGCATGAGGCTGAAAAGCGCAAAGGGTGGCGCCATCTGAATGGAACTTCCCCTTTATAGTGCCGTCGTACGTGTTGTATGTCACCGCGCTTTACTCGAACATTTTTTTCCACAATAGTGTGTAGGCAAGGCAGGCTTGAGAGGAAACACGAAAAATCACGTTGAGAAAAATGCCGTTTTTTTCAATGACATTAAAAACGGTCGTGTGTACTTGGCATAAGACCTTAGACATTGTAGAATCAATTGCTGATGTTTTGTTGATTGGTTATGCATTGATTGTACTTTGCTCAATTTTGTATTTAATTTTTTTTTCTATCTTAAAACAAAGGGCTGTTATTGCCAAAATTGAGGTGTTGTAGTTGGGATTACCAGGTTGGAGGTAATTGTGTGCCTCGGTATTCTGCAAGTCCTTCAGTCATGTGTAAATCATGGGAGAAAACATTTACTGTATGTATAGACTCCTAATGTGGTAAATCCTCTGATATTTATTCAGTGGCTCTCCCACCTCTCCTGATCATGCATGCGCTCCAAGAACCCTTTACATTTCCCATCACGACCTGCCATCGCTATCTGCCATTGCACAGGAAGATGGAGGATAAACTATAACAGGGTAAAGTGGTCACAATATTAATTACATCTCCAAGAGATGATCAGACAGACAGAAACAATAGGTGACTTAACTAACAATGGGAATGCACACCTAGGAGGCACACAATGGGAGAGATACACATAACAAACAGTGATCTCACCCCCCACCTGTGGGACTGTCCAAATGGACACCAGAAACAGAGTACGGGAAAAGATATGGCAACTCATTAATAGGGAAATACAATAGACAGCTGCTGGGAAACAAGGGGCAATACTGGTGTAGAGCTTACCCCCTTAAGAGTCCGGAGGTTGTTTCCTAGTAGATGCACCAGCAGCCAGGCACTCAGTCACAGTCACTCTTTTGACTCAGTAATCAGTCTAGTGGTATGATTTTTGGTCATTTATTGCAGAACCTAAACTTTGATGGATTAACAATTAAGAATTAACTTGAGGATATTAATCCTCCTCCTAAAGAATCTGAACACAGTGCTTGCAGAAGCACATAATGGCCTGAATTACCCTGGGACACCATGAACATTGTCCCCATTTGAGCAACTCTGATTTTAATGCAAGAGGGACCGCAGCAGCACACAGTCACTGGGATCTCTCACACCGCTCTGTACTCACTAATGTTCTTGGATAATTGGATGCCTCCTTCCAATATCTTCCATACATCTCTACTTTGAATCCTTCCGACTAGATCCTCAAAAGAAGTCCCTCAGTCAGTTCCAGCAGAATAGACCCTCCAGCTAGCATAGCTGGGACCTCGATGAGTAGTGGAAGCATGGAAGACCTGCTCAGAAGGGCACCCCTTTAGGATCTCGTCTTCTAGGACAAAAAACCCTCGGATCCAAGCCCAGACTATTAATGCTTTCTCCTAGCCATCATCTGGGCACCATCCCCCAGGGATTGGCTGGGACAGCATAAATAATCAGCTGCTGATTTAACTCTTCCAGCCCACTATCCTCCAGAACCCTCCAGAAAGAAAGGGGGAGCAGTCAACCCTGCAGTCAGTGAAACACAGTACAGACCAGAATAATGACATTCAGCTCAACTGATTACAGCGAGATAGTTACTAAATTTACGTAACCTAGCACCTATCTAGGAGGGTGTTACACCAGTGACCAGACATTTGCCCTCTATTTGCCTTTTTTTTGGGCATAAATACCACAGTTCAGGTCCTTTAACTGGATGACCTAGAACACTTAAATGAATGGCAAGAGTATAATGGTATCCTCTGCATTAGAATACTGTCAGCTGCAAGACTATTTGAGCTGTCTTGAATTCCTACCACATTCCTCCTTTTCTTTTTTTTTGCTTTTACACCTCCATATAAATGTCCTCAGGACAAGATGATCTAATTAGTAAACCTTGATTTCTTGTTACTGAGTGTGATATGTAATCGCGAAACAGCAGAAGTAATTATGAAAATATACAAGGATAAGATTTTGTGGTTCAACTTGAATCAAAGGAATGAATAAAAAAACACAGAATGATTTTTCAAGAAAGTTTCTTTTCTCATTAAAAATGGATGTACAGAAGCATAAACTTTACCACTGAGATTCTTTTTTTTGTCTATGGTAAACCATTTACTTTTTATATTATGTGCAATAAAGTTACTGGGAATTTTGTACAATGTCTAAACCTTTAAAACTGAGTTCTGGCCGAAATATGATGTAGCGGACCCCCAAAATTGGGGTCGCTATGCCTTAAATTTAGAGGCAGCCTGAGCAATAGTTTGACTCAGGTCTTTGATATTCTTTACATTGGACTCTGCTCTGCCTTGGTGTTGCCTGGGTGTGTAGTTCCCCTTGACCTGTGGGTGGCGCTGTCGCTCAGGTCTCGGGTTGATCCACGGGTGACATTGTGGTGTGATTGGGTGTCCTCTCTCGGCAGCCATATAGTGGGTGTGGTCTACCTGATGTGCATGCCGGGAGAGGGTACATAAGGGGCAGACTCCATGATCTGGGGGGAGTGTCCGGGGGATTCCAAGGTGGAACCCCTGGTGGCGAAAGTCGCGCCCGTTGGCCCTGCTGGCCAGGGGTGCGTGAATTGGTCGAGGAGACTCGGGCACCTTTAGCCCGAGGCTGTAGTGTTCCAGGTAGGCCCAGTACCTTCAACTGGGTCTACAGCTCAACCACTGGAGTCCCAGGGAACCCGAGGGAGGGTGGCCTGCTCTGAAAGAGAGGAAACCAGGGGAGGACCTGTCCGGAGGATCGGTGAAGGAAGTCACTGTCCCAGGAGAGGCCTGGTTGCCTATCAGAGGGAAGGATTCCGTGAGTTGCACAATAGCTCCTGTGATGTGCCCCATTGGCACCTATGGTTTCTAAAGGTTGCAGGCGTTAAAGAGTTCTAGATTCAGGAACTAAAGGATTCTGTGGCAGAGGATCTACTGAACTTGTCTTTGAATGGGACTAAATTTGAAGTAACTGTTCGTGCTCCACTCCGGCTGCTAGAACTGTGAGAGGGATCTATCCGGGTGAGCAATACCCACTCAGGCTTGAGTGGAGAATAGGGTAACAGGGTGCCGTGTGCCTGAACCTGTCTCCCTACCCAACTCTATCTCTGTCTTCAACCTTTTCCCAATTTGTTCCGAGCAAGGAAAATAAACTCGTCTGTTGGAGTTTAAACACTGTCTGGACATTGGCCTTCTTTTGGGAGAAAGAATAGACTTTTCCCTACATTCTAGGGACGAGAACCAATGGAGGGAGGTAACTCGCTGCAGGACCCAAAATAGTATGAACACCGCTCAACCTCTTATACCAGGAGGATACGGGCATGTGGCATGGTGTGCCTTACCCTGCAAGTGAAGGTAAGCAGGAAAAAGGGTCCGTGTGCTACAATGACTTTTAAGATAAAAATACCCCTAGAATACTCATTCCTCATGTAATATAACAAAGGTATGCTGTAAACCAGTGTTTCTCAACTCCAGTCCTCAAGGCGCCCCAACAGGTCATGTTTTCAGGCTCTCCATTATTTTGCACAGGTGATTTGATCAGTTTCACTGACTTAGTAATTACCACAGCTGTTTGATTTGAGGGAATTCCTGAAAACATGACCTGTTGGGGTGCCCTGAGGACTGGAGTTGAGAAACACTGCTGTAAACTATGCCCAGTTTTCTATTTTGTGCAGCATCGTTTTCTTACTTTGTGAAGTTCCTGCACAGCACGGCCATCTCCAGTGTGGGCATCTGAAGCCACAGTGTTCTTCATGCTGGTATCCGGGCATGCTGGCTACCCAGCATGCACCTGCCGATCTCACGCATGTGGAGTGCGTTGCAATCTTGGTAAGCTTGCCAAGCCAAGTTGACCAAGATTTTCCTTAGACGCCAATGTTACATGTTACTGGAAACGCGCCATGCCAAGCTGACCAAAAATTTCCTTAGACGCCAATGTTAAATGTTATGGGAGCAGTACCATGCCAAGCTGACCAAGATAACCCAGGAGCCAATGCAAAACCGGAAATGACGTCCGCGGCTGCTAAAGGAGGAAGTGAAATTAAATAATAAATGCTGGACAGCTCCCTGTCTGATTGTTTGGACTTTCTTGCCTTGTCTCTTGTGTAGCACTACCCCCGTAGGAGACGCTGGTGAATAGGAATCCCCCACCCTGCACAGCCAGGCACACCGAATTTTTACAGCACGCAAGAGTCAGGAAACAGTCTAGCAACTTTATTTTGATTTGTTTATTAGGGTATTAAACTTGGATGGGGATTGTTTAGGTGGGACACTGTTTAGGTGGGATCTGACAAGGCAAGATCCAGAGATAGCCCTGCAGCAGGTAGTGACTTTTTTGGTGTGTAGGAAAGTCCTAATGTCCAGCTACCTTCCTTTGGCTACTGATCCAAGCACCAACTCTTCAGGCACTGCCATCTCACCTGACTGCAGCTGCCCCTTTCACTAGCGCTCCTTGATATTCTTATAGAGTCCTCCCAGACTGACTCTACAACTGCCTTCTCAGTTCTCTCAGGCTGTCTCTCAGTCCTCCCCGACTGTCTCACTCACCAGCCACCCAGCTGTCTTCACCTGGAGAGCTCCTGGACGTGCTCGCTGGCTCCTACTGTCTTCACGCCTGTTCCTGTGTCACTGGACAGGACTTCTCCATGTATTGTGAGAGTATCCTTCCTGTACCTGAGCCCCAGGCCCGAGGTCACCCCCCAGACTAGGAGGCACCCTCAAGGGCCTCCGACAGCCTCCTCAGCACTCCATCTCCAAACCTTAACCCAAACTCTCCTGCTCTGGGGGGCTGACCCTGAGTATTTATGAGGTGCCTGCCCCCCTCCAGTCCTTCTGGGGATTGGTTGAGGCCCATATGAATACTCCAGGCAGCTCCTCCTAACCTCCCTCCCATTCTTCTGCAAACTTCTCCAAGCAAGTAGGGGGAGGTACCAGAGGTTCTCATTCTCCCTGAGTCCCTCACCCTGACCCAGATTCAAACACACAGGGTTGTCTGCCAGCCAAGCCTAAAATTACCCACACTACCAAAAAAATATTTACAATCTAGCTAGAGGGTGCTAAACCTGTTATTGGTGAACCTTGAACTCTTTGCTCCTCCCATGAACTTCCTGATTTAAGACCATGTCTCTGCACTTCTTGTTTACCAGATTACTGTGCTCTCTCCAGCCAATTTCTCACTCTTGTCACTCCCGCTGTCGTCCGTATCTCTGCTATCACTCATTACCAACCTTTTTCTTGTTCCTCTACTATGCTTTTGCTTGATCCCAACCAGCAACTACCGTATTTTTCGCTCCATAAGACGCACCTCACCATAAGACGCACCTAGATTTTAGAGGAGGAAAATATAAAAAAAAAAAAAAACTTGAATCAAATGGTGTACTAAAATATTTAATAAAGTATAACAGAATAATATTTCTACACTAACAACTAATGTAATGTACTAGTGCACCCTACACTGATCCCCAATTTAACTGGGACATTTACATGACCTCAATACAACAGGAGTATTTGCATATTTAGACATTTACACTGACCACTGTGACCAGTAATGTAAATGGTGTATTTACAGTAACCCCCTCCCCCATCTCTCTACTAATCTCTGCATTCTTATCTCCCTCTCAGTACAACTCTGCCCCTCTAACTCATCTGCTAACCTCTGTCCCCCAAACCCCTCATCTTCTAACATCTGCACTCCAACCCTTCCTTCCCATTCAACTCTGCAGCCTCTGCACCTCAAACCCCCCTCTTTGATCCCCTCTACATGCCCCCTATATTCACCTGTATGCTGTTCACACCTTCTAGGCGGGCGGCATGCAGAGGTGCGGGCGTAATTAGCATATGAATCGTGGCGGCCGACCTCATTAACATAACAATGCCCGCGCGATTTACATATCAATGCCGATCCTGTGGGGGTTAAATACAGAACAATACCCTTTTGTTTCTCTCCCAGTAGCAGCTGAAAGCATTAGAGAAACAGGATTTAGCTGGGGCAGAGTGATGCATAGGGCATCGTTCTGCCGTCGAAACTATCCCCCTATCAGCGGCTCTCCTGATTAGTATTCGCTCCATAAGACGCACACACATTTCCCCCCGTTTTTTGGGGGATAAAAAGTGCGTCTTATGGAGCGAAAAATACAGTACTTGTTACGACCTTTGGCTTGTTTACTGACTATGCTTTTGCTCCATCCCTACCTGCTATATTTGCTACTGGACCTCAGCTTGCTCACCTCCTGGTAGGGGCGACCCTAAGGACCACAACCTGGTATACATATAGCAAAACCCCCCTCTACCACAAGGAGCTCAGGTGAACACCAGTGCTTAGACTTTGCACTTCAGATGAGCCCGTGTCATCCGCCAGGATGACCTGCTACTGCACTTATCCAGCTTTGAACCCCCTCTGATGCAGGGTGCTTGCCTAATTATCCTCTTCCTTTTTTATAGTATATAATGTTTTGGTGAGATACACTACCTTCTGGGACTTTTTATTGGCCATCCCGTGGTAATCACTGCAACACTCAGATATTGAGGTCCGGGGCTATTTGGAGTTCACCACAGACCACCTTCCTTTCGAAGATGTAGAGTGCCACACCAATGATTTTGGAGTCCAAAAATATACGTTGTCAAGCAAGTCCAAGACATTAAGCTACATGGTATCTCTTTTATCAGGTCTTATAGTGCTGATTTGGATGAAATACGTGAACTTTAATGGACTACAAACTCTTGAGAAGGATGACTTCTTATTAGAGTTCAGTCTTAATGGCGGCTGGTGCTCAAGATTTTTGGGGGGAAGCTAACAAACTGAAAAATACTGAAAAAAAACATCAATTGCAGCTTCACTGTGCCATCAATTGCAGCCACTGTGCCCATAAAATGCAACCACTGTGCCCATCAAATTCAGTCACTGCGCCCATCATATGCAGCCTCTGTGCTCATCATATGCAGCCTGTGCCCATCATATGTAGCCTCTGTGCTCATCATATATAGTCTCTGTGCCCATCATATGCAGCCTCTGTGCCCCTCATATGTAGCCTCTTTGCCCATCATATGCAGCCTCTGTGACCCCCCCACTCGTCATCTGACCGGCACACACTTACCCCAACCTAATGGCGGGTCAGATAGCGGGTGATGGCAGCGAGCTCCTGTGTCTTCCATGGTTCTCTGTCCTCCCGTGTGTGTCTTCTTCCGCTCCGTTAGGCGTCCAATCAGGGAGCCTGTGCTTTCAGCCAATCAGGTATTAGATCCACGCCTCCTGATTGGCTGAGAGGCGGTTCAGTGTTAGAAAATATTAATTTGATTTGCTAACACACCAGGGTGGACTGCGAGCGCAATGCTCTGCGCTCAGAGTCCACCTTTTTTGAAGTCTATTAGAGCCTATGGCTCTAATCAGGTGCTTCAAAAAACACCCCCGCCACAGGAATTCAGTTGCCCGGCGTCCGAAAAGGGGCCGGATGCCTGAATAGGGTGTGGGTACAGCGACCATGGATAGATTCATGCAATGCATGAATCTATCCATTCTACACAGAGGGGGGGTGGCGTGACAGAGGGGGCAGTGCCCGTGCACCCTTAATGGACGCACCGCCACTGTTCAGTCTACAGTTGGTCATCAAAGTTAAATTCAGAGGTAATTCAAACTTTCTAAACAAAGGGCCAGTTTACTGTCCTTCAGACTTTAGGGGGCCGAACTATGGCCATTGGGGGTCGAAAATGTCCTGGCATCCAGTGGGAGTAAACAATGTCCTATTTTTTTTGTGTCAGTGGGAAGACTAGTGCCCCATCCTTGTCAGGAATAGTGCTCAATTGTTGGTGTCAATTGTAAGAATAGTGCCTCATCAATGGTGTCAATGAATTTTGCTCCATTGTTGGTGTCAGTGGGAGGAATTGTGCTCTTTTGTTGATGTCAGTGGGAGGATTAGTTCTATTATGCCCCAACTTCGCTTGCTAACTTCTATTAGGTCATGTACATCAATCCATTTTCAAAGGTAAAATCATTTTAAGGTTCAACAGCACCCTGCCTGATCATAAGAGCATTTATGTAAAGCATAATTACAGCAATTTTTTTTTATTTTTAAGGATTTCTTCAGGCATTTTTACCAAACCATGTTCAATAGGCCCTATTCATGCTCTACCATTTTATTTTTCCGTATGCTAACCATCATCTACTAAAATGCAGGTAATGTAATTATTACTTTGTGATGGTTGAATATTTAGAGAAAAAGTATAATAAAATAATAATATGCATAAATAATATATATTTAATCATATAAAAAAATATAAATATAAGTCATTAAATAATCATTTAAAATTGCATTTAAATTATAATTTTAAATAAAAACATAATTTAAAATGTAATATTATAAAGAATATAAATATAATATTTAAAAATATAAATATCAAGCAATCAATCGATCAAAAAATAAATATTTAAATATAAATAATAAAATAATAGATAATAATAGAATGTGTGATTGTGACTTTATATATTTTAACATGACCGTTTTTATTTTTTGTTTTCTTTATTTTAAAGAAAGCATCAGGAAATAATATAATGTACAGCAAGTATAAAGTCTATCTATATATACTGTATATCTATATATATATATATATATATATATATATGTAGATATATATCTATATAAATTTATATATAGATAAATACTATATATCTATCTATATATATATATATATATATATATATATATTGTGAGGCGGTTAACTCAGCAGCGGGTGTGTTGACCCCCTGGATGGGTTCAACACACAAAAACAGGCAGAGCAGACAGTGGTAGGAGAAAACAAAAGGGTGTGGTTTTATTTGAACTATATACAGACAAAAAAATACAGCAAAAACAAAAGAAACAGGAAAATAAATCCTGGTCAACTTGACCGCTCACTACACACGTTGGTGTCCCTAACTAACAACTGGGTACAGCCTTGTGCTGTCCCAGTCCCTAGCTCCCTGCTTTTAGAAGTTCTTAGCAATAACCACACAGGCTTTGGCTCACCGCACAGAGATCACACTCCCCAGACTATCCACACAGATCTGGTTCCAGGTTGGAGCATCTCCCTTAGCATGCTGGGAGTTCTTGTAGAGGCCCTAATGAGCCCACTTACTTCAGCTGGGCTCATTAACTCTTCCCCTGCAAGACTCCCAGCACTCCCCCTAGTGGTATAAATCGGCATAAAGCCTGAATCTAGGACATATATACGTTCCATCCTGGATGCAACCTGGTGATTTTACCTGCCTGCTGTCACAATATATATATATATATATATATATATATATATATATAGATATATTGATATATATCTAGATATACTGTATATATATATATATATATATATATATATATATTGTGAGGGGGTTAGCTCGGCAGCGGGTGTGTGTGACCCCCGAGATGGGCTCCCCACACAAAAACAGGCCCAGCAAACGGAGGTTGTGGTTTTCAAAATCAAAAAGGTGCGGTTTATTTTCTATTTACAGTGACAAAACACAGCAAAGCAAAAGAAACATAAACAAAATAAATCCTGGTCAACTTGACCTCTGACTAAACATACAGGTTTCCTAACTAACAACTGGGATCAGCCTAGTGCTGTCCTAGTCCCTAAGTCCCTGGTTTTAAATGTCCAAGCAAATAGCCACACAGGCTTTGTCTCACCGCACAGGGGTTCACTCTCCCTAGACAGTCCACACAGGTCTGGTTCCAGGCATGAGCTAACATCTAATGAAGCTGGGAGTTCTTATAGAGGCCTAAATGAGCTGACAAGGTTCAGCTGGTCTCCTCATCTCTGTCTGCACGACGCCCCACACTCTCCCTAGAGGTATGAGTCATCCATGAGCCCACTAGCCTTATACAACTCTCCACCTAGTTGTATAAGTCGGCGTAAAGCCTGAATCTGGGCGAAATATATCTACCCCCCTGGATGCAACCAGGTGACTTTACCTTCCTGCTGTCACATACCCCCCCCCTCTTGTTTTAACCTCGGGGTTGGAACACCAGCAATCAGGCATTCATGTACTCGAGACAAAGCATCCACATTCCCCATTTGAACGCCAGGGCGATGCTTTACTGTGAAGTTGAATTCCTGGAGGGCCAGGAACCACCTATTCACTCTTCTATTTGTTTCCTTGTTTTGAGCCATCCACTTTAACGGAGCGTGATCCGTAACCATGTCAAAGTGCCTACCTAGCAGGTAGTACCGAAGGGAATCTAGAGCCCACTTCACCGCTAAACACTCCTTTTCAACGGTGGCGTACTTTACCTCATGGGACTTCAACTTCCTGCTGAGGTAAATGACTGGGTGCTCTTCCCCGTTCCAGACCTGGGACAATACTGCCCCTAACCCCACATCTGATGCATCACTTTGTACGACAAAGTCTTTAGAGAAGTCGGGTGAGTACAACACTGGCTGGCTACATAAGGCTTGTTTCAAGAATTGGAATGCTGCCTCAGCCTCGGGGGTCCATTTAATCATGACCGACCCTTTCCCCTTCGTCAGGTTGGTTAGGGGCACAGCCTTAGAAGCAAAGTGGGGAATGAATCGCCGATAATACCCAGCGATTCCCAGAAAGGCTCGTACCTGCTTCTTGCTGTTGGGACGTGGCCAACTCTGGATGGCCTCGACTTTGTTGAGTTGGGGTTTTATTACTCCCCTCCCAATGGTGTACCCAAGATATTTGGCCTCCTCCTGCCCAATGGTACACTTCTTGGGGTTAGCCGTAAACCCCGCTTCCCGAACAGAGTCCAGGACTGCTTGCACTTTTGGCAGATGTGAGGCCCAATCTGTGCTATGGACAATTACGTCATCCAGGTAAGCCACAGCATACTTCCGATGGGGCCTCAGCATCTGGTCCATTTTCCGCTGGAATGTGGCCGGCGCATTCTGTAACCCGAACGGCATTCTTTTATATTGGAACGCCCCGTCTGGGGTTACAAATGCGGTTTTCTCTTTGGCCGACTTGGCCAGGGGGATTTGCCAATACCCTTTTGTGAGGTCAAGAGTCGTCATGTATCGGGCTGTTCCCAGCCGGTCGATCAACTCATCTATACGTGGCATGGGGTAGGTGTCAAATTTTGTAACTTTGTTCAACTGACGAAAATCGTTACAAAATCGCCAGCTCCCATCCGGTTTAGGCACCAACACAATGGGACTAGACCAATCACTTTGGGACTCCTCTATCACCCCTAAGTTCAGCATTTTCTGTACTTCCTCCCGTATTGCCTCCCGTCGGGCCTCTGGGATCCGATAGGGTTTTAACTTCACCCTTTCACCGGGCGGGGTAATGATGTCATGCTCTACCCCAGATGTTTGTCCCGGCAGCTCAGAGAATACCTCCTTGTTGCGAAGCACAAACTCCTTAACCTCCTGTTGTTGGGGTTGTGACAAGGTGGCTGCTATTCCAACCTCAGGAATCACGCAACCAGTTTGAGCTGGTGACCAAGTGTCTGCGACTAGGGACTCTCTATCCCTCCAGGCTTTCAACAGATTAACGTGATAGATCTGTTCGGGCTTTCGCCTTCCTGGTTGTCTGACCTTGTAATTCACTTCGCTCACTTTTTCCATTATCTCGTAGGGGGAGAATCCCGTAGAGGATTGGGGCACCTCCCTAATAGCAAACATCAGATAAGGAAGTAGACAGTCCCAATCCTTTCCATCTCTATCCACCACTTTCTTCAACATTTGTTTTAGGGTTTTGTTGAACCTTTCAACCAGCCCATCGGTTTGGGGGTGATACACAGATGTACGTAATTGCGTCACTTTGAACAATTTACACAGCTCCTTCATAACCCGGGACATAAAGGGTGTACCTTGGTCCGTAAGCAGTTCTTTACAAATACCCACCCGGCTAAACACAAGAGATAGCTCTTTGGCTATGGTTTTGGCCGAGGTATTTCGGAGAGGGATCGCTTCTGGATAACGGGTGGCATAGTCCATTATAACTAATATGTACTGGTGCCCCCTAGCGGACTTGATTATAGGACCTACCAAATCCATGGCGATCCTCTCAAACGGGACCTCAATGATGGGTAGAGGGACCAGCGGGCTACGGAAATGTGGCATCGGGGCCGACCTC